>OX101754.1:113256931-114506931 GCA_944452675.1 Tachina lurida
AGGTTGACAAAAGAACAACGCTTGCAAATCGTGCAAATTTATTTCGAAAATAATGGTTCAGTTCGCGAAGTTTACCGCAAGCTCCGTCCATTTTATGGTCGACATAATCGTCCATCAGAGCAATTAATTCGGTTAACCATGGATCGTTTTCGCACTACGTTTACTCTATGTGATAATACGCATCCGCAGAGACGTCGAACAGTGCGCACCGAAGAAACAATTGCCGCTGTAGAGCAAAGTGTTGAAGAGGACCCGAATGAATCTATTCGCCACCGTGCACAGCAATTGGAGCTTTGTCCATCAACTTTATGGAAGATTTTGAAGATTTTGAATGTGGATGAGTTGTGGTTCCAACAAGACGGCGCTACATGCCACACAGCGCACGTCACAATCGATTTATTGAAGGAAACATTCGATGAGCCTATAATTTCGCGGAATGGACCTGTCAATTGGCCACCAAGATCGTGTGATTTGACACTATTGGATTATTTTCTTTGGGGATATGTGAAGTCGCTCGTCTGCGCCAACAAACCAGAAGCATTAGGGGACTAGGAAGCCAACATTCGTGGCGTTATTGCCAACATACGGCCCCATATGCTCGAAAAAGTGGTTGAAAATTGGACCTGTAGAATTGGCTTTATTCGAGCCAGCCGCGGCGGCCACATGCCCGAAATCATATTTAAACATTAATGGCATAAAATTATCCTTCCAATAAAGCCAAATTGATGGACATTAAAACGATTTTCTTGTGTTTTATTTCAATTCGAAGTTCTATACCTCTAAAAAAACACCCTGTACATATAAGCAACATTTACTTCAAGATATCTTGGAAGCCAAAACAGTGAAAATGAAAAATTTTATAAAAAGGAGTTAGGTTAGGTTAGCAGGCTGCTGGTAAGGAAGGGTGAAATTTAGAGTCCAGCTCACTTGGGTCCAATACAATGATCCCTTTGTGCTACCTGTTAATTGAAGAGAAGATAGTGAGAGAGGGTGATAGGGAAATTATAGTGATAGAGAAGAAAGGTGGCGAAGGTAGAGATAGAGGAAAGATTCATTATTTTATAACTCTGCTCTTTGCACATTTTTTGATAATTCAGTGTTGCAGCGCCATCTAGTGTCAAATGAGGCGTATTAAATTTTGAAGCCATTTTATTGGTTATTTTACTTCGCCGATGATTCTCCTACACAAACAAGGAGGGCGCTCTGATGATACATATATAAAAATATTTTTCTTTTCATCTCAAAACGTATGTGGGGTGTAGCGCAGCACACACTCAAAAAAAAATATTTGGAATTAATTTTTTAATAAAATCGAACAAGATTCAATTATTCAAAACTCTAAAGGGCGGGATGGAAATTTGAGGCCTGATCGAAGTATGAAAAGCGGGATAATCACGCCTAAAGCCGGATGTCTGGTCAGTACCTCGTTTCTGTAACTTGTGAGAAGTTCTCGCGTCAATAAAAATTAAATGATTATATTGGTTGTCCTATTTTACACATTGTTACTCACATAAAAACTCATATAAACTTAAAAAATATCAACAAATTAATTTTTTTTTCTTACTTACCCTGTGTTTTACAAGATGATAACAATTTTTTTCGACTCAAAAAGTTCTCACATTCCTTACAGAAAAGGGGCACATGTTAGATAATCTAGACCATTTATTTATAATAGTAGGGCTTCTTGATTTTTTTTTTACTTTTACTTGATTTCAAGAGTCATATTCTATATTTTTAAGTTTAACGGGTCATTGTTTATTAGAATTGTTATACATATATGTATTTTCTGTCATTTCAATTTGACGTTTATGACAATTTTTTTATATGGCAATTATTATATGGCCGTTCACAACAGTGCTATCTTAAATATTACCACAGACTATTATTATTATTGTTAGTCTATGAATATTACTTACTATTTATCACTTTAGAAAGGAGCCTTTGTGAATTGGCTAAATGTAATTGATTTGTTATTGATCTAATGAAGTATAGCTGATAAATAAATAATCTGTTAGTTACTGGTTACTTATTTATCAGCTATACACACTAAACCCATTAGAAAATAAACAAATTACAATTTCGATTATTGATTTGGTTTGCAATGAATATGGACGAAATAATCGCTTGGTATTATGCTATAAAAACCTTATGCATATTCGTATGCATGATATTTTCGAAAGTTTTTATCTCACGAGAAATACCAAAGAAACGAGAAAAAAGTGCAAAACAAAAAAAATTTGTGAAAGTATTTCTGTTTATTTATTTCATATTAGCAAATTTTTAGCGCAGAAACTTCAATAAAAGCGTATTTTTTTTATTATTAATAAGTAGATATAAAGATACATAGTATGTACATATGTATGTGTGTAAATACATACATATGTACATTAGGGATATAACCAATCTTTTTGGCATACTACTATGAAGTCAACCTAGTAACCATGAAAGTCATAATCTTTTGTAATTTTTCTCAAAAAATTTTTCTTTTTAACCAGAGAAAGACCTTTTGGAACACTTAAAGCACGGACTTGAACTAACAAAAATATTATTTTACATAATCTAAAATTATTTCTTAATGCAATATTGAATATTCATAATTTTATATGGTGTTTTTTATTTATTTTTTGTTTTAAATAAACATATTATTAATTTTTCTTAAGCAAAAAGAAAGTTAAAAATTTTCTAAACTCCATCGCGGTTGGTGTGTGCAGTTTGTGGACCTTAGCGAAAAAATACGAAATATACGTTCCCTTATAGGTTTTTATGCTCTATCGCACTGTGCTATGCCAATTTTGATATTTCAAAAAAATTGTTAAAAAGTTATATCCCTAATGTACATATACAAAAAGAAAAACAAACAAAAACTTTTGTGAGTCAGTGTGAAAATCGAAATATGTATGCACAAAACTACCATATAAATGAACATGGTAGAGATAAAGCGAAATAATAATAATAATTGCCATAAAAACAAAAAATTCACATTTATTGTCGAATATTTGTTTGCTAAATCTAATTAATTAATGGCTTAATAATTCCCAATCAAACAAAGCTTATATTATCTATACATACATATGTATATATTTTGTTGCTATAGAACTATAGAGTTATTTTTGGGTGACACAAAAAATGGTTTAAGACAACTTTCGCAAAAGAAATAAAAATTACAGAGTGCCCCACAATGTGTACAGAAAACGGTTGATCGTCAACAAGAATAGAAGTAATCGATCGAACGTTTTCTGATCGACATCGTGAGACAGGCTGTAGTTTAAATTTATTTCGATAAATTTGCTTTCTCCTTTAGTAGAAGTAATCGATCGAACATTTACCGACCTACATCGTGGGACGACAGGTTGTAATTTTAATTTATTTTGAAAAATTTGCTTTCTTTTTCAATAGAGGTAATCGATCGAACGTTTTCCGAACGACATCGTGCGATAGGCTGTAATTTTAACTCGTTTTGAGAAAATTTTCCTACAGCCTTTTTTGAATCATCCAATTTGTTAATTAAATATTAATTAAAAAATATATTGGGCCTTATTTTGTAAAACGCAACGATTAGCGTTGATAAGTTTTGTATGTATTTTCTTTTTGTAATTTAAATTTTTTCCATATAAAATTTGTCAACGCTTGGCGTTGCGTTTTACACAATTAGCCCCATTGTATTGTTACAAAAAACCAATTGCAAACTGAACACCTCATACATACATTTATAAATATACATACATATCGTTACCTTAATATAGAAAGACCCTAACTCATTAATTTTTTTTTTGAAATCGAAATTTTTGCATTTTTCGATACATTAGATATTCTTCTTTCAAAATATACAACCAACTCTATTCCAAAAAAAAAAAAAAAAAAAATGAGTTAGGGCCTTTCTATATTAAGTTAACGATATGTACACATAAACATCTTTTTTTATCATATTTTCATGCAAAACGTTCTATGAAAAAGACGTTCAAACATACATATATTTAAATATAGAGATAAGAACTAACTAATCAATAATAAATTAGGAAACTAGTTTCTCATTTTATCATTTCACCTTTCACTCTAATACTAATGTGCATGTTTTGTTTTAAAAACCAGTCAATATAAGAAGAAGAAAAGCACTTAAAATAATTGTCACATAAAATAATAATAATGAATCATACAAAAACGAATTAGTATATGCATGTGATAACTACGTTAGTTTGGTTTTTACTAAAAACCATGAGTTATTAGAGGGCAGAATGGCTAAACAACAAAGTTTGATTTAAGTATGTCAATATAAAAATCAATAAATTAATATACGAGTAGAATTTACCACAATGAAATTACCCAGTAGACTATAATTTGTATGAAAACATTTTACTAAAGGCATAAAAGTTCGAAATAATTGTAGTGCTAAAGTCTTATAAAATGAAGTCACGGTTAACATTATTAAATTTTTCTTTATTTTAATGCCGCACTAAATTATTAACACGATTTCTTGTGCGTCCATTACAAATCGATTTCATACTTATGCAAAGGACACGAGTTCTGTGGAAGGAAGTCTACCTGAAACTTTAAATTGAAATAAAACAGAAATTATTGATTTCGGGAAAACAACAGGGGGGTTATTATGTAATTCGTTTCGAAACGAAAGCTGTTCGAATTTGTATGTTATTAACATGGCAATTCGAACACATTTCCGTTCGATTCGGATTACATAATTACCCCTAGAGAATTTGAATGAATTTAGTTATGTATGTATGCATGTACATTATACTGGTCCTTATTTTCGAAATAACGCAACATTTAATGCAGTACCCTTTTAAATTGTTGCTTTGAGCAAAAAAATTATTGTGTAAAAATTTCAAGCCGCTATTTTAATATTAACACGAGACGCATCGATGTCAAAGTTCGGGGAAAAATGCTAAAAATCCCAGAACAATCTCTTAACTGCCTTTGAATCGTTCCTAGATGGGTAAAATGTAAGACCGACCTCCACTAATTTTTTCTCCCCAAACATTTTTTCATTTCCACTTCTTAAGGGTGTTTGTTACCAGGCGATATAAACATAAAAAAATATAAAAAAAATTAAATAAGACCCAATAGAATTTTTATGAAAAACTCTCAAGACGAAATAATGCCCAAAAAATATGAAATAAAGTCCAACCCCACTAAAGATGAAATAATACCCAAAAAATAAAGACCAACCCTACTAAGATGAAATAAAGCCCAATTAAAAATTCCTTAATTTTATTGGTACCTTTTTCATTTTCTTATTTGGATGTTATTTCCTTCGCCCTTTTAAGTATTATATAGCGCGGTGATCCCATACACAAATGAAATAAAAATTTATAAAAATGTATGGGATCAGCCTTAAGGAGTAGCGATAGGGGGTTGGTATATTCTGAAAAAAATTTTGGAAGGAAAGAATTAATTAGAATTTTACCCATCTAGGAGAGCTTCAGGGGCAGTTATGAGGTTTTTCTTGGATTTTTAGCATTTTATCCCGAACTTTGACCTCGATGCGTCTCGTGTTAATATTAAAATATCATCTTGAAATATTTACACAATCAATCCCCCCTTGTGAACCGATTTTTCCCTCGAAATATTTTTCCTTTTCCACAAATTACAATCGTGACTAATTTTGAAGCTAAGTGAAGCTAAGTGAAGTGACTAATAAATGAAGCAAAATTTGCTATTTTGTTATCAACTGCCTTACAAAATGCACCTCTGATCTAATAGAAATTATCATTTTATAAAAATGTTCATAAACTTTTGGAAATCGGTCAGACTTGTCAAAAAAGCTGTCACACATATAAAATTTTAATCCACACTATCATACTTTTTGAGCACACACGATTTTTTTGACAGATCGAACGACTGTGTATGATAGTCTTAAGGATTTTTTCACTTTTCGCTTGTTTTGTTATTTATGCAGGCGAACTGAATTAATACATCGCGTAATATCAATATTATGCTTCCAATTATATATTAAAAGTGGTAATAAATAGTTAAATTCAGGGCAAGATCAGTAAATAACGTTACGATTAATAACACTGTGATACAAAAGTTGAGAAAAAAAATATTCAGGGATTCTAATGTACCAATTCTATTTTGTTGGAGTCCATGGATGAAGAAAATACCGTTGGTTTTTTTAGGTCACTTCATAAAGTGATTTTATAACGGTAAATGTAGTGAAAAACGGGGTTTCTTAGATTTTCAGTTTTAAACAGGTGTAACTTCTTTGTTTCCCAACGGATTTCTTTTAATTACAGTCGTTGAAGTGTACAAAAAACCCATTAAAAAAGTATTCTTTTGTAACTCATAAGCAACTTATGGCCTGAGGAAAACAAAAGAATACTTTTTTAATGGGTTTTTTGTACACTTCAACGAATGTAACTTAGCCAATTGTTAGTCGAATTACAAAAAATATATCTTGGTTGAAAGATAATATTCGATTCTTTTCACCAACGAAAAGTTAAAAGAAATCCGTTGGGAAACAAAGAAGTTACAACTAACGGTATTTTCGTCATCCATGGACTCCAGCAAAATAGAATTGGTACATTAGAATCCCTGAATATTTATTGTGTAACACAGTGTAATTAATAATAATTCCCTGCAACACCTTTTTTCATTGAATACGAATCTCTTTGGTTCACGTGCAGCAAATTTTATGCATTGCATTTTTTTCCACTGCACCTAAAATATTAAAAAAAAACACAACTTTAAAACTAAAAACATTGAAACCCAAAATATGTTTATTTCTTATTAATAGTTAATTAATTTTGTTTGATTTTCAATTAGTTTTTAAGCTTTACAAGTCTTCTTCCCATGTTTTACATTCACTACGCATTGATAGCGGGAACAAACTTTCCCTTCCTTGAAATTGGCGAAAGCAAATTTCCCTCGTGGGCACAAAAATTTCAAGTTTTATTCACCACAGGGGTGAATATGTAATTCTTTTGCTAAAAAGTAACAATTTAAAAGGGTTCTGCATTAAATATTGTGGCTTTTCGAAAATAAGGACTTGTTAATTGTGAAAGTGGTCTAAGTCATATATTTCTTTGATCGAGATATTTAGTAGATTACATTTAAACAAATTAAACAGTATTTTTATTTATTCATTTATTTTAATTTACATTTGTACTAGTCTCGATTAGTACAAATTTATTTAATATTCATTGGTGTTTTTTCAATCAAGTTTTATTTATTATTTCGAAGTAAAAATGCATATGACTTAGACCACTTTCATAATTAAGTAAAAAATATTTAAGGTTTTAATTTTTAATTTCCCTTTCAATTCACTGAGTGCACTCGAAAGCGAAAATTGTAAATTTTAGGATAAATAACGATCGATAGATAGCTTGGAATTTTAAAATCACAAAGCAATAATTTGATTAACTTATTTTGCAAGATTATACTGATTTATGGTTTGCTTATCGTGTGATAATATTTCGCACTGCTGCCTTGATGATAACAAGTGCCTCAAGGGAGGATATTTTCACAATGGCTGCCATGAGATCAAGCAATTCAAGTAGGAGATCTTCCCGATTTTAAAATCAGAAAAGGGCATTTGTGGGGGAATTTTGCAGCAGATTAGTTTTAAGCTAAACAAGGCCAAAATTTCAGCAGCTCCAATTACTATTGCCCTAAAGCAGCTACGCACCGCACATACATACATATGTACATATCTGAGGATTCTTGTTGTCATGTAGGAGCATCCCTCCCAGTTGGAAGATAATGTCAACTGTAAAAGGAACAAAGGGCGCGATAATATTGTCGAAATGTACAATTTTTTTTTTCGTAAAAAATCTACACAATTTGTTGCCGTATATAATGGGTGTTTTTTATTGAGGTATAGAACTTTAAGTTGGCATCACTTTTTTAACTGGCGGCCATTTTGTCAGCTGTCAAGTGATTAATATTTAGTTTGGTTTGCCATTTCATCATGAACAGGTTGACAAAAGAACAACGCTTGCAAATCGTGCAAATTTATTTCGAAAATAATGGTTCAGTTCGCGAAGTTTACCGCAAGCTCCGTCCATTTTATGGTCGACATAATCGTCCATCAGAGCAATTAATTCGGTTAACCATGGATCGTTTTCGCACTACGTTTACTCTATGTGATAATACGCATCCGCAGAGACGTCGAACAGTGCGCACCGAAGAAACAATTGCCGCTGTAGAGCAAAGTGTTGAAGAGGACCCGAATGAATCTATTCGCCACCGTGCACAGCAATTGGAGCTTTGTCCATCAACTTTATGGAAGATTTTGAAGATTTTGAATGTGGATGAGTTGTGGTTCCAACAAGACGGCGCTACATGCCACACAGCGCACGTCACAATCGATTTATTGAAGGAAACATTCGATGAGCGCATAATTTCGCGGAATGGACCTGTCAATTGGCCACCAAGATCGTGTGATTTGACACCATTGGATTATTTTCTTTGGGGATATGTGAAGTCGCTCATCTACGCCAACAAACCAGAAACGTTAGGGGACTTGGAAGCCAACATTCGTGGCGTTATTGCCAACATACGGCCCCATATGCTCGAAAAAGTGGTTGAAAATTGGACCTGTAGAATTGGCTTTATTCGAGCCAGCCGCGGCGGCCACATGCCCGAAATCATATTTAAACATTAATGGCATAAAATTATCCTTCCAATAAAGCCAAATTGATGGACATTAAAACGATTTTCTTGTGTTTTATTTCAATTCGAAGTTCTATACCTCTAAAAAAAACACCCTTTACATATGAAAGGTAGTTCAGTTGTCAGTCTACTCTTTATGAAATTGCAAACCAAATACATACAAAACAAATAACAACTGTCAAGCAATGTTTCCAGTTTAATGTTCTGCCCTTAAGTAAACAACAAGTGATTGTGCTTAATTTCATGCATAATAAAAATATTTTTTAAGTATCGTATCGATTCAGAGATCTCCACCTCTAAAAAAAAGCTCCCTTTTATAGTATGTATGAATGTTGTTGAAATTGCTATTATGCTGATTTAGAATAACTTATTATAATCGAGCGTGATAATAATTAATAATTAAATTAAACTCATTAACTTTGTCGAAAATAAAAAAAAAAATATTTATTATCATCAATAATCTGTGTTCGATTCAAATAATGTAAATTATAATTTATACTGAGTGGCTAGAAATTTTCGCAAGATTTAAATTAAAAAGAAAAAATAATAATGCAATCTTTATATGTGTATGTATAAAATGTTTTCATTTTTATTTTTATTGAAACATTTTTATTGAAACATTCTTATTGAAACATTAAATACATACATACATATCGTTACCTTAATATAGAAAGACCCTAATTCATTATATATTTGAAATCGAGTTTTTTGCACATTTCGATAGAAAAACACTTAATGTATTGAAAAATTCAAAAATCTCGCTTTCTACATTAAGGTAACAATATGTACTTGGCTCTTTTCGGATCGCTAACATGCTGAAAAAATAAATAAATAAATAATATATTAAAATTTCCGCGAATTACATTTTTAAGCCATTAGCAATAAACGTTTTAAAATTGCATTCGAAGCTGAAAATCGATAAATCGACTTTAGAGATTTTTAGCGATAGAGATTTAAGGCTCAGTTACCCCACTGTAATGGAATGTAACTGCAACGTAGGAAACAGCTGATCGATATTTTTGCGTTACATTACATCTCTATAACCATTTTCATTAATTTTCACATAACAATATCGATCAGCTGTTTCCTACTTTTGCAGTTACTTTACATTACAGTCGGGTAACTGAGCCTTAACAGAACCATTACATTTCGGTTATTTCAATGACCATTTTCATTACTTTTCACATAACAATATCGATCAGCTGTTACCTACTGTTGCAGTTAAATTCCATTACACTCGGTTAACTGAACCTTTAGCTTTAGCGTGTTACGTGAATACGGTGGCTGATCTAATGATCAGCACTAAAATTTTTTTTAATTTTCAATATAAATATATAGACAGAAGAGAATTTTTGATTGCCTTCGATAAACTGGCAGTAAAATTTTATAAAAAAAAATCACTGAAATCGTATTCACTTAAATCGTATTTTGCACTGTATTGTGGTGACCTATTTTTTTTGCATTTTCAAAAAAGATACATTTAAAGGTAAAAAATTGAAAGAGAAAACAAAAAATACTTTTATGCCAAAATAGAAAAAAAAAACAATAGCATGGTGTAATTATACAGGTGACTGCGTAAGGATTTGTTATAGAAAAATACGGCAACCATAGCTGTGTAAAGAACCGAAGAATGCCAAAAGCACAAAAATATTTGTACCAAAACGAAAACAAAATCGAAGTTTTTGACATTCTTCAGCTACAAAGCACATAGAGCAAAAAATTATCAGCTGAAGTAGCGCTGCCACCTAGTTAGATACACCTTGAACAATAGTATACATTTTTGTCAGGCATGGGAAATCTACATTTTGAAAATCTACTTAAGTCGAACGTTCTTTTTATTTCACAAAACAATTTATTTGCAGCAGATCCAGATCTTTTTTTGTCACAGTTTACAATACATATGCTATAAAAAAGAGCACAAATATATTTAAGAACAAAATGTTTTTGATCTATTCTTCAGAGAAAACATTAGAAATTATTAAAATAACCGATCTTAGGCCGAGTTTACATCTGTGTGCCCAAAAAAGCGTAACCACTAATTACTAATGGAACTGTTTGATTCAGACACGTATTTATTAAGCTAAACAGTTGCATACATAACTAATAGAAAATTTTATATAATCCAACATGGTTGAAAAATGTCTGCATGTGTCAATTAAATAGTTTTTCATTAGTAATTAGTGGTTACGCTTTTTTGGGCACATGACACACAGATGTAAATCCCGCCTAACAGAGACACGAACCAAAATTTCTAACATAGCATTTTAAGCACTTAACAGAGCACTGTTAACTATTTAACAGTACTCGCTAAATGGATTAGAATTCCAATTAATTGGAACTGAAACGAGATAGATATTTTTTTTAAAGTTGCTCAAAATGTATTTTATGAAATTATGAAAGTAGGATGGTGGAGATACTTATGTCTTCGAGAGCCAATAAATTAGATTTAAAAAAACATAATTTTCTTGAGAAGTTTAGTGGTCATTCTGGAAGAGCACACGTACTACAGTATATGTATATGTATGTAGGTGTGGTAGTCTTAAGGGTCCTAAATGTGAACCAATTGGTCACGTTTCTGAAATAATTTTAGAAATTGAAATAATCGATTTGGAAAAAAATTTATTTCCAAAGATTTTACCAAAATGACCACTAATCTTCTCAAGAAATTTCACTAAAACAAGCATATTTTACAAAATCGCATTTTCCACTATCAAGTGCAAAGGTTTTTAATAAGATTTATGTATACTGAAAGAGGCCACTAGTAGTGGAACCTCTAGTAGTGGATCCTACTTCCCAGAAGAAGTTATAGTTCATTTGCAGCTCCCGAATGAAGCCCCACGTGGAATATCCTGCCTATGGGGCAACATGCCTTTGTCAGGATTGGCTTCCATTTGCAACAAAGATTTTAAGAGAAAACATTTTTTTCTTTCTTTTTTTATACTTAACTAATGTATGACCATTAGTTTAATTAAAAATATAGATTATTTGTCATATAATATACATATGTATTTGACTAAACACCTTTTGACTGCTAATTGTTATAGAAATATTTTAATTAGGGTCATGTTTAAAGTTGAGGTATTTATATTTGTATTTTTTTTATAAATTTTTTTTTGCATAAATTACTTTTGAATTGTCGAACACTTAGCTCCACATTATTTTCAACACATTCTGGGGTATGTATGCGAATTAAGTTTTCAGTATGTGTCAGTTTAGCAGCAATTTGTTTGCTTTAAGTACACTTAGAAAATTAGATTGTCAATGATTTACAAATTGTTTTTTTGAATAAGTTGCGTTAATATTTATAATTATTCCCATAATATTTAGTTGTGTTCCAACCTCACGCACATTTTCGTAGTATATATTACGAATTCCTTTGCAGGAAAGGAATAAAATAATTTTACATTTAATTGTGCATTTAGGTAGTAACCCATTACCAAGGCCTATTTATCAGGTCAACGCAACTCTACAAAAACACAGCAATACAAAAAACAACTTTATGTTTAAGTTGTCAGAAACACACACAAACATGAACTAAAGTATATGGTGCAAATAACTTTTGACAGCTCAAACAAGAAACAAACCATAAAAACAAAAATCATCGTGAGAGTTGCGTTGACCTGATAAATAGGCCTTGCCCATTACTATTCATAAATAAATATATATGTATTTTTAAGGAGACTACAACATTTTTTTATATTGGAAAGAGATGTATTTATGTACATATGTAGAGTGTAGTTACATCATAACGAACAAATTAGTTCTCTTAAAACAAACTCCGGTTATAGCGAAAATCGTTTTGGCTTAACCTAAGTTTAGATATAGCGCCAAAAAAATAAAATAAATTCAGTCAAGTGCGACTTTGACTCGCGCACGAAGGGTTACTTACGTTGGGCTTTTTTGCGCTTTTGACGTTTTTCAGCAGAGACGATTTTTTTTAGCTTTTTTCTCGTTTTGGCGATTTTATTCAGTTTTTGGCGTTTTTTTCATTTTGGCGATTTTTTTTATTAATTTTGGTGATTTTTTTTCATTTTGGCGATTTTTTTTAATTTTGGTGATTTTTTTAATTTTGGCGATTTTTTTTTAATTTTGGCGATATTTTTTCATTTTAGATTTATTTTTGGTTTTTGGCGATTTATTTTCGCTTTGGCGATTTTATAATTTTGGGATTTTTTAGTATTACCGTTTTTGAAAATTTCAAGAGTTTGGCTCTTACGGTTTCCAAGATACAACAAGTTGTCAAAATTACATTAACTGATAGAACACCCTTTAGTTTAGATTTTTTTAAATTTTAGTGTTTATTGTTGTAGTCTGTATAAAAATACACTAACTGTACAAATTTTAAGTGTATATACACACAATTGTATGTATATTGCATTGGATTTAAAAAATTTTCTTTGCTCGTTTTGGAACACCCTTTAATTTTTAACTCTCATGTATTTGTTGTTGTAGTGGCCAAGGTTCTACACACTATGTCCAAATTTCAGGTTCGTAGCTTTTACGGTTTTCGAGGAAATAGCCTGTGACGGACAGACGGACAGCGCACAGTGGGGCCTTTTGACTTTTTTCGTTGCAAAAATCATAACTTTTGAACTGTTATAGATATTTAAAAATTTTAAAAAGCATTTAAAAGCAAACTCCTTTAGCTTTAATATACATGATTTGCACGGTCATAAGTTAGGCGCTGCACTGTGCACAGTGTCTGCTTTCGACTGTTTTTATTACAAACATCATAACTTTTAAGGTAAGAATAAATAAATAAAATAAAATAAATTTTAATAAAAATGAGTGTCATTATTGACCATAGCTTTGTGGAGGCACTACGCACAGTGGTTTTTTGTTGAAAACATCATAATTTTTGAAGTTACCAAGAAATTTGTAATGGGGAAAAATACTTAATTTTTAAATATTTTATTTTTATTTTAATTTATTTAATTTAATTAATTTATTAATTTATTAATTTATTTATTTATTTTAATTTTTATTTTATTTATTTTCTCAAAACATTTAATATATACAACTTTTTGTGCTTTAAATGACATTCTCATAGGGAAGTCTAAAAAAATGCTACTCTAATATAACATGTTATATTAATAAAACTCTTTTTATTTATATTACAGACAAAAATTATTGAAATATTTTTAATACTAATGTTAATTTATAATATTATTTTATAGTATGATATATTATAATATGATAATGAGTTATTTTTATTAATTTTTTTAATAGTAAATTTTCTTCAAAATAGTCATTAACATTTTGATCGATTTGTAATAGACTTAACATATCGGAGCTATAATTATATTCTTCCAAATCTTTTCGAGATCTTACATGTCTCCGCGATGAAATCAGTGGGTCTGAAGAGGCCGCCAACATATTAAAAAGATCCTCATTCTGTCTAATCCGTGATATTTTGCAAGTATTCGCATATCTAAAGTGCTTGTAATCTTTGTTTTTGCATTCCTGGGCTTCTTCTGATAACTCTCCAATTGGTAAGGAATGGTATTCAATTAAATTTTGGCCATGAGCCAAAATCTTATGGACCGTAGGAGTAAGTTTCTTCTCAGGGTACTTTTGAGCCAAAAGCTGGGCAGTTTTTGATGCATAATCCTGAAACTTTGGGCAATTTCCCATTTCTCTAGAGTTTATAACATTTAGAATAACTGCCAACCTTTTTATAATATGGTTGTCGACACCAGTAATTTGGGCTGTTACCTCATCATTTTCAAAAAACGATCTGGACATGTTACCATCGTTAGTATTTCCATATCCCTGCTTTGGGCAGTCTATTTTTAGTCCAAGGTTCTTAAAAAATTCAGTTTTTATTTTACTTAGTCCTGATTCACACACATCACGTTTACCTGATCAGTTTTTGTTCAATTTTCTTTTGAACCTGCATTTGCGTTCATACACACCGTCAAGTCAAGTCTCATCAAATAGAGTATTACGAATGACAAAACAAAACGAAAAAGCAAACTTGACTGGTACGGTCAAGTATGTACCCCTTTCCTTTCTCTTTTTCTCTCTCTCCTAAAAACTCAAGACTTGACGACTCAGATCTGACGTGTGTGAATCAGGACTTAGTATAAAAACCAAGTTTTAAAACTACCTGCCTATTTTCATAATGTGTTCTTAAATTTAAATAAATAAACAAATTGTAATAATTATGCCTACCTGATTGACACAGCAAAATATTGTTTATCATTTATATGGGATTCATACTATGACTTTTTATGGTGACTTTTGAAGACTTTATTGACGAATAGTGTACAAAGGCTATTAACTTAAAAGATAATTAAAGAAAAATGTAGGGAAAAAGTCACTGCGAAAATTTCGTATTAACGAGAAGCAATAAATATTATTAACAAGTGATGCAGTAAAAACAGTTTTGTGTATTGATTGTGTATACACAATCAATTCTCATATTCCATTTCATAGAAATTTAAGTTAAATAGCTGATGTTAATAATAATCTCTACCCCAGTAGATAGACATGGGTGCTGATGAAGTGCGTGGCTGCACAGAAAAATATCGGTATTTCCCCCAGCTAATAAAGTCTAATTTAATTTTTCTTCTCTTCTTTAGATACTCACATTAATTAATAAAAATATTTCATTCAATAAGAATTGAAATGACTGAACTCAAGCCTGATTAAGAAATTATTTCTGAGAATAATTTCTTTTCATATTTGGAACGCATCTTTGTTACATAAGTGTATAAAATAATTTTTTATCTTTTAGTAATAAAATATATTTTATAACATATCTCTTATTTTTGTTAAAAAAAGAAAACTAAGATTTGATCTTTCTATACGATTATATATATTTCAATGAAATAAGGCTACATACATATTTCTAAGTAGGCACATATGCATACATTAACAAAAATATGTCAATCAGTTCCACTTATATTTACATTTTTGTGCTGTAAGATAACATAAAATATAAAAAATATTAAAATTTTGGTAGCTTTTTTCCTTATTTGGCATTTTTTTTTATATTTTGGTTGCAAGAATATCTTGGCTGTGGCAGCGCTGGCTATAAGATTGTAACATCTTTCTTCAAATTTCAAGAAAACCTGTAATTTTTTGTGGACCAATTTAGCTTAATTATTTAAAGTACTGTGTAGTAAATATGCTAAAAAAATATGGGCGTGACCATTTTTGCCCATTTTTAGATATTCACTATTTTATTTGTAAAAAGTACCTAAATATAGGGTGTCTGAAGAAAAACGGCAACTGCCGAAAAAGTAGGGTATCTGGTGCATATTTTCTTACTTTTTTTCATAAACAATAACTATACCTTTAAAACAATACCAAAAAAGTAGTGATCACATGGCAATATTTCTGACACTTCAATTCTAAAATGTTTTTTTTTCCTCAAAATCACATTTTTTTGGACTTTCCAAAAAACTGTCGACTTTAACCAGCTCCACCAGCTATAATTCTTATCCAATTAAGAAAAATGTTTTTGAATTCTGATCAGTAAAATGGTCGTTATACGATGTGTTCATTCATTTTACAAAATTTTGTCATCAAATTTTGTATTTTTGCCACGGTTTTTGGGAAAAGGCGCCACAGTGCAGCGTAGCGAAAACAATAGGGTTCGTTTTTCACCTTTGGTGTACCTAAAAACAAATACCCTCTCCAAATCAGTCGAAATTTTTCTTTCAATATCGTGAAACAGGCAAAAAAATTTGTTTACCTATGGTTTTATTAGTTTATTCGTAGTGTTGCCGTAAAGGAACTAATTTTTAGTTTGGGATAATGATAATGTACATATTGTTAATATTATGTGCGGCATACCAGTAACCAGCCGACGAAATGTAGAATTAATATACATATATGCCGACAAAGCTTTACTTTTTTTATTTACCACCAAAACACAATAATTTGTTTTCTCTTATGAACTTATTTGTTTATAATTTGTATACTATAACCGTGTATTTCATGCACTTTATCAATTAACTAATCACTAATTTCTCAACAGTACAAAAATTAGGGCCATCTGGCAACACTGCTCGTACATAGCGTGCGACTTTTACACCATTCATCTTAACGGGCTCTTATGGTAGGTACACACTTTGCCACCTGTTTACGCATTAGAGAATACCAAACATATGTTGCCAGTCATAGATAAATGGCAATACTATCTCCGCAAATACCGATTTGCAAAAAGAAAAATTTAAAGACGACGTTGTGTTATGTTGCCGACGCCAAATAGAATAAGAGTCATTGTGATTGTACGGAATATTTTCCAACAAATACGGTCAATATTGGTATCATTTAATATGATTTAATTTTATGTGCTTTTGTAGTGTTTTACTATTAAAGACCTGTTAAATAGAAAAAAAAAATACAATGCATAATCAAGGTTTTATACGAAAACTTCAGAGGCACTCGTCGCAAATTTTTTTTATTTAATATTTTTTCTTATTTCTCAATTTTCTATCCGCTACGTTATTTTTTATTTTTTTTTTAACAGTGTAGCTAAACTTTATTTGTTCCCTCTTTTCTAAGTCCTATAAACAAAACTGCATGGAAATTAACAAACTTATAAAGTACAAAACAAAAAGAAAAATCACATATTATATTCTGGTGTTTTTTTTTAAGCAGCTAAATGTTCTCGTATCTAAAAAAATTAATAAGTGCCTGTTAATTTTTAATTGCTTTCATAAATTTAATGAAAGTATGTTTTAAAAAGATTTGTATTTTTCAAGATAAAATGCATTATTTTGTTTATGGTTTCTCATTTGCTTTGAATTGTGGAACGAATAAAATTCTCAGTTCCCTTGGAGCCGTTATACCCGAACTCCACTTATACATATGCATATGTATGTATAAACTAATAATTTAATTTTATTTTGTTTATATTCTATAAAACATTTGGCAGCTAATTGTAAAAAGGTGGTGGAAAATAAAATAGACGCAACATCCAGTGTTGTCAGATATGGCGATATCTCGCCGAACGTGGCGACAAAAATTTGGTTTTGGCGATGAAAGTTTTAAAATGGCGATTGGCGATTTACTTGGCGATATTTGAACTCCTTGGCGATATTTTTGGCTATATTTTTAAGATTTCAATAAAATAGAATAATGTTAAAAAATATGCTTACATAAAGCAATTTTTTCTCCAACATAAAATATTTCGTGCAAAAAATTCTAAATGTTGTGAGTCTTTATCTGAAACTCAAGAAGTTAAAAAAAAATTATGGAACAAAAAATCTCATTTGATGTTTATACAACACAGTTAAGAAAACTTCCTTTTATAAATTGGAACCAACACTTTGATAATGAAGCAGGAAAAGCCTGAAAGAGTTCTCGCCTAAATTGTATTATTATGACGATGCTGCTGGCACTTACTACTTCAAGGATATGATATGTGTACTTTAACAAACATTTAAGTGAACGTTAATTCCGTTTTATCACAAGATTTAAATAATAATTTTGATCTTGGTGTTCAAGTTCAATTTATCCTATTAGGATTGATTTTTGCAATAAGTTATTTTGAAGTCTTTTATACGCCAGTACTTTTTATATGTTAATTTAAATACTTTGCAATATTATTGCAAAGAAAATATTGCCCAATATTCCTGACATTGAAAAAGTAAACAACATTGAAAAATGTTACCACCACATTACACAATTCCCTTGATTGTACAATAAAAATCAGAAGTCTTTTGATATTTGCCAATGTGTATATTGTGTTACCTTCGAATATGACATACACATTGGCGATATTATCGTACAATACGAAAAATTGCACAATTACATATCTGTGGCAATAAGGAAAAAGTGCTTAAGTCATATTTTACTCTTTTACAGGAGAGCACTTTTAAGGTTTCAAGTCGATTTTCAGAAATTTATTTCTTTTACAGATAAATTAGGAAATTTTCTGTTAACCTTTATTTTTTTAACCAATCATCGTTTTACACACTATAAGTAAGACATTTGAGTTGAAATATACCATATTATAACCTTAATTAAGATATTATTCCAAATGAGATTAGAAATCTAAAAAAAATAAGTCGAAGTCATAGTGCTATAACTTCATGAAAAATCACACTAATAAATTGAGATTTTGATCAGTGATACTTTCAAATACGCAGATTATGGACGTACCATTAACTCAAAACTTGCTTATCTCGACTTAAGCACTTTTTCCTTTTTGCCAGATATATTGCAAGTGGGTGCGCCGCTTTAAACAACATATTTTTTATGTTTTACGATAGACGTTACCTACTGAATTTAAATTTTAACGATATTTGCAATGCAATTACATAATAAAAATATTTTTGTAGCTTAAATTTAATGTTTTATTATATTGGCGATATTTGGCGATATTCGACAAGTCATTTGGCGAGGAGGCTGAAAATAAATCTGACAACACTGTCAACATCTAATAATGACGCTTGTTTTGTAATATTTGTTTGTTTGAGGCATCTAAACTTATGTTTGTATATTGTGATTCTCAATGGCCGGCCTTTCACAGACGAGAACAATTGTGCTGGCATAACATGCCAGTTTGTAGGTGAGAGAGGCAAAGAGAGGGGTTTCCTGTTTGGCATAATTTTTCAAAACCAATACACACATAACTTAAACATACCCTTTAGTCAGCCTAGAACCATGTGTCTCTATGTCAGCACTGTTTTCTCTAGCGACAATTACACTAGTTGAAATGTCGACAATTTTCCTTTTATGCGCGAGTAGAGATACGTTAGAGACAACAGTTATAGTGTATTTCTGGTGACATTGTCAATGAACGCGTCAATAGGCTGTTTTCCTTTTTTATTATGCTATGCAATAATGTTAAAAACTTACGTACATATGTATGTATGTATGTATTTAAGTTTGTTGCCCCCACCCTTATAAAATTGTAGACGAGGGTCACTAAAATATACTAGTGATTCTTTAGTTCAAATGTCTCCATATGGTCGTAAAAGAATAGTGCTAAAGTCTACTGATAGATTTTCAATGACAACTCTATGTTATATGTCAATAGGAGATTACATTGGCTGGGGTACACCTAGTCAGTAGTACTATTGACAATGTCACTAGTAAATCACTACAAATTTACTATTGACATCGAGCGAGGAAATACCGTCTAGTGGTGGATTTTCAATGACAAGCTAATGTTAAATGTAAATAGATCATTACATTGCCTGGGGTACACCTGGTCAGTAGTACTACTGACAATGTCACTAGTAAATCACTAAAATTTCACTATTCGCATTTTCTGCAGGGTAACAGCAAATATCAAATGCATACAAAAAAAGAAAAACTAACACACACAGCTATATTTTTATGCCGGATGAAATAGTCTCGTGTGTTCTTAAAAGAACAAAAATTGTGCGGCATAAAAATTAGTCTCGTGTGTGACAGGCCAATAACGTCAGCTTAGTTCAAAATCTTTTGGGTTGAAGTCCGTGTTGCCAGTTTTGATTTTTTTTTTATTTTTCATCCCCAAAAATCCCCAAATTGAGTTTTTTGATTAAAATTTTTTCTTTTGTAAAAAAATAATTTTTTTTTAAATTTTATTTGAAAAATAATGACAAAAATAACATATTTATTCAATAAAATTCATTTACATATATCAATAACTATATTTACATTCATATTAATTTAATTTTTACTTATAAAACTTGTAAAGAAAAAATTACACATAGTTTAATATACACAAGTATAAACAAGCTTTTAACCAAAGTTTACCATTTCAAAAACTTCACAATCGACATCTTCTGATTCATCAGCCTCAGAAACTTTGTTGTACATAGTACTTGTATTAAAAAGTTTTAGCATTTCAGCAGAAGGATTAAATTTGTCACAACAAATTAAATTATTTTTAAAGTGTGTGTTTATTCTAAGATGTGCTTCCAACAAGTCGTATTGCATTTTGTTGCGTATTTTTATTTTGGTAGTGTTCACAGTGTGACCGTTTGACCGACTATAGTGGCAAATTGCCACTTTTTCGACTGCCTTGCCACTTGTTTTCCCTTTTGGTCCTCTTTTTTAAAGTGAATTATATAATAATACATAAAAAATAAGAAGTTTAGTGTAGTTTTCTATTTTTGTTTTTAATTTTGCCCCTTTCTTATCAATCCCCTATTTAGTGCCACTTCTTGAAAAATGTCATCGGTCATCGGTCACCCTGAGTGTTCATTAGGGTTCCGTACACCAAAGGTGAAAAAGGAACCCTATTGTTTTCGCTACGCTGTCCGTCTGTCCGTCTGTCCGTCTGGCCGTCTGTCCGTCTGTCCGTCTGTCCGTCACAGGGTATTTTCTCGAGAACCGTAAGAGCTACGGACCTGAAATTTGGACAGAGTGTGTAGACCCTTGGCCGCTACAACAACAAATACATGAGAGTTGGAAATTAAAGGGTGTGCCAAAACGAGCAACGAAAAATGTTAATATCCCATGTAATATACATACAATTGTATGTATGTATATTACATGGGACCCTTGGCCGCTACAACAACAAATACATGAGAGTTGGAAATTAAAGGGTGTGCCAAAACGAGCATCGAAAAATTTTAAAATTCCATGTAATATGCATACAATTGTATGTATGTATATTACATGGGACCCTTGGCCGCTACAACAACAAATACATGAGAGTTGGAAATTAAAGGGTGTGCCAAAACGAGCAACGAAAAATTTTAAAATCCTATCTAATATACACACAATTGTATGTATATGCACTTGAAATTTGTAAAGTTCGTGTATTTTTATACAGACTACAACAACTAACACTAAAATTAAAAAAAATTTAATTAAAGGGTGTACCATCAGTTAATGTAATTTCGACTATGTAATTTTGAAAACTTGCTGAATCTTGGAAACCGTAAGAGCAAACTTCCTGAAATTTTCAAAAACGGTAAAACAAAAAAATCTCAAAATTATAAAATCGCCAAACCGAAAAAAAATCGTTAAAATAAAAAAAAATCGCCAAAACGAAAAAAAGCACCAAATTAAAAAAAATTTCTAAATCGAAAATAAATCGCGAAAAACCGAAAAAATCGCCAAAATGAAAAAATCGCCAAAATGAAAAAATCGCCAAAATGAAAAAAAATCGCCCAAATGAAAAAATCGCCAAAATGAAAAAAAAAATCGCCAAAATGAAAAAAACCGCCAAAATGAAAAAATCGCCAAAATGAAAAAAATTGTCAAAATTAAAAAAAAAATCGCCAAAATTAAAAAAAATCGCCAAAATTTAAAAAATCGTTAAAACGAGAAAAAAGAGAAAAATAATAAAAAAAACACTATTTCAGCTGAAAAAACGTAAAAAACACTGTATTAAAAAATGCTCAAAGCCCAACGTACGGAACCCTTCGTGCGCGAGTCAAAGTCGCACTTTACTGAATTTATTATTAATTAATCTGCCTTGATACTTCTTCTTTATTAGAAACCATTCACTATGAATAGTAACATACATTTTTAGACTTGCCAGGTGCATATTTCTTAGTTCAAAAATCATTCTTGTTACCATCAGTTATTAAAAAAATCCCCAACAAATCCCCTCAAATTTGGTTATCATCCCCAAAAAATCCCCAGATCCCCAATACGAAATTTTCATCCCCAATCGCGAAAAAATCCCCAATTCGAGGACAAATCCCCTAAACTGGCAACACTGGTTGAAGTCTACTGATGAGTTCCATAAGAGGTATCGAAATACATATAGATAATGCTTAATTAAAAGACCAAGCAAAAATTTCAAATAATTTCTTTTGTTTTATTGTAGTTTCTAGGGGCAATAAAGTTCACTTTTTAGTCCCTTGTTTGAACATTTTATTCTAAAATCTGCACAAGTATCGACAATTATGCCGAGTGTAAATAATGACTTTGCTATTTTGCGAATTTAAACAAAAATGTTTCGCTAAATTGAAAGGGGTTTTATTTTGCTTTTTCTTAAGTTTAACTGAAATGAAATGCTAGCCGAATTGCCAGGACTCGTTTAATGTGAGCTTAGATAAGTCGACGTCTGACGTCTTTTTTCCCGGCCGAGTAGAAGCTTGCGCAGTGAAATTTGTTTAATTTTGCAAAAAAAAATATAAATACATTTATGTAAATCGAGCCAACTAAGCAAGCAATGAATTTATTTTTGTATTGTTGTAAAGGGTGTTTTTTATTGAGGTATAGAACTTTAAGTTGGCATCACTTTTTTAACTGGCGGCCATTTTGTCAGTTGTCAAGTGATTAATATTTAGTTTGGTTTGCCATTTCATCATGAACAGGTTGACAAAAGAACAACGCTTGCAAATCGTGCAAATTTATTTCGAAAATAATGGTTCAGTTCGCGAAGCTTACCGCAAGCTCCGTCCATTTTATGGTCGACATAATCGTCCATCAGAGCAATTAATTCGGTTAACCATGGATCGTTTTCGCACTACGTTTACTCTATGTGATAATACGCATCCGCAGAGACGTCGAACAGTGCGCACCGAAGAAACAATTGCCGCTGTAGAGCAAAGTGTTGAAGAGGACCCGAATGAATCGATTCGCCACCGTGCACAGCAATTGGAGCTTTGTCCATCAACTTTATGGAAGATTTTGAAGATTTTGAATGTGGATGAGTTGTGGTTCCAACAAGACGGCGCTACATGCCACACAGCGCACGTCACAATCGATTTATTGAAGGAAACATTCGATGAGCGCATAATTTCGCGGAATGGACCTGTCAACTGGCCACCAAGATCGTGTGATTTGACACCATTGGATTATTTTCTTTGGGGATATGTGAAGTCGCTCGTCTACGCCAACAAACCAGAAACGTTAGGGGACTTGGAAGCCAACATTCGTGGCGTTATTGCCAACATACGGCCCCATATGCTCGAAAAAGTGGTTGAAAATTGGACCTGTAGAATTGGCTTTATTCGAGCCAGCCGCGGCGGCCACATGCCCGAAATCATATTTAAACATTAATGGCATAAAATTATCCTTCCAATAAAGCCAAATTGATGGACATTAAAAGGATTTTCTTGTGTTTTATTTCAATTCGAAGTTCTATACCTCTAAAAAAACACCCTATATTTATTTGTATTAAAGCCAGCTGTTTATTACAAATTACAAGTTCGCCTTGGAGTTAGCATGGCATAGTAATTTAACATATGTAATTATTCAAATATTTAGTTTGCGATATTAAATTTATATTGCAAAAATGGCTTTTTTTAATTTGAGCAACTTTTCTGTCTATCATGAAATAATAATTTTATTTTTGTAGTTCAAGAAACAAAATTAATGCATTTAAAGCTTCATTACATCCCGAAAAAGTCAGCGATGCAGCTTGTAAGCTTTTTTTAATGTTTATTTAATGAGAAATATATTTTTTAATAGTAATTTATAGACAAAATTTCACCTTTAGACTCTATCGGCCCTATGTATAAGCAAAAATTGGCATGAAGTTAGCATAAGTGGCGAAATTGAATTAGGTGCTAACGAGTTACTCCATACAATTTTACATTAAAAATGGTTGCATTACCTAATTTTAATTCACCTCTAAGTCCTCGCATGATTTTTAATGTGAAGTTTTATCGCAAAACTCTTTAAAATCATGTTCAATTTTGCCACTTATGCTAACTTCATGTCAATTTTTGCTTATACATAGGGCCGTATTTGTATATGTAAATGCTAAAGTTTCAACCAATCTTCTTACAAATTTATTACAATTAAAATGCTAAATTTAACTTCAGGGATTATATTTTTATACCCTTTACCAACAAAAATGGTAAAAGGGTATATATAGGTTTGTCATTCCGTTTGTAATTTCTATAATATCAATAAGCGACACATAAAATATATATATTCTGGATCCTTATGCATAGGGAAGACGAATAAGCGATGTCCGTCTGTCCGTCTGTCCGTCTGTCCGTCTGTCTGTACGTGAAATCGGTTTTCCGAAGCTCCCAGAAAAGCTAGAGACTTCGTTCTTGGACTGGTGTGTCAGAAATTTTCCAAAATAGATTGGTATTGAAATTCAGCAAAATCGGACAGACGATTGCAGAGCTGGAAAACGTAAACTTCATTTTGCCATATAAAAGTAACTACCGAAAACAAATTTTTATTTTTTTAATAAATAAACTTATTTTACACATCAGTACGATTACAACTGGTATTTTAAATTAAAAAAATTTAAAAAAATTAAAAAAACGTTTCCAGGGTTGGAAAACTGTAACTTTTTGTGTTATGTAAAATTAACTATGTCTAAAACTATATTAGTATTTTCTCGAGAACCGTACGAGCTACAGACCTGAAATTTGGACACAGTGTGTAGACCTTTGGCCGCTACAACAACAAATACATGAGAATTGGAAATTAAAGGGTGTTCCAAAACGAGCAGCGAAAAATGTTAAAATCCCATGTAATATACATACAATTATATGTATATACACTTTTTATACAGACTACAAAAATTAACACTAAAATTTCCAAAAATTTAAATTAAAGGGTGTTTCATCAGTTAATGCACTTTTGACTATGCAATTTTGACAACTGCTGTATCTTGGAAACCATAAGAGCAAAACTCTTGAAATTTTCAAAAACGGTAAAACTAAAAAATCAAAAAATTACAAAATCGCCAAACTGAAAAAAATCACCAAAAACAAAAAAAAAATCGCCAAAACGAAAAAAAGCACCAAATTAAAAAAATTTCTAAGACTAAAATAAATCGCATAAAATGAAAAAAAATCGCCAAAATGAAAAAAAAATCGCCAAAATGAAAAAAAACGCCAAAATGAAAAAAATCGCCATAATGAAAAAAAATGCCAAAACGAAAAAAAAACCTAAAAAACAGAAAAAATCGCCAAAATGAAAAAAAAAATCGCCAAAATTAAAAAAATCGCCAAAACGAAAAAAACCCCAAAAAACAGAAAAAAATCGCCAAATTAAAAATAAACCAAAAAAAATCGCTTATATAAAAGAAACCCAAAAACTGAAAAAAATCGCCAAACTGAAAAAAAAATCTCCAAACTGAAAAAAAATCTCCAAAATGAAGAAAAGCCCAAAAACAGAAAAAAATCGCCAAAAAGAAAAAAACCTCCAAAAACAGAAAAAAATCGCCGAAACGAGAAAAAAGCGACAACACTGAAAAAATCGTTTAAACTGAAGAAATCTTCGAAAAAGCAAAATAGCCTGCCTTTCGTGCGCGATTTAAAGTCGCACTTTACTGAATTTTTTAATATTAAAGGAATTAAATGAAACTAAGTTTTTCCTTATTTCGTTTTTGCTTTGTTCACTTAACATATTTTATGTATTTTTTAAAGAACTAGATTGGTATCAATAATCAGAAAAATCCAAAATTATGACTCCAGGGTTGGAAAACTCACACTTTTTGTGTTATGTAAAATTAAATAGGTCTAAAAATTTTTTTCGTTTTCTTTATAAATTGAATATATTTTATGCTTCTGAAAGAAAAGTTTAGCGTATGAAATTTGAAAAATGAAAATTAAAGCTCCCAAGATGGAAACAAATATGTATGTATGTGTCTGTATACTATATATATGTATGTACGTACGTTGGTAAAGGGTATATAAGATTCGGCACAGCCGAATATAGCACTCTTACTTGTTTAATAGACACTTCCGCGAAATAAAATATATAAGAAAAATATTTAAGAGATTCAGCTCACGTACAGTGCGCGCAAAACCCTTTTATGGGGCCAAAATTCCGAAAAAATTATTTTTTATTTATCGTCCATTTGTGATTAATTAAAAATAATAATACTTTTTTTCTTAATTTTTTTTTGATATGTTACATCGCCATATTGCATTTCACCATTTTTAATTTATTCATTTTTAATACATTTTCAATTCAATTCAATTAATTTAATTTTGTATAAGTTTTTTCATATGACATGACGCCATATTAGGTCGGCCATTTTGAATTTGCTAATTCTGATAACGGATTCGTAATCAGCAACCCCAAAAACCCCCATATACCAATTTTGTGGATCATTTTCTACATTTTTCGACTTTTTTTCCGCATAAAAGGCGTGTTTTGGCCGCACTGTGCAGCGCCACGAAATAAATCACCAAAAATAATTCAAAATAAGTTCAAAGTAAAGTGCGAATTTGACTCGCACTCGTACGGACACTACATATGTACATATGTATGTATGTATGTATGTATGTATGTATGTATGTATGTATTACTATACGAACTCTAGCCTATATAATCGAATATCTTACCTGATGTAGACATTTTTTTTTAATTTTAAGTACCCGTTAAACTTTTTTCCGGTTTTTGGCTAATTTTTAGGTTTAGCGCTTTTTCGTTTTTGGGATTTTTTCAGTGTTTGGCAATTTTTTTCGTTTTGGCAATTTTTTTGAATATTGGGACTTTGGTTTTTTTTGTTTGCTCTTTTTAGTTTTTTGAACTTTTTTAGTTTTGAGTTTTTTTCGCTTTCGCGAATTTTTGTTTTTTGGCGATTTAGATTTTTTTTAGTTTTGGCGCTTTTTTTCGATTTGGTAATTTGTTCGGATTTTGGCGTTTTTTTTGTTTTGGTGATTTTTTAATGTTGGATTTTTTTGCCTCAAAATTACATTATCTGATAGAACACCCTTTAATTTAGATTTTTTAAATTTCAGTGTCAATTGGTGTAGCCTGTTTAAAAATACACTTACATACTTTGAAATTTCAAGTGTCTACCCAGCTAACCAAAACATTCGTAAATATATCGTATTCGAATGTTGCGTAAACATTTCTCGGACAAAACACTCGAGAACGACTATCGTAAACGGAAAGAGAAGGTGCTGCTAGAGTTAACTCGTCGCTCAGTTTGTGACAGCAAATCTTTCGATTTCGATGTTTCGCTCTCGAATCAATAGCGAACCTTTAGCAATATCATTAGCAATCGATTTCATTGCTTCTAAATAGCAAAAAACGTTATTCCTCTTTTGTTGTACATGGAAAAAAATAAAAAAATTGAGAGAAACAAATTGTTTTTTGTTGCTAAACTTTTTTTTACGAGAATGTTTCGAGAATTGTTGGCTATAGCGAACATTCGTTTATTTTCGAAACTTAGGTTGGCTGGGTATAGTTAATTGTATGTATATTAAATTTAGAACACCCTTTAATTTTTTTTTGCCATATATTTATTTGTTATTGTAGCGGTCAAGTTTTACATATTCTATGAAACTTTCAGGTTCATAGCTCTTACGGTTCTCGAGAAAACAGCCTATGACCGACAGACAGATGGACATCGTTTGCTCTACGGAACCCTAAAAAAAACTGAATTTTATTGTGGCCGTAAAAGCACGAAAGAGCCGAAACAATTGAAAAAATTCAGTATACGAGTGCGGCATTTACCGATCGGAGACTGAAAGTGAGCGAGATTCTAGAAGGCATAGACATCGCACATGCTCAGTGATTTTAATTTCGAATGATCACTTAGGTATGAGACAGCTTTCCGCGAAGCAGAAAGGCATCTTGTTGTTGTTGTTGCTACGTCAATTTAATGGTGGGTAAAAAAAAGGTGGTTTCGTAGCACCTTTAGAACCGGGAAGAATCATAAAATAACTTCTTCAGTTAGTTTTGTCTGCTACTGTATACATATGTGATATAAACCCTTGAGTTATACTATCACCACAAATTGCAAGTTTCTATTATTGGCCCATTTCCAATTTAAAATACATATATTTATCTCTGTAAACTCATTTTAATATACATACATACATACGTATGTACATATGTATATAAATAATAAAATGAACCAATTTTCTTTGCGATAAGTTCTTACATAAAATATATACACTATGTAACTTAAATGTTGATAACAAACTAGTTATTCAGTTAAATTTACCACTTTAGCTCAACAGCCACTTTAGCGCTCTTGTTCAATAAATTTCAAGTGTTTTTATCATAAAATATTTGTGCTACAATAATTTAAATGTGTATATGTTGTCGGTTTATTTTTTTGGTGATGTAGCAGCCCTTTTCTACCCCTGTGAAACACAATTACGTGTACATACATAATGATAACGGTACATTGCTAATAAAATTATAAGTGAAGCAAATAAAAATTACAAGAATGGCAACGCATCGAAAGAAAGGTTGAAGAGGTTGAGAGATCTATTTGTTTTTGCTTTAAATTTTATCTTCTATCTGTTGTTTTATTTTATTGTTTTGTTGCTGCTTTTTGGATTAACAACATTTGCAATTAAAAACACAAGTTCTGAAGGATGACTGCTTCTTCAATATATCGGTCCCGGAAATATTCGGATCGAGCCTTTGCTTCAAGAGAGACCTAATACAAATGTTTTCTATAAAAACAAATCGCTCATTTACTGAAACATCGTCATAACTCCAAAAAAAAAAAAATAGTTTGCCAGAAAACGGGCTTTCAATTTACACACAACTTAATGGAAAAAGAAAATTTTATTTTGCTTTCAGACTTGAGTAAACAAGATATTTGTATGAAAACGATATGGGGATTAATTTTGCATCATTAACTCAAAAATTCCATTTTTTGAGTTATGACGTTGTATGAGTAAAAGAGCGAAATGTTTCTATCTAGATCAGACTCGGGCGTTTCTTGGCACAATTGTGAAGAGAACATTCACACGTATTCTTACCCTCTTTAATTTAGTCGTCGATGAGACAGCGATGAATGCACATCAGGCGGATGCTTACATATTTTTTTATATTTTTTTCAAGAATATTTGTCCAGCAAACATACGTGTTTCATTTCAAATTGATGATGATATGCGAAAATTATTTTGTTATAAACAATGCATTTGGTAACATACAATGACTTTTATGTTATCAAAGCTTAAGGAAAAAAAGGAATATGTCATTAAAAGACATTATGATGCTTTTCATAGTAATATGAATAAGTTTAATGGTAAGGAAAGGGAAAATTTTAAATAAAAATCAAAAATATTTTTAATATGTTTCCCATCTGAAAATGATCTTCCATGCCGACAAATATCAAAGCTTATTAAGTTTGATACATCCAACCACATAATTTTATTTGGTGAGTTTGCACCTTTGTGCTCCACCAAGCAACCACTCTTTTATTTATTTATTTTTTTTTTTGTTTTTGAATGGAAAACATGATAAATTATTGTCTTATCTTTTTTAATTTTTTTTATTTCACTGTTTATTTAGAAAAAGTTTTATTTGCAATTAATAATTTTACTTAATCAACGTTTTTTTTCAAGATAGAAAATATGTCTATTTATGTATAAATATATAATGCACCATTATCTTTCAAGCGCTTGACTTTGTGTTTGGTGGGTAGCTCGCAACCTCAACACATAAAACATTTACCACTACATTGACAGTGCCCACCAGTGATCTAGATCAATGATGTCAGTTTCATAGCACAATTGTGGCAGGTAAAATCACACACATTCTTATTCTCTTTCATTTAGTCGTCGATGAGACAGCGACGAGAACACATGCGTAGCGGGCGTACTAATTTGTTTATAGATACAGTGAAAGAAAAGAAGTGGTATGCGAAAAATATTCTATGATCCCCAATGCTTTTCGCGATATTCAACGTTAGTAAAAGTAAGGAAAGGAATTAATATGTATTTAAAAGACATTTTGACTTTTTTTGGAATATTGTCACTAAACTGCACTTTCTATTTAAACTTTAAAGACCAATAACTCGGGAAATATGGGCTGCAGAAAATTTTTTTTATAAAGTTTTTTTTCTTATTTTTCACATTACTACCTGATAGGCTATTAAAAAATATTTTTTTTTTAATTTTTCAGAGTTTCGTATGAAAAGTTCAGAGCCCGATAACTTGAAAAATATGGGTCGCCGCCAACTTTTTCATTTAAGTTTTTTATCTTATTTTTTAATTTTCTATCACATAGGCTCTTTTTTATATATTTTTAGCTGCTTTACCAAACTGCATTTGTTCCAAATATTTATTTTTTCCTGTGTACTTCAGAGACGAATGAGACAACTTTCCTCACACATACAACTATAGTTTTATTTTTGACATCACTGATCTAGATCATTGATCATCAAAAGGCCGCCCGTGGGCACTTTGTTATGCTCTTTTTTTCACGTACATTCGTACAAGCATGCAATTTGCTCTCTTTTACATTACATATGTATTTGTTTGCTTATCATTGATCTAGATATCATTAGATAAATAACTAAATATACAAACACACAAAAGACATAGGCGCGTAGTCATACTCAACACAAGAAGAAGTTAAAACCAGTATTACCATACAAAATACTGGTTTTAATTTCTTAATGTCTGCTTTGTTTCAACTATGACTACGCGCCATAAACATTAACTAATGAGGCAAGCTTTATGTTAAGTATAAAAAGAGCGATGCATCCGATAAGAGTGAGCCTGTGAAGTCGAGTTGAGTATTGTGAAAAGCGCAAACAACGTAGTTAACATCGTGGTATTCCAGCTGTGAGTTATTTAACATTGTGTGTTTTAAAAGCTCTTAGTACTCGTATCAGTGTGGAATAAGTGAAGTGTTTTAATTTGATAAGAATTGTACACTGGGACGTTTTTATTTAAGTACAAATCTATGAACCTACAAAATCAAAGTAAATTTTAACCAAAGAATTTTAATTTTTTTAATTATGACTCGATACGTACAGTGTCGGAAAGAACTAACTGAACGAAAAGTCGATATCTTACCTGTCTTATATTCTCAATGCACTTAAATGAAATTTTCCTTTTATAACATTGTTGTCACAAACAATCTCGAATATTTAAACAAGCGTTCTCATGGTCCTTCAGAGGTCCTTCATCAAACTTAATATAAACTGTGTGATGATGCCATTTCGCATGCCTAATGTTTTGAACATTAATGTAATTTTTGTGTGCATACCGAACTTTACTTTTTATTTTCAATGATAAGATTGTATAAAATATTTCTTTTTCACACTTCACAGAAATAAACAAAAAAAAAATTGTGTATGAGTGAAAGCATATAAACACGATTTGCGTAAATTTTTAAACAAAAAATTTATTAAAAATGATAACTCATGTTTATTTTGATGCCATATCAAATCTGTTTATATTTTTTTATATTCTTAGAAGTGTTAAAATTTAATCTCATGAATTTACACGTTTTCTTCTATGTTATTTTTTTTATAAGAAACGATTAAACTTGGTCGTTATCAAAAATGTGCGTTTCGAAAAAAATGAGTTGATAATTAAAATTTTGTTTGTGTCAAAAAAAAAATAGGTTTTAAATGAGTCCAATCAAAGTCTAATTAGTGATGTCAAATTTGCAATTTCATTACATAAAAAGCTTTCGACAAATTGGAGTAGGCTGAACCAAAACAATTCACATATTCCATTTGTATTCAAATATAGGTTTATAGGGCTGAAGTTTATAATAATTGACTCCACAAACAATGTACCAAACACGAGAACGCTGATTAATGAAAGTGTGATGGATTCCGACTTCGAAAACAGCATGTTGTTCCATTCTGCTAGTGTTTGTCAGAACATTTACAATTAAATTTGGTGTTATTTGTTCCTTAAAAATTATGATATTTTATTTGGCTTCCTAAAGAAAAATATTGGTAAGGGTTTACTGATGATCTGCATTAGCAACATTGAAATGCGCATAGGAACTAGTTAAGGTAGAATTAGCCGAGCGTCCACGTCCCCTAACGAAACAGCTGATCGTTTTTGTTGATTTAAAACAATGCAAATGCTTACCGAAATTTGCAGTAACATTGACGGCACGTCTCAATCTGTATAAAATAGAATTTCCTAACGTTGTTAAGTGACGTTTTTAAACCAGTGATGGTACTATTGTATGTTAAATGAATGGGGTTATTTTGCTCTGTTCTATTTTTCGGTACTTTTGTTAATAATAATAACTGTGTGAAAATACAACTTAAAATAATACATAAATATTTGTATATATGTATGTACATACTTATGTACATATATATACTTCTCGTCCAGTTGGCGATATTCGGTTCTATGGTGTCGATAATTTTACTGTTTTGGTGGATAGAAAAATCCAATAAATGGTGAAAATATTGCAAAAAATCTGACACACAAATCCCTAATTCAAAATGCAAATTATTTCTGGAAGTATCACGATTAAAAGAATACGTCTCTTAACTTACTTTCATCTTTAATCTTAATAAAAGATTTTATAAATAAAATTTAACATGTTATTTTTTATTACTTACAAACGGGCAAGACCGTATACTTACGGTGTTCACTATTCTTTACCTTGTGTTCGTTCCTAATGTTATTTTAGCAGTAAATTAAAACTTACAGTTCTTTTGCCTATATAAACTTGAAAAAAAATTAGCCTCATTACCGGTTAGAGGGTTAACATTGATTTATAATTAAAGTATGTTAATTAATTTTATTTCAGTCTAATGTTTTTAATTACAGTGTACTCTCTCTTTAGCGGATACCTAACCCTCATACCTAAATAAGAGCGGCAAGCGTCGCGTTAGCAGCAGGGTACATATTTTCAGTACAATCAAATAATATTTTCACATTTAAATGTACTGAAAATGCGTACCCTGCTGCTAACGCAACGCTTGCCGCTCTTATTTAGGTATGAGGGTAAGGGACTGAAAAATTTGTCCGCTTATGAGAAAAGTACAAAAAGAGTAAATAATAATTTGTATTATATTTAACTTTAAAAAATTTTATTTCCAAAACAAGAACATATGTACATATAAATATTAATAAAAACAGTAAACAGAAATTTCATTAACATTTTAGAGCAACGGTTCTCAAATGGGGGTCCGCATGAAAATTCCAAGGGGTCCGCGAAGAGCTAAACAAATATTGTTATGATTCCTCAAAAGTTAATATTAATAAGATTTAGTAATATGGCTTTTGTATAATAAATGTAAAACGTATATTTCGCATTGCGGTAGGCCGTGCTACTATTAAAATTTCTGAAGGTGTCCCCGAAGAAAGAGCTTGTGAGAACCTCTGTTTTAGAGAGAAGTAAAATAAATTCAGTAAAGTGCGACTTTGACTCGCGCACGAAGGGTTCCGTACGTTGGGCTTTGAGCATTTTTTTAAATATGTATATCGTTTTTTTACGTCAAGATTTTTCAGCTGAAAATTTTTTTTTTGTTTTTTTTTCTCTTTTTTTCTCGTTTTGGCGATTTTTTTAATTTTGGCGATTTTTTTTTTCATTTTGGCGATTTATTTTTCATTTTGGCGATTTTTTTCATTTTGGCGATTTTTTTTCATTTTGGCGATTTTTTTTCATTTCGGCAATTTTTTTCATTTTGTCGATTTTTTTTATTTTGGCGATTTTTTATTTGGTGCTTTTTTTCGTTTTGGCATTTTTTTCGGTTTGACGATTTTATAATCTTGGGATTTTATTGTTTTACCGTTTTTGAAAATTTCAAAAGTTTTGCTCTTATGGTGTCCAAGATACAGCAAGTTGTCGAAATTACATAGTCAAAATTGCATTAACTGATGGTAAACCCTTTAATTAAATTTTTTTTTTAAATTTTAGTGTTAATTGTTGTAGTCTGTATAAAAATACACTAACCTTACAAATTTCAAGTGCATATGCATACAATTGTATGTATATTACATGGGATTTTAACATTTTTCGTTGCTCGTTTTGGAACACCCTTTAATTTCCAACTCTCATGCATTTGTTGTTGTAGCGACCAAAGGTCTACACACTGTGTCCAAATTTCAGGTCCGTAGCTCTTACGGTTCTCGAGAAAATACCCTGTGACGGACAGACGGACAGCGTAGCGAAAACAATAGGGTTTCTTTTCACCTTTGGTGTACGAAACCCTAAAAATACAAAATTTGTTATTCAAGGTATTCAAAGGGCTTTAAAAAACTCAGAAATTTTAGCTTGACGTATTTTTCCTTTAACTTCATTATCTTGGAGATGTATTTGAAGACCAGTAAGCAATTTAATAAGCAACATACATATGTACGAATATTAAAAAGATTAAACGAAAAAACAGTGTTGCTGTCCGGTTATGGGCAACTAAAATCTCTTTGGTGTGGAAAAAAGTGTCCCCTTCCGGTTATGAGAGTTTTGTCCGCTCAAGAGGGAACAATTTAAAACATCCCAAAGGATTCTTTTAGTACTGCAAAAAGTGTCAGTTTGTGGGAAATGTCCGCTTAAGAGAAGTGTCCGTTAAGAGAGAATACACTGTAATTGTTAAAATTGTGTTTGTTATTTTTTTATTGAAATAAATGTAATTTTTTTTTATTCACAAAAAACTTGACCCTATTTTACTTTGAAATACCCTTTTTTGACCTTTTTTTTCCTCTTAAATAACCTTTTCATGGTACTTTTTTCGAAATTTTCAACGGCAACCCTGGTATCAATTAGCGAATTAACAATGAGTATCTTAAAAGTTTAATGTGGCAACATTGTGTCATCTTGAAATTCTCATTGTGAATGGTCTTTCACACACGAGAACAATTGTGCTGGCATAACATGCCAGTTTGTGGGTGAGAGGGGCAAAGAGAGTGGTTTTTTGGTTGGCATAATTTTTCAACCAGGCACAACCCCGCATCAGCAGCACAAAACCAATACACACATAACTTAAAAAAACAGCAAATATCAATTGCATACAAAAAACACTAACACACCCAGAAGCTATGTATACGTATACATTTTTATGCCGGATGAATTAGTCTCGTGTGTTCTTAAAAGAACAAAAATTGTGCGGCATAAAAATTAGTCCCGTGTGTGAAAGGCCAATATAGGCAATGATATAGAACACGTTATATTGAAGTACATATTAAAATAACAACATTTTTTTATATAATATTTTTTTTTTTAAATAATATTTTACCATATTGCCATATTGAAAATGACATGCTTTCCAGACTTTTAAGTTTGAAACTTGGTATTAAATTTGATTTACACAAAAAACGTTGCAATATTAATTAATTAAAACGCTATTGTGAAGTCCCTAAAAAAATTTTAATAATAATACTAAATAAGTAAAGTATAAATTAGTGCCTTAGCAAATATTAAAATTAATTGCAAAAAATCCCAAAAACACTAACTAAGTTTTTTTCCCCCAATATACCTATTCACACTAGTTCAGGTTAAGTTTTTTTTTGCTTGACAACGCTCGGACGTCACTTGCAAGTTGCTGCATAAAACTCGTTGTAATTTTTGCCATAAAATGTGAAGAGTTAAAAAAACTATTAAGTGGTGTAAGGCTCTTATATACGAGTATATATAATGTACTTTACAACATATGAGACGTTAATCCGACTAATTGCAAGATTTAATTTTATTCAATAGTCTTTATCAAAAAAAAAAATAACGTATTGTAGATGCTGTAATTTTTCCACAACACAGAAACATACGAGTACTCGTACATTACATAAATGGCAATTAGCACTGATTCAGATTTAATTACTCTAGAATTTAGGGTGTGGCCTTTATGCCGCACAACAAAAAAATTATTCACTATTATAGTTAATTTTTTTTTTTTGTTAAATTCAATTAAAATTAATTGATAATACAAAAAGTATGTAGTTACGTTAGAGGATAACGAGGAAAGTAATACTCCCATAAAGAATACAGAACAGTGTTATTTGTATTTTGAAGACAGGTATCCCCCCTGTTCCGTAAACCGAACGATTTGAAATCGCACGATTTTAGAAAACTAACTCCTACAATAGAAATATTTTTTTAGATTTTTTTAAATTTTCTTGTTATATAGATTCTCAGATATCATATCTGAGAGAAAATTATGGTGTATGTTTTTAAACACGTCTGCAGGACCATTTTTAATTCTTAGAAAACGAGAAATTTACTCGGATTCGGTTTACAGAACAGGGCCGATAGTAACAATGGTGAGTCCGCCGCGTGCCATATTAATGTAACGATTACGATGATGTGACAATAATGGCGGCGCTGAGTTGTGCCAGCCAATGCACATGCATACATACATGCACACATACATAAGTATAGAGTTTTCCAATAAGGACTTGACAACTTTTTTTTTCGGAGAACGTATGTCGCGTTAAATAGTCCATCGGCTGCAATTCTTGAGTCAGTTTGATCTTGTATGGGTGTAAACCAATACTCAATACGCAAAATTCACCATAAAGTGGTCTTGGCGATGCCCAGTTCTTGAGAACGGCGCAGAATCGGCTGATTTGGATCGTTGGCTATCGTCACTTCCACCAACCCGTTGTCTCACTGGCACTGCAGCATCACACAATGAATATGTAAACTCAAATTTTTGCACTAAACTTGTTATTGCTAGTATACTAGGTCGAGTATAACGACCGAAAATTGGAGTTAACGCTCTTAAAGTAGCGGTCACTAATATCGGTAGTACATTTTTATAATTTGCATAAGTTGTTCTTTCGTGTACTTTACCATGATGAAAATGTTGAGTTTACTGAAAAAAAGGAAAGTAACAATTATATGATGTATGTGAAGATAAATTGGTATTTAAATAGCAGAGACAGGAACCAACATTTCTAACATTGCATGTTAAGCACATAACAGAGCACTGTTAACTATTTAACAGTAGTCGATAAATGGATTAGGATTCCAAATCCTTGGAACTGGATTAAGACAGATATTTTTTTTTTTTTTTTTTTGGAAAAATTTCTCTAAATTGTACTTTATGAAATTATGAAAGAATGGTAATGGAAATATGTCTGGTAGAGCCAATAAATTAGATTTAAGAAAACATAATTTTCTTGAGAAGATGAGTAGTGATTTGGGTAAAATATGGAAGAGCACACGTACTACACCATATAGGCGTGGTACTCTGGAGGGTCCTAAATGCGACCCAAGTGTTCACGTTTCTCAAATAATTTTGGGAATTGAAATAAGAAATTTCTCAAGAAATTTCACCAAAAAAAGCATGTTTTTCAAAATCGATTATTTCAATTCCCAAAATTATTTGAGAAACGTGAACACTTGGGTCGCATTTAGGACCCTCCAGAGTACCACACCTATATGGTGTAGTACGTGTGCTCTTCCATATTTTATCCAAATGACCACTGATCTTCTCAAGAAATTTCACCAAAAAAAGCATGTTTTTCAAAATCGATTATTTCAATTGCCAAAATTATTTGAGAAACGTGAACCCCTGGGGTCGCATTTAGGACCCTCCAGAGTACCACACCTATATGGTGTAGTACGTGTGCTCTTCCATATTTTATCCAAATGACTACTCATCTTCTCAAGAAAATTATGTTTTCTTAAATCTAATTTATTGGCTCTACCAGACATATTTCCATTACCATTCTTTTATAATTTCAGTACAATTTAGAGAAATTTTTCCAAAAAAAAAAAAAATATCTATCTTAATCCAGTTCCAAGGATTTGGAATCCTAATCCATTTATCGACTACTGTTAAATAGTTAACAGTGCTCTGTTATGTGCTTAACATGCAATGTTAGAAATGTTGGTTCCTGTCTCTGCTATTTAAATACCAATTTATCTTCACACACATAATTATATGATCAGTGAAATAGTGCGTTCACAAATTAAATTCAAAGTTGTCAAGTATGTACCTGTTTGAAAACTCGACACAATATTATTAAAAATGCAAATAATATTTATATAATGACAACGCACTATTTAATAATATACATACATACATTGTATGTAAATATGTATGTATGTATATAATATTTTTAAACAGCTGAAATTATAGCCATTATCGCCATAAATGAATGCTTCATTACTCGTACTTTGCATGTCTTTCTGTAAATATATTTTGACTGGCTAAAATAATGAATTGTGCAACTTTGTATGGATTCAATAATTATAATTATTTTGGTGATATCATTAAATACATTTTGTATTTTGTGCTGGCATTTCAATTTTATGTGATTTCTATAGAAGCAGTTAAGGCGATAAATATAGCAATAAGGATATGTTCTCATTATATTGTTAAGATTAAATGGCGGATGGAACGAGCAGAAGCATAAACTCTCTAAATGTTAAAAGTATACTATTAAGGTCCATTATTGCAACTCAGGGATAATAATGCAAAATAATTCGGCATCTCGTATTTTATCTTGTGTAAAAATTTTATATACATAAATAGCTTTTACTACCATCTCGTGGGAGAAGAATATTTTTCTCATGTCTTCATTGAGTTGTATGCAAATTGAAAACTTTAAACGCGTTTTCTACAAAACTAGTTTTTTTGAGTTGTGACACTATTGAATTAAATGAGCGATATGTAAGGTGTAAGTGAACGATAAATTGACCTCCATTATTATGCTGTGTACATATCTGACATTTCGTGTGTTGTCATTTTCAAAATATGGAAATGGAAATCAATATCACACAACGAAAAATATCGGAAATGACAAACGCTGCAACTAGTACACACTATTGCGATGTGTACTAGCCATTAGATATGGCCGATAATATTTATCGCCCGATTATGGATTACAACAGTTGTTATTTTAATGTTGTAAATTTCAAATTGCAATTACGGTTTACGACACTTATTTGAGTGTTGTAATTTTAGTTGTATGTGTTGAACTTCTTGCGATTACGGTTTACAACATGTGTTCTCCCGTGTTGTTGTTAGAACTGTGAAAAACTTACAACTCTTCATTAGCTGTTGTTTATTGTCATTGGAAAAAAATTTTTAAGTCTGTGTATGTAAATGTTTTTGCATAGAGTTTATAACTGTAATTTAAAATAAAATAAAAAATAAAAAGCAGATGGAAAAGTTGATGAAGGTGATGACAATAACTCCAGCATATCATATGGGATCAGTTTAAAATTAAAAGGTCAAGCTATCAGTGGTAGTCCATCCACATAAATAAGCTTGAACTAACTAAAGAATATCACTGTGGAACATGTCTCAATACAGTCCGATAAGGGGGAACCTACATTCCTGGCTAGGACCATTCACTGATTGTTGAAGTAGGAGACGATAAAAAAATAAACTAGAAGGCGACCAGTTAGAAATTTAAAAAAACGAGGAGGAGATCTAGGACACACTAGAACGCTTGGAAAGAAATTTATACAAAAACAATAAAATAAATAAATAAAATCTTATAGGTAAATTGAAAAAGAAACAATTAGATATTTAAACTCGAATTTGCAAAAAAAGAAAGGGAGCATATACATCATCTTTTCAATGTAAAAATTTTTGTAAATTTTTTTGTGATATTTCAACTTTTTAACTCTTTTTTTTTTCTTTTATGTTTGTTTATTTAATATACATATTTGCACGAAGTTAATTAAAACAATACAAAATATTTATTTATTTAAAAAAAATTATCGACCTTAATATCCAGACTATTATTTTTTTCTTATATTTTTGTATATATGTATATAATATATTATATTTTTGGTATATTTAACGGTTTTTTAAATTGTTTTTCTTTTAAACTTCATTTTTCTCACGCAGCTTTACATTTTTGTGTAAATATTTACTAAAATTAAAATACAAGTTCTTTGACATACACAACACCTAGATGTTGTAAACCACAGTCGCAAAAAGGATCAATGATGTGTTGTATGTGACACAACACAAAATGTTGGTGTTGTAAACCGTAATCAGGGCAGTATTCATTAAAAATAATTTTGGTTTAACATTTGTTAAGGCACTAATAATACCAAATTATAATTTTACTTATTCAGTAAAATATTTTTTAATAAAAATACATTGAAATTGATTATTGAGGGGTTTAGCTGGATCCTATGCGCTTTTCACTGCTGCTAATGCAGATGATCAGCGAACCTTTACCCAAAACTTTCATAGAACAACTAAAGTTATTATGTTAAACTTTCATTTAAACAAATGAGAAGCTCAACAAATAGCAAAGTTAAAACAAAAACTCAATAATCAACATGTTTTTTATTTTCTTACTCGAATTGTAGTTGTAAGAAGTGTGTAAAGAAATTAAATGTAAAAACAACCACATATTTTCTGGAATAGCTTTGGTTGTTTTTACATTTATTGTAACAATTCCCCCAAAAAAAAAAAAAACACTAATTATTAACTTGACTGCAACCGGCTAAAAAATTCTTGTGTGGCAGCACTCTATTCGCGTAACTGAAAGACAAAGAAAAAGCAAAAAGATATGTAAGTAAAGCCGATAGATAATCCACTATCGGAGCAATTTACCGTTTTTCGTCGGTGATGTGGTAATTGAGTCGTAAGGCCATTACTACTACTGAGTTTATTTCAGTCAGCCACGCCTGCCATATTTATTGTGTCATTTTGACGATTTTTGGTACCTAAAATAGCATAATGACGATTTGACGATTTTTTTTCTCTAAAATTTACGATATTTTTAATAGTTTAAATCTAGTATTAAAATTCATATACGTTGTGTAGAGAATTTGGGGTAGTTTTGCCCACTCTTTCCTAAAAAAAAAATTTATTATTTCAATTTACCCTTTAAATTAAAAAATTTGAGTTACTACCAAATTGCCAGTTCCCTCGTAAGAAGTTCTAACTAAACTCCACTGTACATTGTTGATTGAAAATTTATATAAATTGTCATAGTACTTTTTCTTTGTGTGTATGTGTGTTTAAAAATAAACTTGGAAAACGTGACAAATGCTGTTAAAAGTTGACATTAATGGTTAACGATCTTCTATACTTAAGTTATTGTACTAAAAGCTATACTTAAAATGCATTTGATGTGTAAAATGAATAGTTTAACACAGGCGCACATACAAATTTGAGTGGGGAATTTAAGTGGTATTTGTTTATTAGAATTAACTACAGCGGTTTTGCAATCGAAACTTTGATATAAAAAAATGCATTCAGGTAATGAATTTTTATACCTATTGCATCAATGAAAATTTTCACCGAAAGTCAGCTAATAAAGTCGTTCATTGAATCAATGACAAATGTTTCATTTGTATTTTTAATTGTTTCATGGATTTAGTAATACTATGTCATATGATAAATAAAAACGATTGAAAATTTTAATTGAAATTTTTTATTATTTATGACAGATTTGTGCTGTATAATTTTTTTTCATTTAAGTTTCATAAATCTCACAAGAAAATAGTATTAAAATACATAAAAGAAATGTTGCATTGAACAAAAGCAGAAAAGTTTTATCAAGGAAAATTCTTGGGCACGGAAAAACTAAATTTCATTTTCAGTAACCAAATTCATTGAACCAGTAAATATTTTGAATGCGGACCTATAAGTAGATTCTGATAACAATTTTGTAAAAGTTTGAATATAGCAGAGTTAGGCTGAACGAATTTGTTATTTAAGTATGTTGGTTTTTATCTTGCTTGTTGATAGGCACAACGCACTGTTGTGCTCTTGTTGTTTTTTATTTTTATTGATCGTGTTGTATCCATGTAAATGCTGACAAGTAGCCGACGAACTACAAATAAAATTGGAACAAACTATTTACTGAAATTAAATTTTATTTCAAACAAACATTTGTTTTTTGGGCACATTTTTTTTTTGGCGAGTTTCTTACAGAAAATATGAGTTCTATCATTTCGAAAAAGAAAGAAACTGAGTAAACTTTAAACTATACCAACAACACAAATGTTTCCCCTTTTACCCTGTTCCAGAGAAGGAAAATTACTTCTTGGATTTTGTACCAACTGTGAAAACAAAATGTACTTTTTGGACCATGGCGGTACCATTTTTTTAATATTTATTAATAAGAGCGGAAACGTTAAAATATGTGTAAAAATTCAGAAGTAAAATTAATGTTACCAAATCGTCAGTTGGTTTCTGGTTTGCTGCAGACATAATGTATTTTGTATATACTGTGCCGCAAACCAGAAATCAACCGTCGATGTAGTGAAACATTGGCATTTTTAAATTGTATCATGTAACTCGCGGTAGTACCACGGTACCAACGAGGTCTAAATGTGCCATAAAAAGTACAATTGTACCATGATTTCCATCCGTGCCCTGTTCCGCGTAACTTTCTTGATTTTGCTTTCATATTCTTCGTCTCCAGACAATAACAAACAAAAGAAAAAAGGATTGGAGGCTATCTCTCCAGCCCTTCACTCGTGACGCCATGCAAAAAAAGTGATTAATTTTTATATTAAAAAAAATTTACTAAAAATTAAACTTATTTGAACAATGATTTGAAAGCAGTACCTGTCTTCTGTAACTTGTGATGAGAAGTTTCACGTCGAGAAAAATTAAAAAATTGGTTTTTCTGTTTACAAGCTGATTCATATACAAATTTAAAACAAAATCTGTGTTTTCACCAAGGTTGCCAGATATGGCGATTTCTCGCCAAACGTGGCGATTTTTCAATTTCTTAGAACAACTAGAGTTATTATGTTAAACTTTCATTTAAACAAATGAAAGTTCTGCGGCACAGTATATTCAAAATACATTATGTCTGCAACAAACCAGCAACCAACCGACGAAATATCAAAGTTGAAAACAGAACTTAATAAGCAACGTGTTTTTTATTTTCTTACTTTACCATTGCTACATTGGCTGACTTTTTTCAGCTCGAATTGTAGTTGTAAGTCCGGGTTCACACACTTCAATTTTTGTTGATCAATTCGTAATCAGCTGTAAGAAAAAAAGAGATATTTGTATTTCCTTCTCCGTTTTTCTTACAGCTGAATTACGAGTTGATCAACAAAAGTTGAAGTGTGTGAACCGGGACTAAGAAGTATATTGAGAAAATAAATGTAAATAAATTCAGTAAAGTGCGACTTTGACTCGCGCACGAAGGGTTCCGTACGTTGGGCTTTGAGCATTTTTTTAATACAGTGTTTTTTTACGTTTTTTTTTTTTTATTATTTTTCGCTTTTTTTCGTTTTGGCGATTTTTTCAATTTTGGCGATTTTTTTCATTTTGGCGATTTTTTTTCATTTTGGCGATTTTTTTCAATTTGGCGATTTTTTTTTTTTATTTTGGCAATTTTTTTCATTTTGGCGATTTTTTTAATTTTAGCGATTTTTTTTTCTTTTTGGCGATTTTTTTTTATTTTGGCGATTTTATAATTTTGAGATTTTTTTGTTTTACCGTTTTTGAAAATTTCAAGAAGTTTGCTCTTACGGTTTCCAAGATACAGCAAGTTATCAAAATTACATAGTCGAAATTACATTAACTGATGGTACACCCTTTAATTAAATTTTTTTAAATTTTAGTGTTAGTTGTTGTAGTCTGTATAAAAATACACGAACTTTACAAATTTCAAGTGCATATACATACAATTGTATGTATATTACATAGGATTTTAACATTTTTCGTTGCTCGTTTTGGCACACCCTTTAATTTCCAACTCTCATGTATTTGTTGTTGAAGTGGCCAAGGGTCCCATGTAATATACATACATACATACAATTGTATGTATATTACATGGGATTTTAAAATTTTTCGTTGCTCGTTTTGGCACACCCTTTAATTTCCAACTCTCGTGTATTTGTTGTTGTAGCGGCCAAGGATCCCATGTAATATACATACGATTGTATGTATATTAGATGGGATTTTAAAATTTTTCGTTGCTCGTTTTGGCACACCCTTTAATTTCCAACTCTCATGTATTTGTTGTTGTAGCGGCCAAGGGTCCCATGTAATATACATACATACAATTGTATGTATATTACATGGGATTTTAAAATTTTTCATTGCTCGTTTTGGCACACCCTTTAATTTCCAACTCTCATGTATTTGTTGTTGTAGCGGCCAAGGGTCCCATGTAATATACATATATACAATTGTATGTATATTACATGGGATTTTAACATTTTTCGTTGCTCGTTTTGGCACACCCTTTAATTTCCAACTCTCATGTATTTGTTGTTGTAGCGGCCAAGGGTCCCATGTAATATACATATATACAATTGTATGTATATTACATGGGATTTTAAAATTTTTCGTTGCTCGTTTTGGCACACCCTTTAATTTCCAACTCTCATGTATTTGTTGTTGTAGCGGCCAAGGGTCCCATGTAATATACATATATACAATTGTATGTATATTACATGGGATTTTAACATTTTTCATTGCTCGTTTTGGCACACCCTTTAATTTCCAACTCTCATGTATTTGTTGTTGTAGCGGCCAAGGGTCTACACACTGTGTCCAAATTTCAGGTCCGTAGCTCTTACGGTTCTCGAGAAAATACCCTGTGACGGACAGACGGACAGACGGACAGACGGACAGCGTAGCGAAAACAATAGGGTTCCATTTTCACCTTTGGTGTACGGAACCCTAAAAACAACAACAGCTATTTAATGCTTTAACAAGAATAGAGTGCTGCCACACAATAATAATAATTAGTGTTTTTTTTTGGGAATTGTTGCAATTTAAGTTTAACATTTCGTCGGTTGGTTATTGGTTTGCGGCACAGTATATTCAAAATACATTATGTCTGCAGCAAACCAATAACCGACGATTTGTTAACGCACTAATAATACCAAATTATTATTTTAAAAGTATTTTTTATTAAAAATACATTGGAATTGATCCTGGCTGGATCCTATGCACATTTCACTCTTGCTAATGCACATCATCATTGGACCTTTATTTCTACTTTTGGCAATTTTCAGCTAAATTTGTATATGATTATTTTATAAAAATTTATATTAAAAAATTTTTATGTATTTAAAAACAAATTTATTATAAAATATATACATAAAGAAAAAGTACATAGAATTGATTTAGGCGACTTTTGGGGAGTTTTAAAATCAATTTGGCGAAATAGGTCGGGAAAAATCTGACAACCACATGCACAAAATGATAATAAACTTTTCTTATGGAGAACCTCCCACATCATGTGGCTAATGTAATTGTTTATTATATTGATGAAAAGTTTCGTTAATATAATCAAATCATTTCACTATCTAAATGAAAAAGTTTGCTTTTACATAAGTTTAATTTTTATATGAAAATTCACATATAAAGCTGGATTCTTTTGAAAACATCGAATGCATATTTGTTTAAATATGTTTTTATGTTAGGTTATAAATTTTTCCATACATACATACATACATACAAACATATGTTTTTGCTTACAATTTAGTGTTATTATTTAGTGTTGTGAAATTAATTATTTGCCTTTTTCAACACTGAAACAAAAGCTCTATTCCCTTGGTATCGTGTGACATCATCAGAAAATTTTTTTCTTTTGAAATGAATTTCTATTCGAATGCAATTTCGATCACGAGTGCAGGAATTAGCCCTTTTATTACAAAAGTATGTAGATGCAAGAAAGAATAGAATGCGTGGATGTGTACCTTTCCATACGCTTTACTTAGTACACACAGGTGGCCATTTTAGATTAGCGAATAATCATTGAATAATTTAATGAAATTAAAAAGAACTACAGGTAAATCCAGGTATAACGAAAACTTCGTTAAATAGTTAAAGTTTTTTTCAAGTCTTATTTTAAATATTATTATTTTGGACATCATACATTGCTACCAAATAAAAACTAACGTACCACAGTTTTTTTTTTTGCATTTACATTGCTGCTGTAGATTTTGTTAAATATTTTTTGGCGTTCTTTATAGAGAGCACACATTTATCAAAACATTCGCTATATAGGATAGTACTAATCGTTAGAAATATGTTGCTAGCAAGTTCTCGTTTTTCTTTTCCAATTTTTTCTTTATCGTTCGTTATAAACAGTTGCATTAACGTGAAAAATTTTAACTTTCGTTACATCGGATTTTCGTTAAAGCGAGATTCGTTATACCTATATTTGCCTGTATATACATAAATAAATTAAATATACAGAGCTGTAAAATATAAATATAAAATATTTTATATCTTAAAATATATTCGCTTATTCGAACACATTTATTTAAATCTTCTACTCGAATAATTTTGAACTCGAATAACTGAGAATATGTACTAAATAGCGCATTTAGCTTTATTTCAATGTTAAACCAAGTTAAAACCTTATTTCAAAACAAATGTGTTTCTGGAAAGCCGATATGTTATTGTGTGCTTTTTTTCTAAAATGAAAATAAAATTTATTTTATAAACTGAATAAAGCAACAAAATAGCAACAATGAAAAATCGGAATTATTTGAAAAAATATTAAATTACCAAGGTTAACAAGTTTTTACACAGTATGTGTGCCAGCATTAAGAATTAAATGATACTGGAATTAATTTGTGGGTTTAGCAACAACAACAACAACAACAACAACTTAATCAAGTGTAAAAGAAACCATTCATCTGTCCACTTATCGATCATACTATCAATCAATCAATCATATGTATGTGTGTCATTAATCCAATTTGAATGCTTAATGATTGTGTTTGTTTTGTTGAACATACGCAGGGATTTGTTTTAGTTGCTTCGTTGGGTATTTGGCTGGGCCGTCTTCGTCTTGTTAAGCATGTGTTCCCCTATAAAATGGAAAGCTTGCACTATTTGCATAAATCTACAATATAATTTTATTTTTTGGAATTTTTATTTTCGCTTTTCTTTTATATTTATTATCAAAGAACCGTCTGTCAATTGCAAAAAAAAAAGATTGCAATCTTTACGAGGCTTGCTGTTACGTGATACGAGTATTTAAAATAAATAAATAAAATGCTTTCGAATTGAAATCACAGTGGTTCTATGTGAAATAATTGTATTTTATTTTTAGTTATCACTGTTTGCTATCGTTACTGTTAGAAGATGAAAATTGTTTCAAGCAAATTGATTTAAATTGAACTCGTGCTAAATACTCGTAATGTCATACATTTTTTATATTGGCAATCATTTAGTTGAAATTAAATTGTATTTTTTTAGTGAAGCATAAATTATATCCTATATATGTATACATACATATGTATGTATCTATGTACATACATATAATATAAGATTTTATAGGAATAATTCAGCTACTAAACAGGTATCTTTCACTTCAGTATACTGGAGGTCGGCATACATTTGACTTCGATAGGAACGCGCCAGGGGCAATTAGAGCCCTGCTAGTAAATTTTGTACAAATTCCGCCTTTGTATGGGAGCCCCCTTAATGAGTCGAGATAGGACATGTATGTTATGTTAGGAGGAAATGTTGAAAATAAAAAATTACTGCGGGTCGGTCTTACATTTTACCCCCCTAGGAGGCAACATAAAAGCGGAAAAAGCGGATTTCTTAAAAAAAAAAAATTATTCAAAAAAATATTTTTCTGTATGGGGACAACCTTAATGGTTGAAGATATACGATAAGTATGTTCAGAGAAAATCTTTGTATTGAAAAAATATTGGAGGTCGGTCATACATTTGACTTCGATAGGTACGCCCTAGGGGCAGTTAGAGCCCTGCGAGTAAATTTTATAAAAATTTCCCCTTTGTATGGGAGCTCCCTTAAGGAGAGGAGTTAGGCGGTCGGTGTGTTTAAAAAAGATGTTGGGCGGAGAAAATTAATGGGTGCTCGTCATACATTTGACCCTTGTAGCGGTGACCCCGGGAAAGTTATATGATTTTTTGTATTTTTTTTTTTTGCTTTTACCCTCAACTTTGAGCACGAAGCGGAGATCTTTGCCCCCATCTGACCGCCACCATTTTTTGGCTCGAATATCTTTTCCCCGAACCTCACATAATGAGGGGTTCTTGCAAGTCGAAATCTCGTTACTAAGAACTCCCATATAACACTATGCCATAGCTATTGTACATATTAAAAAGCTTTAGCATTTCAGCAGAAGGATTAAATTTGTCACAACATTTTGTTACGTATTTTTGAACTACCAAGTGTTCATTATTGGTTAATCTGCTTGATACTTCTTCTTTATTAGAAACCATTCACTATGAATAGTAACACACATTTTTAGACTTGTCAGACGTATATCTCTTAGTTAAAAATTCATTGTTGTTACCATCAGTTATAAAAAAAAATCGCCAAAAAATCCCCTAAAACCAACAAATCCCCAATACGAAACTTTCATCCCCAATCGGGAAAAAAATCCCGATTTGGGGACAAATCCCCTAAACTGGCAACACTGCAAACAGCAGCTGTTGAGGATTAACATGCCTACATTAATTGTTGACTTCCTGCGACAGATCAGTTTCATGCACACCACAGCCTGCCGACCTTTGAAAATAGACGGCGGTTAAAGTATGTAGTTGATTTACATAAGCTAAAGAAAAAGAAACTACGTTAATTTTCAGACTTGGCTTACACGAAAAATTATTCAATACGATTAGCATATTCAATATTTATACCCGGACGAAGACATATACCATAAACGACGGCACTGCATCGGCGTCGAAACAGACGACTTGTTAGTTTGTTTATTACTTGAATTTGTAATAATGCAACCCTGATCAGATGAAAAGTATTATGTTAAACTTAAATTAAAAAGTATTGTCGTTTAGAAAAATTTCAAAAAAGGGTCAAGTGTTATGGGATGTCAAATTTTTATCGTATTATTTACCATTCGTTAAGACATTTTGCATTCACAATATCGCACATGCACGTATTATTTGAATATTTTGACATGTATTAATACAAAGTATGTATGTATGTATATAAATTGCACATATTCCATAAAATACCAATGACTTGAAAATTTATTTAATTAAAACGAAACTACGCAGTGTCGGTCAAAAACACCTTTTACATTTATTCATTTACACATTATAGATTTTTTTTATGGTGTAATAACATTCCAGGTTTCTTTTTCATATTTGCTTATTTTTTGTTTTAAAATAACATGAATTATAAGTATGTATTTATTATAAATTGTGATTCTTATCGGAATCTTTGAAAACAAATCAATAAAATTTTACTTAAATTTGTAAAAGTAATTACACAACAAAGAAAACATTATTTTAAATTAGCAACAATTTGTATGATAACGGGCAGATAGACAGACAGACGGACAGTCAGACGGACGTGAGACAGGCAAATAGAAGTTGTTTCTCATGGTTGTAGTCAAATATGCTTTGACCATCATGGTAGTTGCAGTTACCTTTTTAGAACCTGTAATACTTATATGGAAATATTGAGATGGTACAGTGAGTGGCTTTTTACGATTGCTCATGAAAAGTCACTAACAAGAGCTTTATTATCCATCGCATACTCAAGCATATTTGCTTGAATGTTTAACTGAAGGTTATTTCATTAAGCACTTTCTGTCTTTAGATTTAAATAAAACAAAGTCTGTGTGAGATACCAGAATTTTTATTTTTTTTGCTATGGAATGTAAGATCGTGCAAATATTCGCAGCGGCCTTCCTGGATGACGCATCAAACAGACTGAATTGGCCCGATGGCATGGGTAGTATTGTCTTTGAAGGTCACTGAGTTTTTTTTTTACTTATTCGCATAGATCCCACAAGAAAACTGTAACGGAGTCAAATCCCATGATCTTTGGCCAGTTTACATCACCCTCACGTAAGATGACCAGGCCCTCAAATCGCTCGTGAAGAATGTCCAATGTAGTATTTCACGAAGCGTCGTTTGAAACCACATATTATAGTATCCATATCGAGAAATTATGAAAGAAAGAAGTTGATACTTATCGATCTATAGCGTTCACCGCCAACGGAGATGGCCCAGCCAAAGAACGTCGTTTCCAAAATACACACCAAACATTGACTTTTTCGGGATGTATGTATTGGACGCTCATGTAGATTGCTTTCATCCTAAATTCGGCAATTTCGTATACGCATATTCTGACTTATAGCTTTTTATCACAATTAATTGCTTAACATACATATTCATGAACATGTATAATCTATATCTAAAAAAAAATTTAAGGTCTGTTGTTATTTAAAAAAACCATTTTCTTTATTTTTCGATACTTCGCTACTCCGTTGTGTGGTTTCTTTAGGATTAGGCATTTCCAAATCCCGAAATTCCGGTATTCTGAATACCAGACTTTCAGTTTAAAAACTTAACTGTGAAATTCTTATAAAAGATAAAGTATCTTTTCCGAAAATACAGTTGTAAAAAAATTCCAATAGCACTCGTATAAATCCAAAATAATTTCTAAGTGAAATTAAACATTTCTTATTGCATTTTTGTTAGTATTTTGCCATATTGTTCCCCATATTTTATAGACTATTTTCAACGAAATCTGGCACATTTCATTCATCAGCTCATCTGGCAACACTGATATGAATGCAGGGCTGCTACATGGGAAAAAGTAACAATTTACTTAAGACTCTTACGGCCCATTTCACAATGTACAATTAATAGCTAACAGGGACTGTAACGGCATGTTTTGTATGAAAAACTCTTAGTTAAAGTTCACGTTAGCTCTTAATCATACATTGTGAAAAGGGACGTTAAGGCTCAATTGGTTGACAGTAATGGAATGTAACTGCAACGATAGGAAACAGCTGATCTCTATTGTTATATGAAAAGTAATGAAAATGGTTATAGAGATGTAACCGGAATGTAATAAAATGTATATTACTTTTCACATAACAATATTGATCAGCTGCTTCCTACCGTTGCAGTTACATTCCATTACAATCGGCTAATTGAGCCTTAACAGCCTTTACTGAGCCTTTATTGTTAATTACGTGAGCAGAGGTCATCCATCACTAATGGAAGTACTTAATTAACATATAATGACTCATGTACATACATATGCAGATATTTATATATGTACATATGTATATACAAATATTCATATTAATTATTCTGTTGGTAGCACATATTTATTATACTCGTGGTCTATAAAAATGTGAGGAATTTCATTGTTATTGAAAACTTTTTGAATTTTCTGCTATACAAAAATGTTAAGTGTTATTCAATGAATACTTTTAATTAGAAATAAGTTCATTATTCAATTATATGTAGGTATGTTTTATTCGAAGTTTATATAAAATATTCAGAACAAATTTAAGTGTGTATAAACTTATTAAGTAGCTATAGCTATAGCTGCTTAAAAATTAGGTAGTTATATGTTTCGAATAAAACACACCTTATATAAATATGTATGTAGGTAATGTGATAATTTTTGTAAGAAGACAAAAGGATTTAACTTAGACTAGCTGGGAGAATGTATATTTTCTCTATGGAAATTTATTTGTTAAACCTTTTGTAAACTTAAATTAATTTTTATGAATACAGCAGTTAATGTTCATTGTTTTCCATAAAATTGTATGCACTCTGCTCGCCATTTCTTTCCACTTATTATTTGGATATACATACATATTTGATTTATGGCAACACTGTGGAACTGGAACTGTAACTATAAGAGATTTTTTCATTTACAGAAATGTAATTGCAATAAATGCAGTTAAGTGCGACTGTGACTCGCACACGAAGTGTTCCGTACGGACACTACATACATATGTATGTAATATTATACGAACTTCAGCCTATATAATCAAACATCTTGCCTGATGTAGAAATTTTTGAAAAAAATTAAGTACCCGGCAAACTTTTTTTCGGTTTTTCTTATTTTTGAGATTTTTTTTTTAATTTTTGGCGTTGTTTTTTTTGTTTAAGCGTTTTTTTCAGTTTGGCGATTTTGTGGGTTTTATCTTAAGCTATGTACAGACGGTTGTCAGATCTTACAATATTGCCAGTAAAATGTACACAAAATTTCTTACAACCGTGTGAACTGACAATTTTTGTCAGACGTCGTTGCCAGAAAAATCATTGTCAGTCCATTGCAAGACTAGCAGCTGACAACAAATTGTCAGACATCTTACAATCGTGTGAACACATTGCAAAATTATTGCCAGATATTTGTCAGACATTTTAATATTGTCAGATACGCGAAGTTCGTGCATCTGACAATGGCGTCATTGTAAGAGAATTATTTCTATGGGCAACACTGTACACGCTTGATTTTAAAGAAAATATATTTAATAAAATATATGCAGCCAAAATCATTGCAGTTGCTTCTTTATGGTCCATAATAATTAATATTTTCACTTTTTACATTTAACACCACCACAAACGATTGATATTTAACAATTTCTAACAAGCGCTTTGAGTCTGGCAACGCATAATAATGTCTGGCAATTTTTGCATATGACAACCGTGTGAACTTACAATTTTTTTGCTGACGATTTTGTCAGCTGATTTTATTGTCATACAATCATCTAGCAATAAATTGTAAGATTTCCTGACAAATTTGATACAACCGTGTGAACTGTCAATCTGCCATACACTTGCAATTTTTGATTGTCAGTACAATGTCAGCACATTGCCAGATCTAACAATATTGTAAGATCTGACAACCGTGTGTACATAGCTTTAGTCTTAGAGATTTATTTAGTTTGTCGCTTTTTTTTTTGTTTTTGGCAACTTTTTACGGTTTTTGGCGATTTATTTCGGTTGGCCGATTTTCTAATTTAGGGATTTTTTTTAGTTTCAGCGTTTTTGAAGATACAGCAAGTTGTCAAAAGTACATAGTCAAATACCCTTTAATTTATATATTTTTAAATTTTAGTATTAATTGTTGCAGTATGTATAAAAATACACTAATGCCGACATCCAGTGGCGGATTTATGTTTGATATCGCCCTAGGTCCAGTGAGATATGCCTGCCGCCCTTTTTGCTCTATGAAGAAAAACTTTTTAAAATTAAATATGAAATTTATAACTATGTATTTAAATGACATAATGTACAATACACGTACAAGTCCGCAAGGTCCTAATAGTATAGGTTTGATAGTATTACCAAAAGGAAGTAAACCCCTGTATCCAATTTGGCGATTTTGGTGACCAATTAATTTTTATGAACCTCCAAAGATTTCGAAAATCAGTGCGACCTCAAAAAAATGGTGGCATCAATTTTTAGCCAACTGCTAATTCAGACTTAGTGACAGCGCATTACTACATATGGCAGTAAATCTCATTAACATTTTACGTCGAAAAAATTATTTCTTCATGCACTTTTTTTTTTGCAAAAGTAAATTAAATTCTTTTTTTTAATTTCTTTCAGAATAACTAACAGGGACTCCTAATTTCTTGCTAACAATATTTGGCAATATAATCTGAACGTGTCTAGGCACCCTAAAAGGTCATACTAACCACTTTTTAACTCAAAAATATTCTTCAAATTTTTTTTTTTCGAAAATCATATAGTTAATGTACACTTTTTGTAAAAAACCAAAATTTAACATCCGAATTTATTTAAAGGAGCAGTCAGTCAAACCGATAACTATTCGAACATGTCGACTGCTGAAATTCTTCGTTGTGTATAATCTTTCGTTTTACGCGTTCGCTTTTACTGCAACTGTTTACATTTTCAGAAGCAGGAGCGTAAGCAGAAGCAAAAGCAATTACACAAATCAGAAGTTTTTAAACGCCTGCCCCTCACGGGTATAAACGTAAATCCAGCACTGCCGACATCACAATAGTGTGTACTAGTGGCAACGTGTGTAATTTCCGATATTTTTCGTTGTGTGACATTGCTTTCCATATAAAAAGCCTAATGTGAACGGCCTTGCACAAATGCCAGATTTGTACTGGACATAAGTTTGCAAATTTCAAGAGTGTTTATATGTATATAATTCCATGTACATATATTATATTATATGAAATTCTAAAATTTTTCGTTGCTCGTTTTGGAACACCCTTTAATTTTTAATTGTTATATACTTGTTGTTGTGTCGGCCAAAGTTTTACTTATTCTATCAAAATTTCAGATTCATAGCTCTTACGGTTTTCGAGAAAACAGCCTGTAACGGACGGACGGACAGCGTAGCGAAAACAATAACATTAACGATATATTACGAGTATTATTTATTTAATTATGCAAATGGGATTGTTGTTATAGTTTTGGAAGTTTATTATTAAATCTAATTGAATATTTTTGTAATTAATAAAAAAAAGTAATTATTACACACACACATACATACATTTTCTATAATTACTTTATTAAGTAATAATTATTTATGAATTCGCCTTGGCAAAAAACGGTATATTTATCAACCAAATTTGACGGCAAATTGTAAAAAACAACAACAACAAAATAGGGAGAACTGTTAAATCAGTGATGTAAATTCAACATTCTCCGTACAAAAACAAGGGCGAAGAAAAATCACCCAATATTGTTGTATTTTATAAGAAGCTTTTTCACAGACGTAACGATAAAGATATTGCATTCTTTTTTTTTTCTCTTAATTAATGTGTGCATTGTGAAATCCATAAATAAATTATATACATACATATGTATGTATGTACAATGTTATTTATTGCTTTGTTCTTCTTTTAGTTAATGACACATTTTGTAATTGATTTTTATTACGTTTTTCTTTTATGTCATCACTTTTGTTATGGCATTTATTGAACAAGTGCCCTAAATTATTTAAACTAATTTCGCATTTAAAATATTCAAGTTCAGTATCACACGTGTTTTCAAAGAAATTTATCGTTGTGTTTATGCATTTATATGACACGCAAACTTCATAAATAAGTATGACCTGGAAGCAGTTTAATAAGTTTTTTTTAATTTAAAGTTTAATGGAATAAAATGTTATGGGGTTTTGTGTTCTCTTTTGCATATTATCTTGTTCAGATATAATTTTTGTTATTAAAAGTAACATATTAAAAGTATGTCGCCCTTACCCGTTCCATGTCATACCATTAATGTCTGTTTTAATACACCCAAAAGTACTTAGAAATGTTGTATATGCGAGAGCGCTGGCAAAAACTAGGCCAACCTAAAAACACCACGAAATTTTGTAAAATTTTTCTTTATTTCTATCATATTCAATGAACATTGTTTATGGTTTTCTATAATTTTCATTAATAAGTTGCAGATATTTAAACAAAAATAGTATTTGCGCTGCACGCAAAGAAAAAATATGGTTGAGGCAACCATAATCAAACAGCAACATACTATGATTGAATTATATGGTTGCAGTCAAATCATATTATTGTCAATGGAAAAGCAAGGTTTAAATAATATTATTTTCTGAGTTAATAATAATATTATCCACAAAAACAATTAACTTTGTTATACCTAATCTTATTATTGTAAATAAGACAACGCTATTGTTAGAGGTGACTAAAATATAATTGAGACTTACCATACCATGTTCTAATATTATAACAATATTGTTAAATATAAACAGTATTATTTTATGTAATAATAATATTTTGTTTTTTAATCATATATTTATTGGCAAATCTTTTGTTTAAAACAGCTGTGCGGTAAATTTGAAATAAAAATAAATTAATATTGTTGAAAGAAAATGTATGAATGTATGTATGTATAGAAATGTATACTTACATACATATATGTGTATACACGAAATACAAACACATCTGTATAAAGAGATATACATACATACATACATATGTACATATTATTATACCCTTTACCAACAAAAATGGTAAAAGGGTATATATAGGTTTGTCATTCCGTTTGTAATTTCTATAATATCAATAAGCGACCCATATAATATATATATTCTGGATCCTTATGCATAGGGAAGACGAATAAGCGATGTCCGTCTGTCCGTCTGTCCGTCTGTCCGTCTGTCCGTCTGTCCGTCTGTCTGTACGTGAAATCGGTTTTCCGAAGCTCCCAGAAGAGCTAGAGACTTCGTTCTTGGACTGGTGTGTCAGAAATTTTCCAAAATAGATTGGTATTGAAATTCAGCAAAATCGGGCAGACGATTGCAGAGCTGGAAAACTTAAACTTCATTTTGCCATATAAAAGTAACTCCCGAAAACAAATTTTTATTTTTTTTAATAAATGTACATATTTTACACTTCAGTACGACTAAAATTGGAATTTTAAATTAAAAAAATACAAAAAAAATTAAAAAGACGTTTCCAGGGTTGGAAAACTTTAACTTTTTGTGTTATGTAAAATTAACTATGTCTAAAACTATATTAGTATTTTCTCGAGAACCGTAAGAGCTACAGACCTGAAATTTGGACACAGTATGTAGACCTTTTGCCGCTACAACAACAAATACATGATAATTGGAAATTAAAGGGTGTTCCAAAACGAGCAACGAAAAATTTTAAAATCCCATGTAGTATATATACAATTGTATGTATATACACTTGAAATTTGTAAGGTTAGTGTATTTTTATACAGACTACAAAACTTAAACAAAAATTTAAAAAAATTTAAATTAAAGGGTGTTCCATCAGTTAATGCAATTTTGACTATGTAATTTTGACAATTTGCTGTATCTTGGAAACCGTAAGAGCAAAACTCTTGAAATTTTCAAAAACGGTAAAACTGAAAAAATAAAAAATTATAAAATCGCCAAACCGAAAAAAATTGCCAAAAACAAGAAAAAATCGCCAAAACGAAAAAAAGCACCAAATTAAAAAAAAAATTATAAAACTAAAATAAATCGCAAAAAAACGGAAAAATGCTAAAATGAAAAAAAAATCGCCAAAACGAAAAAAAACAGAAAAAAATCGCCAAAATGAAAAAAAAATCGCCAAAATGAAAAAAATCACCAAAACGAAAAAAAATCCTAAAAAACAGAAAAAAATCGTCAAAATGAAAAAAAATCGCCAAAACGAAAAAAACCCTAAAAAACAGAAAAAAATCGCCAAAATGAAAAAAATCGCCAAAAAAATAAAAAAACCTAAATAACAGAAAAAAATCGCCAAAACGAAAAAACGCACCAAATTAAAAAAAAATTCTAAGACTAAAATAAATCGCAAAAAAATTTAAAAATTGCTAAAATGAAATCAAAAATCGCCAAAATGAAAGAAAATCGCCAAAATGAAAAAAAAAATCGCCAAAATGAAAAAAATCACCAAAACGAAAAAAAACCTAAAAACAGAAAAAAATCGCCAAAATGATAAAAAAAATCGCCAAAATGAAAAAAATCACCAAAACGAAAAAACCCAAAAAAACAGAAAAAAATCGCCAAAATGAAAAAAAGCACTAAATTAAAAGAAAATTTCTAAGACTAAAATAAATCGCAAAAAAACGAAAAAATTGCTTAAATGAAAAAAAAATCGCCAAAATGAAAAATATCGCTAAAACGAAAAAAAAAACCTAAGAAACAGAAAAAAATCGCCAAAATGAAAAAAAATCGCCAAAAAAAGAAAAAAAATCGCCAAAACGAAAAAAAACTAAAAAACAGAAAAAAATCGCCAAAATGAAAAAAAATCGCCAAAATGAAAAAAAAAAATCGCCAAAATGAAAAAAATCACCAAAACGAAAGAAAACAGAAAAAAAAGAAAAAAATTGCCAAAATGAAAAAAAATCGCCAAAATGAAAAAAATCACCAAAACGAAAAAAAAAAACAAAAAAATCGCCAAAAAAATCGCGAAAAAAACCCAAAAAAAAAATCGTCAAAATGAGAAAAATCTCCAAAATGAAGAAAAGCCCAACAACAGAAAAAAATCGCCAAAATGAAAAAAACCTCCAAAAACAGACAAAATCGCCAAAACGAGAAAAAAGCGACAAAACTGAAAAAATCGTTTTAACTGAAAAAAACTTCAAAAAAGCAAAAAACTTTCCTTTCGTGCGCGATTCAAAGTCGCACTTAACTGATTTTTTTAATATTAAAGGAATTAAATGAAACTAAGTTTTTGCTTATTTCGTTCTTGCTTTTTTCACTTAACATATTTTATGTATTTTTTAAAGAACTAGATTGGTAACAATAATCAGAAAAATCCAAAATTATGACTCCAGGGTTGGAAAACTTACACTTTTTGTTTTTTTTTCTTTTTCTTTATAAATTGAATATATTTTATGCTTCTGAAAGAAAAGTTTGGTGTATGAAATTTGAAAAATGAAAATTATAGCTCCAAAGATGGAAACTTTAAAAAAATGATAAATTTTTTCACAAAACAAATATGTATGTACGTGTCTGTATACTATATATATGTACGTACGTTGGTAAAGGGTATATAAGATTCGGCACAGCCGAATATAGCACTCTTACTTGTTTTTATTTATCTACGCTTTTGTTTATACTTTTTTATATTTATTTAACACCACGCGTGCACTACCGATAGCTCACAAGCGAAACACTGAACTGACAGAAGGTGTTTCTGAAAAAGATTTTTTTTAAAACTTAACATAGTATGGTTTTGGATAACATTATATTGTTATTTACATCATATTATTTTTACAGAATAATACAATTTATATTGTAGTCATAAATTTTTAACAAAACTATATTGTTAAAGTCTAACTATATCGCACTTTCTATGAATATAATAATGTAATTATTAAATTCAAACATTACTGTGTTTATCGTAACAAAATTAATGTTTAAAATAACAATAACTAGTTTTCAGCGACCACACACTTGTTTTAGAGAACATAATATTGTTTTCTCAACCATTTTACAACCATATATTTTCTTTGCGTGTGGTATGGTATGCTTTACACTGAAAGGAAACTCTTCATGCCAGCTATGAATTTTTCCGTTGAAGCAATGAATTCTGTGAACACAGAGAAAAAACTGCCTCATAGAATAAATAAGATTTTCTCTATGAAGGCTAAGGGGTATCCCATCAGAAAGAAGCGAAGATTTTTTCATAGAGATTCCTTATTGATTTTATGTGGTAAATCTTATTAATTTTATCAAGAAGAAAACCACATAAAATCAAGAAGAAATTTTATTATTATACAACTTTGTTTACTCAATTTCCGTTATTTTTGGCACCAAAAAAACAATCCTTAGAAAAAACTTCTTGATTCTATTAGGTTTTCTAATAAATTTTAAACTATAGGGATTTCTTATTGGTTTTATTAGGTTGCCTTCTTGATTTTTTTAAAAAGGTTTTCTTCTTGATTTTATTAGGTTGCCTTATTGATTTTTTCAATAAGGTTTTCTTCTTGATTTTAGTAGGTTCCTATATGATTATGTGTACAGCATCTTATTGATTTTTTTTAACAAGGAAATCTTCTTGGTTTTATGAGGTGTCTTGTTATTTCGTTTCTATAAATAGACATACAGATATTTTTTTTCATGATCTTTTTCATTTTTAACCCCCGACCAAAAAAGGGGTGTTATAAGTTTGTAGTGTGTGTCTGTGTATCTGTGTGTCTGTCCGTGTCCACGTACAGCCCAAACGGCTTTACCGATTTTGATTTAGTTTTCTCTGTTTGGAAGGTGACTTGATCGAGATGGTTCTTAACCATGTTTGAAGAAAATCTGTATAGCCGCTTAGAAGATGTCACATCTTTTCTAGATATATCGGGGGTTTTTAAAATTTTTAATTTTTGTTATTGTATAAGAATGTTTGCACAATAATTTCAATTGTTATTCAGGCTGCTTGTTAGCATATTGGTTAGAGTGCTTGTCTATCGTGTAGAAGTTTGCTGGTTCAATACTTGGTGGTAAGTTAGTTAAGAATATAACATAATGTGTATGTACATATGTATGTATGTATAAATAAATAACATCTACAATATACTACATACATACATACATATATATATGGTATAGAATTTAAATGAAAATACATAAGTACAGAGAATAAAGATGCAATTTTTTTTATTGAAAAAGTCAATAAGATAACCTCATAAAAACTACAAGATTTCTTCTTGATTTTTTCAAAAAGGTTTTCTCTATGAAATTAATAAGATTTCCTTATTGAAAAAAAAACCAAGAGATTTCTTATTAATTTTTTTCTATTTTATGAGGTATTTAGTAGGCACTGTTTTCTCTGTGAGGAATGTTCATTAAGTTTCATATAAAGCACTTCATTGGTTTCGCGAAACTCTTTCATTCTAAAAATGAAATAATGCCATTATGCAAATATCTGTTAACATTTTATTTATTTATTTAACATTTAATTACTATAGTAATATATGATAGAATTCTCATTTGGCTTATGCCGAGTGCACATCTGCCATTCCTTGTGTTGTCATTTTCAGAATGTGTACAATGCCATTTACATTATGTTTTTTATATGGAAAGCAATGCCACACAGCATCATAAATGATTAAAGTTGCCACTAGTACACACTATTGCGTGTCACAAAATGCCATAGTGTGTACTCGGCATTATAAATATTAAAATTCATATGTAAGACTCAATTGATACCATGAAACTTTTCTTATTAATTTTCAGATTTGGTTCAGCCAGCAGTCAAGCATCACAAAGTAGCGGCGATATTTGCCGCATATGTCACTGTGAAAGTGACCCACAGAATCCACTTTTAACCCCATGCTATTGTTCGGGCAGCCTAAAGTATGTTCATCAGGCATGTCTACAACAATGGTTAACAGCATCTGAAACGAATTCCTGCGAATTATGCAAATTTCCATTTATAATGCATACAAAAATTAAACCATTCAATGAGGTGAGTACAAATATATTTATTTTTTTAATCCAAATCTAAAAGCAGAATTAGTTTTTACTTTCTGTTCTGTTACGAATCAGCTGACAACTTTTAGTTTGTAAGTGACAGCAAAATACTTGAAAACATTTTGAAATAAACTGTGATTGTGCTTTTAGAATTGAAAGTTTTAATTTTTTCAAGCTCAAATTAAATGAGTAACATAAAATTATATTGAAACATAATAATGCACGATTAAAAAGCCGTCAGTTGTTGTTAGATTGTCAGAAACAGCTGATCAGTTATTACAGAGCGGCACAGCACAGAACAGCAACAAAAAGTAATGCAGGCTTAAAAGCCTGCTTTTTCGCCCAATTACATACTTATATGTCTAAGCAAACTGCGTTATATTTTTCAGCCTATGTAGTTCCTTTGCGGTATGATTTTCATGATTCTTACATCAATCGATTTGCCTTAATCCTGGGAGTGTCACTAAAGATATGACCAGGGAAACCAGAAATATGCTCTAAAAAAGCGTTTTATGCGCATTCAATATGCACTGAAAACTTGAAAATATGCACTAAAAAGTCTAAAAATATGCTCTTAAAAATATATTTTTAATTAAAAAATTCAACAACATTTGCATATAAAATAAAACAAAAATAAAATAAACAAAAAAGGAAACAATAAAAAAATTAACAAAGAATTACTGCCATATTGAACAAAATAATTTAGGTTTGAAGTGCACGTTAAATCAAAATTGCCATACAAATTTTGACTAAAGCAAATAATACAAATTAATTTTTTTTTTTTGGCTTCAATTTTAAAAGAGATCACGATATCAGAATTAAGGCTTTGGAACAATATTTTGGATAAATAAGACAAGATTTTTATTTATAATTTAGATTTTGAAATAGAAATCGTTGCCTGTCACATCTAAATACATAGTAGATTGGCAGTGTTCCTTCAACGTCAAAGAAAAATGTATACACTACATCGAACATTGGAAATGAGATGTAGATGGCGAAAAATAAAAATAAAAATTTGGACGAACACATTAAAATAAAAAAATTAGGTATTATGCTAAAAATATGAGAGTAAGGCTGATATATGCTTTAAATTGTAAAATATACAAAAATATGCTTTAAAGGGTAAAATATGCAAAAATATGCACTAACAAATCGATGACAAAATTCATAAAAAGCTCTGAAACGGATAAATGTCTTAATACCGCATCAATACATCACACAAGAAAAAACATGCAATTCCATATTTGCGGTTTCCCTGGATATGACAATAGTCAAAACATAATATGACGGCCAACAGACGCCATTTTGTAAATACGAAAAAAATAAAAAATCGGCGAACTATATCAAAATGGGTATCATTCGACAGGTAATTTAAAATCATCTTTAGGTTTCTCTTATGATTTTTCATTTCGAATGACCATGTAGGATATTTAACGGTTCAAAGTTGGTCGCAGTCGGGTTTTTTGATTTTTTAACCGACTTAAAAAAAAGGAGGAGGTTAACAACTCGTCTCTATTTTTTTCTTAGATGTGTTCTTTATAACTCGGTACATTTTCGACCGATTGTAAATTTTTTTTCTTGTCTGAAAGGGTATAGCTTCCCATTGGTCCCATTGTATAAAAAGTAGGCGGATACACGCCCACAATTTTTATATATAATTTTATGATATTCTACTTACTTGATTGGTGTGAAACCTATAAAACACCTTTGGTTCTTGTAATTACACAATTTGAAATTTAAAAAATGGGCGGAGTTACGCCCATTAAAATTTACTAAAATAATTTCAATCAGTTCAGCCGTTTGTAAAATTTCCTATAGTACGATGTAGCACTATAAGCCAAAAAAAAGTTTTTATTTTTGTTGCTGTTACGAAGGACCTTTGGCATTTCAGGTATAAAATGAGGATGTATAAAAATGTTGTCTGAAATAAGTGGTTTAATTCAGCCTTACGGCCCCACAAAAATCTCTTGTCGGTCAGTGTTATATTCGAATGTGTGTAATCAACAAATACGAGTACGTACTGCAAGTATTTAAAAAGGAATTATTTTAACTAGTGTTCGCCCAGTGGTTGAAAATCAACCATTAACGCACAGAGGTGTAGAATAGAATGAAAATATTTAAAGTTTGATGAATTTAAAACACAATTTAAAAACTATATTCAAATATACATATGTATAGACTCCAGGGTAAACCACTCTCTTAAACCACTTTCTTAACTACTAAATACGAATTTAAAATTTCATTTATCGGCATAAATAAGAATAGATTTTAAGCAAACTATTTAAAAAAAGTTGTTCACTTTTTGAACTAAATGTAATTAGATATTTGCTCCTAGTGTTTTCACTTCATATTCATTATTATTGCCCAAAACAAAAATATTCGTTTATTTTTTCATTGAACGCTTTTTCTCTAAAGTTTTAGACTCCCCATTAAAACGTTTGTTACAAAAAAAGTTTCTATTCCCTATTCTTTGAGAAAGATCCCATATGTACATATGTATGTACGAATATGCTAGCCTAATAATATAAACATTCCATCATATTCCAACATTCCATCATATTCCAACATTCCATCATATTCCAACATTCCAGTATGTTCAGTAATTTAAAGCACAGAAAAATAATGAAAACAATGAACAAAAACAAAACGCACACAAAATAAACCAAAAATAAAAAACTTACTTTGTGCTGTAGGTGAATTTAACTTTAATCAAAGTTATTAATAATTAAAAAAAATATATTATTTTTAAGCATCTAAAGAAAAATAATACAGTACCACTCGTTATTTAAATATCCAAATTTTATTAGTTTCAGCAATAATCGTTTAAGTACATAGAAAGATGGAAATAAGAATAGAATGAACAAATAAAATACGTTTTTCCTTCTGAGTGTTTACGGAGTTGCCAAGCCAAATTGTTGTAATTTTTTTTTAGCAAATTAAGAGAGAAAGAGAGATCATGGCTTTATGATTGGCTAATATTCTTAACTGTTTTTAACTATCTTAGACACAAAAATGTAGAAGAAAAAATACATTCTGCACTGCTCCTATTGACAATCTATCTAACAAAAAAAAATCAAGCGAATACGTTGAGTTTAAGTCAGTTAAAATGGTTCTTAACTTTTTTCACTTGCCTATTTATATATAGATTATAATATTTCTTATGGTTATACTTAATCGATTTTTACGAAAATTACCACACAAATGGAGCTCAAAAATAGACAAAATCTTTTATTTAAAAAATGGGCGGAATCACGCCCATTAAAATCTCATTTGTATTTTATTTTACGTGGTTCTACTCTACCGATTTTTACAACACTTAACACACACCCTAAGCTCTGAAAAGCACACAATTCTGCATTTAAGAAATGGGCGGAGGCACGCCTATTAAAATTTAGTTTTATATTTCACTTACTTCATCTTATCTTCTTCTGTCAGATCTTTGCATTGATCTCTTTTTTTTTTTTGCCAGAAAGAATTATTTAATTACTATTTACTTGTTCATAGATATTTTTTCATTAAATATTGTTAAATTTCTCTTACGCACTTCTTTACAAATTTAAATGGGAATTTTTTATAATTTGGGATGCGTATTCTTTATGATAATTTGTTTCATATATTTTGCTTCTTTTACCTCAATACTGAGTTCAAATAGCACGGACAGAAAAATGCAGATTAAACGCAAATTTACTTCAATTTCAGGCTGCATGGAATTATATGTATAATCTCTACCACTAAGGGCCATTATTATAACTTGGCGTTAAAGTTAGGGATAGTTAATCCTAGGTTTAGCAAAACTGAACTATAAAGAGACCTTTAAATTTTTTTCCATTATTCCCATAAAATAAATAATACTATTTTTGAATTATGGCAACACTTCTGCGGATACCGCTACTTTCCACAGATAAAAATACCTAATCGCAACGACTTGCTGTGTTTATTTGCTCAGTTTCGAACATAGTGAAACCAATTTTTTTTTTTTGTATTTATTATGTGTTTTGTGTTTTTTTTTTGTTTTGTGTCATATTTTATTCAAATAAATAAACTTCAATTTGGCTAAAATTTATAAAGTAGAAAGTGTGTGGTAATTTATGAAATATGGCATCTTCAAATTAAATGAAATGAAAGGTTCAATCAGACTTGCCAAACCGTAATGCTTTGTCAATAACCATAAACAGCTGTTTATGCTTTCACTTGTTTATTCATTTAAAAAGTGCAACAATAATAATGTCTATGGTTACGGCGAAAAACAAAAAATTAAATTAGTTTCTATGTTTATGGTTATGGTTAAATAGTTAAAATTTTTAGATGAAAATTAGTTAATAAATTTTAAAAGCAATGAAAATATACATAGTTCCTTAAAAATTGACTTTCAATATTTTTACTGGACAGTAGCATCTATTTTTTAAGTTGGCAAGGCCATTTATTTTAGGCACTGATAATAATTTTATATTAGCCTCATGTCATATTTTAGTAAACAAAAAATAGAAATTTTGAGTTTCTTTTTATTTCTGCATCTGGCTTTACTAACTAACATTACAAAAAAAAATAAATAAAAGAAATAAAAATAAACAAATAAATTATGTACATATATCTTTACTAACGACTAATTTTACATTGGCAATTATAATCTTTCGATTACAACGCAGTGTTTTTTCAGCTTATGGTTTAAAAATAAACAAAATGTAGGGACCATAAAAAAAGTAATTACTTTTCGGTTTTATTTAATAGCAGGACAATAAAGTGATGCATCTTTTTATTTTATTATAATGGACATTTGTTAACAAAGGATTTCCATACAGACATAAAATTTGATAACAAAACTTAAAAATATCGAAAGCGTATATGATCATACTTATGTAATAACTAATATATTTGCGAAGTCCTAAGTTATAAAATAAATTTATTATTAACATGTACATATATACATACAGTGGCGACAATTTAAATAGCCCGCTTACATAAAATACCAATAATACTGTACAAAATCTATTTTTTCCTTTACACACTAATTCTTTTTACCGTTAATGTTTTGTTTTGTTGTTGTTTTTAATTTTACTTAATAATAAGTTAAATTGTTCTTGAAATTTTTAGCAATGTGAAACAGTTACATATTGGAAGTAGACAACGAAAATAGCACGCGTGTGCAAATTTTCAATATAATACAAATTTTTAAAAATTAATGCAATAAATTTAAGAAAAACGGTAATTATATTTAGACATAAAGAGTTTATTTGTAAATTTTTTTAATAAATACTGTTGTTTTATGTAGAAATGGGTCGAGGAAAACATTCTAATCAAGCATTTCGAATAGTTGTCCTTGAGTATCGAAAAGACATGCTATCTGTAACAGAAATTGCCCATAAACTTAATTGTTCACGAAAAAAAGTGTATAATGCTATTGCTCATTACAAAAGAACGAAATCGACTGAAAATGGTATAAGAAAAAGGTGTCGAAAGACGTGTCAAAGAACGGACAATGCAATAGTGCGAATGTGCAGGCAGGATCCATTTATGAGTGCTCCTCGAATTCGGGAAAAAATCGAACAAGATCTAGGCGTAAATTTATCTACAAGTTCGATAAAAAGTAGACTGCGTGAAAACAATTTGTTTGGACGCATCGCCAGGCACAAGCCACACGTGTCCGAAAAAAATAGAAAGATTCGCCTAAATTTTGCCAGACAGCACTTAAAAAACCCTACAAATTATTGGAATAATGTCCTATTCACCGATGAATCTAAGTTTAATCGCTTTGGCTCTGATGGTAGACTATACGTCCGTAGAAATCCGAATAAGGAATTTGACCCAAGGTACACAGTGAAAACTGTCAAACACGGGAGTTTCCTCTAAAATGGAAACTTGTCCAGGATAACGACCCAAAGCACACAGCCAAGTCTGTGAAGTCGTTTTTGCAGGAGAAAAAGATCGATGTGGTATCATGGCCGGCACAATCTCCGGACTTGAATCCAATCGAAAATTTATGGCACGAAGTAGACGTTCAAATTAATCGATCAAATGCTTCAAACCTGGATCAATTATGGGCTGAAATCCAAAAGGCGTGGAACTCGATCTCGGTTGAAAAATGTCGCACCCTTATATTATCTATGCCACGAAGACTATCAGCCGTCATAAAAAATAACGGGTTTCCAACCAAGTACTGAGAAAAAAGTATTAGAAACTAATTGAAATGTTTTTTTTTATTATTTTACAAAAAGAATCAAACGTGCTATTTAATTTGACGATTAAAAACTTAGGTTAAATAATAAATGTAACACAATAAAAAAATCTAAATAAATATTTTAATTTTTTTTACTGATATAAAGAGTTAAGATCTAATTGTCTAAAAACTGTTAAAATAATTGCTCAAATCGAAAAGAATCCTTAAAGTATTAGCCGACTTTTTCAAAGGCTTAGACGTGCTATTTAAATTGTCGCCACTGTATATACATACGAATATACATATGTATATAGGACATACATAAATATTATGAATATGTTTACGTGCATGTACATACCCTGCAGGAAGCTTGAAGTTAAGTGTATGAATTTACCACTTCTGACAACTGTTTTGGCAACATTGTCAACAGAGCGTCTAAATATAAATATTTGCTTTTGGTGAGTAGAAACAAATACATACTCTCGGCGGCGGCAACTGATTAATAATTTGTCGGCAACATACTCCATTTTATCCAAAGAGTATTTTTTCAGTTGTGCTATATTATTCACAAAGGCGCTACTACCTATTAAATAGTAGGAACGTCAGTGGTGTAGACTAGAGTTATTAAAATGTACTAGTGTGTCTCTATTTCCAATATCCTACATATCGCTCATTTAATCAAAGAACATCATAACCAAGGTGAATTCACTTCACCAGCTGACATAACTTCTTTGCTGTCAAATCAATGCAAAACGTTAAGAAATCTTCTGACAGCAGGAAATTTTACACTAACAAATATACAATTCGAATATGCAGAGTTGCAAATCGAGACCACCTGGTATCAATTCGCCTTGATCATAACTCCAAAAAAGTAGTTCGTCAGAAAACGAGTTCAAAGTTTTCAATTTATACACAACTTAATGGAGAAAGAATAAATTATTTTTCTCTCAAGAGCTGAGTTAACCAGATATTTGTACGAAATTTTTACAAAATATGAATAACGATAGAAAGATTAATTCTGCTTCATTAACTAAAAAAAATATTTATTTTTTGAGTTGTGACATTCTTTGAGTAAATGAGCGATATGTTCTCAAAATAACTATCTGCTCTGAGTCGGCTCAGATCAAGCCGTCGCCGAAGATTTTTTCATGAGCCGACGAAAATAATGATTGTATCTGGTGTGGCCTGATATGTTGACTTTGACTTGTAAAAAAATCATTTGTTGTTATGCCATTTTTAATTTATTTAACAAAGTCGTTATTTTATATAAAAATATTAGACAATGTGCCGCTATCAATAAAAAAAATTTATTTTTATTTCTGTTGCTGTTAGACCCTTTCCATTTCAGGTGGCGATGTGTCCAAACATATAAAAAAAATTTTCAAATTCTCTCATTTGAATATTTTTTTTTTCTTAAATCCAATTTAAGACAATTGTCTGTGCATACTTGAACCAAATTAAAAGGTTTAAAAAAGTATTGTTTAGGGCCAAATTTACAGTCAATAGTTAATTATTAGTAAACTAAAATGATAACTATTGTTTAATCAATACTTCATATTCACAGTGTATTGCTTAACTAAAGTTCTTAATATGAGCAAATAATGGTAACCCTATCAAACTATTAATTTCCAGTATTGACAGGTCTGCTACAGCATATGGTTTTTGTTTACATTTGCTATTTATTATTTCTTAAAAATGGATACAACGAATCAGCTGTTGTCAAACTATTTGTTAACTAATAACATTTGGCGGCTTAACTAATGGCAAGCAAAAAGCTGTGAATACAATATTGCTATTAGCTAACTAAGTCCTAATTTACACTAAGCAATTCTTATTGCTAAGCTGATTAGTTTGTAGGAGAGAAAGACGTGGGGAACATAAAAGTTTATTTTCCCATCGTCTCTCTTTCCTAAAAAACTAATCAGCTTAGCAATAAGACTTGCTGAGTGTAAATTAGGACTAATGACTGTGAATTTGAGCCTTAACATTTTTCGAAAATTTTGATTTACTGTCACTTTATCAAGTGTTTTGTGGGTGATTTCAAATAACGATTGCGTGTAGTAAAGGTTTTCATAATAAAAATTTATAGTTTTTGAAAACGAAAAAAAAAAAATAAAAATAATGTCGAAGGTGAGTGTATTATTAATATTAGGCAAAAGTTATCATGCGTGAATGGACGTAAGCGTGAGTCATAAAAAAATGTTTTTCTTCATGAGATTAAGTGCTAAAAATTCTAAGGACGTTTAGGGGGTCTTCCGAACTTTGATTCCAAAAAAATAATTTCAATCAGTTCAGCCGTTTGTAAAATTTCCTATAGTACGATGTACCACTATAAGCCAAAAAAAGTTTTTATTTTTGTTGCTGTTACGAAGGACCTTTGGCATTTCAGGTATAAAATGAGGATGTATAAAAATGTTGTCTGAAATAAGTGGTTTAATTCAGCCTTACGGCCCCACAAAAATCTCTTGTCGGTCAGTGTTATATTCGAATGTGTGTAATCAACAAATACGAGTACGTACTGCAAGTATTTAAAAAGGAATTATGTATTTTAACTAGTGTTCGCCCAGTGGTTGAAAATCAACCATTAACCTGAATAACACGGTGAAGCATGGGGGGTGTAATATGATGGTATGGGGCTCAATGGGTTCGAGTGGTGTATGAAATCCGGTTTTTATAGAACGTACAATAAATAAAATGAATTATTTAAAAATACTAAGAGATAATTTAGCACAGTTAGCTGCCAAATTAAATGTAAGTGGAGACTATTGATTAGTTAGAGTTAAATACCCGAAACATTCGTCTTCAATAATAAGAGAATGGCTTCCATTCAATGGAAAAAAATTGCAGTCACATCCTCCCTAGATCCTTGGCCTTAGTACAAATGAAATTCTGTGGGCGTATGTGAACAAAAAATTACGCGAGCTGTAGATTATGTGTAAAAATTAACTCAAAAGTGCTCTCCAGGGCATATTGGACCATATAGCTCCCAAAATTACCAAAAACCCAGTTCATTCTATGAAAATAATCTATTAGATGTAAGACGTGGCCACATTTAGTACTAATTTTTAGTGTATTCCTTATTTGATAGCTCCTTCCTGAAAGAAGAGTTAAGCTATGTACAGACGGTTGTCAGATCTTACAATATTGCCAGTAAAATGTGCTCAAAATTTCTTACAACCGTGTGAACTGGCAATTTTTGTCAGACGTCGTTGCCAGAAAAATCATTGTCAGTCCATTGCAAGACTAGCAGCTGACAACAAATTGTCAGACACCTTACAATCGTGTGAACACATTGTAAAATTATTGCCAGCTATTTGTCAGACATTTTAATATTGTCAGATGCGCGAAGTTCGTGCATCTGACAATGGCGTCATTGTAAGAGAATTATTTCTATGGGCAACACTGTACACGCTTGATTTTAAAGAAAATATATTTAATAAAATATATGCAGCCAAAATCATTGCAGTTGCTTCTTTATGGTCCATAATAATTAATATTTTCACTTTTTACATTTAACACCACCACAAACGATTGATATTTAACAATTTCTAACAAGCGCTTTGAGTCTGGCAACGCATAATAATGTCTGGCAATTTTTGCACATGACAACCTTGTGAACTTACAATTTTTTTGCTGACGATTTTGTCAGCTGATTTTATTGTCATACAATCATCTAGCAATAAATTGTAAGATTGCCTGACAAATTTGATACAACCGTGTGAACTGTCAATCTGCCATACACTTGCAATTTTTGATTGTCAGTACAATGTCAGCACATTGCCAGATCTAACAATATTGTAAGATCTGACAACCGTGTGTACATAGCTTTAGTGTACAAGTTTTTTTTTGCTCTGGAAAATAGTGTTATTATATTTTAGGTAATTTTTTCGCATTAAAATAAATTTGTTAATAAAATTAAAGATTTTCATAGAAAGCTGATTAATTTTCCTTGAAACCGCTTTTGGTTTTATCTTAAAATCTTACAAAGCAACAGAGATATTTTGATTAGAAGAGCGGAGCGTTTGCTGTACAAGTTTTTTCTTTGTTCACTGTATATGAACAATGGACATTTTCTTACGTACTGGATGTACATACTTATGTATGTATGTACCTGAGTATGTTGATTTGTCTTTTTTTATATCAATCAATATACTTATTTGTTTTTAATATATGTATATTTGTTTTCTTGTTTTTCTTTTATTACAGTGGCGCAGCCTTGATATATCTGGTATTGAAAGAAGGCGATTATGTTGTTCGGTATTGTTTCATTGCGCGGCCGCTTTGTGTGTCATTTGGTCGCTTTGTGTACTAATTGAACGGGCTGCAGAAGATGTACAACATGGACATATAGGTATGAAAGAAAACCAAATACATATCTATACATATACACAATAGATAAGTAGATCAAAACAAAAGAATAGATAATAATAACCCACCAAACGTTTTAAGGAAATTGACAGTACGACAGAATTTACAGTGTGAAATTTTTCATGAAATTAATTGCAGGAATTTTCTTTCATTTTTCAGATCCAAAATTCTTCAGAAACATTTTTTGTTTCAGTTTTTACAAATATGCTAAAAAAAACCCACATATCGTCGATTGATAATTTAATTGTCGTATGTGGATTTTGATAGTTTCGAGTAAATTGAGTTTTAAGTTTGAATATTGTATCAGCAAGTTCCACATACGACAAACTCAACACTTTATATCTCGAAAATAGTATGAGATATCGAAAAACTGATTACGCCAAATGAAAGATCAGGTCGAAAACCCTAAGGAATCGACCTTAACTCAAAACCACAAAAACTCCACATACCGACATTTAAACTATCAACCGACGATATGTAAACTTAAAATCTAGCATTTTATTTTTTCTTCTGTAGAACATTTTAGCAGATACTTTAGACCGATTTAGCATTCTCCCATCATAATTTTCTGGTAACACTGTTCAGAAATGATATATAATACGTCATTTTGTCTAGAAAACTCTCTTCTCGAGCGCTGCTATTACAAAATAGAAAAAGTTTTGTGCAAAAATTTTATAATATAAATGATGTATACATACCAGTGTGCACGCCCCTATGCTCCTTGTAGGAGTTAAAAGGAAGAAATGTATATGACCTTCTCCGAGAAAAGGGACCTAGTGTGTAAAAAAAACGGGTTTGGACTTAAGAGTGGATTATTGGTCCCAAAAAGGGTGTAGAATAAGATGAAATGAGTTAGAAAAAAAACTTAATTTTCACACACTAGGTCCCTTTTCTCGGAGAAGGTCACATATGTATGTAATTATATATACTGTGAGAGTCAAAAGAAACTGTACACCTGGTTCTCTTATATCAAAAGTTTTATTTCGGTATTAAAAGATAAAAGTTTTTGAAATTTTTTTGGCATTTTCAAAACATTATATAATGCTGTTAAAATAAATGAATAAAAATTCAGAATTCCTTAACACCAACAACAACAATTGAAACAAAATCAAAAACACTGCAATTTTAATGCGTCAAAAGAAATTGTACAGTCTTACAATATGCAAAAACAAATAATGGGTACTACTTTGTTTGATTTCCATTTGATTTCCATTTGCTTTTAGAACTGCTTGTAGCCTTCTAGGCATCAATTGCATAAATTTATTTATTACTTCCGTTGACATTTTTGGCCACTCTCCCCGCTAAATTTCCTTCATTAGGGCTTTTGATGGTTATGTTTCTTTTCTGGAGTGTCTGCCGAAATTCCTTCAGGAATGTTCAATTATGTCGAGGTCCGGCAATTGTGGGTGATATTCCAGTTATTTTGGTGTGTGATACAAGAACCATTCTAGATTGCTAGCGAATCGTTCAATCTTTCATTAAAACTCGAATTATATTTGAGCAATTTGGAATTAAATTTTTTCTATTTATTTTTTTGAAAAAGCATTTTTATAAAAAATTCAATAATAAAAAACATCAAAACGCAAAGAAATGAAAGCTGTACCAAAATCATCACTTGACACTCAGTTCGATTTCAGGGGACCAACATTCACCAAAAAATCTTTGTTCTCCTTTCACGGTTTAATGCCAGCCAGTGTGGCCATTTTAGCATTTTACAGCTATAAATTGAAAATTGTTTATGTGATACAGAGGTTGTGTGTTGTGTCCTAACTGTGGTACTTCTTTTGTAAAGCCTTCGAGCACCGGTACAATGTTTGGCGCAAGAATTTACCAACGTCATTGTTATCCACCTACTGTGAGCCGCGCCTCCGAAAATGACCAGAAACTGCCTTTGAACGGAAAGTATTGACTCCATTGCTTGATAGCGGCGCACTATCCATACCAATTTGACATTTTTTACTAAATTCAGATAACGATCTAAAATTAAAAAAAAAAAAAATCTGATAACTTACTAAGAAAGGAGTTGTTACACCCAGAGAAAAAAAAACAGATTAAAATCAATAAAAACCATATTGAATTAATAAGAAACATTAACGAAAGTCAGTCTAGTCATGTTCAAATTTCTTATTTCAATATGGAAAAATATAAATTTACAGTATTCATTTATTAATTTATTAATTTTATTTATTTTTAATTATCTCAATATACAATTTCTATAATATTGAAAATTATTGAATTAATGTTACGCATTCTTATTTTTAAGTTGCAGCTTTTCCCTGAGTGTATCCACTAAATTATTTAATCTAAAGCAAATAGCGAGCATGTGCAAGAATCGAGTTTCTACTGTAATATAATAATGTTTTCATACATATTTTTATGGTAAATTTTTAAGTAAATTTTTTTTAGTTGTAGAACTTTTTTTATTGAAATTTGCTTTATTCGCTGGGATACTAAATAACGAGAAACCCAACACAAACATTATTGATTATGTTGCCAACCTAATGATTAAAAAAAATTGCAGCTAAATGATTAAATTGTGTGCAATTGCATTGTGCTTGTTATAATTATAGCAACATCGGAAGTAAATAGAAATTTCTGGAAGTTACATTATTGCAAAAGAAATCAATAATGAAGTTAATCATTTAAAAAATACGACAAGCGAGAGATGAAAATCAAAATTCCTTTTCCCTTTATTTAATGATGTGTAAATATTTTGATTTTGCAAACTTTCTTTCAGTGTACAGAGTAGACGCACGACATATCAGGAAGTGTAACACGCGTTAGTTCTTCGACGAGTATCGTGCGTTTCAAAATTTTAGCGCGTAAGAATAACAGCAAGTATAATATACATAATTTGCCATCCTTGGCTATCAAAAACAGCTGATCTTATTTCATTATGCGACGCATAATAAAAATTAAAAAGTAAACCTACTTTATGCATACTATGCGTCTATGCATTCTACGCGTTTTGCTCTGTAAGTTTTCACAAACAATTACCCTAATTCTGCTCTTTTGACACATGCATAAAACGCATCCATGCATAGAACGGATGGTAAGGACCAAGGTGAATTGATACCAGGTGGTCTCAATTTACAACTCTGCATATTCGCCTCGTATATTTGTTAGTGTAAAATTTCCTGCTGTCAGAAGATTTCCGCACGTTTTGCTTTGATTTGATACAAGAGAAATTATCAGCTGATCATCAGCTGCTGAGATTGAGATTACCTGACACGCATTCGCCTTGGTATGGACTTTCAGCTTGAGAAAAAAACTATCGCACCTATTGCCGATGTCAACTAAACTAATTTTTTTTTTTGGCTGAACTCAACATTAACAACCTGTTTTTAGAACGCGGCTCGTTGATAATATACGCTAACAAAACAGCGTTTTAATTTATTTAAGTTTTAGATCGTGACCGTCGACGATTTTTATTTAAAAAAACGTAGCCGTTGTCAATTTAATTTATTTTGTATATCACGTCAAGGTGGGCCATTGAAATTCTAGTCGTGTTCAAAACAAATGAAATATTAACAATAAACATACACTCACATAAAGCTCTTCCTCGTTTTCAGCAAAACCACAGTTTTTGTTCTTGAGATCAGTGTTGCCAGTTTTTTTTCTAAAGCTTAACCCCAATTTTAGATTTGTCATCCCCGAAAATCCCCAAATTGAGTTTTTTTTTGATTCAAATGTTTTCTTTTGTGAAAAAAATGAAATTTTTTTGATTTTATTTAAAAAAAAATGAAAAATAACATATTTATTCAATAAAATTCATTTATATCGATAGCTTTACATATTTACATTCATATTAATTTAATTTTTACTTATAAGACTTGTTAAGAAAAAATTGCATATAGTTTAATATACACAAGTATAAACAAGCTTTTAACCAAAGTTTACCATTTCAAAAACTTTAGAATCGCAATCTTCTAATTCATCAGCCTCAAACGTTGTTGTACATAGTACTTGTATTAAAAAGCTTGAGTATTTCAGCAGGATTAAATTTGTCACAACAAATTGAATTATTTTTAAAGTGTGTGTTTATTCTATAGAAGTGCTTCCAACAAGTCATATTGCATTTTGTTACGTATTTTGGTTTTGGTAGTGTTCATTATTGGTAGACTTGTATCCAACAGTTCTTTTTGAACTTTTGATGGCAAATTTCTCTTGTTGTATTTCTGTTTTAGCACAAGAATAGTATTGCCATTTTTTTTTAAATTGAATATACATATGTTGTATAAAAAAATATAAACAAAAACTGTTTTTGGACACGTTGGCTACATAACTTTTTGACAAAGACACTATATTTTTATTTATGGTACAATTTGTCGATTCGTTTCGTGTTACTTTTGAAGTTCTCGGTCGTATCGTTTAAATCTTGATGTTAATAAGTAAAGACATTATTAGGTTGCCAGTGAATGTGTCAGCTGTTACTTTACTAGGTATAGGGTTTGATTTTAGACCCATGGTTTCTTCACAAGATTTTCTTAGAATTTTTTACTATATGATTATTTTTTTTTTCATCCACACAAATCGAACCGGCCTAATCTACATATACATACATACATACATATGTACTATAAAAAAATCCAATTTATTACTTTGGAACCAAACTTTTTTTTGTATGGAGTTCATATCTCCTACAACGAGACATTTCTTAGGAACCCAACTACCGCGTTGTATTTAACTTTGCATTATACCAGAAAGAAGTTGACGTAAAAATCTATTGTTTTTGTAGATTTCTACCTCACATATGTATGTACGTTATGATACATATTAAATAAACAGCAACCTACTTCATTTATGTTACAGATTTTGTCAACTGATCCGTAAACTAATGGTAGAATTAGTCGTCTATGTATCGTTTGGTCGCTCTTCAATTTTGTCGTCTTCTACAAAATTGGCTGTACACAAGACAATTATTTTTTAGTACTGGGAATTACAAATAATTTTTATTTGTAAATATTATGACACGAGACAACTACAAACTTAACCTTATTATATAACTTTACTGATAATATTCTGACAATAAAAACAATAATTGACTTGGACATTTACAAAATTTATTGAATTAAAACGCTGGCAAAATAAGTTTTTAGAAAATTGCACTACGGTAACATTGATTTAGTAAAATCGTAGGGGTATTTTAAATCTGTTGTGATGAAAGAGATACAATTTTTTATTAAGAACGAATTTTACAGATTAAAACTAGATATTGTCTGAAAGTTCTTGCATTAAAATAAAATTAACAAATGCCTGTACTTGATGGTTTTTATGAGGATTGAATGTTTTGTTGCATATCTGCAACATGGCGCCATAAAGGGTTAAGAAGTGAATGGCAATACCAATATATAAGTTGGTTTGAGTTGAGAACGAGAATAGGGACTTATATTTAATAATGACTTTAAATTTTAATGTTATATTTGTATATGGGCATTTATTTCCATAGGAATGTCAACTTTTTGTAGCGTGCGACACCAAGCAAATATGCTTGTTTTTTTTTTCAAAGAAAACAAATTTTTTTTTTTTACTTTTTTATATATTTGTGTAGTCCGTCAGCAGCTCTACGTTAGGTAAAATTTGAAGAAAAATCGAGTCACGTTGTTCAGAAATACAAGGTTAATTGCTTGTTGTCGCACGCGACAAAAAGGTGGAATTTCTCGGAGAAATTCCCATATGTGTTATTATTTCTGTATCCTTTCTCTAACATTCATTATTTTTGAACTTTAAACCAGTAACGAACATTCAATGAAAAGTTGTGCGATAATTTTGTGTCTGATCAGTCGAGTAATTGATTTGTTAATGAAATTAATTGGAAAGTATTTTATTTATTTATTTCTATAACTACAACTAATATAAACTTGTTTTTGTCATTAAGACGAACGTATTAATATATGTACATACATATGTATATCAAAGCCTACAGAGATTAACTACTTTGTATTAAATATGGAACATACTTTAATTACTCGTACATTACAACATTTTCATTATTTTTAATACTCGTAGCAATTATAATTTGATATTATCACAGTTCTATTATAATTATTTTTAGCTACGTTTTCCTTTAAAATAAACATGAAACAATAATCGTGTGTGTTCATTAATCTAGTGATCAGACATAGGTACATATATTGCTCATTTGCTGCAACAATGGCATAACTCGAAAAAAATAAGTTCAAAGTTCTCAATTTCAACACAACTCAATGGAAAATAAAATAATTTTTCTCCCAAGAGTTGATTAGGAAAGATATTTGCATGACATTTTAGCACATTATAAATAAATTCAGTAAAGTGCGACTTTGACTCGCGCACGAAGGGCTTTGAGCATTTTTTTAATACAGTGTTTTTTTACGTTTTTTCAGCTGAAATAATTTTTTTTTTTACTATTTTTCGCTTTTTTCTCGTTTTGGCGATTTTTTAAAATTTGGCGATTTTTTCATTTTGGCGATTTTTTTCATTTTGGCGATTTTTTTTTCATTTTGACAATTTTTTTCATTTTTGCGATTTTTTTCATTTTTTCCGGTTTTCCGCGATTTATTTTCGATTTAGAAATTTTTTTTAATTTGGTGCTTTTTTTCGTTTTGGCGATTTTTTTTGATTTTGGCGATTTTTTTTCGGTTTGGCGATTTTATAATTTTGAGATTTTTTTGTTTTACCGGTTTTGAAAATTTCAAGTAGTTTGCTCTTACGGTTTCCAAGATACAGCAAGTTATCAAAATTACATAGTCAAAATTACATTAAGTGGTGGTACACCCTCTAATTAAAATTTTTTAAATTTTAGTGTTAATTGTTGTAGTCTGTATAAAAATACACTAACTTTACAAATTTCAAGTGCATATACATACAATTGTATGTATATTACATGGGATTTTAACATTTTTCGTTGCTCGTTTTGGCACACCCTTTAATTTCTAACTCTCATGTATTTGTTGTTGTAGCGGCCAAGGGTCTACACACTGTGTCCAAATTTCAGGTCCGTAGCTCTTACGGTTCTCGAGAAAATACCCTGTGACGGACGGACGGGCAGACGGACTGACGGACAGACGGACAGCGTAGCGAAAACAATAGGGTTCCATTTTCACCTTTGGTGTACGGAACCCTAATAAGGATATGATGATTAGTTCTGCATTATTAACTAGAAAACTACGTTTTTTTTTCAGTTATGACATTGTTGCAGCAAATGAGCGATATGCATATGTTATGCATACGTTTCTTCCAAACTAATATTTTATAAAACAATGGAGTTCGGTTAGAACGAAATTTTGATTGTTATATACTACGTTTATACGCGCACTATTTGCAAATAAATTAAATCGTTGTTTATACGGCATAGCTAATGTACACAAACTTGGTAGCTCTTCTATAGAAAATTTACTTATGTTGACAAAAAAAAATAGTGTAAATGAACAAAATATCAAATAATTATTTGTTTTAATTGTCATTATTTGCTACTATCAATGTTTTTGTGCAATATTTATCCATTTATTATTTTTTGTTATTAAACATTTGTAAGCGTGGCAACCTCAAGCATTTTATTTGCGAGTAGTGCGTTAGTCAGGAATTGAACAGCTGTTTAAAAACCACCAGCCAATAAGTTGCGAATTTTTTTTTGTTCCTTATAAGCGTACAAATTCTCATGCAGTTTCGTTGAAAGTACTTGAAAAATAAAAATTAGCTATAATTGTGAAATATTAATGGACAGTAAAAGTTGTACCAATGCGATTCACATTAGGTGACCTTATCGCTACAACAACACAACACTACTAAAAACAACATGCAATTCCTCTGGCCTTAAAACCCCCCATTTGTCAAAAACAGTTGACTAAAATACCAATACATACATACATACATACATATTTATAAAATACACACAATTTTCACTTTAAGTCCTCTTTCACACACGTCAGGTTTACCTGAGCAGTTTTTGTTAAATTTTATTTTGAACCTGCATTCGTGTTCATACACACCGTCGAGTCAAGTCATCAAGTCTCATCAATTTGCGTCGTCGTATAGTATTACGAATGACAAAACAAAACGAAAAAGCAAACTTGACTGGTACGGTCAAGTCTTTACCCCTCTCCATTCTCTTTTCCTCTCTCTCCTAAAAACTCAAGACTTGACGAGTCAGACCTGACGTGTGTGAAAGGGGACTAAATGTAAACAAGCATTAGATAAAAGAAGAGATTTTGACAGTCGGGGCTTAAAGCAGTTCGAACACCTGATAATCATCTGGACTGTTAAGGTCACCTGTTATCAATTCGCTTTAGGTTAGGTTAGGTTAGGTTAGCAGGTAAAATTTAGAGTCCAGCTCACTTGGGTCCAATACAATGATCCCTTTGTGGTACCTGTGTGGTGAAGAGAAGATAGTGAGAGAGGGTGATAGGGAAGCAGGGATAGTGATAGAGAAGACAGGTGGTGAAGGAAGAGATAGAGGAAATCTTCATTCTTTTACAACTCTGCTTTTTTGCACGCTTATTTGCATTGTTGCAGCGCCTCTGGTGGTGAATGAGCCGTATTAAATTTTGAAGCTGTGCTTAGTAGCCATTTTATTGTTATTTTACTTCGCCGATGATTCTGCTACACAATACCGACGAAGGAGGGCGCTCTGATGTTACATTAGGATTAGCATCCGCTGAAGCCGGTGTAGTTTTAGTGACCAGTGTGCCTTATGCCTGCATCACTGGAAATTTTCCCACAACAAGGACACTAATGTACATCAGAAAAATGCGTGGTGTTGTTATTTTAATGACTGTCAGAGACAGGGTTTGAACCCAGGACCTTCGGTTTTTTAGTCAACGTGCTAACTACTCCAGCCAACGCCACCCCCTATCAATCACTTGGCTATACGAGTATATGATAATTTATAATAGCCGGTGTTCGTTTTAACCGAACTCCACTGTGTAATAATACCGAAAACATTGACAAAATACCTGTTTTGTCTACGAGAGGTGGTGGTTAATTATGATATAGTTTTTTTTCAATATTGATTTGTTTTACATGCTATAGCATGAATCGTGTTACGGCATTGTTTTTACTTAATTGACATATTTTTTTTTAGCTGTAGGTAGCCAAGTTTCCTTTAAAAATAAAAATACCCAATTAATGTAATGTTTTGACACAATTTTCTTTGCCACCACGCCTTAGTGTCAATTGTTATCGCATCTATTTGACCAACCACTTAGTTAAAAATAAATATGGGGTGTATTATTTTTCATGCAGTTAATTTCTCCATTACGGAAATTTTCGTTTTGAGTGCTTCAGGGTTGAGTTAAAGTTAACCAATGTCAAAGGTACTGCTGGTGATATTTATTTATCTAGAAAACATAATTATGTACGTATAGAAAAAAAGAAGAAGAAAAAAAAAAAAACTACAGCTGACTTGTGCATACTGCTAAATAAGTCTCCTTTTATTAATCGGGAAATGTAAGGCAAACAGTTGTGCAATTCTATTTTGGCCTTGCCTAACCTTTTACATTTGAGAAATTAATAGGCAGACACAAATTTTTTGAATTTTCTTTTCAATTTATTTCGTGGTTTGCCTATGAAAAATTTTATTAATAAAAACACTTAAAGGAAACCAAATCAAAGTTAATATGAGCGAATTCGTTATCAAAAATAATCTATGTATATATCCATATATACATACATATCCTCGCCTCAGAATTGGTTTAGCCCATACGCCACAAAGCTGGAGTGGAGAAAAACGACAAAGGAGGTCTACATGATGGATCTTTTGTATTTGCACCACTGCTTTCCACACATTTTTTGAAGAAAAATTTAAATTTTTTTGTGAACTTTCATAAATGAAGTTAGAAGTTAATATTACTTTATTTTAAAAGTAACAACACGTTTTATGCCGTATACGCAATTTATTTTCATAAAGTAGCTCCACAACGTATACTTTACTGCAGCGAATTGAGAATTTTGTTGTTTTGTTTATTTTTCTTGCTGTTCAGAGAAATAAGTCGGTTGTTTAACACCGACTAGGAAGCCGCCGCCGTAATATTTTTAACTATCGATCCGCTTACACAAGAAAAACAAGTAATTGAAGTGTATTTAATATAAAGAATGAAATTAAATGATTTCTGTGATACTCAAACATGCATAATTAAAGTCTATTTTATTTTATTTTAGTGTTTAATAAGTTTATATTAAAACATGTAATCGGCGGCTGCGTCTGCGTGGTAATGTTTTTGCTTAACAGTCGCCGTTGAATTTTTCTTACGGCACCTTCTTTTTTTTTATTATTAATTTCTTATAAGAAATGAAGCAAAACAAGACTTAACTTTACTTCACACGTTTTTGTATGAAGAATTTGATGCAAACGCCAAAAAGTGGCATGTACAGCAAAACAATACTTATTAAACCTAAAAATAGTGGATATGGAGCAAAATGATTGCTTACTATCTCAGAAACCATAATAAATTTCGTGAAACGCGTTTTTGATTCAGAAAGAGGGTATTCAAAATATAAATATATATATTCCAAATTTAACTCATTTTTTTGAAGACCGACCAGGTGGAGCAAAACTATTCTGGGTCAACGATAGGTATATGTATCTACATGTATAAATATAAATGGCCATTCGATGCACCCCTTTTACACAAGGAAAGTTTACTTTGCAAAGTCTTAACTCAAAAAGAACATATACATATTTGGGAAAATCCTAAAGGAATGCTAAAAGTAATATAAAACAATTATAGTAATTTTTTACTGGAGCTACATTTTGGGATTGTTGCTGAAGCAAAGGCATACTCATATCTGAAAAAGTTAGAGAACATCCAGAGACTAGCGGAACTCTGTATCACTGAAGCTCTAAAAAGCACACCCACTTTACCTTTAGACTTTATATTGGACCTTAAACCAATAAAACTAAACGCAGTAAATGTTCTTCCCCACCTCAAAACAGCCGGATAGATGTCGTACAAATCATTTGGTCACGTTGAACTACTGGAAAGGTATGGAGTGCAGTTTGGACTACATCATTCCAGTAATGAACTTCTTTACCAAACTACAGATCTATATATAAATAGGCAAGTGAAAAAAGTTAAGAACCATTTTAACTGACTTAAACTCAACGTATTCGATTGATTTTTTTTTTGTTAGATAGATTGTCAATAGGAACAGTGCAGAATGTATTTTTTCTTCTACATTTTTGTGTCTAAGATAGTTAAAAACAGTTAAGAATATTAGCCAATCATAAAGCCATGATCTCTCTTTCTCTCTTAATTTGCTAAAAAAAAATTACAACAATTTGGCTTGGCAACTCCGTAAACACTCAGAAGGAAAAACGTATTTTATTTGTTCATTCTATTCTTATTTCCATCTTTCTATGTACAGTAGAATCCCGATAACTCGTAGTCGCAAGGGACCGACCGTTTATTACGACTTATTGAGATTTTCGAGTTAGTGAGATTTCGACTTATCGGGAGTAAAATTTAAAAAATACGTCTTAGAGGGATTTTTTTTTATTGACGTTTTATGAGAATTTATAAGAAAATAAATAAATGAAAAGAGTTACAATGTCAATACATATGTATTAATGTAAAAAATCTGTAATTTGTGTTTGATGTGATTTTTGTACACTTAAACGATCAATTATATTGTCCAGTTTAAAAATAACTTCAAAGGATGCATCATCAGTTTCTGTTTGCATAAGAAAATCACGAATTTTTTGAACGCTAGATTTGGCACATTTAACAGAAACACGTGGAATTTCCACATCGTTTTCATCGTTGTCGTCCTGTTCATCAACTTCTAAGCCCAAAATATCATCATCCGTCAAAATTCCTTCTGTAGCCAAGCCATCGTCAAAATGAACGTACTCATAGAACGTTATGGTGGATTCTTCATTTTGTGGAATTTCATCCCATTGCGGTACGTGAACTATCTCACTGCTGACTACCATTTCGTTTGAATCGGTAAAACCGCAAGCTCTAAAACAGTTTTTTTATAGTGGATTTTGAAACATTCTGCCAAGCTTTAAAAGCATAATTTATGGCAGAATATAAATTGATGTTATGATTTTTTTCTTCTTGTATATTTTGTATCATTTGTGAAACTATTTCTTTTCGGTATAATGTTTTAAAGTTTTGGATAATGCCTTTATCCAGTGGTTGTAGTTTGGAAGTGGTATTTGCCGGCAAAAATTCAACATGAACATGACTTAAATCTTCATCAATTTTGTGTGCAGGACAATTATCAACAAACAATAAAATTTTACGATGTTGTTTTTCCATTTGACTGTTCAACATTTTAAGCCATTCATTGAATAAGATTGCAGTCATCCATGCTTTCTTGTTAGCACGGTAAGTGACGGGTAATGTTTTCACATTTTTAAAACGTCTAGGTTTTACTGATTTACCAATTATTAGTGGCTTTAGTTTCTCTGTGCCATCCATATTGGCAGCAAGTATTATTGTAATGCGGTCCTTACTGCTTTTACCACCATGGCACTTTTCACCCTTTAAGCTCATAGTGCGATCAGGAAGACACTTGAAAAACAAGCCCGTTTCGTCCGCATTGAATATATTTTTTGGGTCAAAGCCCTCTGTGAGTTGACTTAGCTTAGCACGCCATTCTGAACACACATCATCATCCACAGAGGCACTTTCCCCGCAAATTTTCCGAAAACTTATGTTATGTCGCTTTTTGAACCGATCAAACCAGCCATCACTCGCTTTAAATTCTGGAAAACCTAATTTTACAGCAAATGCTTTAGCCTTTTCCCTCATAAGTGCTCCGCCGACTGGTATGTTAGAATGACGACACTGCTCAAACCATTTTAACAGTGCTTTTTCTAAATTTGGATGCTCAGATTTTTTTTGTCTTTTTAATTTATTGTTTGACGAAAGGTTTAAATACAACTCGCGTTTTTTTAAAATTGATGTTAAAGTTGATGGAGCTATTTTATATCTAGCTGCAACTTCAACTTTTTTTTCTCCACTCGATACTGCATTAATAATTTCTTGTTTTGTTTTTACGCACAATGTGTTGCAACTCCGCTTTGCCATTTTTACTTAATGAACTGAAAATGCGCTACAAATTCAAGTTGAATAGAGCAAAACACTATGGTAAGTAAACACAAAATACATAACGGTAAATAATATGATCATTTTACGGCGACATAATTTTTTTGTTTTTTTTTTACAATTACGAGTTAGAAGAAGTTTTAGTGAGAAATTACGACTTATAAGACGTTTTGCCAAATTGACAAAATTACGACTTATTGAGGGGACCGAAATGCATGCATTTTATACGAGTTACCGCGATTTTTTCAAGGGACCGACCAATTATTACGAGTTAGTGAGATTTACGAGTTATCGGGATTGCGAGTTATCGGGATTCTACTGTACTTAAACGATTATTGCTGAAACTAATAAAATTTGGATATTTAAATAACGAGTGGTACTGTATTATTTTTCTTTAGATGCTTAAAAATAATATATTTTTTTAATTATTAATAACTTTGATTAAAGTTAAATTCACCTACAGCACAAAGTAAGTTTTTTATTTTTGGTTTATTTTGTGTGCGTTTTGTTTTTGTTCATTGTTTTCATTATTTTTCTGTGCTTTAAATTACTGAACATACTGGAATGTTGGAATATGATGGAATGTTGGAATATGATGGAATGTTGGAATATGATGGAATGTTTATATTATTAGGCTAGCATATTCGTACATATGTACATATGGGATCTTTCTCAAAGAATAGGGAATAGAAACTTTTTTTGTAACAAACGTTTTAATGGGGAGTCTAAAACTTTAGAGAAAAAGCGTTCAATGAAAAAATAAACGAATATTTTTGTTTTGGGCAATAATAATGAATATGAAGTGAAAACACTAGGAGCAAATATCTAATTACATTTAGTTCAAAAAGTGAACAACTTTTTTTAAATAGTTTGCTTAAAATCTATTCTTATTTATGCCGATAAATGAAATTTTAAATTCGTATTTAGTAGTTAAGAAAGTGGTTTAAGAGAGTGGTTTACCCTGGAGTCTATACATATGTATATTTGAATATAGTTTTTAAATTGTGTTTTAAATTCATCAAACTTTAAATATTTTCATTCTATTCTCCACCTCTGTGCGTTAATGGTTGATTTTCAACCACTGGGCGAACACTAGTCAATATAAAAGAAGAAGGCAGGCTATCTTGAAGGTCTTATCTTTTCGTTAGTCAAATAATGTCGTGGTGATGCGTATCAGCTGACAAAATCTGTGACATGTTGATGCTTATTGAAAATATATTGGCAACGTTTGCTACGTAAAAATCTATTTTCTGTAGATTTTTACGTAGCAAACGTCCACTTTTGATTTACATACAGAAACACATACACGTATAAAGCAAAGATAAATACAATAACAGCTGACAGTAAGACGATACGATTTAGTGGTTCTGTCTGGAGCTCGGTATAGAGAAATCTTATAAACTTCATGATTACTGCAGCATCTTTCAGACGGAACCCAAGCAGCAATTAGGGCAATTTCAGCAAACTGGAACTACTCCTAGACTGTGCTAATGTGTAAGAATGCCATAAATACATTATGTGCTGGTAGATAAATACATACATATGGTTTTGTGTCCGCATTGAGGAAAACGAAATGTCCGATATACTGGCCAAAAAGGGAATTAAATTACCGGTGGAGGAGGCGATATATGTCCGGAAACCAGTTCAATATCCGAAAGGGACCATAGACTTTAAGAGAAAAAAGAAACTGCAAAAGGTTGGCGTGAGACGAAAACTTGCAAAACTTCTAAAATCATGTGAAGCTCCAATGATCCCAAATCGACTAAATACTTGATGGTACATCCAGGAAAGGAGCCCGGGGTAATTGAGGCTATAGAACGAAATAAAGTTTTTTTTTTTTTTTAAGAACAAACACAACCCGCAAAGCGATTAGCTTGTCTGCGGAAAACACCCAGGGTATATGGTGGGAATCGAACCCACGACCTCGCTACAGATACCACGAACTAGGCTGCCACACTTATAGGTTTCAGGTCATCTGCTGGTATCGCTAAGAAAGTCAAGCGCTATTTGAAAATCTGTGATTTTCACATTCGAAAGTACATACTGTCCCATTGATTGGACTTTTTTGTGCATACGAAATTAAGTTTGCAAATATTATTTTAGGCATCCAAGACACATGTACATTTCTCTCTCGAGCATAAACTAAAGAGTTGCTCAACTAAAATGGTCGTGTGTGAACCCACTCTAAGAAGCTCTTTAAATAGTTTACTACTATAAATCGCGCGTTTTCCAGCACACCCCTGAATATAAGTTTTGATTGCCGCAGCTTTGACATCTTTTAATGCAGTGTATTATTATGAATTCAAAAGCATTTCTCCTGATTATTATACATAAGTCAAGTTAAAAGCAAGACGTTTGGTCTGTACTTCGAAACCAAAGAAAACGCTTTCGAATTACAGAGTAGTGATTCGGAAATTGGGTTTAAATTTTCTTTTTTTTTATTTAATGTAAACATTTTCCAAAATAAATTATACATTTTGATTTACCACTGTTTTCTTTATTTTTCCCCCCTTAACAGAATGGCCATTTTGGACAAAACTTGCGGTGGTTGCTGTTGGTCTAACGGGCGGCATAGTCTTTATGTACATACAATGCAAAGCCTACTTACATTTATGTCATCGTTGGAAAGCCAGGAACAGGTAAGGAGTCTGCAAATGACCGAAAAATAAATGACAGAAGCTGTAATATTGTGTGGTTCTTATCGGGTTCTTTGATTTTATTTGCTTATAGAATATTGCTCATACAAAATGCTCCTGAAAAGGTTCATCCCAATTCGCCACCCTCCCCATTAACACAGCAGCGTAATAATGGCCGGAATAATGATCCCTTAAATCAGTTACACATTGCAAACTCAGCGCCACACAGTGTCAATATAAATATTGATGTTAATGTGGCGAATCCAAGGCCTACATATAATTACGCTTCCACTGTTGAGGTCAACGAAGTTGAAGATGTGGCTGATGGCAGTGATAATTTACCAACATCGCCGCATCATATGCTGCAACATGCAGACCTGGATGTTGATTCTATGATATCACAGACATCCGCAGGCGGTTTGCCGTCGCGAGTATTAGTTGGAAAACATCATCACATTAATCACATGAGCCTGCAACAGCAACAACACCAGCATCATCAACATCTACACAATCATCATCATCATTCACAGCTCGGCCAAGTGGCTGTGGCGGCCAATATCGAATGCACACAATCACATCATAATTATGATCGAGATTATGCTTTGGACGATGTTGTTTCACAGATCTCTTCGTTCCGTCCTTGCCCACAAGGATCGGGCAGCATGACACCTTTCCATGACTCCATACACAATGTGCTGGAACATTCTGAGGATTCCAGTCGTGTGTCGGTAAACGATTTATGTGTAGGCTCTCGTCAGGACTTGAGTGCTGATGGCTTGTCGACTGATACGGGGCGGGAGCACGCATTACAACTGAGTAGTTTTAGTGGTAAGTGAGCTAAATTATTTTTATTTTAAAATCAAAAAATTTTTGAAATCAGAAATCAAGGTCATATGAACTTTAATTAATGAATACTATTTGTTGAATTAGCAATTTTTCAAAACTATATGTTGTATTCTGTGTTCCAAATGGAACAAAAATGGTAAAAGCACGTAGCCAAAAAGCCAGTGTATCCCACGTGTAGAAGCTTCCTTCGGTTGCTGCAAACGACCTATACCTTCGTATAGAAAGTAGGAGTTTCCAAGATCCACTCCTAGAGTTTTTTATGGTCTCCACCAGTTAAATCTTATTAAAAACGTTTGCACTTGATAATGGAAAATTCCACAAAATAATTAACTGCAAGCGATACAGTTAGTTGCGTTAACCGTTAACAAGTGCATGTGAGACGCAAAACTCTCGAAGGCCAAGTAAAACACACAAGCCTGATCGCACTTAAGAAATAACTACGATGACGCGAGAGCTGAAATAAATATAACCAACAGTCTAACGTAGGCTAAAAGAATGAAAGTAGCAAATAGGAAAAGTCCAAGGGGGAAGTTTTGTCTCATCTCCTGTGGAACCTTGCTTTGAATTCTCTTCTCAGGAAATTTGATTCTATGATGCTCCAAAGTGTAGCATACTTCGATGACATCAGAGTGGCTGTATCGTTTAAAATGTTTAAAAAGCTGCAAGCATCACTGAAAATTATCAGCAAGTGGATAAACGAAAGCGACCTGAGCGTTAACCCGCTCAAAACGAATCTTGTGTGATACCAGGTGGTCTCGAATATGCAAATATGCAAACTCTGCATATTCGCCTTGTAAATTTCCCAACGGTTTGCTTTGATTTGACACAAGAGAAATTAACAGCTGATCACCATATGCTGAATCGAGATCACCTCGTGTCAGTTCGCCTTGATATCAACCTTCAAACTTCCAAAATTAAATGGAATAGAAGCTGTCAAGTTTGCTATCTAGGCTGGGTGGTCAGGTTGACCTCACCCTCATCTGGGTTCCAGTACATATTTTCAGGTGACGAACAGGCGGACGAGCTGGCCAGAGCTGGCTCTGTCATGAGTGCCTCCAATGCCAAATCGGTAGACAAGCCGTTTGGTACTACTAGAAGCGCTGTCATTGGTATATGGGTGGGCAAAGTGAAAAAAATATGCCCTGGTATGTTGCAAACATCTTAACACACCAACATAAAGTTAAAGGATAAGGTAAGGCTGACCGAGTTTGTGGAGGGACTGCAATTATAGTAATTTTATTTGGACTGTTGGTTAGAAAGGCATGAAAGAGTCCAATTATATGTTGTACGCTAGTACACGGGTCAAGTAACCTAGCAACCTGAATCGAGCTAGTCGGAAGAATTTTATCTGCCCCATACCAACCTTGATAAATGTGTTTAATTTTGCTTTCAATGAAATGTAATGCGTATAACATACATATATGTATGGCGCAATATAATCACGTGCAAGGTTGCTAAGAAAAATTGGCCTTGCTACAATGATGGGCGCTAAATACAATTAACAAATAGGAACCGTAGGGATATATCGAGGCTCGTTGCAGTCATGACGGGGCACTGGACGGTCGGCAGACATGCTAGTACGATAGGTCTATCCTATAATGAGTTCTGCCGAAGTTGTCGAGAAGAAAGCAAAGAAGAGACAGTCTTCCACTTTTTTTGCGAATATGCAGCTTTGCATCTCTCGGGACACACATTTTCAGGCAGTCATGTACTAGACGATCTTTCAGATTTGTCTGAGATTGGGTTGAGTGACCTTGTCAGATATCTCAACGCGACGGGTTGGATCTAGTAACGATCACGGTATCAGAATACTTAGATACGGTTCTACATAGGTTGACAACGATGAGTGTAGTGGTCCTTTCAAAAAGGAATCATCTAGATTCTACTTGAATGCATACGTGTAGTAGGCAGCCACGTAAACCAACCAACCAACCAACCAAGCTGTCGAGCTATGCGAAATATTTGAGTATTAGCTTACATGGCACGTCAACGCACAAGGTAGGGCAAACAGGACAGCCATTGTTTTATATACGTGTAGGAAGGCTACAGGGAAAACATGGGACATGAACCCAAGAAATTCTAAATGGCTCTTCAAGTCAAGCCTATATTGATGTATGGTGCAATAGTTTGGTGGATAATAGAAAGAATGCCGCGTACCTGAGCCTTGTTGGTAACTGGTGCATCAAAAACAATATCCTCCTCGCAATAATGCTCTGACTGCCAGCTGACCTCGTGGTCAAACAAATAGCAATGAATTGAACGTTTATATTATAGGAAATGAAACCATGGAAAACGTTGATCAGTGGCCATGCGTTAATATTGCAACAATTAGTACATTATTAGTACTGAGACCCCATGCTCTTTATAAGGAGCCAAATGAACCAATATATATGTGGTTTGGGGAGGTTTTATTCACCGCGAAAGATCAATTTCAAGCTAGACAATCAGTGCAGTGTAACAGAGGCTGAAATCTCAGCAATATAAAGTATGGTCGATCGATTCGATATCTCAGTCATGTTAACTACAAAACCAAAGGTTCTGGGTTCGAGCCCGGTCTCCTATAGTCATTAAAATAACAACACCACGAATTGTTCTGTTGTGCATTAGTGTGCCTTTGTATCAGTTATTGTAGGAAAATTCAAGTGATGAAGGCATAGACACTGGTCGCTGTAACATCAGAGCGCCCTGATTCGTTGTGTAGCAGAATCATCGGTGAAGTAAAATAGCCAATAAAATGGCTACTAAACACAGCTTCAAAAAAATTAAATACTCCTCATTTAACAACAGTCGCGCTGCAACACTGCCTTATTTAAAAAAAACGCGAAAAAACCAGTGTTGTAGAAGCTCTCTTCTATATCTGCCTTCACCACCTGTCTTCTCTATCACTATCCCTTTCCTAAAGAAGGTAACACACAGCTTGAGTGTTACTTCTCTTTAAAAACATATTTCGAATGCGGAAAATTTGTTGCCGATCCGTTGACCCCTTCTTAAGTTATGAAATGCTTACATCCATACACACTCACAGACACATATTCTATATACGTACATACACACATGAATATGAACATCATCGCATATTCAGAACCGACTCTCATAACCTCAAAACATTGATTTATGATGAAAACTCGATTTTCAAAAACTGGGTGCCCCTGTGGCTGAGTGTTAGCCTCTCAGTCCAGAGGTCGTGGGTTCGATTCCCGCCATAGACCCTGGCTGTTTTCTGCATACAAGCTAATCGCTTCGCGGCTTGTTTGTTAAAAAAAGTAACATAGCGGGAAGTTGCAAAATCGAATACCAATGACTAATACGAATAATCAGTTCCATTTGCAAGGCATTAAATCTGCCTTAAAATAACTGAATTCGGGCAACATTAGGCTGTGATATTACATATTAAAATAAAAATAGTTAAAACAATTACTTTCTACTACTCTTTCTTTCAGGTAGTGGCGACCATAAGGCTCCCTCCATTAGTTCGGGCGTTTCACATGCGGTGGCTAATGGTTTGGGCGGATTTGTCTACAAACCTCATACAAAACGTTATTCTAATTCATCTATATTCCTAGAAAATCGTGATATACTCAATGACTCTGTAGACTTAGATCTCGATACTGGTCCATATCTGAAGCATGATTATGGTGGCCATAATTCCAATATTCTAACACCGCCTGACAGCGTTGGCACTTGTACCGACAAGCTAGAACAATATTTAGGCAAAGATTTGCGTAGGTATTCGGATACAAAACTGCTGGGCAGTGTAGATGTCGAAGCTTGCGATCCCATGCTGGAGTGTTATGCAGCAGCAACTGCCCCTAGAATAAGCCTAAATGTTCAACCGCCATCAGCGACACGCATGCGTCAATTAGTTAAACAACATTCTGAGTCAGCAACCTCTTCGGCAGTCCATAACCAACATACCGTTCTCGATATGGAATTGCCACAATCACCATTGTCCCCCGCCATGGTACAAAATATGCCGCAGAGTCAAGCACTAATGCGACGTTCGGTTCATACAGTAGATGGGGGTAAAGAATCGGCCAATTCGGTGGTTCCTAAAACCAATGCTACTTTTAACACCAGAAGCAACACCCAACAACAACAGAGTCATCAGCATATTGACAAAAGCCGACTATTTTTCAAATCGTTGCCAAATTTAAGCAGCAGTTGCGAAAGTCTTATTAAGAAATAATTTTTTTTAGTTTGATTTTATTTTACTCAAATTTTTTTGTGTAATGCAATTCCATTTCAGTACCAGGAGTTTTGTTTTTTTCACAGAATTTAGTTAAACAAAAAGAAAAACAAATTTACATATAAGCATCCATACATAAATTTTTAATTGAATTGTGAAAATTAAACAAAAGAAAAAGCAAGAACAATTTTTTAAAATAGAGGGTGGATTTTATGCTTCATTATTTAGTGTTACATATTTATCGTATTTAGAAACTACCCGAGTATTTTTTAAATTATTATTTCTCTTCATTTCCATATAATTACATATATTTTGCGCAACAAAAGTTTCAAAAGCGTCCATTTCCTCTTGCTTTTTATTTGTTAATTATTTCAAGGTTTAAAAAAAATATATTTAATAATTTAATTTTTATTTTAGATAAAAAGAAATGAAGAACAAATAAACCTTAACTTTTTATATGTTATTAGAAGCCATGTTTATAAATTTTTTTATTACTAAAACGTGCATGAAATGTACAAATTGAATTAATGGAAATTTGAATCAGGCGAAAATTGTCTCGATTATGAATGGCAACGAACGTCCGTTTGCCTTGTCAACTGGCAACGCAACCGAAATTAAATTTGTATTAATTAAAAAAAGTTGCCATACTTTTTTAGTTACGCAAAAGTTATCGAAAGTACGATTACGACAGATTGGTAAATGAAAAGAATGTAAACAAAGCTTTAAAATACATATAAGAAATATATGTACATAAGTGCTAAAAATAAAATATTTTAATAAAAGTGCTTAATAAATTATTTATCATAAAGATGATTAGTTCAGTGGAATAATTTTTCGATGAAGAGAAGAAAATACACAATGTGTCATCTTAAGGCACGATTCAAATTCTCTACTTTGAGTAAAGGGTCTCAGTTAACCGAATGCAATGGAATGCAACTGCAACGGTAGCAAACAGCTGATCGATATTGTTATGTGAAAAGTAATGTACAGATTCTTAAGGCTCAGTTAGCCGACTGTAATGGAATGTAACTGCAACGGTGTGAAATAACTTATCGATATTGTTATCAGATTATCTGTAGATAGAAAGTATATGACGTTACATTACATCTCTGTAGACATTTTCATTAGTTGCCACATCGTCGGTTGGTTTCTGGTTTGCTGCAGACATAATGTATTTTGAATATACTGTGCCGCAAACCAACCGACGGACATAGCAATATCAATCAGCTGTTTCCTACCATCGCAGTTACATTCCATTACAGTCGGCTAACTGAGCCTTAAATGATTTTTGTCTGCAACAATTTTATTTCATATTTTTGCCTTCCCTTTACCTTTTTGCCTTAAAATCTATGCAGCAATTAAAATTTTATGGTTGCCAAATATTATTGCAATTTGGCAGCTGAAATTAACAGCTTTTATAGTTGTCAGTTGCCATACGTAATAAAATTTTGGCAACTGGCAACACAAGTATAGTTAGGTTGCCATCCATAATCGAGCCACATGGCTTAAGGCCCAGGCACATGTAATCCGTAATACGTTAAACTTCGCCCTTTTTGACTGACAGCTAAATTGAAATACATGGTTTCTTATAGGGTCTGTTACATTCAATACGTGTCCGTCAATGTATAGTACAAAATTTAGCCAACTTTTAACTTTTTGCGTACGTTGAGTAGTTTGGCAGATATTAGTTGGTCTTTTTGGTATGTTTTGATTTAAATTTTTGTGTTTTGTGACAGCAAAAATACAATAAAACAAAAGAAATAAATTAAATAAAAAGCCAGTTGAGTTTAACAAATAAAATGGAGAACCAACCTATTGAAGCTGTTCAAATACTTCAGTTGAAAAAGGCGAAGTCTAACGTACGACAGATTATATGTGCCTGGGCCTTTAGTCAGTTGATTTTTATTTTGTTTTCTGGCAGCAACAAAATATCATGTTTTAAAAATGATCTTCGATGAAGAGGAGCCTTGTATGTTATAACCAAGGCCTTTTAAAAAAAAATGTGATGATAAATGTTTTATTACCTTGAAAAGCAATGAAATGCATTGTAAATGTATTATTGTTGTGTTAAAGAAAGCGGAATGAGCTGCAAATTACAAACTGTGGACGCACAAAATATGATTGTAAAAATATGAATGTAGCATTCTTTGAGTTCTCTACACTATCTGGAGTTCGCCAACAGTGTCTAAGAGCATGCAAAATCTGTGAAATATACTTTCCAAAATTATCTGATCGGGTACTTAAGCCATTTTTATAGAAAAACATGTTACAATCAACAAGAAGCGAATTATATAGATTAAACAAGATGTAATATCAATCAATTAAATTAAAGTATTATTTTTTCCATTATTGGATAGACATGGTATCTGATGAAGTTCGTAGCAGGATAGAAAATGCACCATTAACCATAATTAATAATATTGAACTTGAGCCTAAGTAAAAGCGTAAAGCTAATATCAAATTTTACTGAAATTTTTAATAAAAAAAAACGGACTTTACCTTGTTTTAGGCTTACGGGAATTATAATGGAATGTGTGATACACCCTGTGCTGAATCGACAACTGAAAAAGCACACCCTGTGTCTACTCGTCTAAGCAAACAGCTGGTTGCTAACATTTTGAAGTGACTGCCAATATTGATTATAAACTATTTTGGTATTAAATAAATTTTTGGTGATAAATAAAAAGATGTCACTTTTTCCAGCTTATTCCATTGATGATAATATATCTAAAACAAGAAGTGATGAAGAACCAAGTACATCATCATCCGCAGGAAATGACAAAAGTACTTGGCTAGAGAATAATAGTTTTCCAATCAGTGGTCCCAACCTAACGTCAATACAGTGTAAGTCTTCCGTACAAATTGAAGTTTTTTCAGATGAAAATTCACAAGACTCAAATTGCAATGATGAAAATATGCAAAGCTCTTTATCATCAGATGAAGAAATAGTTAGTAAATCCAAGAAATTGAAAAAATCGCTCAAGAAAGCAAGAAATAGAAACTCATGCGAGGCTTTGATTGACACACCTACTCAACCTCTTCTAGACTTTACTGGTCAGGAAGAATTCTACATAGATAAGAATAGACCCAAACAGTATAACGCAGTTAAAACGTTGCATAAACCTGCTTGTCCTAGATATCGTGTAGGATATCACATCTTGGGTAGAAATTACAGCAGTGAGAAATGTAAGCAGAAACGCTATTATAGGTATCGACACGAAGATGCAAAAGAAAATCGGAGTGTGTGCAATTATACGTATGCTTTGGATGAAAATGAATACACATCAAAAATGGGTGAATTAAATCGCAAAACCATAGAAAAATGTCAAGATTTAGAAAATTGGCTGGATTTAATCGCTTTGCAAGATAAAAATCCTTATAAATGGTCACGCTTAAAAGTTGCTGAGAAAAAGCTCGATTACGTTCACAAAGCTTTGACGTACCATCCGGGCAAGGAGGAGTTGTATAAAGTATACATTGGCATAATAACTCAGGCCTATACATCTCATGATGTTAGTAAAATGTTGGAACCCTTGCTAAACAAAGATCCCTACAGTCTTACTTTGTGGCAGGCATTAATAATGTGTACCCAAGGTACTATGGCTCGCTGCACTGTACCTGAGGTTTTACGTATCTATGAAAGATGTATGAAGAAAATGTTTCATAATCACAAACAATCAACAAATACTCAAGTAAATGATGCTGTTATGTTGGAATTGTTTTACAATTGTTGTCTATTCCTAAGGCAAGCTGGTTTGTACGAACAGTTTTTTGCTCTTATTAAACTGGCTATAGAGTTAAATGTTGCTGTGAGCGCTAAACTTCTGGAAGACCTTCAGCCGAATGCCCAAGATGAACAAACCTTGGTGGAGTACGAAGAAATTATACTGCAATCTGGACTACCTATGAATGAAATATGGTTGAGAATAGAAAAGTTGAGGCAGAGCTTTAATTTTCTACCTTATCCATGTAATAACACAAACTGCAGTGACCCGCAACGTGTAGTATTCAATGAAGATATTTGTCATTATGTTTATCCTTTGAAATCTCAAGAAAATTCATTTAAACTTTTGGTAACAATATTGAAGCTTTTGAAACTACCGTTTATTAGCAGCCATACATTAGCATTTCAGTTGCAAGGCGATACAGATGCCATAGAAGACCTACTGTCGGTGTATGTAAATCCCCATTACATTTGCTCTTGGGATCATGAAGAATTTTTCGCCAGTTTGTTTGGCCTAAGCAAAGAGATGGCAAACGCACCTACTTATCTCTCTAACTCCATAGCCCATGAAATCTATTCGCAGTGTTTAAAAAAGTTACTGATAAATTGTGCCCAGTCTTATGAACAGATCGATGAGAAAAAAAGATTAATATTTCTTCAGCTGTGGTGTCGTTTTGAAAGATTTCTTTTAATACTGGAAAAATTAAGCGGCAAACTATCATCTGATTACACACAACAGGCGCGAAAACGTTTCAAAGTTCTACTGAAGCAACGCCAAAACCGCAACTGTCTGCAGCTTTATGTCGAATTAGCGCTGTTTGAACTAGTAAATGAAGCACCTCTAGAAAATATAGAGAATATTTTTAAGAATATACTGGAGGCATATAATAAAGAAGAGAATTTGCAATCTGAGCTGTCTTATGTGTACCTGACTTATGCCGAAATCCTAGTTAAATTGAAGCAATATGAAAAGGCCTCCCAAATCCTTTCATTATATGCTTTGGATTTGGAACCCAGCCAGCTGGAAAGTATAACAAATGCCAAAAAACTTTTAGCCTTAAGTAAAATAAAGGAGAAATTAATTAGTGTCATAAGAATTGAACAAAATGTTGAAATCATGCTATTAGAGCAGCACTTTATGAACGATTATACGTTAAATCAAATAAGTATTTACTGCATACTCTGTTACACTCTACAGCAAAAGCAACAGTGCTTAGAATATTTACAAAAGCTATTGGAAATATTTAAAACACAAAACAATCCTCGTCATCGTTTCCTTAAAGAACACATTTATGAAATTTATATTAAAATACTACAACTGCCTAAAGGAAACAGTTATGTATCACATAAATTAATACAGCAAACTATTTACGATGGCCTTCAAGAATATCCTAATAATTTGTATTTGCTGCAGAAATGGGGCTGTCAGCAGTCTGTACCTTGGTATAGGCTAAGAGCAGGCTTCATAAAATTAAATCCTTCTATTAAATCAGTTATATATCTCGTATCTTTGGCACGTTGCCGTTTCATAAACTCTCTAACTTCCAGTTCATTTACACAAACGCATCCATTATTTCCTGTGCTTCACAATGATGTTCAATATCACGAAAAGTTGGTGAGACAACGAATTTTAAATCTTTTTAAAGTTTTAATACACAGCGATACAGCTTTAAGCACTTCAGTGTCATCTATGTGTTTATATTCCACTTTGCAGCGAAACTCTTTATTTTGGCGTTGCTATTTAAGTTGTTTATCCGACCTGAATTGTACGTTTGAGTCATGTAAAAAATGTCTACTCACTGCCTTAGACGAATGTCCTTGGAGCAAGGCTTTATATTTAGATGGAGCCACCTATGTGCCTCAGGAGCTGTCACATTTGCAAGATCTGATAATTGAGAAACAATTAAGAATTTGTGCTCTGCCGGAGGAACTAGTGATTTTAAGAGAACGTTAACTAAATTTTTTTGTATGTAGTATAGATTTAAATATGTATATATGTAGATATTTATGCATAAATGAATTCATATCGCAACTAAAAAAAAATAGGTTTCCAAAAAACGACTTTAAAGTTTAAAGGCAATTTTATTTTTCTCTCAAGAGTTGAGTAAACTAGATATTTGTATGAAATATTTGCATAATATGTACTATAACGATATTAAGATATATTCTGCATCAAAAAATGGGATTTTTGAGTTGTGACATTGTTTTAGTAAACGAGCGATATGTGCATGTACAGTGAAACTTCGTTATAACGAACTTCTTTATAACGAAAAACTTAATATAACGTATGTTTTATTAAGTCCCTTGAGAAAACCTCTTTATTGCAAAATTTTTCATACAAAAATACAATATAGCTATAACGAACCAATTCTGAGCAAAAGAACCTCTATATAGCGAAGTATTCCTTCAAATGACTCAATATAACGAAATCAGAACAAAGTCCCGAGGTCTGAATGTATTTACAAGCGCATTTGTAAAGCCTCTATACAACGAAGTACTCGTACAAAGCCTCTATACAACGAAGTAAGAATAAAATTATCTGTAGCAAAATGATAAAGTCCAGTTATCAAAAGAACGAATTCTTAATGTGTGTGCTGTTTTATTTTTTCTTTACCTCATGAAATATAAGCTTTTATTAGCATTCTCATGTTAAATAGAATTTGTATAAAGAAAACTATAGTACAACGAATTTGTTTCGTATTTCTTCAAATTTCGTTGTATCGAGGTTTTTCTGATTATATTTATAGCGAATTAATGGCTACAACGAAGTATTTTCGGATCCCCTTGGAATTCGTTATATCGAAGTTTCACTGTATATAGTCTAATAGTTTCATAACAACTACTCCACGGGATAGGAAAAAATCTGTTTTTCCTCCATAACAATGTAACAGCATGTTATGAAAAATTCAAAATAAAAAGTTGAAAAAATATACAAAACTTGTTTTCAAATTCTTTTATCTAATTTTTCGACCTTTTTTTATATATTTAATTAAACTATTTTTTTGAGCTTTAGGTCTGTTTGTATTGTGCTTTATTCTTTCAATATTTCGTTAACCTTCGGTTAACTTCTTCAGGATATAGTATATTGTTTTTGATTTTTCTGGTTTTTCCTTTTTTTCTTTGAAAATTGTATACATAATTGAAAGAAAAAAAGGAAAAAGAAAAACCAGAAAAATCAAAAACAATATACTATATCCTGAAGAAGTTAACCAAAGGTTAACGAAATATTGAAAGAATAAAGCACAATACAAACAGACCTAAAGCTCAAAAAAATAGTTTAATTAAATATATAAAACTTGTCATTAATCGTTTAGAATACCAGTTCGTGTGTTGCCCACATTTAGGCCAAAGTATCGAATAATGTCACACGTTACTATTTTTTTCTTTTTAATTTAAAAGAAATAAAAGTAACACGTTCGTATTAAAACTAAAAAATTAACTTTCGATTTGAAAAATCCTCGAATTGGGACAAAATCATGTAGCTATGAACAAGTTATTTTTGGGATTCAAAATCGTCGAATGGGAATTAGTCTGGCAGCCTTGCATACAGCTGCGTAGACACACAAACACACACATGCAAATTTGAAAATAAAATATTTCTCTTTATGTCTAATTCATTTAAAATTTTGGAGTTGAGAATGCTCTTATGTGCAAACTCAAGAGAGACGTTATAAATTCTACTAGAAACTTCTATTTAAGAGTAAAAGTTCTAGAAACTTCTTCCCAAACATGGAATACTTCTCTTGAAACTCTCAACTGGGTATAAAAACAAAAAGCACAAGCAACTTCTCTTCAGTTGAATACCAAAAGCAAACAAGTCTACATTCGAAAATATAAAGTGAAATCAGCGCCGCTGAAGAATATTTTTCATTGTTTCATACACCAAGTCGAAAGAAAAGTTAAAACAAAATGTCTCTTGTACCACTGTTAGTGAATTTGGCCCGTGGTTTGGAAACAGATTACCATCATGGTTTCGTGGACGATTGGGATCGTTTGTTGGATGACGATTTTGGTCTTGGCATTAATCCAGTGGATTTATTCCGTCCCCGTTTGTCTAATGCGACGGGACACCACCATTTGATGCCTAGGCGTTCTTCATTGCATGCGCCATATTTGCTAAATAGACGCCAACGTCAGCAAAGAGATAGCAGTGATTCATCATCTGGTAGCACTGCCCTCTTGCCATCCATTGGCAAAGATGGTTTTCAAGTGTGCATGGATGTGTCGCAATTTAAGCCGAGTGAATTGAATGTGAAAACTGTAGATAATACAGTAATTGTTGAGGGCAAACATGAGGAACGTGAAGATGACCACGGTCTTATACAACGTCATTTTGTGCGCAAATATACACTACCAAAAGATTATGATCCAAAGGATGTTGTTTCAACTGTTTCTTCTGATGGTGTACTTACTGTAAAAGCTCCGCCACCACCAAATAAATCTGCCAATACCAATGAGCGTATTGTTCAGATTCAGCAAACTGGACCGGCTCACTTGAACGTTAAACAGCCCGAGCAGGCTCAAGCCATTAAACAGCAACAGGTTCATGCAAATGGCGGCGAAAAAGCTGAAACTGCCAAGTGAACAATTTTTATATTCTTTTTTTTTTATAAGAAACCAACAAATCATACTACATTTATATGTACATCAATCATAATTTTAATAATCTGCTCATGAATTCTGTTTAATTTTTTTTTCGTTGTACATTGTTTTATTTTTCTTTTTGTTTAATTCTAACCTATGCTGTCGTGAAGTTTTGTGAATTATGTACTGAATGAATTCTTGATAAAAATAAAGCAAATTAATTTTTGTACTTTTTATGCAATTAAAATGTGTTTGAACATTTAGTATCATTTTAATGCTAGTATTTAAATTTAACTATTGCTTTCAGAAAAGGAAACAGTCGTGTGTTGTAAAATGAAACTTCTACCTATTGGGCCTTATTACGACTTCGACGATTTTGTAGAAGACTAATGAACGTTGCAACATGTTGGGCCTTATTACGAGTGTCGTATTACGACTTCGACTATTTTGTAATAGCCTAAAGAACATTGCAGCATTTTTTGTTTAAACTAGTACAAAATCGTCGTAGTCGTAGTCGAAATACGACACTCGTAATAAGGCCCATTTTCTTTAATCTACATAGTTTAAAATCGTAGTCGTAGTTGGGAACAAATAGACTTTAGGTCCTCCTCGCATATATAAATAATAACTAGCCTATCCGATAGGAAATTAAAAAATAAGAAGAAGAAAATAACAAAAATATTGGCGGCGAGCCTTCGTTTCCGAGTTATGGGCATTTAAAGTTCCAGTATACAATTGTGCTTCTTTGTTGTATTTTTCATCCAATACACTCAATATTGGTATCATTTAAAAGCCGGGCATAATGATTTTCCCAACACGGCGCTGCGTACTTAAGTTTTTCTGTATAGCAGGCCTTTGGCCGGTTTGAAGGATTTTTTCCACAATGGTTTTTCCCAACACGGCGCTACGCACAAAAGTTTTTCTGTAAGGATTTTCTCCACCATAGTTTTTCCTAAGACTGCTCTGCATACTAAAGTTTTTCTGTATAGCAGGCATTAAGGACTTTCTCCACCATGGTTTTTCCTAGGACGGCGCTGCATACTAAAGTTGTTCTGTATATCCGGCCTATGGCCGGGCTTAAGGATTTTCTCCACCATGGTTTTTTATATAGCCGGCCTGCGGCCGGGCTTAAGAATTTTCTCCACCATGGTTTTTCCTAGGACGGTACTTAATACTAAAGTTTTTCTGTATAGCCGGCCTTTGGCCGTACTTAAGGTTTTCTCCACAATGACTCCAACACGGTGGTACTTACATACTAAATATTCTTTGCATATCTGTTAATTGATACCAATATTGGCCAGTTACATTCAGAAATACAATGCTAAATCACAGTTTTATATGAAAACTTTAAAAGCCCATAACTCGGAAACTAAGGCTAGCAGCAAATTTTTTTATTTAATTTTTAATTAAATTTTCTATCGGATAGGACAGTTTTTATTTATTTCTGCGAGGAGGACCTAAAGTCTATTTAAGCCCAAAAATTTTCTACCTTAGTGATAGTTACATGAAAAAACTGCATTTTGCACATTTTTGCTTTTTAACAAAATTTTACTGGCACAATAGACTGTTGGTTTGAAAACTTAAATTCAATTATTTTTGTACTTTGTTTGATCGTGTAATGATTTATAATTAATTTCCCAAGTCTTCTTCACAAAATGCTGAAAAAAAACAAAGAAAGAATAATAATTAAAAATGTTATAAAGGCAAATGCATCTAGTCGCAAAAATGTATTGCAACAGTGTAAAAGATAACACAATTACAAGCAGTTGTACAGTTTGATATGTTTTTACCTTCTGCTGTAAAGTTACAGTTATTTAACCAACGATATGTATGTACATATGTACATACATATGTATGTATGTATGTATGAAGGTAAATAGTTCAGTTATTTGCCTGTAATGTAAACAACAGTTAACTGTACTAGTCTGGTTTTGTTCACCAGTTCCTCATATTTAAAGTCTCTTATTAAAAAACTTTGAAGTACCGGTACAAGAGGAATAGAAATTTAGTAATCTCTAATTTAAATGTCGGATTACCCAAAATTTATTAAACTACTAGATTTTACTGGAAAAGTAAAACAAACGGACCTACTATTCAAGTAATTGAGCGATATGCAGAGCTATCTCGAACTCTGGAGTATGGGACAAGTAGGGCATATTTTTATACTTACATACATACATACATATGTATGTACATATGTATGTATATATGTCGGTGTTCATGACGGGTAAATTCCCAGGTTGTACATCTTTATAAATAATTCGACAGGGGCTTCCTTTGCAGGAGCATAAATAAATGAGAAATGAGGAGAAACAAATGCATTCGTATAGTAAATTTGTGTTTTCAAGATCCACTTCTAGAGTGTTTTACTTAGATGGCAAGTTGCGATTGGTATTAAAATACCAAGAATCCATAAGAACTTGGAATTTCCAAGATTGACTCAGAGTTGTAGAATTTGGACTTAAAAAAGGGTTTTAAATTTTTTTTTAATACCTATTTGAGGTTTGTTTTTAATTTTGCTATGATTATAGCATACATACATACATACATACGTGCATGCATATGCACTTGTTTTTACTTCTCTTATTTGCTCTTGATTACGAAAATAAACTAACGGTTTTATTTGCAATAACTCTTCATTGATGTTTGTTTTGTTGATCTGTCACACAATTAATAAAGAGTTACATACATACATGCATACATATGTATGTATGTATGTATGTATGTATGTATTTTACCTTCCTTTAAGTAAATTTTAGTATGTAATTATAATGTTATTGTACAGATTATTACTTGTACCATTAGTAAACCCAACGAATGATATACCTAGTTACAAAGACTTGGAATGATTTTCAGTCATCCCACGCCACGGTTATGCGCCTTCTCCAGTGTTCCCTTCAATACTTTTGAGAAGCCAGCATATTTACCACATAAACTTGACCCGGGATGACGGAAAATCGTTCCAAGTTAAAGCAAACCGCGTTCCAACATCTTTGGACCTGAACGCTTCTTCAAACGAAAGTGAGTGATAGTTTTTCGTTAATTTGAGTTGTTTTGGACATACATATATAAATATTTACATACACACATACATGTATATGCATGCATGTAAGTATGTACATATGTATGTGTGTACTTTGATTACTGGAGAAAGAGAAGAATTTAATTCAGTTACCAAAATATCTTTGCCGTGTCCGGTTCGATGGCTTGCTAAAGCTAGTAATAGTTCAATTAAAAAAAAAAATATAATTTTATAATGTGTGCGGGTGTGTGTGCTTGAAAGTAAAATTGCTTTGTGTGGTGAGAAAAAAAGTATAATGATATTGCAAATACCTATGTATGTATGTACATATGTTTGTACATGGGCATGTGTATTTATTTAATAGGCCCATCAGAAAAGCATTTTTTTTATAAAAAAAGTAAAAATAAAGGGGCAAATAAATAAAATCAAAGCAATTTTTGCAAGAAAATTTAAAATCTAATGTGTGCATATTGAAAGAAAATAAAAGTGTTAATAAATAAAAGAATGTGTTACTAAAGCCTTGCAGGCTTTCTTTTATTACAAAATAGGTATTAAAAATAAAATAAAAAATATGTACATATGTACATAAATGAAAGTGTTAATACATACCTAAATACATATGTATGTAATTATGTGTGTGTATTTTGGCTATTTTAAATGAATTAAATTTCGGTTCGGATGTTTCTTTAATTAGTTTCACAAAGAACTTTTTCCAAGTAAGTACCGATCTATTTAAATTTTAAAACTATTTAATAAAAGAAAATTACATATTATAATAAAACAAAACTGTTTTTATTTTTATATTTCAAAGTTTTTTTTTCGTAAAATTCAGCATGGAATATTTTGAGTGTACATTGTAGAAACTACACATTAGTTATTTTTGTACTAAAATGTATATTATAAACGACAAAATTAACAAAATATGCAAATAATTTTTTTATTTTGATGATTTTTTCTGCAATGGCGGCAACAAAAATCTTAACGACTGTTTTCGCCACTTTTGTCAGGCAAAAACGCCAAACGCTGTACTATTTAATCTATTTAAACTTTAAATTTTAAAGTGTCGCATTTACTGGCGGTTTTGCCAACCACGATACCATTCCATAATAAAAACTGTTGAAGTCTTCTTTAATCTATTACCAAACACTCTATTTTATTTGGTTATGAAACATCCTGTTATGACAATTGTCAAAAAGATCCACTGTCGTAGAAGGTTTTAAACAATAAATAAATTAATTATTTCTTAATTTTTGAAAATAGATCGTTTCAATAATAATAATGTTAAGTGTGTGTTTTTATTCGTCTTCTGAAGACGAAGAAATGTGTGATCCAAATGAAATTAATCTTATAAGAAAACAATTAAGGGTGCAATCCAATATATTTTCGCTATCAAACAGAAAGTAAGTTTACATTTGCATTTTCTTAAAAAAAAAATTAGTACATAAATATTAATTACTGGGCGGGAGTGCCATGATTCCACACAACATGAAATAGTGCCTCGAATGTCACAATTGTCTGACATTTCCCATCAGGATATGTACCTACATATGTACGTACGTATGTATGTATGCTTCTATAATTTTGCAATTCGATCTTCTGAACCCATGTACATACATACATATACGCTTTTAGATTTGTTAAGTATAGGCCTTTATGCTTTATTATTTAAAACAAAATACAACATTTTTGAGCAAAAAAATTTTTTTTTTGCTTGACCTTTTTCGGGAATTACCCATATGTATGTATGTATAATAACATTGTGTATATTTTTTATATAATTGTTGATACCTTTTACACATGTTAATTACATAAAGTACTTACAGCCTGTTTGTGTAAGATATTGATGATGGAAATCTTGATGTTTCTGTAATAGCTTAAGGAAAAGTTGTACAAGTTGCATTTAATCTATTACAAAAACTCCAAAATTTCTAACGGTAACGCCTTATATTTTTTCTTCAATCTAGTACAAAACCGTAATAGTCGAATTTGAAATACGACGCTCGTAATTAGGCACCAAGCTTACATCTGTCGCACATGTGCCCAAAAATGCGTAACCACTAATTACTAATGAAATGCTGTTTGATTCAGACATGTATTTATTAATTTAAACAGTTTCCAATCATGTTGGATTCTACATAATTGTCTATTAGTTATGTATGAAACTGTTTAACTTAATAACAGTGTTGCCGAATCGCGGGTAATTACCCGAATCAGGTGTAATTTTTATGTGGAAGTGTAGCGTGTGGGTAATTGCTATCAGGTGTAATTTCCGGGTAATTTGAAATTCGTTTGTTTTATATAATAAATCGTGTGTGTTCTGGCTTTCACATCGTTTTCAGACGTTTTCTTGTGAGTTCGGATGTTAAAACACATGCTACGCCTGCTTAAGTTGAAATTTAGAAAATACAAATTAATTGTATGTGTTCTAGCATCCGAATTTAGAAGAACACTATTTGGATATTGACGATTTCAAACTTTTAGATTTTTTCGTTTTCGATTTTGAGTAAAAAATCGTATTTTTTTCATATTTTTCTTTACACCAATTTGTGTTCTTGTTGTTACGTTTTATTATTAATATTCTCATATTAATGTGTTCTTCGAAGAAAATTTTATTAAAAAAGTACCCTGTCCGAAATTCGGTTAACTTTAAGCTAACTATTTCGCAAATAGTAAAGGCCTCGTTAGCCGACTGTAGAAATCATAGATGTAATGTAAATGTAAATGTAATGTAAATGTAAATGTAAATGTTTGAACGCTTATAGAATGCTTAAAAACGTGTCATGTGTTTTCGACACAAACAACAAAACTTCCTTGTGCACACATACATACATTATAATTGCTTTGTGCCCAGCAAGCACTCATTTTTGATTTTAAATTGCGAGTTATTTGAAGTCAAACGTGAAAGTTCATATAATATTTAAATTCATGGAATTCATTTTGATTGAAATGTATATGGATTGTGTAATCATGCATACATATGTATGTATGCATTACTGCTTATAAGTTAATAATATATAAAATGGTAATGTTTCAATTAATCCAAGATTTCTTTAATAATTTCGCTGAAGCTATTATAATTTACTTTCTTTTGATGGCAAGTTTTATACTGTTGGAAAAAAGTAATGAAGTTTTTGGAAAAATACATCTTTTATAATGAAAATGTGCCTAGAGGTTTTAAAAATTATTATTTTATGTAAAAGAACCCAATTGTAATAATTTTAATAGCAGCTGTAACGCTTAAGCCTCTAACCGTAATATTTGCATATATGTAACTACAAGTAGCAAAACAGATTTTGAGCAATTTCATCGGAAAGACGAAGTGCTTGACTCCTTAATTTCAAGGAATGCCTATAGTTTCAGTAGCACCTCAATCATATAAAAACATTGTTATATATCCACTTTATCGTTTTATCCTTTCCTTATTAATGTTCGTACCTACTAATAATAATTAATTTTAATCACAAACAATATACATTTACATATTTATATTTTTGAACAAGAACACATATATACTACTTTTTGTTTGCTGGGTGTTTATCAGTATAACAAATTCAAATAAAATGCGCAACAGCTGTTCGAAACATTGATGGGAGTTCAATATCTTCACATTATTTTTGATTGTGTGGAAAAAGTACGAAAATTACTTAAATGGTATCAAATCATTATTTTATACTTACAAACAATGTTATGACTTTGATATTTAGTGAAATTACAATTTTAGCTTCATATGTATACATACAAACATTATAATGTATTATAATTATAAAAATATTTTTATTTTTATTATCATTATAATTGTTATGATTAAACGCACATATTATAATTTTTTTTTGGTATTATTAAATAAAAATAGTTTTTGTGCATTTTATGCTGTTTGTTCGCACAAATGTACTATATGTATGTTACATATTCATACATATATATACATATATGTATGTATATTAACAAAAAAATAAACAAATGCGATAGGCAGTCTGTGGTTAAATTTTATAAAGAAAAAAACTTTACTAGAAAACTAAATTTATTAAATATTTCATGTACGTATACAAATTTAGCAACTCAAAAGTTTAAATTATCAAAGGAAACAAAAGTACCAAAATAGGGCTATTGTGCCACACTCTCATTCAATATACATACATCCCATCACTGTCTACAAGTGTCATGTAACGTCGTCATGAAATTCTATTTTCTGCAGGTTCAGACGTTACATTTACGTGACATTTCAGTCAGGTAAGCATTTGCATATCTTTTCATGCAACAGATTCGATCAGCTGACACATTTACATTTACAGTTCTACATTTACAGTCGGGTAATTCTGCCTTAATGATTGACAATTGGATTACTTTCAATGTAATCAAATGACTATTTTAACATTGCGATGTCCTAGGCGGTAGTCAATTGTCTCACTCTGCACTACTTTCAGCTAACTTAAAGTTTACTTTTTTAAATCACCGGGAGTCAGTAAATTAAAATTTTTTTTACTGGGTTCGAACATGTATCATCACACGTTGTGTACTCAACGCGCTACCACTCGGCGCTAAGGTACCATTTAAAATAACAACAACAAAATGTTAATATAAAACTGAAATGAGTTTCAAAGTAGATGAGAATACATTTGTTGTCTCTCATCAAATTCGATTACGTAAAGAATTATTTTTGGGTTTGTTCTGGATGACATTCCAGTTAGCTTTTAATCAGTCTAAGAAAAGTTAACTATTTTTGTAGTCAACCACACATTCTCCGACAGAGTATGTACTTCAAATGTATGTATAAACAATAAAATCAATAAAAATCAAAATCAATAAAAAAATTAGAAATGTAAAAATAATCATCGTATGAACGCAAATAATTTTTGATAGAAACTTCAAAAGGGAATCAAGAAAAATAGACGTCATAAATTTCATCGTCTGAATCCTGTGTTTTAGATTAGCAGAATAAAAAAATTTGCACAAAACAAGAAAAAAGAATTTTTTTGATTCGAAATTTATATTACAGATGAATATTATATAGGAGAGTTTTTTGCCATCGGAAGCTCATTTTGAGAAAATTTGAGTTGACGTATTTTGAATACACGTTGCACTTCACTGGGGCTGATACCAAATCATAAGTAGACCTTAAACAAGATTTTTGAAATGTGTCAAATACTTATTTTAATATTGGGTGTAATTCCTTTGAAATCGGGTAATTTTAGCTCCTACGAGGTGTAATATTGAATATATATTTTGGTAACACTGCTTAATAAGTACGTGTCTGAATTACAATCGAAATTAAATTTTTTGCAATAGATTTTATGTTAGATTTTCTAACTAAAATTAAAATTGTAATTGAAATTAAATTAATAAAAATTACTTGCATTTAAGAAAACTACCCAACTCGATATCAAAGGAAACTTCAAAATGCCCTTATTGTGGTTGGCGTTTTTCGACTTCAAATTGGACTACATACTTGTATTTGATTAAAGAAAACAAACTACATTTTTCTTTAATCTAGTACAAAACGCCTGGCTTTCGCCGCAAAATCGCCAATCATAATAAGGGGTAATATTATACGGAAATATTTTTCAATTTGGATCGATAGCTTAAAAAACTTATTTAAAGGCAACATTACTTACATAAATTCCATATTATATCAATTAAGGGCCTTATTTTGCAAAACGCAACGCTTAACGTTGAACAATTTTATATGTATTTTGCTTTTTTAATTAAAAATTGTTCATATAAAATTTGTCAAAGCTTGGCGTTGCGTTTTACAAAATTAGGCCCTAAATTTTAAATAGCTTTAAAATCACTTTACTAAAATAATTTCAGAAAATACAGTACAAATTTCTTATCATACATTTGGGGAGTTAGAAGAAAAAATTTTTGAATTGAGTTAAGGCTTTTTCTACAATTGCTTGTAAGGCCGTTATTTTTTAAACTATTGCATTAAATTTTTGGTGCGGAAATCTATTTGTGTAATATGTATTGGAAAAAAAAAACAAAATTAAACCCTTTCTACATGAGATCAACGATATATCACCCTTATTCCCGTTGTCGACATCGACGTCACTCTAACACAATACCAAAAATTTTTATCCGTTGTCGAAAACAACTGAATCCTGTTGGCAGGTTTATGCTATTTTCTAGACCTTAGGGAACGGAAATACATAGATTGTCAGTAGCAGAAAATTCTCCTCGAGAGCAAGTAAAGAAGCCCCAAGTTTTTGATATGGTGTTAAGCTGGGATCACACGATCGGCGTAATTTACCAATTTTCGTCGGCTCACCGCAGTAAAGTCATAAGTAATAAGCCAAAATGGCATTATTACTTATGGCGTTTTCTTTTCTAAAAGAAAAGTGTAACATATATGTTACATATAATTTGGCAACATTTTTAAATGCTCACCTGATTTTTAAGAAGTGTTGCGTATTTTGCGTTTACAAAAGAACAATTTTCCAACAAGTTTCGGCATAAAACAATGACGAACTATAAAATGATTTATTTTTTTCATAGACAATAACAAAAACAGCTGTTAATATAATGCTGCACTCATGCCCCTTTAATGAAAATGAGTGTTGAACATGTAGCATTTTTCTTCTTTTTAAGGGTAACATCATGAGAAAAGAACACGTTGATTTTTAAAATAATACATACTTTTCAGAAAAGAACACAAAGAAATGTAAAAGGCAGCATAAATGCAGCATATTGCTCAGAAAAGAAAACGCCATTAGTTAATTCTTGAATAAGTCTATATGGCTTTATTATCAATGCAGTGTGGTGCAGTTATGTAATTAGTTGAGAAATAATACAAATTTACCTTATTACTTATGACTTTATTTCAGTGAGCCGACGAAAATCGGTACATTGTGCCGATCGTGTGATCCCAGCTTTAAAGAAACAATTCAAAATAGACTTTTTGATTCATTACGATGTGATTAGCCAAAAAAGTTTACTCACATACATATGTTCAAAAATACCGATTTTATTCATTATTCAATTTGGGACCAGGTGTTAGTTCCTAACAAATAAATAGTTTTAAATTCATAAGGTTTTTTGCTTGTCCTGTAAAAGAGTAAAGAGTTCTTACTGGCTTTTGGATTTTAGGTGACGATATGCTGATATACATACTATGTACCCAGTAAAAAAAGACACTCCAAAAAAGTCATGAAAATGTAGAGTTTGCTATCTGGAAGTAGTGCAAATTTCGATCCGTTCTAATGATTTTTACATAGGGTTGTCATTGCAAGAAGTTCTCTTTTTCGATGCCTGGCCACCGCATTGGAAGTGATTTTAAGAAAAATTTCCTTTTTTATGCTCTATGATAATATTTTCATCTAGGAAAAATGGTAAATAGTTACCTATTTTAACAATTCGTTTCTTTTTATACGAATTTAAGCCCGAAACAGTGTTTTTTTAAGTAAAAAACTTTTAAATTTTAGACTAAAATTAGTTCATAAATTTCTTTAAAAAATTCGATTTTATTTTAATTCTGGTGAGTATTTTCTAAAACTGGAGAAATTACAAGGTTTTGTATGACTAAAATAAATTTCTACTTAGTTTTCTGCTAAGTACTGGCAAATTAAAAATATTGATTTTTTTGAAGCAATGAAAATGTAGTTTCTTTGGAATGACTTCCAATTTTCTTTTACTGGGTATTTATATATATATACACAAACATACACATGTGAGTGTGTGTAAACATAGGCCGGGTTTACATCTGTGTGCCATGTGCCACACATGAGTAAAAAAGCGTAACCACTAATTACTAATGAAAAACTGTTTGATTCAGACAAGTATTTATCAAGTTAAAAAATTTCATACATAACTAATAGACAAGTTTATAGAATCCAACATTATTGTAAACAGACAATAAATACATGTCTGAGTTAAATAGTTTTTCATTATTAATTAGTGGTTACGCTTTTAACGGAGAATTTTTGTAAAAAAACAGATTTTGAATAAATTACTACACAGTAATTTTATTGATTCTCAAACTTGGAATGAAAACTTAATATGTAGATACATACGTACATACATACTTGCATGCATGCATAGCATAAGTACCTATGTACATGTAATATAAAATAAATCACTGTGATGAAAAATTTATGATCTTAAAATAAATGTGTAGTTATAAAATAATTCGGGAATAAATTAAAAACACTGCGTAACTTATTTTTTCTCCAGTTTATCGGATTCTCCATTTTCAATATTCTTCGACTCCTCTGGTTGTTTGACACTCAAATGTGCAGGTCCAGTTTGTTGTATTTGAACAATGCGTTCATTATTATTCTTCGTCTTGCTGGGTGGTGGTGGTGCAGCCTTAACTGTTAAAACACCATCTGATGACACAGTAGAGACAACATCCTTGGGATCGTAGCCCTTGGGTAATGAATATTTACGAATGAAATGTCTTTGTATGAAACCATGTTCATCTTCACGTTCTTCGTGCTTTCCTTCAACGACAACATTGCGATCCACGGTCCTGACACTCAATTCATTGGGTGTAAATTGTGAAACGTCCATACAAACTTGGAAACCATCTTTACCAACATGGGGAACAAGTTCTGATTTGTTCAATGCATCCAATTTAGAACGGCCCGGACGCTGAAGCTTGGCCACAGCGTACGGATTGTAACGGCGACGTGGCGGCGTACGGAATACTAGTGAGCGATGGTAAGGACGGAAGATGTCTACTGGATGTATGCCTAGACCAAAAGTATCTTCTAGCATTTGCTCCACGTCATTGAAGTCGTCGAATTCACTTAATATTGGTATCAATGACATTTTATTTTTCTTCTTATGTAGGTATCTTATTTGTACAGAAGTTATTATATTTGGTTATCGTCGCGGTATATTTTTTTACACAACTGTTTATTCTTGCGTTATTCAATAACAAATGAAGAGATTTCTGAATTAATTACGCTTTTATACTGTTGCCTTTGGAACAGAGGAGAACGAGAAATGTCGAGAAACGTCTGTTTTGAAGAGAAATATAAAGAAAAGTTGCGTCTTTGGAACAGAGGAGAACGAGAAATGTCGAGAAACCAGTGATGGTATCTCTAAGAAGAGCAAAAGCACATTAAGCTGTTGCAAAAAGGGTAAAAAGCGGAAAAAAATACGAAAAAGAGGGTAAAAAAGCACCAACACTTTTTTTTTAATTTTAATAAATTAAGCCAAAAAAGGAGAGTTTGGGGTGTAAAACCTCATTATATAATTTCAAGTTTTTGCTTCAAAATATTTAACATTAATTATATTAATTTTTCAAAATGTTAGTATGTAGTTATATGATCGGTGTTAATCATTTTGTAAGTGAAGCTTAGGCCTAGATTAGGATAAAAATGTTACTGAAAAATCATTTACACATACAAAATGCATTAAAAGCAGCACTTTTTCTTAACTAACTTAAAAGTTTTTTTTTACTATATTCACCCTTATTCCAGTTTTCAACATTGACACCACGTCAATACGATACCAAAAAATTGGAACTTGGCTACCCGGTGTCTAAAACAACTGACTGCTATTGACAACCTCATCCTGTCAATTGTTCTAGGATGATTAAATACATATTTGTGTAAGCTTTAAATGCTTATTGCGTACTACTATCAATCAAATATTATGCAGAGAATTAATTAAATAGATATGCTGCTATTAGCGCTTAAAAGTATTTTAGGTTTGTAAAATTAAAAATATTTTTTTTACAAAAAAGCACCAAAAGCACTGTGAGAAATTGTTAAAAAGCACTGTAAATACCCGCTTTTTAAAAAAGGGTATTGACCAAAATTTCGCGTTTATGAAGAGGCAAAAAGCACCAAAAAATACCCGAAACGCACCAAAACACCATCACTGCGAGAAACATCCGTTTTGAGGAGAAATGTAAAGAGAGGTTAATATGTTTTGTTTTGTTTTGCTTTCATTATTTAAAAGATACAAAATGCCGGTCTCTATTTTGTATAATCAAAACATAAATAACAGTTTTAGTAAAAATTCGAAAGCAAAGATAAGGAGCCTTAGATTAAAGAAAAAATGTTGCGATGAAGTCGAAATACGCCAACCAGGATAATGTAATCAGTCAGAAAGTAGATTTAAAATTGTCCCACATTTTGTTACCGCTGCTGACCATATCAAAAGAAAACACAACTTAATTAATTTTGGTGATACTTTAAGGGCTAATAAATCAGTCAAAGATTATTTGTATTTTATTTTTAAATCTTATTTAAACACAAAAATTTGTTTCTCACTGCACAATTAAATCAAACTTAAACAGCCAACACTGCAGATTTAAGTGTTGTTTAAATTTTACAAACACACCATATGTTTTGTGCATGTGTGTGTTTTTTGAAGGCACGTACATGAACATCATGTGGTCATATTAAAATGAATTTCGTTTTTCGCAAATGTACAACAAATGTAACACATATTTTCATGTCATGAAATATATAAATAGCAAAATGCATTCTGATGCTCTTTTTGTATTGTTACGTTTTTATTCTCTTTAAAAACGCTTTTCCGTAGATTCGAAGATTTGCAATAAATAAAAGACCCCAGTGTACTAATTAGGGTTAAGAATGATACAACCTTTATTAATCAATAAATACCACTATTCCAAATCTAGTTCAAGAGCTTAAATACAAACACATATATTACTCAAATTTGCCACAACTGGTTAACACTACTCCTTCCTCGCTGTTGTATACGCACGTCTTAGACCACTGGCTGCGCTAGTGTTGACACAATTCTGCTTTCTCTGTTGCACGTCACACACAAGACTCACTCTGCCGTCACTCACAGTTGATACACCAATAACAACTCTATGGCAGACTCTCACAGTTGATACACTAATCAGGACTCGCTGGCTTCACTTACACACGTTTATCAGCTTCCACTGCTCCCTTACTCAAGGGACTCCACAATAATCTCAAATCACGACAGACTCTAACTGTCACTATATACTGTACTATAGTCTCTTCAATTTCCAACTCACGTATTGTAAAGCACAGACTCAAATATCAACTCACTGTTGTATCACAAATCACGGACTGCGCACAACTTAATTGTCAACTCACTTGACTAACAACAGACTTCTTATTAGCAACTGACTTATTCCCAACTAACTTTTGATCGCGACTGCACTGCTGTTGGGTGCGTCAATCCCTTTTTATACTTCGCACAACAACCACTAGAATTTTCATGCAAAGTCTAGACCGAATCATCATTATCTTCAATGTTGTTTACAAAGCGCGTAATTAAGTTCATGTGGTAACTATGTACATATGTATGTGTGTATATGCATATATCATTAAGTGGTTGTTTACTTTTATTTCTGCCTTTAGTTGGAATTATCAGGCATGTACGTATGTATGTATGCATGTAGCTATGTATACCTTCTTAATAAGCAGACGCTTGTAGTTGTTGTTGGTTGTTTACGTTTAATCACGTATGTATGTGCTATGCATGTGTATATAGTTGTTTGCTATAGTGCTTGTATGTGAATACGAGTGTACGTTTAGTTATTTATTTAAATACTTCTTGATGTTTCTTTATATTGGCCCTGTTCGAATACTCTTGCGTAACACTTATATTAACCCGACGGCCATTTCCGTAACAGTATCATAAAATGTGTTTTTTGCTATTTCACTTTTCTGCAAATTGATAAATCAACTTTCTTATTTATATTGAACAGCTGTTTTTTGGAAAGCTTTCCATAATATTTGGAAATATTGTAGTGCTACCGTACTTTCAATTTAATTTGATAATAACTTTAATTAAACACTGAAAAAATTAAAGTGTATTTAAACACATTTTAATTTTTAATGAAAATTAACTTAAACAATATTTAATTATTCATTGATTTATTAGCCATAAATTTATTTACACTAGTTGAAACTTAAACATACTAAGTATATTTGTAAGAAGGTATTAAATCTGATATCTTGATGTCTGACAAAACAAAAAATTAAAAGAATGAACTGAACATTTCGGTTAAATTTAATTTACACAAAGGATTTTAGGAAAGTTTATTGCTTTTTTGCCTTATCACCATCATCGCCTTCTTTCTTATCATTTTCGTCTTTGGCATTTCCTTTAATATTTAAATGGGCTGGACCGACTTGTTGTATTTGAATCTGTCGTTCGTTGGATTTGTCTTCAATTTGTGGCTTAGGAACACTTACGGTCAAAACACCATCAGAAGAGAGCGTGGAAACAACTTCATTGGCATCATAGCCTTCGGGCAAGGCATAGCGGCGTACAAAATGCCTCGAAATATAGCCATGATCATCTTGGCGCTCCTCATGCTTTCCTTCCACAACGATACAGTTGTCCACTACCTTGACATTTAGCTCACTGGGCTTGAATTGCTGTACGTCCATGCAGACTTGGAAACCACCCTTGCCAATGGTGGATACGGGGCCAGCTGCTTGCTTTCCTCTTTTAAGCAATTGCTGTCTTGGATCAGCGATATTGGCCAGTGGCAAACATCCTGGATGCCGGACGTAGTAGAAAGGTGACTCATAAAATGGTGACCCAGCCAAAGAAAGGTCACTCAATTCGTCAGCCAAGCTCAATAATTGTGGTAGACTTGCCATTTTCTGATTTATCTGCAACTTCAAGTAATTCAACTTCTGAAAGGTAAGTATGATAGGCTTTGTTTGTTTTATTCGCTTTTTTGTTTTGAACTGATGTTTTGAACAAAATCGAGCTGACTATTTATACTTCTGTTTCCAGCTTGTGGTATCTAGTATGTATGAATGTGTGTACGTATGTATATAGTAGTTACACACATCCATTCATACGTACACACATGAGTGTTGAATCTTTGCAATGTACATATATATGGAAGTATCTTGGCCATTCTAGTATATTCCTCTTTATTGTATGAGCGTATGTTGTACATTTTTAAATTAAAGAGAGGTATCAAGGCATAGAAGCATTTATCTAAGAGAAAAACATAAACAATAACAAATAATTATATACACAAGTATGTGCGTGCGTGTTTGGCTGAGCGCATGTCTGTAGTAAAGTCCTGCACAAGACCATTTATAAGAACTTTCAAGACATGAGTGATTTTTCAAATGCTTTAGTACAGTGAAGTCTTCTAAAACAAACGCTAAAGGCCGTTTCAAGCGTCATGCATGTACATACACAGACACGTTGTGTGTATGCTCTTTTATTTTTCTGCACACAAACAAACGTTCACATGCATTTACATTATTTGTGTGCGCTTGCTTAAAAAAAACCTCCCTTAAACACATAATAGCTTACCATCTACATCTTACACACACACTCAAACGTACAATATGGAAAATAACAAGCATACACGTATCAACACTACTTTGTTGACTGTTTGTTCATAACAAGAAGTCTTGGCGACATTGCTTGTTAGCACTCATATACACGCACACAAATGCATCTATCGTGATTTGCTTATAGTACGACAGCATTTATTATTGATTTAGTATAATGCAGCCACGAGAATAGATTTAAAAAACAAGACGTAATTACATTTCAAGACTATTTACGCAGGTCTTTAGTCTGTAGGTTAATTGATAAGAGAAATTCGCAAGTACAGACAGGGCCAGGGTTATCAGATATGGCGATTTCTCGCTATACGGTGCGATTTTTCACCTAGTTTGGCGACTAAATTTTTGACTTGGCGACATAGCTATTATTTTTCTGGCGATTTTAATGGCTAGTTTTTAACAAAATTGAATTTGAAAATTTTTGTAAATCAGAAAAATTAGTTTGTTGAAGGAATAATTGAAAAAATAAATCCTACCCAAAATTGCAAGAAATTAAAACAATTCGATTTTGATGATTTTTCTTATATTAATTAAAATAATTAATGCATCTTGAAATAATTTTTGGCGATTTTATTTCTACTATTGGCGATTTTCTGCAAAATTTTTATACGATGATTTTATAAAAATTTATATTTGAATAAATTCTTATAAAAAACAAATTTACTATCAAATATACATACATACATACATACATATATAAAGAAAAACTTTATAAAAACGATTTTGGCGACTTTTGGCAAATTGGGTCTGAAAAAATCTGACAACCCTGGACTGTCAGATGCAGCGTTGCCATATTTATTTTTCAAAAATATTCAAGTCGACCAAAAAAAATCTTTTTTTTATTAAAAATCTTTTTTTGTGATTTTACTTAAAGTATATTAATATACCTTGATTTTATTGAAGTCAAATTCAGTTAAAATCTATTTTGTTTTCAGTGAACTTTTAAACATAAAGCTAAATACCAGAAAATATTTACTGCCCCGCTTTTTTCTAAGATTATTACGAAGAAAATCAGAAAATATTTAAGTAGTTTAGTCAAATAAACCTTAATAATGCATTTAAAGTACCGAGTATCATAGTTTTAAAGATCTTTGCCCTTATGCAAAAACGATTGTTAAAGTTAAAGCATGCTTTAAAACCGGTTTTGCCATACCGAATTCGTTTGTTAAACCAACTTTAAATTTAACAATCGTTTTTGCATAAGGGGGCTTATTTTTAGCTAAGAAATATTTTTTGTCGTTTTAGCATCTCTAAAAACTTAAAAAATAAGGTAAATCTTCACATATGGTAACACTGGTCAGATGTGAAAAATAAATAAGCCGATTTTAGGACTTTTAAATTCTAATATTCGATTTGGCGACCTATTTTTCTTTGTTTTGTTTGCAGTCAGCGTGACCGTTTGACCGACTAAAGTGGCAAATTGACACTTTTTCGACTATTTTGTTACTTTTTATTTATTTATTATTACAGTTCATTATGAACCTAATTTAAAGCTATCTAATAGGTATGTTCTTACAATGTTGGTATAACAATTTCTTAAATTTATTTATATTATCACAATTTTTAATTTCATTTGGTAATTCATTAAAGTGTTTCAGTCCTTTATAATAAAGATTTGCACGGTCTGCTTCACTTGTGATTTCTACTGTCCGGAAGTCATTTCGTCTTCTTGTGTTATAATTATGTATTTGGTGGCTGTATGTGATTTTTTCTGATAAATATGTGGGACAATTTCCTATTTTTCTGTTAAATATAAACTTCATAGCGAAATAAAATAACCTTTGTTTTACACTTAGCCAATTTAAGCTGTCCAACATGTATTTTATATTTGTGTCTCTTGGCTTGTGAAGTATAAATCTCATCGCCTTGTTTTGTAGTTTTTGCAAATGTTCTATTTGGGTATCTCTAGCGAGAAATGTAATTGAGGGACAGTATATAAAATGTGGCTCAATTATACTTCTATAAATTAATATCTTGCGAAACTTACTTATGCTATGACAAGTTCTATACATTAGATAAAGTTTTTGGTTAATTTTATTTACTAAGTTTTAAAAATGTGTGTTGAATTTAAGTCTGCAATCTATTATAATACCTAAATACTTAATTTCTTTTACTTAATCTATTTCTTGATTATTTATATGCAATTTATGACAGTTTATATAGTTACAATTTGATATTATCATATATTTTGTTTTTCCTGTATTTAGTTTTAGCATGTTTATAAACATCCATTTATATATACTATTTAAATCATTCTGCATTTTATTCATCGCAACATCTAAACTGGCATCGCTTATTCTAATCAGGGCATCATCTGCAAATAGTCTTACATTACAGTATTTTAATACGGATTTAATGTCGTTGATGTAAATGAGAAACAGTATGGTCACAAGGACAGATCCTTGAGGCATACCTATGTTCACAGGTATTGCTGTAGATATCGTGTTTCCGATTAACGTTTGTTGCATTCTATTCGATAGATAATCTTCAAACCACTTTAATTCACCATCCCTCACTCCGTAGCAATAGTCTTCTATCAATTGTTTCAAATGCTCTCTTTAAATCAATAAACGTTGATATAATATATTTCTTATTTGATAAATCTTCATGCCATTCACTTATTACATAGTTTATTGCTGTTTCACATGAGTGTTCGCTTCTGAAGCCCGATTGTTCTTGTATAATAATATTGTTGTCATTTAAGTATTTTAGTAGCTGATTTTTTAGTACTGTTTCAAGGATTTTTTCGTCACTTGGAAGCCTATTTATTGATCGAAGCTCGTCAGGTTTTATAGTATTTTTTATTTTTTCTATAGGTAAAATTTTAGTAGTTTTCCATGAAATGGGAATTTTTCCATGGCTCATGCTGTTATTAATAATATTTGCATAAAAGAACGCTGTGTATGTTATTGAGTCTTTTATTACACCTTCAGATAACACATTTTTCCCGCCAAATTTGTTTTTGAAACCGTTCACTATTTAAATTATTTCATTACTAGTCACAGTTTGAAACTTAAATTGCCGATCACATGTATCTATATCTGTTGTAGTACTCTGGATAACTTCTATACTATTTTTAATATCAATTATACTTTGCACAAAAAATTTATTTAAAAGTTCAGCTATTTCAACGTCATTTTCTACTATTTTGCCATTTATGAAAATCCTATTTATTTCGTTTCCATTTTCCGCTATTCCTATTTCTTCTTTCAAAACCATCCACATATCTTTGCTATTACTCTGATTGCTCTCGATTTTATTCTGAACATATTGCACTTTTTTTGTTTAATCATTTTCTTATATATTTGTTTAATTGTTTGATAGTCTTCCCAGTTATTAGTTATTTTAGCCCTTCGGTATTCTACGTATTTTAATCTATGAAGCTCCGTTAGCTCCCAATCGTACTATTTGTTCTTGATTTTAATGCTAATTGTCCCCTGTTAAAACACACCTATTATTGAAATGTGTTAAAACACACCTAATATTAATATTATTTGAATTTGTCCAACCAAAGCAAAATATTAAAGGTATTAAATTGCATTAATTACAACTTTGTTCTGATTGGTTAATTTCCCATAAATTTTAAGTTTCTGTAGACATTAGCTCAGCAATTTTTTTGTTATTAATTTAGTATAAGTATCGTAATAAAATTTAAATTCTTGTCAGTCAGTCACAAAATAAATCTGAGTGTTTTAATTTTTTTCCGATTCATTGTCTTCAAGTTACAAGTGCTTGAAGATAAAACAATAAAAAAAAACAATTAGTACGGTTCCAATTCAAGTGTTGGAATTGAATAATACTAATAATTAACATTTTTTCTGGTGACCCCTAGCTTTCAAACTTAAAAAAAAAAAAAGAAAAACTTTTAAAAACACGCAACAGCGCTACAAATCAAACTTTTAAGGATACATAAGTTTTTCCCACCAGTGGCAAAGGACTTTTATATTCTTAAAAAACATCAACACAGCCTTTTGAAATTCAACATCCTGCTACAGATTTGCTACAACATTCAAGTCGAGGCTCATTCTACACAGGACATCCACGAATTTCCTAATTACGACGTCAGACAGCAACAAGTCTACATCGTCAACAATCCACCAAATAACATTTTGGTGACAACAGGCTTTTAAGACTTATCAAGACAGCTGGATATCAACCAGACCAATCAACATTTTGGCAAATAAATAAAAAATTTTGGTCAGCCAATTTTGATCCTCCAACAACCTCCATCGATTTTCGTTACCCACAACAACGATTGAATCATGGCTTCTTTCGAGGAATTGGTCATCAACCAAAAACAAATTGGTAACAAAATTGAAGTCATAGTCCGAAATTTCAAGAAAGATCCTGCATCAAGAAAGGATTCTACAGATTATTTCCAGGAAAGGTTGAGACGACTGGAAGCGGAATGGTCAGAATTCGAGACCAATGACACCAAGATTCGCCTCATTGAAAACCTTCCAATGGAACATCAGTATTTCACTGAAGAATATTACACCGCAGTTATGAATATCGTAGACCAATATAAGGCGATTTTTGAAAATGCAAAAACAAAAATTACTGAATCTACCGGCAAGCAACAAATTCAATCAGTCGGATCAGAGCCAACTATACTTACCACTGACAACTCAGTAAATCAACAAGAGCTAGTCAAGCTCATGCGGAGGCAAGCCGCCATGATGTCATCGTTGGAGCGCCTTTTAGAAGACGTCTTCACAAGAGAAGACACCAAAACCGCAACAAATTTGTGGCAAAATATTGAAAGTTTGCATTATCAAATTGCAGAATTGAGTGCTGACACAAGCAAACAAGGCTATAATATGGATAGATTCATTCAGTTAGAAAAAAGGCTGCGGACGGCGATTAAAACCACTGGAAATAGTACAAATGATCAAGCCCACCCCATGCCCCAAAATAATCAGCAAGATTCACGGACAATTCCAATTCCCAAGATAACGCTTCCTAAATTTGAAGGAAATTATTTGAAGTGGAAGGAGTTTCATGATTTATTCTCTTCACTAATAATACAACAACCGATACCAGACATTCAAAAAATGTGGTATCTCAAAACACATCTGGAAGGCGAAGCAGGAAATCTTATCAAGCACTTCACTGCTACAGGAGATAATTTTGAGGCAGCATGGTCATTAGTAATAGAGCGCTACAACAACAAACGATTGCTTGTTGGCAAACTGGTACAGGAGCTGGTCGATGTTCCAAACAGAGCTTCAAGCGATAATTACAAGTCATTGCATGATAAAACACAAGAGTGTCTATTAGCATTACAGAATCTTAAAATAAACACAGCCACTTGGGATCCGTTGCTACTACACTTGTTATTAAAAAGACTGGATCAACCCACCCGCCTTCGCTACGAGCAATCTCTTTCACATCCACGCGAAGTTCCAAAAATCAAGGAATTTTTGGAGTTCTTGGAGAGAAACTTTCAGTCAATGGAGGCAGTTACTCTGAAGGACAAACCACAACACAAGGTGGTATCAACAATTATAACAACTAACGGAAGCAATAGTAGTACATGCAGACTGTGCAATAGTAGTGACCACAAACTATACCACTGCAATAAATTCCTGCGACTATCAGAAGCAGAACGACTGCAATGGGTACAACGAAAAAGGTTATGTGTAAATTGCTTCGGAAGTGACCATGGTTCAAAAACTTGTAATTCAGGTAGCTGCAAAAGGTGTGCGAAAAAACACAACACGTTGCTCCACTTAGAAAAAAGGGGCAATACCAAAACAACAAAAGGCTCATCAACTCCATCTTCAGCTTTGAATCCGAGTCCAGAAGTAAAGCCTCCTGCCTCAGAAGTAGCAGCAGTTGCATCAGCAACAACAAATATCGGTGCGGGCCGCCAGGGTCATGTATTGCTAGCAACGGCAAGAGTTATCATTACGGCCTCAAATGGTGTATCAGATGAGTTTAGAGCAATATTAGACTCTGGCTCACAAGTAAATATTGCATCCAAACGGCTTTGTCAAAAATTGTCCATTTCACCATTTGAGACCTCCCTCTGTATTGATGGTGTAGGTGAAATTCGAAAAAATTCAAAATATCGCATAAATATTGGAATGATGTCCAGGAATCGCAATTTCTCAGCAAATGTTGAAGCGTATGTTCTACCTAGCATAATTCCCTCGCAACCCAATCAGCATGTTGACATTTCAACTTGGGGAATTCCCAACAATATTCACCTAGCAGATCCTCATTTCTATCAGCAGGAAAAAATAGATTTGCTGCTTGGAGCGGAATTTTTCTTCAAATTAACTCAAAATGGCACAATACACCTTGCTGACGATCTTCCAACACTTCAAAATACAGCTTTGGGATGGATTGTGGGTGGAGCAATCGGGAAAAATCCAATCCCGAGTCCCTTATGTGCTACAACATGTGCAGTATTTGGAGACTCCACTTCATTGGAAGAAGCCATAGAGCATTTGTGGAAATTGGACGATATCGAAAGCAGCGAAAAGGTTCTCTCGCTCCCCGAAAAACTATGTGAAGCACATTTTACCCAACATGTTCTTACCAATGGCGAGGGTCGCTTCATAGTCAGTCTTCCTTTTCGTGAAAACCCAAGTGCGTTAGGAGAATCCCATGCGATGGCATACAACCGATTCATGAGTCTAGAGCGTCGACTCCAAAAAGATGAAGGAATTCGAACCGAATATATAAAATTTATGCGAGATTACGAGCAATTGGGGCACATGCAGAAGGTAGATATCGACACTGTATTAAATCCTAAATACATTATTCCTCATCACTGCGTCCTGAAACCAGATAGCACCACAACAAAACTCAGGGTGGTATTCGATGCATCAGCTAAAACCTCGTCAGGCTACTCATTAAACGATCTGATGTATACAGGGCCAAGTATTCAAAGTGAACTTTTCTCAATTTTACTGCGTTTTCGATTCCCCAGATTCGTCTTCACCACCGACATCGAGAAAATGTATAGACAAATTCTGATTCACCAGGACAACCATCAGTACCAATTAATTATTTGGAGGGAAGACCCAGCACTTCCTATTAATTACTACCAACTAAATACAGTTACATATGGGACACGAGCAGCACCTTATCTAGCTACAAAATGCTTACAAAAAATTGCTGATGAAAGCTCGCTAGCCTACCCATATGGTTCACAAATGCTTAAAACTAATTTTTACATGGATGATGGCCTGGGGGGCTCTGATAGTCTTAATATCGCACTTCAAACACAACAAGAACTCAGTACAATTTTAAGAAGCCATGGTTTCAACTTAAAAAAATGGTGTGCAAACCACCCGCAACTACTGAAGAATATTCCAGTCGGTGATCAAGAGCTAAATTTGGATTTCAGTAGTAATAACGCTGATTCTATAAAAACGTTAGGGTTGTTATGGCTGCCTAATACTGACCATTTTTGCATCAAAGTAAAAATGAATCATGTACAGAATATCACAAAACGTACAGCAACATCGGATCTCGCAAGATTATTCGATCCGCTTGGTCTACTTGCACCTGTTGTCATCAATGCAAAGATATTTATCCAACAGTTGTGGCAGTTAAGGTTAGATTGGGATAAACCTTTGCCCGAGGACCATATAGTACTCTGGACCAATTTCAGAAAAGATTTAGACAGCTTGAATAATTTCAAAATCCCTCGGCACATTTTTAAAGGTGAACTCCCAGCAGAGACGGAACTGCATGTTTTCTCAGACGCTTCTGAAAGAGCTTTTGGTGCAGTCGCCTATATTCGAACAGTTCTCAAAGATAAAAGAGTTATTGTACAATTACTTTGTGCCAAGACAAGGGTTGCTCCATTAAAAAGGCAGACACTGCCTCGGTTGGAGTTATGTGCCGCGGTTATGGCTGCCCAGCTAATGCATAGAATCAAAATGGACCTTCAAACCAAAAATCAACGGATGTTCATATGGACGGACTCCGAAATAGTACTTTCCTGGATAAACTCCCAATCCTCATTGTACCATACATTTGTGGCCAATCGAGTCTCCAAAATTCAATCGTTGACATTGCCCAGTCAATGGCGCCACGTCAGATCAAAGGACAATCCCGCTGACATACTATCCAGAGGTCTTCCAGCACGTAAACTATCGGAATGTAATTTATGGCTATATGGACCACTCTTTCTACACGGACAAGAAGACATGTGGCCACCCCATTTGTCAAGGGAACTGGCGATTCCCAGCGATCTCGAGAAGAAGAAGGCAACATCGCTAGCTGTAGCAGTTACGGTTTCGAACAATGATCTCATATACAAAATTCCACACAGAAATTCCTTCAAAACTTTGCAGAGAATACTGGGGTATGTTTTGAGATTTACAAAAAATTCACGTATGAAAAAACAACATCGCCCTGTACACGAATCATTATCTCCAGCAGAATTAGACGATGCACTATATACCATTATTAGAACCGTTCAGATGTCCGATTTCTTATCAGAAATCAACCAGCTTCGAAAAAATAAAGAAGTCGACAAAAACAGCTCCATCATCAGTCTTGCTCCATTTCTAGATAGAACAAATATTTTACGAGTTGGAGGACGATTGGAGGCATCACGTTTGTCATACGAAGCAAAACACCCAATGTTGATACCATATAATGACCCTATCACAAGGCTTTTGTTTACAATGGTTCACGAAGAAAACAAACATTGTGGCGCACAAGCATTATTAAACATAATACGACAACGATTTTGGCCAATAAAAGGCAAAATAACAGCGCGCTCAACTGTACAAAAGTGCGTTAGATGTGCCAGGGCACGACCTCAACTGTGCCAACAAATAATGGGTAGTTTACCTCAGACTAGAGTGACTCCAGCCCGACCCTTCATTAACACGGGAGTTGACTATTGTGGCCCAGTGTGGATCCATCATAAGGTCAGAGGAAAAAGACCGACAAAAGCATATATAGCCGTATTCTGTTGTTTTGCCACCAAGGCAACTCATCTCGAGGTAGTAACCGATCTAACAACTGAGTCATTCATTGGGGCTCTGAAACGATTCATCAGCCGTCGAGGTCGTTGTCAGAACATATATTCAGACAACGCTACTAATTTTATAGGAGCAAAAAACCAATTGTCAGAACTGGTGGGAAGTATCTACTCCAACAAGGGACGGGAATCAATCATTTCAACTGCCAGCTCAAAGGGAATAAATTTTCATTTTATCCCACCCCGTGCGCCACATTTTGGTGGACTATGGGAAGCGGCTGTAAAATCGGCAAAACATCTTTTACTGCGAAGTGTGGCAGCTGCATCATTGACCCAGGAAGAAATGGGGACTATCGTAGCAGAGATCGAGGCAATACTCAACTCTCGCCCACTAACACCTATGTCAAGTGATCCTGATGATCTTGAAGCACTGACTCCTGGTCATTTTTTGATTGGCGAAGCACTTGTATCGCAAGTAGATAGTGGCGCAACAACAGTAAACTCATCAAGACTATCACACTGGAAGCTGGTATCCCATCTCAAACAAGAGTTTTGGAAAAGATGGTCCACTGAATACTTGAATCAATTACAGCAGCGCCATAAGTGGAATAAGCGGTTTGACAACCTCAATATTGGTGATATGGTAATAATAAAGGAAGACAATCTACCAATCATGAAGTGGCCCTTAGCAAGAGTAGTCAAAACACATCCTGGTAGTGACAATATGATCAGAGTTGTGGAGGTTAAAACAGCTAATGGAATTTTCAAACGACCAATACATCGAATCGCTCTCTTACCCATCGAACCAAATTGCGAAACATCTGTCACCCTCGATGACAACAGTTCAACTAGCAACAAAAGTACTTACGACTCAATTCAGGAGCCTAGGATTAAAAGGAAAAGGGTTATATCAACCCATCTGAGTCTAGCCTTAATTACAATACTTGTGCTGTTACCAATGTCATTTGGAAATCCGGTAAAGAACAAAAAATTTGGGATGAAATTAGGCATTCATTTTGAAGAAATTGGAACAGCAACCATTTCAAGCAGTGAATGGAACATTCTTGTATACTATGATTTAAACGCATACTGGTCTGAAACATCAATTTTGATCAATGGCACGAAATCCCTACAAAACCTTTGCAGGATGATAACATTGAATGAATCATGCCTAAGTATCATAAGGCATTTTGAACACATGGAAAATGATCTACAGCTGGAAAATCGACTACTACGAAGTAAAAGAGGCGCCTTGAATATAGTTGGAAATATTGCTAACTCATTATTTGGCATATTGGACTCGGAATATGCTAACCAGATATCCGATACAATACAAAGGGTAAAGGAAAATGAGTCACATTTATTAACTTTGCTCAAGAATCAAACCTCAATTGTTGACTCAACAGTTAATATCATAAGAAAGGGCCAATTAGCAGCTAAGGCAAGGTTTGAACAACTAGAGCAAAAAATCGAAAAACTATCACAAGCAAATCAGCAAAATAATAATGTGTTGTTCCAGATACAGCTCACCCAATTATTTAATAGTGGAGTTTTAGAACTGAACCTGGTTGCAAATAATATACGAACCATACAGTCCTCAATTCTTGATACTCTCATGGATACTCATCAAGGAAAAATCAGTCCATTACTACTGACTCCAGAACAATTGCAAGAGGAGATTAATCAGATTAAACTCCATGTACCAACATCAGTAACACTTCCTATCTTCGGAAAAGATACATTACTACAGCTATTCAAACTAATGAAGGTTCAAGGTAGACTCACGCCCCAATATGCAGTATTCAAAATAAGTCTACCATTAGTGGAAATTGAACAATTTAAGATGTTCCAGCTGATTCCCGTACCTAACATGGTGAATCACACCATGGTAGCCATTAAACCATGTGCTGATTTCATGGGCATGTCAGTTTCTAAAAACCAGTATATTTTTCTTACGAAGGCAGATCTAAGAGCTTGTGATATAATAAAGCAAGACGTATTTTTGTGTACCACTGTTCAGACTCGCTACAATTATGGTTCAGAAATTTGCAAGTGTGAAATCAATTTGTACAACAATAAAACGACACCAACTTGTACTCTAGAGAAGACTACAACTAAATGGATACCACTTAACAAGGGAAATCAGTGGATATATGCCACGTCATCACCATCTCGGGCAACAGTCGTCTGCAACAGAGAAATTTCTCACCTTTCGTTAAAAGGATCCGGTCTACTTTCGCTGGACCCGGAATGTATACTAAAACATGAATCCGTCACTATGAACGGACGACAAACTATCTTGAGCACAATAAATTCATCATACACTAGCCTCGGCACGAGTTCCGATTTATCCTCGCAAAAGATTATTGCACCATCTATAAGCAATAATCTATCAATGTCAACAAACGTCGATAGTTTATATGACAATAACATCAAGGAACTATTAACTTTACAAGAATCACTAAAGGAACAACACATACTGGACCTGCCTAATAAAATCAATTCCCATCAACAGCATAACCATACGATTGGCTACCTTGCACTTCTTCTGAGCTTAATATCATTGACTATTATTTTTCTTCGAAATAAAACGTGCAGAATCTGTCAAAGGCTACACACAACAAGGCCTATTGAAGTCACCAACGAAAATATCGAACTGCAATCGGTAGAACCACCGCTCAATGACTTGAACCCTACACCAACACCACGTCAGCAACCACTTCAGTTCGTCCTAGACGTTTAGGCTATATGGTAACTCCTAGTCGACTCACCTAAGATGAAACGATTTGTTGAACATCTGTTCAACGTGGGGGAGAATGTTAAAACACACCTATTATTGAAATGTGTTAAAACACACCTAATATTAATATTATTTGAATTTGTCCAACCAAAGCAAAATATTAAAGGTATTAAATTGCATTAATTACAACTTTGTTCTGATTGGTTAATTTCCCATAAATTTTAAGTTTCTGTAGACATTAGCTCAGCAATTTTTTTGTTATTAATTTAGTATAAGTATCGTAATAAAATTTAAATTCTTGTCAGTCAGTCACAAAATAAATCTGAGTGTTTTAATTTTTTTCCGATTCATTGTCTTCAAGTTACAAGTGCTTGAAGATAAAACAATAAAAAAAAACAATTAGTACGGTTCCAATTCAAGTGTTGGAATTGAATAATACTAATAATTAATAATAATTTTTTAGAGTAGTGCAGTTTTCTCGTTATTTTTTAATTTTGTCCTTTTTTTGACAAGTCCCCTGTTTTGTGCCACTTTTTAAAAAATTTCATCGGTCACCCTGTTTGCAGTGCCTGCAGATTTTTTTCTCGAAATTTCCAACTTGTTAAACTAATAAATTCAGTAAAGTGCGGCTTTGACTCGCGCACGAAGGGTTCCGTACGTTGGGCTTTGAGCATTTTATAATAGTGTTTTTTTACGTTTTTTCAGCTGAAATAATTTTTTTTCGCGTTTTTCTCGTTTTGGCAGTTTTTTTAATTTTGGCGATTTTTTTTTTCATTTTGGCGATTTTTTCATTTTGGCGATTTTTTCATTTTGGCGATTTTTTCATTTTGGCGATTTTTTGTTCATTTTGGCGATTTTTTTAATTTTGGCGATTTTTTTAATTTTGGCGATTTTTTTAATTTTGGCGATTTTTTCATTTTGGCGATTTTTTTAATTTGGCGATTTTTCGCGATTTATTTTAGATTTAAAATTTTTTTAATTTGGTGCTTTTTTTCGTTTTGGCTATTTTTTTTTTAATTTTGGCGATTTTTTTAATTTTGGGATTTTTTGTTTTACCGATTTTGAAAATTTCAAGAAGTGTGCTCTTACGGTTTTCAAGATACAGCAAGTTATCAAAATTACATTAACTGATGGTATACCCTCTAATTAAAATATTTTAAATTTTAGTGTTAATTTGTAGTCTGTATAAAAATACACTAACCTTACAAATTTCAAGTGCATATGCATACAATTGTATATATACATACATACATGGGATTTTAACATTTTTCGTTGCTCGTTTTGGCACACCCTTTAATTTCCAACTCTCATGTATTGTCCGGACAGACGGACAGCGTAGCGAAAACAATAGGGTTTCTTTTCACCTTTGGTGTACGAAACCCTAAAAATGGTAGCATTTAATATAATTAATTTAATAAAAGACCATGGTAAAGGGCTAAATCGCCAAATTGAGTTTTTTTTATTCAAATTTTTTTTTTGTGAAAAAAATAAAATTTTTTTAATTTTATTTGAAAAATAATAACAAAAATAACATATTTATTCAATAAAATTAATTTATATCGATAGCTATGTATATTTAAATTCATATAAATTTAATTTGTACTTATAAAACTTGTAAAGAAAAAATTACTCTAAGGCTGAGTTTACATCTGGCATTTCTTGTGTGGTATTTGCCCAAAAACCGTAACCAACTAATTACTAATGAAAAACTGTTTGATTCAGACATGTATTTATCGATTTAAACTGTTTCCAATCATGTTGGTTCTACAAAATTGTCTATTAGTTATGTATGGAACTATTTAACTTAATAAATACATGTCTTAATCAAGCAGTTTTTCATTAGTAATTAGTTGGTTACGCTTGTGTGGCATTTGGCACACCGATGTAAACCCGGCTTTAGTTTAATATACACAAGTAAAAAAAAATTTAACCAAATTTTACCATTTCAAAAACTTCTGAATCGAATTCTGATTCATCAGCCTCAGAAACTTTGTTATACATAGTACTTAAAAAGCTTTAGAATTTCCGCAGGATTAAATTTGTCACAACAAATTCAATTATTTTTAAAGTGTGAGTTTATTCTAAGAAGTGCTTCCAACAATTTGCATTGTATTTTGTTGCGTGTTTTTGTTTTGGTAGTGCTCATTATTGGTTAATTTGCCTTGATATTTCTTCTTTATTAGAAACCATTCACTTTGAATAGTAACACACATTGTTAGGCTTGCCAGACGCATATTTCTTATTTTAAAAATCATTCTTGTTACCATCAGTTATAAAAAATATCCCCAAAAAATTCAACAAATCCCCAGATCCCTAATACGAAATTTTCATCCCCAATCGCAAAAAAAACCCTAATTTGGGAACAAATCCCTTAAACTGGCAACATTGATATGAGAATCCATGTAAAGCACGGATGGAAATCATGGTACAATTGTAGTTTTTATGGTACATTTTTGACCTTGTTGGTACCGTGGTACTACCGCGAGTTACTTGGTACAATTTAAAAATGCCAATGTTTCACTATACAGTAATATTAATTTTGCCTATGTTGTCTTTGATTTCTTTGTGTGTGTTTTATTTTAGACGGTCAGCTTCTCTGTTTTTGTTGCAATGCTGTTGTCAAGGCAAGCTACATGAACCAGGTGGTGTCAACTCTGCAACAAAAAATTTTGTCTAGTACCTTAACTGTACCTGTTAAGTTGACAACACCTCGTACATGAACTCGCCTTTGCTGTGGTTATATTTATTTTGGGTAACTACATATCGCTCCTTTACTTCAATAGTGTGTTTTAGGTTTTATCGCGCATTTTTTATGCGCATAACTTAGATTTTATAGTACTTGAAAATAACAGGCCTGTTAATAAGCAAAATTTGTAAAATAAACGATCTCTAACAAGTCTAATCTGCGAATGTACCCTTACGAATGTAATATTTAATATTTTTTATACTCAATTTTTATACACATTTTTGTTAAGTTTCTTTTTTTTATTGTTTAGTGCTGAATTTTTACACATTTTTTCACGTTTCCGTTCTTATTAGCAAATATTTAAAAAAATGGTACCGTCATGGTGCAAAAAGTACATTTTGTTTTGACAGTTGGTACAAAATCCAAGAAATCATTTTCCTTCCCTGATGTAAAGAGGTTAATTGATAAGAGAAGTTCCCAAGTACTCACCGGGGCTGTCAGATATGGCGATTTCTCGCCAAACGTGGCGATTTTTATACTTGTTTGGCGTCAAAATTTTTGGTCTGGCGAAATGGCGATTTTTCTGGCGATAAATAAATTTGTTGGCGATTTTTGTGGCTATTTTTTGAACAAAATTGAAACTCAAAATGTTTGTAATTCAGCGAAATTAGTTTGTTGAAGTAGTAGTTTAAAAAAATATATCCTACAAAACTCGTTTGCAAGAAATAAAATCGGCTGGATTTTGATGATTTTTCTAGTATTAATTATATTAATTAATTAATGTGAATTTGGATGAGAAAAACTTGTACGAAAAATAATTTTTGCCGACTTTATTTTTACTTTTGGCGATTTTCTGCTAAATTTTTATACGATTATTTTGTAAAAATTTATATTAAAAAAAGTTTTATATAAAATCAAATTTATTATCAAATATTTATTAAGAAAAACTACATAAAATTGATTTTGGCGACTTTTGGCGATTTTTAAAATCAATTTGGCGAAATATGCCAGAAAAAATCTGACAACCCTGGTACTCACCATGCAGTCAGACATAAATGTTTTCGTTTTCTTTGCAGAAAAAAATTCCCGAAATTTCTACTTAAGCAATTAAAAGAGAGCGACTAAAAATGAAAGCACGTTTGAAAGAGAAATATATAGTAAATAACAAATAAATATGTGTGTATGTTCTGTTCAATTAACTGACCTAACTAACATTTTTAAAATTTTACAGGGAAGCAGCTTTTGTAATTGATTTTGACATTTCTCAGATCCAACGAAACAAAACTTACATTCATACATGTACATATCGCACGCTAAATTTTAAACAGTCTCAACCTACAAAATGTCAGATGCTGAGTAGCAGAAAACGCAAGTATGTAACATAAAAAACAATCATAACGGTATTGTACATATATTTTTGAAGACTGTATTGCAAAAGAAATTGTTGCGGTCGTTAGAGATTTTTTCAATTAACTGGTTAAAAACCACTTTGATAATCTGGGGTTTATGACTTAGTGTGCGATTTGTAAATACATACATATATGTATGTACATATTTATGTAGGAATGCACGTAATTTACTGTATGCAACTAACATAAATTGACTAACTTTAACATTAACTTTAAATTAAGTCAGTCAGCATATTTGAAATTAGTAATCACATTCGAGTCTTTTTCAGCTCCTCCGCGCGATTAAAATAATAATTTATGCGCTCATTTTCGAGTCGAAAATGACTGTTCATTGCGCTGATTTACACGAGCATAATTGTGCTGGCATAACATGCCAGTTTGTAGGTGAAAGAGGCAAAGAGAGTGATTCTGTGTTTAGCATAATTTTTTAACCAGCTACAACCCCGCATTAGCAGCACAAGACCAATACACAGACAACTTAAAAACAGCAAATGTTAAATGAATACGAAAAACACTAACACACACAAAGATGTGTATACGTATACATTTTGTTCCGGATGAATTAGTCTCGTGTAATCTGGAAAAGAACAAAAATTGTGCGGCTTAAAAATTGTTCTCGTGTAAACTACCTCATTCGAGAGAAAATGGTACCCTAGCCACGGGTCTTCTAAAATAGTCTTTTATTTTCGAGAAAGTTTGTGCTAGTATGTACTTACAAGCGCTTGCGAAACAATGATTCAAACAGCGTACATTAAGTACATTTTGTTTTTTAAACAAATCACTTTCTAAGAATTTGTGGGAATCATTTTCGAGTCTTATTTTAAGCACATACCTAACTGATTACTTTTTGATCATCTAAGGTAGTCGAAAAAGACTGTTTGGTGAAACAATCTTACAAATGTTGACTGGGATATAATTAATAAGAACAAAATTCTAGAATATGTATGTATTTATAAACATGAAAGAATGTGTAAGTAAATATACATACATATGTATGCATATGTATGTATGGATATGCATATATACTTATTTACGTGGTATAACATTAATGGCGTAAATACATACAAGACGTACGTAAAAGTAAAAAATTTTTACTAAAACTGTTATTTATGTTTTGATTATACAAAATAGAGACCGGCATTTTGTATCTTTTAAATAATGAAAGCAAAACAAAACAAAACATATTAACCTCTCTTTACATTTCTCCTCAAAACGGATGTTTCTCGCAGTGATGGTATTTTGGTGCGTTTCGGGTATTTTTTGGTGCTTTTTGCCTCTTCATAAACGCGAAATTTTGGTTAATACCCTTTTTTAAAAAGCGGGTATTTACAGTGCTTTTTAACAATTTCTCACAGTGCTTTTGGTGCTTTTTTGTAAAAAAAATATTTTTAATTTTACAAACCTAAAATACTTTTAAACGCTAATAGCAGCATATCTATTTAATTAATTCTCTGCATAATATTTGATTGATAGTAGTACGCAATAAGCATTTAAAGCTTACACAAATATGTATTTAATCATCCTAGAACAATTGACAGGATGAGGTTCTCAATAGCAGTCAGTTGTTTTAGACACCGGGTAGCCAAGTTCCAATTTTTTGGTATCGTATTGAAGTGGTGTCAATGTTGAAAACTGGAATAAGGGTGAATATAGTAAAAAAAAACTTTTAAGTTAGTTAAGAAAAAGTGCTGCTTTTAATGCATTTTGTATGTGTAAATAAATGATTTTTCAGTAACATCTTTATCCTAATCGAGGCCTAAGCTTCACTTACAAAATGATTAACACCGATCATATAACTACATACTAACATTTTGAAAAATTAATATAATTAATGTTAAATATTTTGAGGTAAAAACTTGAAATTATATAATGAGGTTTTACACCCCAAACTCTCCTTTTTTGGCTTAATTTATTAAAATTAAAAAAAAAAGTGTTGGTGCTTTTTTACCCTCTTTTTCGTATTTTTTTCCGCTTTTTACCCTTTTTGCAACAGCTTAATGTGCTTTTGCTCTTAGAGATACCATCACTGGTTTCTCGACATTTTTCGTTCTCCTCTGTTCCAAAGACGCAACTCTTCTTTATATTTCTCTTCAAAACAGATGTTTCTCGACATTTCTCGTTCTCCTCTGTTCCAAAGACACAACTTCTCTTTACATTTCTCTTCAAAACAGATGTTTCTCGACATTTCTCGTTCTCCTCTGTTACAAAGGCAACAGTATAAAAGCGTAATTAATTCAGAAATCTCTTCATTTGTTATTGAATAACGCAAGAATAAACAGTTGTGTAAAAAAATATACCGCGACGATAACCAAATATAATAATTTCTGTACAAATAGAAGATACCTACATAAGAAGAAAAATAAAATGTCATTGATACCAATATTAAGTGAATTCGACGACTTCAATGACGTGGAGCAAATGCTAGAAGATACTTTTGGTCTAGGCATACATCCAGTAGACATCTTCCGTCCTTACCATCGCTCACTAGTATTCCGTACGCCGCCACGTCGCCGTTACAATCCGTACGCTGTGGCCAAGCTTCAGCGTCCGGGCCGTTCTACATTGGATGCATTGAACAAATCAGAACTTGTTCCCCATGTTGGTAAAGATGGTTTCCAAGTTTGTATGGACGTTTCACAATTTACACCCAATGAATTGAGTGTCAGGACCGTGGATCGCAATGTTGTCGTTGAAGGAAAGCACGAAGAACGTGAAGATGAACATGGTTTCATACAAAGACATTTCATTCGTAAATATTCATTACCCAAGGGCTACGATCCCAAGGATGTTGTCTCTACTGTGTCATCAGATGGTGTTTTAACAGTTAAGGCTGCACCACCACCACCCAGCAAGACGAAGAATAATAATGAACGCATTGTTCAAATACAACAAACTGGACCTGCACATTTGAGTGTCAAACAACCAGAGGAGTCGAAGAATATTGAAAATGGAGAATCAGATAAACTGGAGAAAAAATAAATTACGTACAATAGTTTTGTTTGTTCTCAAATTTTTTTATACCTACATATATGTATAAGCTCATTAATTTTTCATTGTAAGGACTCCTTTCATATTAAACATAAGTTCATAGTTCAACATTACATACATACATATGTATGTATGTAGATATTTATTAAAAGTCTCCATTCCTAGTTTGAGAAACAATAAAACTACTGTGTAGTTATTTTACTCAGAACATTCTCGTGTTTTTAATTGATGCTTCTTGGGAATTGTACAATTAGTTCAACATTTGTATGCACTCCAAAATGATTTATTTATGCCCTGATTCAGTAAGAAGATTTAGGACGTTTTTGTTTGAAAATGCTTCTGAGTTCTTGGGGTATACTCTGTAATTCGATTCGAAAGAAAAAGCTTTCGAATCTGAATGTTTATAACATGTAAACTCGAAAGCATTCTCTTTCGAATCGAATTACAGAGTAGACCCCCTTGTCTTTCAAAAATGGTTGTTGTCTTTGACAATGAAAAATATAAATATTATTGCCATGTTTTTAAAACATAAAAATCCAATTAAATTATTATACAACAGATTGAAAAATATATGAAAAAATATGTGTTGGATATAATGTTTAGAACAAAATCATAAAGCAAATACACGAACCTTCTAGCATAGACAATAAATTATATTTGTTTTAAAGAATCAAAACTGAATCAAACAGAGTTAGGGCATTAATTTTTTGGTTGAAATGTTTTGTTTTATATCAAAAATACATTGAAATTGATTATTGAGACATATTTTCCTAGTGGGATAATTAGTGTGAGAACCGTGATAGGGGGGCATTAAATTTAATTCTCATTTTCATAAAACAAAATTATTTATGAGTTAGTGCACTAATTTTGCAACTAAATTATTGCAATCATTTTGATAATGTTTAGTGGTGATTTGAAAAAAAGGAAACATAAAAAATTCAAAAATAACAGAAGGGAAAAATATATAGAGAAAAGGTCTTACAAAGAAAAAAATAAATTTCGTTTTCAGTAACGAAATTTCATTGAATCAGTAAATATATTGAATGAATGCGTACCTACAAAGAAATTTGCAAATTCTAATAACAATTTTGTTAGTTATTATAACATTAGATTCTAATGATTAGAGAAAAAAGTTAACTGAAACTCAAAGTATTTTCAGTTAAATATCGAGCCTTATATTCGATTTTATCGTAAGCGGCACGTTATCGAAAATATACTTTTTTATTGAAATTAAAATTTTATGGGCCTACCCATAGTTTAGAATTATCAAAATGCTAAGATTGTTGACAACTTTTAAGATACGGGCTGTAAAATTTTATCTTTATCGCGACAATTTACGTACAAAAACATATTTGAATATTTAAAAAAAAAAAACCTCCTGAAAATTTAATTTTTGTCGCTTAAGATAAAATCGAAAATAAGGCTAGATATTAATCGGAATAGAAAAAATTTTTTGCTGATTTTTTTTTGGGTACTCAAGAAAATATTTTTTTTATAATTTACAAGCATATTCACCAAACTATCAGAAAATAAATTAACTTACCTATTTTTCTAAAACTTTTTTTTGTAACAAATTATTTGCTTTAAGCAAAACAAGAATTTATCAATTAGTAAACTTAATTTATTTCTCCCAGGAGCTTCTACCAAACCGTTAAAAGAAATTATTTATATTATTATGTTATAATTTTTATTTCAAAAATTACTTTTATGCCCTAATTCTGTTCGACGAATGTATCGTCTTGTCTATGGACGAAAAAAAGAAACAGTTTTGATTCTTTAAAACAAATATAATTTATTGTCTATGCTAGAAGGTTCGTGTATTTGCTTAATGATTTTGTTCTAAACATTATATCCAACACATATTTTTTAATGTATTTTTCAAACTATTGTATAATGATTTAATTGAATTTTTATGTTTTAAAAACATGGCAATAATATTTATATTTTTCATTGTCAAAGACAACAACCATTTTTGAAGAAAATAATTTAGAGACTTCAAAGACAAAAACTCAGAAGCATTTTCAAACAAAAACGTCCTAAATCTTCTTACTGAATTAGGGCATTAATTATTATTTTTTTTTTATTTGTTCGCTTAGAAAATAAGAGTTACAGTCTGTTTCTGTAAGGCGTTGACGTTAGAAATTTTGGTATTTTTGTAATAAAAAAAAAGAAAAACTTGTACATGTTTCCTTTACTGCACTCAAATTTGTTTTTGTTTTCAATATAAATGGACAGACGAGAAGTTTTACATGGCTCCTATAAACTGGCAGTTAATCTATTTTGAAAACGTCAAGATTTCCATAGCCAACATCTTAAAAAACAGGCTGTTACACCCTGCTTCCACAAGTCAGACAGGCGACCCGGCTAAAAATATTGTATGAAAATTACTCAAAAATATGAGTGCTTTTCATATACATTTTATGCTCAAGGCAACCGTTCGGGCTATGGAAACATGGGAATGTTATTTTTTTTTAATTTTATTTACTCCTCAGGAAATAAAAGTTATTTTTATGTTCATATTTTTTCCGTTGAAAATAACAATTACTTTTTTAATTTTTTTTTGCTTAATAAAAATTAGTTTTTAAACTGTAGAAAGAGCATTTTCTGCGTTAAAATTAATATTAACCGATTTAAGATCGAATTTAACACCAGAGTCCATGCAAAACTTGTAATTTGTTAGAAATTAAAAAACATTTTTTAACCGACTTCAAAAAAGGAGGAGGTTAACAATTCGTCTCTATTTTTTTTAAGTGTGTTACTTCATAACTCGGTACATTTTAGACCGATTGTAAACATTTTTTTTTGTTGTCTGAGAGGGTAAGCTTCTGTCTGAGAGGTAAGTTTTTTTTAATATAATTTTATGATATTCTACTTATTTTGGTTCGTGTAGTTACACAATTTGAAAGTTAAAAAAAATTAGTGGAGTTACGCCCATTTCACGCGGTTCTACTTAACCGATTTTTATGAAACTTACCACACAAATTGAGCTCTAAAATAGACAGACATCTTATATTTAAAAAATGGTCGGAGTCACGCCCATTAAAATTTAATATTTCATTTTACGTGGTTCTACTTCACCGATTTTCACAAAACTTAACACACAATCTTGCATTTAAAAAATGGGCGGAGGTACGCCCATTAAAATTTAATTTAATATTTTACATACTTCTTCTATGACATCTTTGCATTGAAGTCGGTTTTTTTTTGGCAGAAAGAATTATGTATTTATATTTATTCTGTTTAAAAAATACCTTTTTAGGTAAAAAATTTAATTCAAAACATATTTCTTATTTTGTAAGCAAAATATTTATCTCAAAAACTAACTTTAAGGGCCTGTTTGTCTAAATGCGAACGAGCGTTTCGATAGAAAATTAGTATTGAAAACAAGAACAAACTTGAGTTTTTTTGTATTTGTTTTAAATATTCGTTCGATCGAAACTTTCGTTTGTATTTAGACAAACAGGCCCTTATATTGTTTAATTAAGAAATATGTAAAACTAAAAAATTAATTTTTATTTCCTGAGAAATATGTATATGAACTGATCCCTTGCGACCACCTAGTATTGACTCGCCTTGGTTCCATAAAATTAACTCAGGTTTTGCCCCTTGCTTCGCCCTGCCAGCAACAGGTATAGAATTTAAAACGATTTCCTTTTTTCATTTTTATAATTTAATTTATTTTTTTTTTAATTTAAAAAGTAAAAAATTGTATACAAAGTATAGGATTATTTTCAATAATAACAAAAATTAAACAATTTAAATTCAACAGACTGTAAACTCTCTGAGAAGTGATGGTGGTTCAAGACAAATGACGCCTAAAGCTTGGCTTGAGCTCCACTTTCTTGCTCCTTTTCAACTTTTGGGTTTTCCTTTACATTCAAATGGGCGGGACCGACTTGTTGTATTTGAATCTGTCGTTCATTAGATTTGTCTTCGATTTGTGGCTTAGGAACACTAACGGTCAAAACACCATCTGAAGAAAGTGTGGACACTACCTTGTTGGGATCATAGCCTTTGGGCAAAGCGTAACGACGTACAAAATGTCTCGAAATGTACCCATGATCATCTTGGCGTTCCTCATGTTTGCCCTCTACAATTACACAGTTGTCCACTACTTTGACATTTAGCTCACTGGGCTTGAACTGCTGTACATCCATGCATACCTGGAAACCATCCTTTCCAATAGTAGAAACAGCACCTGACGTTTGCTCGTCGCGATTACGCAATTCTTGTGAGGAATCTGCAGCATTAGCCAGTGCCAACAGAGCAGGATTGCGGACGTAGTAGAACGGTGATTCATAGTATGGTGAGTTGATTAAAGAAAGACGACCAAGATCGTCGGCCAAGTTCAACAACAGTGGTAAATTTGCCATTTTTCTACTTGTAATTTTTATTAAAACTTTGAGACTTTTAACTTGATTAAAGGTTTTGGTTTTTTCCTCAGAAAACTGAGCAGATACTTCCTGCGTTTAGTAGTATAGTTTGTATTCAACTGATGCTTCTGTGGAAATTGTGCCCAGTATTTATACTTGGAAGAAATTCTCACACAAAAAACACCGAGAGCATTGGCGTATTTGGGTACTCTTATTTTCGAAATGCGAACTGAATTGAAGAGAGCAAATATTGATTGTTGGAATAGTTAGTCGATATCTCGATAATTCTAGCATTTTCACCTTTAATGTACATATGTATGCACGTACTTACACTTTTTAAATAAAAAAATACGCAAATATGTTAATGTATGTATGAAATATCCCAGTTGGCCAAATCGTCGCAGACGACATTGTCTTCGACGATTTATGTACGACATGTCGACTGTCGACTAGGTTTTATAATCGACAATTTAAAGGAAATCGTCTTTCATGACTATCTGAGCGACAATGTCACACGTTTTGTCTTCAATAAAAGTTTATTGAGGACAATCTGAGCGACAATGTCCCTCGTTTTGCTTTCAATAAAGCCGTGTTGACGACAATCTGAGCGAAAGTGTCATACGTTTTGTCTTCAATAAGACTTTGTTCAGGACAGCGTGACCGTTTGACCTACTAAAGTGGCAAATTGCCACTTTTTCGACTGCCTTGGCACGTTTTGTCCCCCTTTTTTTATGGTGAGTTATATAAAAATACATTACAAATAAAAAGTTTATTTATTTGAGTTGAAGACTATTTCCTTTAGCTAATTAGGCCTAACGTGTTTCTATGACAATAAAAAAGCAATTTTTTATTTCATATTTCCCGACGTTTCGTGAATGTTTTGTTCACTTTTTCCAGGGATTCGTCTATTTATTCCATAAATCAAAAACATCAAAAATTATAAGTAAGTTTAACAATTTATAACAATATATAACAAAAGCTTTTGTTATATATTGTTAAAACTTGGCCAAAGAAAAAATATATAGCACAAAAAGTTTATTGCATTTTCCTCGTTTTTTTTTAATTGTGCCCCTTTTTTTTTTGATAAATCCCCTATTTGGTGCTACTTTTTGAAAAATTTCATCGGTCACCCTGGTTGAGGTCAATCTGAGCGACATTGTCGCTCATCTCGTCTTGTATGACCTCGCCGTCATTTGTATGAACATTTCGTTGACGATTTGTATGCAGGTGTCTTCAATATGTCTTCTACGACTTACCATTGTCTTATACCCGTCGTCAAAGATGACTTAAAGACGTGGACAACTGGGATTGTATTTACATGAAATAATATAGGCATTCGTAAATCCATATGTATCTATGTATATATAGTACATTGTACATACATACATACATACACATTAGATAATGTACCCTGTAGTAAATAAAATAATCAGTTGAGAAAAAACACTAACTTATAAATTAATTACTTTGCAAGTGACTACAAATTGGTTTAAATCTCATGCAGATATCAACCAAACATATTGAATAGAAGCACACGTAAAAAATAAATAAAAAAAAAAGCAAAATAAGTATGTAAATGAAAAGAAAATAAAAAAATCAAAAGATACATGCCATGAAATCAAATGCCAAATGTTTGTGTTGAAAAAAAAATTAAATAATTTCAATAATATTTTCTATGAGCGGTTCGTATGTATGGATATATTTATGTTCATATATGAGGAGCCGCAGAACAAAAGGTGCTTTTTCGCATTTCTCGGAAAATTGGTTTTTTGGTATTTTTATAATATTTATGTTGAAATCTTGTAGAAACAATCAAGTTAGCATTATTATTATTATTTTTTTACAAAGTAAATGGGTTCTAAAAAATTGATGCTTAACAAAAGGTGCTTTTTTAATATATTAGATCAGGTTGAACCATATTCAGTCAAAATTTTATCGATATATAAATGTGTATTCGCATTACACAATGTACTTTTTCTTTCTATTAATAAAACGTGATTTTTTACTTTTTTTTAACAAGAGTTGTTTTTTACTTTTTTTCCTTAACAAAAGGTGCTTTTTTGCTTTCTTTTTTTACACAACGTGCTTTTTCCGAAATAAAATTGGAATTATATCAAACATCCTCACATTTAATGGGGTGACTTATGACAGTTAGATGCATCTGTAGATAAGTAAAAAACTTGTTAGCATTTCCAGATACTTGCAGTTTTTTTAAAGGGGCGAAAAAAATAAGTCGATTTCCCAAAAATTTGCAATGAGCAAAAAAGCACCTTTTGTTCTGCGGCTCCTCATATACATATGTATGTATGTACGAATTTTTTATTTTTAGTTAATATAATAATAATAAATATTTATATAGACATACACATAGGTATTTATATATTTACATATGTAGATATATATGAATATATATATACATATATGTGACAGGGCATAGAGAAAGGGACCTAAGGGTAAAAAAAATCAATTTTCACTTTTTTTGATGTGGACAACATCTGAGCATCGAATGAGACCGATCCCATGCCCCAAAAGTGTTCCCTCCCAGAGATATGCGCGTTTTATGAAATTGAAGTCGACGATTCTAAGGTTATGTAAAAAAATTTTCGTACTAACAGAGTGATATTCACGATTTAAAAGAATTATAAATGAGTATTTATTATAATTCACAATTAATAATTTCAGGAAATAAACCTAAATTCGAAAAAACGCGAGCAAAATGTATATCAAACTAATGGAAACAGCGCGCTAGGTAGAAAACAGTAAAAACCAACTACACAAAACAAGAGGTAGGGACGACCTACGCGTTTTCAAGGTTGACCAACACGTTCCTGACGTCATGAGATGTGTCGCTTTCAAATGAGACCAATACCAACACGCTCAGTGATGGTACACCAAAGATACACGTATTTAAATCTTTAAAATGGCTCTCCTGAACAAAACCGGTTTTTACCCTTAGGCCCCTTTCTATTTTGCACGTCGCAATATGTACATATATATATATAATATATATAATATAAATATACATATATATATATATATATATATATATATATATATATATATATATATATATCTTTTTTATACTATAATATTAATTAACTACAAATTGGTTTAAAAGTCATGCAGAGATGGCCAATTGACTACCGCCTATGACATGCCTATGTTAAAATAGTGAGTCGGCGACAAGGAAAAAAGTCACTTAATCAACCAGTTGTGGTTATTAAAAAAAATGGGTTTTAGTTCCTATAGGGTACCTATCTATAATGAACTCATATTTTGTTTACAAATGATAACATGCAAGTATGGAAGTATATACTATATTTACCATGATAGAATAATATTGGTCTTAATTACGAGTGTCGTATTTCGACTGTGCCTACGACGATTTTGTGCTAGATTAAATATAAATAACAAAAATTAAAGAAAAGATATGACATCTTCTAAACGGCTGGACCGATTTTCTTCAAACATGGTTAAGAACCATCTCGATCAAGTCACCTTTCAAACAGAGAAAACTAAATCAAAATCGGTTTAGCCGGTTGGGCTGTACGTGGACACGAACAGACACACAGATCCACAGATACACAGACACACACTACAAACTTATAACACCCCTTTTTTTTTGGTCGGGGGTTAAAAATATATTTATATTTTTGTGTTACAAAGTTAAATGTGCATAACTAAAGCAACATTTCAATGCTTTGTGTAAAGAGCCCTTCTTTCTAATAACATCTACTCATCTTCGAGGCATGGACTCAACTACATTGCTAATTGTAGATTGTGGAATCTGTTCCCATTCAAATTTTAACGTTTGGCATAATTCAGTTCTATTCTTGTACCGTTTCCCGGCGACGCACACTGTCGCGAAGGCGGCCTAAAATGAAACAAATTTGTTTTGAATTAAAACGAACAAATTGCTCTGTTGCATGTGCAATATTCCAATTAAGTAAAATAAAAAAGAATTTTTTTAAAAAGGTATACTTTTTAAAGAGTTTTGATGATTCAAAGTCAACAATTTTTGGCCAGTATGCAACTACCTATATATAAAAATATGGTACAGACACATGCAAACTTTAACAGGTTAATTAAAAATTATTTTATATATTGCACTACAACTTCCAATAAAATACAAAGGGGATATTGTTATAATATGGCTACAATACATTTTTTCTATATTCTGCAACTCATATGCGATGTGCCGTTGCTTTTAATGTACATTTAAAGAAAGCCATCTGTGAGCGAAAAAGTACGAGTTAAGTGGTCTATAGAAAAAAAATATAAAAAAAATATATTTTCCATACTTTTACATTATATTTCTACAAGAATGTACATTTAAAATTTTTTGTACTCTTGTCCACCTTTCTCCCCCTTACAATTTAATTTTACAATATTTTTTAAGTTAGAATTTGCATATTTTCAGTATATTATTTAGTTAAAGGACATTTGGAAAGGATACTGGTCCTTGAAATTTAAATGACCAAATTGTAGATGTGATTTATATTATATATTGTGTCTAGTTAAACATTTAACTCATTTAATTTTGATGCTTTTTACTTTTTTGAAAAAGGACATTTTTTTGAAGTATGCGTATCCTTTCTCTGAATTGAACGAAATTTTTTGTGTGATTATATTTTACCAATTAAAACATATGTGCCAAATTTCATTTCTTTTCGATAAGTCCTTCTATTTTTGGCCGCTCGTTCTATGAACTCACGACACTGTGCGACGCTTCTCTTTAGTGTCTCAAACATGTTTTCAATGATTTTCAAGTCGGGTGATTGTGCCGACCAATCAAGGACGTGAATCCCACTATCTCTTATGAAGTCCTTTACCAACTTCGTTTTGCGTTTCGGATCATTGTCGTATTGAAACACTTATCGAAGTGTCATATTCCATTCAGCATGTGGTATCATTTGCGTTTCTAGTATGTATATCTCTATACTTGAAACGGTCCATTATTCCATCAATTCGATGAAAGGGACCAAGTTTGTCTGCCGAGAAACAGGTCCACACCATTACAGAATCACCTCCATGTTTAAAATTTACTTTGCAATTCCTTTGATCGAGTCGTTTACCAGGATACCGGCAATACCATGGCCTATAACTTTTTAAATTGTTTTCTATTGCACGTCTGCTAACTGTGCTATCATGGATGTTTAAGTTTGAAGCTCTCACAACCTCCTTTGAGGTTGCAAAAGGAGTTTCTTTAAAAATTCTGAAAATTTTTATATATAACAAAAATTAAAAATTTTAAAAACCCCAGATATATCTAGAAAAGATGTGATATCTTCTCTCAGGTCCGTTACTCCCAAAATGTGCCGTTACCGAAATGTGCAGGGCACACGGGGGTTGTATATATGTATATATGTGAAAATGGATGACTTACCGGGAGGTGGTTGTTTCTGGTACAATAGTAGTTGTTTCTGGGACTTTTAGCAGTAACAATTCCTGGTGTAGTAAGCGGAGCTTTGGTAATTGTTGAGGTTGACGAGATAGCTCTAACTCAGTTTGACCACCAATGACTCCAACAAATTCTTTCAAGGATGATTCAATACTACCTTGAAGATAAGAGGGAGTGATAACAGCAATTCTTCATCTTCAATTCCACATTGAAAGGTGACTTGATCCTTCTCGCTCAAGTCACCTTTCAAACAGAAAAAACTAAATCAAAATCGGACAGACACACACTACAAACTTATAACACCCCTTTTTTTGGTCGGTGGTTAAAAATGGAATGGAAAAGGTGTGTGTGTGTGTGTGGCTGCAGCCATACACTACTCCTTTTTACTGAAAACGGATCATGTACTCCAATAATTTCTGCAGGGTGTTTGAAAACATGTTTTATGTGTGTGTGTAAATGAAATAGCTCTGTATTAGGCATGTGTATTCGGTTTAATATTCAGAATATTTTTATATTCACACAGAGTATAAATTTTAGTTGTTTTCGTTTGTGCCGGGTAATTTAAAAAATGTGTATATTTATAGTTATACGTATTAAAAATTTATTTATTTAAAATTAATGCGTGTTTTTGTATTTTGCGTATTTTGAGGGTTCCGTACACCAAAGGTGTTTTCGCTACGCTGTCCGTCTGTCCGTCACAGGGTATTTTCTCGAGAACCGTAAGAGTAACGGACCTGAAATTCGGACACAGTGTGTAGACTTTTTGGCGGCTACAACAAAAAATACATGAGAGTAAAAAATTAAAGGCTGTTCCAAAACGAGCAACGAAACATTTTAAAATCCCATGTACATACAATTGCATGTATATACACTTGAATTTTGTAAGGTTAATGTATTTTTATACAGACTACAACAATTAACACTAAAATTTAAAAAATTGTAATTAAAGGGTGTACCATCAATTAATGCAATTTTGACAACTTGCTGTATCTTGGAAACCGTAAGAGCAAAACTCTTGAAATTTTCAAAAACGGTAAAATAAAAAATCCCAAGATAATAAAATCGCCAAAATGAAAAAAACCCCAAAAACAGAAAAAAATCGCCAAAACGAGAAAAAAGCGCCAAAACTGGAAAAAACTTCAAAAAAGCAAAAAACCCTTATTAAAAAAATGCTCAAAACCTAATGGAACCCTTCGAGCGCGAGTCAAAGTCGCACTTTAATGAATTTATTTATTTTAAGCTGCACGCATTCGTAGTTGTTTGACGGCCAATACTCAAAAATTACTTAAAACGATACTTTTGTCATTCTCTGGTATTGTTTGTCACCAAGAGTCTGCCTCACGGATGGAAATCATGGTACAATTGTACTTTTTATGGTACAATTTTGACCTCGTTGGTACTGTGGTACTACCGCGAGTTAGTTGGTACAATTTAAAAATGCCAATGTTTCACTATATGGTAACATTAATTTTGCCTATGTTGTCTTAAATTTTTTTGTGTGTGTTTTATCTTAGACTGTCAGCTTCTCTGATTTTGTTGCAATGCTGGTCAAGGCAAATTCATGTACCAACTAGTGTCAACTCTGCAAAAAAATTATGTCTAGTCTTTAACTGTACCTGTTAACTTGACAGCACCTGAACTAGACAGTACATGAACTCGCCTTGGCTGTGGTTATATTTATTTTTGTTAACTACATATCGCTCCTTTACTTCAATGGTGTGTTTTAGGTTTTATCGCGCATTTCTTATGCCCATAACTTCGATTTTATAGTGCATGAAACTAACAGCCCTGTTAATAGCAAAATTTGTAAAATAAACGATCTCTAACAAGTCTAATCTACGAATGTACCCTTATGAATGTAATAGGTATTTAATATTTTTTATGTTAGTTTTTATACTTAACTTTTATACACATTTTGTTCAGTTTCTGTTTTTTATTGTTTAATTCTGAATTTTTAAATTTTTTTTACGTTTCCGTTCTTATTAATAAATATTAAAAAAAAAAATGGTACCGTCATGGTTCAAAAAGTACATTTTGTTTTCACAGTTGGTACAAAATCCAAGAAGTCATTTTCCTTCCCTGGTCTGCCTATTAGCAGATATGTGTGTATTCGTGCATACATACAGGGTGTTTTTTTTAGAGGTATAGAACTTCGAATTGAAATAAAACACAAGAAAATCGTTTTAATGTCCATCAATTTGGCTTTATTGGAAGGATAATTTTATGCCATTAATGTTTAAATATGATTTCGGGCATGTGGCCGCCGCGGCTGGCTCGAATAAAGCCAATTCTACAGGTCCAGTTTTCAACCACTTTTTCGAGCATATGGGGCCGTATGTTGGCAATAACGCCACGAATGTTGGCTTCCAAGTCCCCTAACGTTTCTGGTTTGTTGGCGTAGACGAGCGACTTCACATATCCCCAAAGAAAATAATCCAATGGTGTCAAATCACACGATCTTGGTGGCCAATTGACAGGTCCATTCCGCGAAATTATGCGCTCATCGAATGTTTCCTTCAATAAATCGATTGTGACGTGCGCTGTGTGGCATGTAGCGCCGTCTTGTTGGAACCACAACTCATCCACATTCAAAATCTTCCATAAAGTTTATGGACAAAGCTCCAATTGCTGTGCACGGTGGCGAATCGATTCATTCGGGTCCTCTTCAACACTTTGCTCTACAGCGGCAATTGTTTCTTCGGTGCGCACTGTTCGACGTCTCTGCGGATGCGTATTATCACATAGAGTAAACGTAGTGCGAAAACGATCCATGGTTAACCGAATTAATTGCTCTGATGGACGATTATGTCGACCATAAAATGGACGGAGCTTGCGGTAAACTTCGCGAACTGAACCATTATTTTCGAAATAAATTTGCACGATTTGCAAGCGTTGTTCTTTTGTCAACCTGTTCATGATGAAATGGCAAACCAAACTAAATATTAATCACTTGACAGCTGACAAAATGGCCGCCAGTTAAAAAAGTGATGCCAACTTAAAGTTCTATACCTCAATAAAAAACACCCATTATAAGTATGTATGTATGTATGTATGCAAATATATGTACCCTGCAGTCAGACTGGGGCCAAATGTCTCTATGTCAACACTAAATTTCTAGTAGTAGGTACATTGTCTACAATTTCTTTTCTATTCGTCAGTATAAAAGAAAGAGAGACAACAAATGTGGTCTATTTCTGGTGGCTTTTGCAACAACTTGTCAATATTCATATAATTGTATGTACGTAAGGTATAGAAATGTACCACTAAATGTCTGGTTGGTATGTCTCCATGTTCCCATAAGAACTATGTATTCACTACCTAGTCAATTGTTTTAGTGTTACTAGTAGATTTTCAATAAAAGCACATGCTAAATGTCTATAGCACAAAGTATTGTATGGGGAATAATTAGAGAGTAGTACTGGTGACAAAGTCAAAAGCGACTCAGTACATTTTCACCATCGACATTTCCTTCAGCGTATGTATGTATGTATGCAAATATATGTATATGTACATATACATATGTAGAATCTACATTGCAGATACATATCCATACGTACATATTTACATACATATGCATTCAAATATTGTATGGGTACCTACTTTTTTATTTATTTTTTTGTTAAATAGCGTCTCCACAATTTCGAATTCGTAAGATAAACAAACTTTCAAGTATTTCATGAGAAAATACATACATACATACATACATATGTAGATATTTATGTAGATATGTAAGTAAATATGTATGTATCTGCATACAAACAAGTTTTATACTTCCAGTTTCATCCAGAAAGTTGCTAATTCTTTCCCCCATAGGTATTAATGTTCCAAAGTTTTAGGATATTTTTAGCATTATTTTATTTTCTTTTCTTTTCCATAATGATACACATATGTACATACATATGTACATACTATGTACGTATGTTTGCATGTATTTAAATATGTACGTGATAAAAAGAATACAAAAAAAACCATACAAGTACGAAGTACAATATCGCCAAGATATTTTTTATGTACATACATACATATGTATATTTGTATGTAAGTTTGTATGTATTTATTTTGCTTTACTTAATTTTTCGATGTTGTGTCGCAGTCACAATGCGGTTGCGTATCTCTTCAATGTTTTTCCAGAATTCTCAACGCCCTGATGTGGAGTAGAACGAACGTACTAAATGCTTTCTACACTGCTGCCTCGTGAGAAGTTAAAGCTTTTACCTGGAAACTATATGAAAGTTAACAGTGCAGTTAAAGGAAGGAGTGGGTTATTTCACGGACCAATGTACAAAACACAAACATGTATGTATGTATGTATGTATGTACATATAATACATGCATATGAACATATATATGTATGTATGAACTTATATGCGGGCATACTTACATGCTTCATGATTCCAATTGCGAAAACTTTTAAATACTCGTATATACATACATACATACATACATACATACAGATGTTTGTATTGTTGCCAAGTATTTTAAAGTGCCACAAAACTGGTACTAAATCATAAAGCAATACTATGTACACACGGTTGCCAGAAATGCAGATTTATCTGGATTTTGCAGATTTTTACCCTCCAAAAACACGAAATCCAGATTTGAAGATTTTTGGGATAAAAACTAGAGATCGACCGAAGGCGTTTTTTTTGGCCGAAGCCGAAGCCGAACTGCGGCTAAAATCCTAAACTTCGGCCAAAACCGAAGCCGAAGCCGAATGCTTTAAATTTTAAAAATGAACAAGAACGTCAAAGTAAAAGAAAATAGAAAGCAACAGGGTTGTATTTCAAAGCAACACTTTCAAAACGTTAAACACAATAGAAACTGTCGGCGAGCAACGACCGAATGAAAAATATTCGGCTTCGGCTAATCGGCCGATTTTTGCCATAGGCCGAATGTTGGCCAACTACCAATTTTTGGCCGAAGGCCGAAGCCGAAGCCGATTAATCGGTCGAACTCTACTAAAAACCCAAATTTTTCAACTCCAATTATAGTGCAATTTTTTTAAATTTTTCCTAATACTGCTACTACTTATTGTTTATTTTATGTGTGAACGACTCATAGTTTAGAGAGTTAAAATTTTTGGACTTAGGAAACATCGTAGAGAATATATTATTTTCTCTTCAAGACTTTGCAAAGTAAACTTTGCGTGTGGAAAATTGGCGGCTTTTCCTCATCATTAGACTTCAACCAGTGCGGCAGCTAATTGCTAAAAGGTAATGAGAAATTAAAAATTTATTCAAAATCGAAGATGTTAGCTTGTAAAGATTTTTGCTTGAAGCTTTTAAGCTTATTCTGCCGTGTTCATAAAAAATAGTTTTAGCTTACGAAAGCCTTACAAAACAAATTTTTCTTTGTTAAACGTTTTGTAACCCCAAATAATATTTATGAATATTTCCTAGTTTGTGCTATTGCGCTTGTGTACGTAATTCTTAATAACATATTTTGATAGTCATTCTATAAAAATATATATGTCGCACATGTACATCCATATTTATGTAAATTTTTTTAATAAAATATAAAAAAAAGTTGTTTAAAAAATTGCTTTGTAGATTTTTTGAAGATTTTAAAAATAAAATGCAGATTTTGCAGATTTTTTCGTGAAAAATTGTTGAATTTTGCAGATTTTATCATTAGAAATTCTGGCAACACTGTATTAACATACTATGCAGTAGATATAGATCTAAAAGTTAGTACACAGATGCAATTCTTTGCCCACAACTTCTGGCACTTTTTAAAGTTAAATAGGTACATATCGTCACCTTAAATGCAAACGGACGTAACTACACTTTTATATATTTTACACGAGAAACAAAACACGTTACAAACCCAATAATAATAAAGTATACTTGAAAATTATCTTCGAAATTTACTTGTAGTATGGATACTTATGTATATGTACATACATATGTATATAAGCATTTTTTTCCTTTTTATATACATTTAAGCTTTTATGTTAGTTAAGATCCTCGCAATCAAAAATGGATGCATTCGTAATTATGTTCGATTGTATTTCTTTAATAAAGTCGCTGGGGTCTAAATATTTGCGTAAACATTTAGTTTGATCAAATGAACCATAATCAATCAAAAAGTCGATTTCGAATTTCTGTGTAGTTACGTTCGTTTGCATTTAAGGTTACGATATGTAGGTATATAGGTATATCACTTCTTTATTATTACATACATACATTCATTGTTGTATCTTGAAAAAACTAGTTTTGCATAAAGTTTTTAATTTACATGCATAGCTACATAACTACTTCTACATACAACTCAGTCAAGAGATCGAAAAATTTTCTTTCCTCAAGAGCTGCGTGAACAATGCAATATGACGAATTATTCTGCGTAGGTTATTTAACTTCTTTTTCCGTGAGTTATTGTATTATAAGCCAGCAAAAGTCGTATCCAGGGGCCGGATTCTGATTCACAAATTTCAGTGTTCACAATTCACTGCAATTTTCGCAGTGAACAATTTTTAATCTAGTATTCACTATTACTGTAATAACAAAAATTAAAAATTTTAAAAACCCCCCGACTTACAAACCAAACGTCTGGACCTATTTTCTTCAAGTATAGACTACAAGATTTTAGATCAAGTCACCTTTCAAACGGAAGAAACCCGAGTTCAAATCGGTCTAGCCGTTTGGGAGCTACGGCGTCAAAAATACGCAGATTCAAGTGAATATATCTAGAAAAGAAAAATCTCCTACCATTCTTCAATCGGAAGTTTATGCCATGGAGAGATGTGCACAATTCAATCTGGATAAGGGCTACCGAGCGTGGGAACGCCGCATTAAGCTAAATCAGCTAAGCACTATGAATAAGGCCACACTCTGATGGGTTCCTGGACACGCCGGGGTATTCGGAAATGAAAATCTAGACAAAATGGCCAGAAGGGGGCTAGTACACCCATGGTCAGACTAGAACCGTTTTGTGGACTCGGATGGGACAAAATCCGGGAAGATATATCGAGGGAGATCAAGAGGAATAGGGAACACCTCTGGCTCAATCTCCCAGTTTTGAGGCATGCAAAACTAATAATTGGAACGTATAACCAAAATCGTGTCATAGCTTTCATGTCCCTGAGTAAAAACAATCCAGAATGCTCACAGGATTCCTCACAGGCCATTGCAGACTGAGAAAACACCTCAACAGACTTGGCATTGAGAGTAACAGCCTGTGCAGATTCTGTGATTACGAAGATGAAACTCCAGATCATATTCTGAAGGACTGTGAAGCGTTATGCCACAGAAGATATAGCCAATTGGGCAAGTACCTATTGGAGGATTGGGAACTGCCAACTCTGAACCCACTGGCAATTCTGAGATTCATCAGGAGAGTAGGTCAAAATGAGGTGCTCTAGCACCTGGCAGGGGATACAGTAGATCTACTTTGGTAGCAGTGTCCTGTGCTTCCCGTTTGAGACGACTGTAATGAATAATAATAACTGCAACGGTAGGAAATTGCTAATCGATATTCTTATGTGAAAAATAATGTACAGATTCGTATATTACGGTTACGTTACATTACAGCTCTATAACCATTAACAATATCGATCAGATGTTTTCTACCGTTGCAGTCACATTCCATTGGAGTCGGCTAACTGAGACCTGTGGAGTGTTCCATGTGATGTCGTAGGTTATGACCCTGATAGTGATCAGATTACCTACATAAGTAGATAAGTGCTGACATTATCTGTCGACAGTATATAAAATACATATATTACTCATGCATCCTCGATCATGGTGTAAATCTCCGCGTGGAACGTAGTACACAATTTGAGTAAGCTGATTGATACCGAAATATCAAGTTCTTTATAGACCAGCGTCTGTTTTCAAACACTTAAATCGCTTAAAAAAAACAAGACTGAACTGTGCCAAAATATAACATTCTTATTTGGCATTACGATTGAGTATTGGTCAAAATTCATAACATTAGTCACTTAGTATGTATGTATGTTCGTATGCCTTAAGTAGCCTCGATCCTCTGATTCTCTTTCATATAAACTAGCCTAAAGAATCGACATTATCTTGGCAGATAGATATGACTTCTTCTTCACTGTTATCCAGCAGAAAAACCATATATGTATATATCGTCGCTGTTTTAATTAACTGACCTAACTAACATTTTGTAAATTTTACAGGAGGGGAGCTTTTATGATTGTTTTCTACATGTATTCTTATGGAAACGTCTGAAATATTTTTACTGTTATAGGCTCGACAGTAATGTTTACAGACATAAAAATTGTGGACAAGGTCTATTATGACTCATAAAGTCTAATAGTGGAATTGACTCATTTTTCAAAATGATGTCAGTTAGGTCAGTTAGATCACTGCCGTTTACTTGCGATCTAGCTTTTAAATGACATTCCAAGACATTCACCCTTATTCCAGTTGTCAACATCGTCGTCACGCCAATACAATACAAAAAGAAACTGAGACTTGAAGTCAATTAAATTTTAAAAATCTTCTTAGTAAACCTTTCCTTATCATAGGGTTGATCAGCAAAGTTATTTGTCCGTCATTGATGGATCCAATAAAATATGTAAATGCTAATATTTTCGTCAAAATGAATCCAGCTGTTCAGGAGGAGTTTAATTTAATACACACGTAGGAACAGAATATTTGTAACAGAAGCATAACTGAAATAATTCTGCCAAAAAAAAAACCGACTTCAATGTAAATATCTGATAGAACATTTTCGAAAAAAATGTATGGGACCAAACTGGAAGTAAAATCTTTAAACATTTTTTTATTTTAAATCTGTTGTTTCAATGGACGTGCCTCTGCTCATTTTTTTATATGTAGGATTGAGTGTTTTTCGAAGCTCAAGGTGTGTGCTAAGTTAAAGGTAAAGGTGTGCTAAGGTAAAGTAGAGCCACTTAAAATAAAAAATTAAATGTTAATGGGCGTGACTACGCCCTTTTTTTAATGGAAGACTGTGTCCACCTTAGAGCTTTGATTAGTTTCGTAAAAATCTGTTAAGTGGAACCACGTGAAATATAATAATAATAATAAAATTTTATGGGCGTAGCCCCGACCATTTTTTCAACTTTAAAATTGTTTAATTAAAATTAGAACAAAAGGTGTTTGCTATGTTTCGCCACAATCAAATGATCAGAATATCATAAAATGAAGTATAAAAATGTGTGGGCGTGTCCCTGCTTTTTTTTACAATCTCAACAATTGGAAGCTACATAACTATGTATGTATGTCCTCTCAGACAAAAAATTAATTGTTAAAATCGGTATAAAATGTACCGGGTTATGAAGTAACAATGTCAAAAAATAAAATACAGACCAATTGATAACCTTCTCATTTTTTTGAAGTCGGTTAAACAACTAGTTTGGTTTGAAATAGAACAAAAAGTTTGATGTGACTATTATTTTCGATTCAAACAATTTATTGTTTTTGTTGTTGTTATTTGTTAAATTTCTCATCAAAATTAGTTTTTCTAGAAAAAAAAAACTTATAAACGGGAAGTATTTCTGGTTTTTATATATAAAAATATGTAGATATCGTTTATCGTATTTTAAACATACTGTTCAGCAAACCAATAACCAACCGACGATATGTATTTACTTATTCGGTATTTTGGATATTTTTCACTTAAAATATGGAGTACATGCAACATCCATGCAAAACACACCAACAAGCAATCAGCCCACCAAACAGCTGTTGTTGTTGGCGGCGTTTGTTGTATTTAAAAAAAATCTATTTTTATTTTTATAATCTTGTTGCCGGTACAATGACCGGCATTTTATGCGGCATGTTGTTGTATTTCTGCTGCTTCTACTGGCTGACTCTCTTTAGTAATTGTCAGCTGTTTTTTTGTTGTTGCTGTTTGATTCGCTCTAAGTTTGTGTTTGTGTTTTTGGTGTTTTCATTTATGCAAGTATGTATGAGTATGTTTATCACGAATTGAAAATTGTCAGGCCTGCATATTGTAGGCCTTAGAGGAGAGTCAAGGAAATAGGTATAAAATAGTTATACAATCATATTCGGCTCAAATCGAATCCTTCAAATAATGTCCAGAATGTTACTGTCAGCATGATGTGGCAGCTCAGTTCAACTTTGGCTGAAAAATTAAAAAAGTTGGCAGCTCAGTTCGATTTTGTCCGGACAAAAATTAAAATTAAAGGCCTCGTTAGCCGACTGTAGAAATCGTAGATGTAATGTAAATGTAAATGGAATGTAAATGTAAATGTATGAACGCTTATAGAATGCTTCAAAACGTGTCATGTGTTTTCGACACAAACAAAAAAACTTCCTTGTGCACACATACGTACATGCTAATTGCTTTGTGCCCAGCAAACACTCATTTTTTATTTTAAATTGCGAGTTATTTGAAATCAAACGTGAAAGTTCATATATGTATAATATTTATATTCATGGAATTCATTTTGATTGAAATGTATATGCATTGTGTGATCATACATACATATGTATGTATGCATTACTGCTTATAAGTTAATAATATATAAAATGGTAATGTTTCAATTAATCCAAGATTTCTTTAATAATTTCGCTGAAGCTATTATAATTTACTTTTTTTTGATGGCAAGTTTTATACTGTTGGAAAAAGTAATGGAGTTTTTGAAATAAGACATCTTTTATAATGAAAATGTGCCTAGAGGTCTTAAAAATTTTTATTTTATGTAAAATAACTCAATTGTGATAATTTTAATAGCAGCTGTAACGCTTAAGCCTCTAACCGTAATATTTGCATATAAATACAAGTAGCAAAACAGATTTTGAGCCATTTCATCGGAAAGACGAAGTGCTTGACTCCTTAATTTCAATCATATAAAAACATTATTATATATCCACTTTATCGTTTTATCCTTTTCTTATTAATGTTCGTACCTACTAATAATAATTAATTTTAATCACAAACAATATACATTTACATATGTATATTTTTTAACAAGAACACATATATACTACTTTTTGTTTGCTGGGTGTTTATCAGTATAACAAATTCAAACAAAATGCGCAACAGCTGTTCAAAACATTGATGGGAGTTCAATATCTTCACATTATTTTTGATTGTGTGGAAAAAGTACGAAAATTATTTAAATGGTATCAAATCATTATTTTATACTTACAAACAATGTTATGACTTTGCTATTTAGTGAAATTACAATTTTAGCTTCATATGTATAAATACATACATTACAACGTATTATAATTATAAAAATATTTATATTTTTATTATCATTATAATTGTTATGATTAAACGCACATATTATAATTTTTTTGATATTATTAAACAAAACTAGTTTTTGTGTATGTATATGTATATTAACAACAAAATAAACAAATACGATTGGCAATCTGTGGTTAGATTTTATAAAGAAAAAAACTTTATTAGAAAACAAAATTTATTAAATATGTCATGTACGTATACAAATTTAGCAACTCAAAAGCTTAAATTATCAAAAGAAAAAATAGTACCAAAATAGGGCTACTGTCCCACACTCTCATTCAATATACATACATCCCATCACTGTCTACAAATGTCACGTAACGTCGTCATGAAATTCTATTTTCTGCAGGTTCAGACGTTACATTTACGTGACATTTCAGTCAGGTAAGCATTTGCATAGCTTTTCATGCAACAGATTCGATCAGCTGACACATTTACATTTACAGTTCTACATTTACAGTCGGGTAATTCTGCCTTAAACCAATTCAAGTAGAAAATGTTCCGAACAAAATTTGTTCTCTTCTTCTCTCTCTCTCTCAAAAAGAGAAACGTCAAACTACATATAAAAAAATTTTGTCCGGACAAAAATTTTGTTCCGAAACAATGGGTGAATCCAGCTTGACTGTATATTACATACATACATACATATATTTTTGAAACTTGTTAAAAATGTTTCACATTGCCGTGAAATGTTTAAACATTTCGTTAAATAAATAATTATTTACTTTTATTTAGGAGCTATTGTTCACACAAGGGCCTTATTTCTTGTCAATTTACTTTATGCTCTAGAGAAATGTATATTTTTAGTTGTATAGAACCGGTATGAACAAACAAGATACTTACACACAGATACTTCCATATCCATACGCAAGTATGAATGACTGTGTTCATGGTCACACACACTTGCGGCGAGTTCATTACAAATACATCCGTATACATATGCACATATCCATGCATGCATACATATTTTAAGATTTCCAGTCATTTTTCCATGCAAAACCGGTCTCATTTTGCCGGTACCATTGTTTTTGCATAATACTCGTATATTTTTTTTTTCAAGTTCCATATCTTGTATGTATTTTTAAAATTTTCTTAATTTCTCTATATAGTTTTCTCCTTCCAAGAGCTTTTTTTTTTTGGTGTTTATGCAAGACGAATGCCATTTTTCTTTGCGCAAATTTTATTACGAAATGTCGTGAAATAATAGTATATCGTGTCAATAAACTGAACTTGAATTGAAAAAAATTAAAGATATGTGTGCACCACTTTGTGTGTGCAAATACACTCTAGTATTATTAACTATTAATAAAATTTATTTTGTATTTACACTATTAACGCATTGTTTGTAATAAAGACTCATAAGCATTCATATAGGATATAATATTAACCCCTTCATATCCAACTGGAGTCACCTAGACCCATAATAATTTCTTTTAATTTCATTGAACTTTTTATGCTCCCAATTTCATTTGCAGTTTCCGTAATGTTCCCCCTTATCTAAGATGTTTTTCTAATAGATTAAAACACTTCAACAGTTTTTCTTTAATCTATGACCAAATTGTCCATTTCAAAATAAGCCAATCAAGATAAGGGCCAGCGATGCCAACTTTTTTCGCTCTAAAAGCATATCACTATTAAAAAAAAAAACAATAAAAAGCGTAATTTTGAAATCTAAAAAGCGTAAAAAGCACTAACGTGAAAAACGAGTTAAGGTTAATAATGTTTAATATTTTCATTGCCATTCTCTATTTCGGCATTAATATATATACACAAATTTCTTAAAAACACTACTTAGTGCTTTTTCTTAGTTTGGCACTAACGCTCAAAACTTGGCGTTTTGAGTCTTCAAAAAACACTAAAAACAGTTCCAAAAGCACCAAGTTGGCATCGCTGATAAGGGCATTTCTCTTCAACGCTTGTGATTGTTTTGTTTAATGTTTTTCTCCGTAGGTCATGTTTAAAGCTGTCTTTACACTATCTGAATTTTAGGGCCCTTATTACAACTTGGCCTTAGTAAAAGGATTTTCTAGGCCGTATAAAAAGTTTTGAGTTATTACTATTATATTTTAACCTTACCTGAGCGTTAAATTAAAGGAAAGTTCATCGTACCGGTTATTTATAAAGTAAAGTTATAATAACGAATAACGTATTATTCGTCCGAATTGTAATAATGGTCTCGCAAACAATCTGATATATGTGACCTTCTCCGAGAAAATGGACCTAGTGTATGAAAATGAAGTTTTGAGAAAAACGCATTTAAAAAATAAAATTTTAATGTTTTTCTCATTTTTATCGATTTTGACACTCACCCGTTTTTTTTGACACACTAGGTCTCTTTTCTCGGAGAAGGTCACATATGTGTAGGTATATGGTATGAATTTTCACTGTCGTTGGAATTATATTAAGAGTCAGACAAGTGCCATTTTATTATCTGTATCCTATTCATGTCAAAAATTTTCATATTGCTCGTTTTTAATTCACGTTAAATTTTAGTCTAAAAAATCTAAATTAAAAATAAAGAATTAAAAAAACAAAAATTTCTGCCAAAGAGGAAAACGAACATACCCAGTAAAAATTTTGCTTCAAATAAAGCAGGTTTCTACTATTAGAGAATAAAAGTAGCGCTGACAAACCTGCTGATATCACTGCTGATTTTTGTATGGCGAGCTCCCGTTTTGGAGTAATACATTTTTGTTCGCAAAAGCGCTTTTTTTAATCTAATAAAACATGCAAAAAAAGCAGTTAAATGTCAATTTTTATTAATTTTTCTTTGGAAAAATTAAATTCATATTTTGAAAATTGCTTCTGAGTAATTTGTTTTGTTCGTTTACAGGCTAAAATTATCGTCAGTTGTGTTTTGCATGTATGCACGTGTGCGTTTGGGCTTACAATACCTTTGACAACCTAGATGAGAAAAATCTTCTAATGCATATCCATATGTACATGACATAATATGAGTATATAATATCGGATGTGTGTACATTAGATAACTTTTTAGCTTTAAAACCTGCATTGTTGTGGCGCTATTAAATCAGTTTTTTCCTGTAGTTTGCTTCATATACATATGTACGTTCACTGCTTCTTAACAAGCTCATATTTTAAAGCGAATTATGATGCGCTTTATTGCGTTATTGCTTCAAAAAACATGAAATTTTTTTGCTGGGTAACTAAACAATTGAAAATACATTTGATTATCAAAATTTCCATATAGTAAAATTAAAAAAAAATTGCTATCTAATCCTATCCTACTAAAGGCTCAGTTACCCGACTGTAATGTAAAGTAACTGCAACGTAGGAAACAGCTGATCGATATTTTTATATCAAAAGTAGGTTACGTTACATTACATCTCTATAACCATTTTCATTACTTTTCACATAACAATATCGATCAGCTGTTGCTTACTGTTGCAGTTACTTTACATTACAGTCGGGTAACTGAGTCTTAATACATTTTCTAAAACTGAAACCTCTACCTGCTAGTGATGTAACGAATGTCAAATTTTGATATTCGCGAATACGAATACGAGTATTTGAAACGATATTCGCGAATACGAATATTATATCTAAAATTTATAGACATAAAATTGGGGTGCTATTTACGCCTGTAAAATGTTATGTTGGCGTAATAAAAACTACCAAAAATTTTTATGATCGTCATTAAATAGCATTTTAAAATGATACAAAGCTCATATTTCTATAAAAAATTTAATAGATTCCTACACAGTACGGCAAATTTTGATTTAATTTAATTTTATTTTTTCAGAAAATTCACTTTATGCCAAACAATCTAGAGACAAATTGTAGTCAAACTGTTTAAATGGTTTCCATTTCTTAATCTCTTCCCCTCCTACATTTTTTTAATATTTTTAATACACATAAATAACTTATTTCCATATGAAACTACAACATTTATTACCAATAAAGGTACCTAATACTCGTACGTAGAAGGAAATGGTCTTGCAATAGCTTATGAAAATATTTTTTCCAATTCTCATGGAAAAAAGTGTCCTTTCAAAAAATATATTACAAGGATATGACAATATCAAATTATAAATTTTAAAATTGTTGTTGGCCCATTTGAGGCTACATCGTATAATTTTTAACATATGCATTAATGGAAACTATCACACATAATTAGATGTATTTTCAAAAGGATATTATTTTAATTTTTTATTTAGTTCGGCTAAAGAAAATATTTTTATAAAACAGCAGTTATCTAGGAATTAGACCGTTGGCCCATTCAATATATTTAAAGAATACTTTACTATATTTTAAGATGGAGAAATAATTTTCGGACAAATATTATTTAGAAAAGTACTTTAACATTTTTAATGTTAATTGTACAAGAAGTTTCTTTTATTTGTTTTAAAGTTATGTACAAGAATTTGAAATAATTTTTTTTAATTATTACAAACTAATATTTTTAGCCATAATTTTGTTTAGGATTTATACATTTATTTATTTAATTTTTTTTTTTGAAAAATAGTCGTATTCGTATTTACCTGAATCTAGGAATACGAATACGAATACCTAAAAATGGCCGAGTATTCGGCCATTCGAATACGAATGCGAATATTCGCGCATCACTAGTATGTACATGTGTGCATGAAAATCCTATCTCTATATATTATGCTTCTTAACGCAAAAATTACACGGTTTAACCCCTTATGGGCCTCTGTTGTTCATAATCATTTTTAAAATTCCAATCAGGGCCATATTTTTGTTAAAAGAATGAAGTACATAAATTCTTGAGAAAAACGTTTTGAGATTTTTTACATGAATTAATCCATTACTGGCCAATAATTCTACTAATATTAAAATATTAAAGTTAGGGTAATCTTGCATGGGTAAAACGCGTAGAAATTTGTACTTGGACGTAGGCAGGGTTTACATCTGTGTGTCATGTGCCCGAAAAAGCGTAACCACTAATTACTAATGAAAAACTGTTTGATTCAGACATGTATTTATTCATATAAACAGTTTCCAATCATGTTTGATTCTATAAAATTATCTATGTATGAAACTGTTTAACTTAATAAATACGTGTCTGAATCAAATAGTTTTTCATTAGTAATTAGTGGTTACACTCTCTTGTGCACATGGCACACACGAGTCCAAAAAAGTAAGTGAAACCTAAAAATCGATTTGACAAGAATCTTTGAAGTAGTTATGTACTATCTACATATGTATGTATGAATGTAACTATGACATAAACTAGATACTAGTTGGCCATTTGACTAACTGTAAACGTCTATTATATCAGGTAGTGTCCACACATCGCAAGAGGGCCTAGGGTTAGGTTAGGTTAGGTTAGCAGGCCGCTGGTAAGGAAAAGTCGGAAATTAGAGTCCAGCTCACTTGGGTCCATTACAATAATCCCTTTGTGCTACCTGTAAGTTAAGATAGAGAGAGAGAGAAAGAGAGAGGGAGGAGGGTGAGAAGCAGTGATGCCAACTTTTGAGACTCCAAAAGCGTAAACATTTTTGAAAAAAGGGCTAAAAAGGGCTAAAATGGAAAAATATACGTTTAGCGTAACATTAAGTCAAACTTTTGAAAAAAAGCGCGACAAGGGGCTAGTTTTAAACTAGCACTAGTAATTTTACACAACAACTTTAAGCCTTTTTGCACTAGTTCTTGGTATTCTAGTAATTATACTAGTACGACCTGTCCCGCGATGTCAACAGAAATCGTTCGATCGAATACTTATATTGAAAACAACAACAAATGTTCTAATGATATTGTTGTTTGCAATACAAGTTTTCGATCGAACGATTTCTGGTGACATTGTGGGACAGCCCGGTAGCTTTTAGACATACATATACATACATATGTACAGGTAAGTAAATTTTAATTTGGTCGTTATTAAATAAAAATCTGTGTTTAGTCTATACTGAGAATCTTTCAAAGCACAAAATATTTGGAAGAAATAGAACACTATACCTTATTGTTTCTTCTTTTTTAAATTGGTAAGGCAAACTAACTGAAGAAAATGAGTAAAACAATGCTGTCAAGTTATTTCATAAGTCGATATTGCTAGAGTAAAGGAAGAAAAAAGTTCGTAAAAATTTAAATGTAGACATAACGAACAAAAAGTAAAAAGGGGCTAAAAGGGCTGAAAAATAATTGTAAAAAGTGCTAGATTAGCGCGTTTTTTAGTTTCGGGCCAAAAAACTTTTTTCGCGTTTTGAGTGACTCAAAACTCAAACTAAGTTGGCATCACTGGTGAGAAGAGTAGAAGTAGAAAGAGATAATAGTTATTTAGGGGGGGGGGGGGGGTGAGAGTGGTCCACAAATTGGCTAGAGGGAGGGAGAAAGTCAGCGGCTATACCAGCCACAGTTCCTAATGTAAAGGTTCAAGCTTTTGAGTTCGATTTCCGATGTAACTCGGATAACCTGCTGAAGGATGTTCTGCCAAGGAGGTGCCCCCCAGGGGAGTCTATTTTTGACTACGGTTGTGGCAATACCGGGGCCCCAGTTGGGGTGATGCAGCTTTTTCTGTTGATGTACCTTTGGTACATTACCCATAGAACTTATGTGTTACTAACCGATCTCTGGCAACAGAGCAAAGGATGTGCACATATTTATAAAAGGAAAACAGTTCAGTTTATGTCAACCAGGTGCAGCGTAACCTGGAACTTTCCTGTGTTCAAAAGACGATGGAGGTGAAGCCTTTATGGTGGAACTTCGAGGTATCACCAGATGCTTGTCTCTGGTACCACGGGTGTCGGTTGCCCAACATTGAGGCTGCTATAGGAATTTGGGTGTATGTAGTGGTCGTCAAGATTCTTTGCTAAAAGAAAAAAGGGATGATTTTGAGCAATGTGGAGTAGGCACTGGATATTTAGCGGCACAGGCATGCGTCTAAACTCTGATAAGTAGTCGAGCTGTGCCGGCAATGGTTGAGGTATTCTCTTGGAGACCTCGCTGTGATTGTAAGCAACTACACTCGCGGCGTGAGAACTTGGAGAATCGTACGTGGTGGTTGTTGGTTGCCACCAAAATCTCTGGGAGAATATTCTTGGCTTTCTAGTGTTAAACCAATGCTAGCCAGACACTATTCTAGGTGCTGTTGCCATACAACAGATAGTACTGTTTTGACAAAGTCATTACGACAAAAAGAGTTTAGTTAGCTCTGAGCACCTCAGCAAGGTGCTCGACGTAGTACAGGGATAACAATTATGATCGAATATTGCAACTTATGTGCCTTGAGGAATGGGCACAGGGTTCATTCTAAAAGGGTGGATGGGGACGATGGTAAGCCTCTTTCATACATGAGATAAGGCCGTAAAGTCAGACGGAGATCCTCCAGAGTGAAACAATAATACAGGAGATGCAGGCTAGTTTTCTCCCCTTCCTAGCAGTAGTCATTATACGGGCGACCCATACGTTTAGCATGTGTTCCGAAGGCACAGTGACCGGTCAATGTGGCCACGAGGTTCCTCATGTGCTTCCTATTGAAGTTCATGAGATTTTTTGTTCTATGGTAGTTTAGGCGAGGCCAGAGGGTTCTCTCTATTGCACAGGTGGGCTCATTGCGGCATCTGCCTTAGGCTAATTCAAGAAAGGTAACATCGAAATTTCTCCAGCAGGATGAGAGTGGGACACCACATACATATGCATGTATGTATGTATGTATGTATGTGTGTATCTATGTACCTTAATTTTGGAATTTTGTGAAAATTATGCATGAGATTCCACCAAGTTAAAGATTTTCTTTGTGACATACCTATTCAGTAAATAGTGAAAGTAACACAGCACCAGGATTTATTTCATGAATAAGGAAAAAAATAAAACGAAATAAAACTTTTATGGTGTCTGTTTTAAAGTTTTAGGTTACAGACAATTCATTACAGTCCACCAACAATTTCAATTTGTTTTCACAAGTACATAATGTTTCTTCCTACAGTTTTTCAATTCGAAATACGAAGTTTCAGATTCGTTACTAAGAAAATCGATATTTCTTTTACAACAGCATCAACATAATATTCGTTCGTGGTTGTCGCCAAAGTCGGATTCTTGTTCATATTTCATAAGCATTGTAGGACAAGAGTCAAGGGGATGGAATTCCAAAGTCGACAACAGACAGCAGGATAGACTGCTGACTACTTGTAGTACAAAAATAAAATCAAGCAACTATAAATACACAATAAAAAATAAAAAAAAAAAACAAGTAAGAGAGTAAAACACTGTGCCGAATACACATTTTTATGCAGACATGAACAAAGATACAGATACAAAATGCGACGTACAAGTACCGGTATTACAAACCAACAAACCAACGAATACACGAACCCAAGGAATTAATACATACTCGTACAACATCCATAAGTAGCGAAACAATGAAAAACCAAGAGACGACAGAGACATTCCACATACAAACAACACATCAACAACAGCAGCGACAACAACAGCAAAAGCAACAGCAACAGCAACAGCAACATCATTAATAATTTCCATTCAGCACTGCAAACTGGTTTAGAAATGGCAAAAGACACAACAAACATTCAGCCACAGAGAGGAGCTACGAAATGCAAAAACCAGTTAAGAAATCACACGGGCGTGTGTGTTTTGGCGACGACGACAACGACGCATCAATCGGCGATTGCATTCAAACGGTTTCAGACCAGACGGAAGAGCAACATTTTCTGTCCAAATTACAAGCAGTATTAAATTACAGTGAAGTGAAAGAAAAAAAAAATACTAAATAAATAAAAAGACATAAATACAGTGCATAAAATATATGTACATACATACATCCATAAAGAAAAAAGTATATAATATAAAGAAAAAAAAGTGAAAAAGTTTAATATCGCGTAAAGAAAATTTAAAATGTCTCTGATACCGTTCATTTTGGATTTGGCAGATGAACTCCATGAGTTTAGCCGTTGTTTGGCCAATGGTGTAGATATAAATGACTTTGGTTTTGGCCTATATACTGGCACGGATCAACAACAGCCACAGCAGAACCAACAGCAGCAGCAGCAGCAGCAACAACAACAACAACAACAACAACAACAGCCGCAAAGCAGTCCCAGACGCAGTCGGACTTCATCATTTTCTTCGTTTTGGATGCCTTCGAAACGCCATCACCCTTACAACCGCATAAAAACCGCTTGCTGTGCTAAGTCTGGAGAAGAAACTTTGGCAAACCCTGAAAAATCGGATGCCAGCTCCTCAAGCATTGGTGGTACTCCAGGCAAATCGGCTTCTTATTCTGTCGTCAATAAAAATGGCTTTCAGGTGAGCATGAATGTAAAGCAATTTGCACCGAACGAGCTGTCGGTGAAAACAATCGATAATTGTATTGTAGTAGAAGGCAGACATGACGACAAAGAAGATGGTCATGGTGTTATTTCCAGGCATTTTGTACGCAAGTATATGCTGCCAAAGGGTTACGATCCCAATGATGTGCTCTCGACTTTGTCTTCGGATGGAATATTAACGGTGAAGGCTCCACCACCACCACCGCCGGCAGCGAAAAACGATGAATCCAATGAGCGAGTTATAGAAATTCAGCCGACACCGGGACCAACCCCTGTAATGATGGTGTCTGCAAAGGACACTCCAGCAAAGGAAACAACGAAAAAAGTGGTGACAGTGCCATCGGCTCGTTTGGAATGCCAGTTGCCCGAAAAGAGGCAAAAATTGGATATCCCTCCAGAACCGGAGCCGGAAGAGCCTACAGAGGCAGCAGCACCAATACAACCATCCACGGCGACAGAAAACGATATTGATTCAGAATTAACCCTAGCCCCAGCCCCAGCAGCAGAAACAGAAACACAAACAGAATTTGAATCTAACGATGTTGAAATGGAAAAAGCCGATGAACAAATCACTGAAATTGTGGTTAAACAGCCAGAACAGCCACAAACACCCGACGTGGCTGAAATGAAAAATGATGTAGAGAAAAAATCCGAAATTGTTGAGCTGGAAGAAAAACTACTAGAGAAGGAGCAAGAGAATATAATGGATGAGACTGAAAATAAATTATCGGATGAGTGTGTGTCCGAATCAAATGGAGACACAAAAGATATTTGCGAAAAAATGGAAGAATCGTGTAGTGTTGCGGATGCAGCCGAAGCTACAGAAAAAATCAACGAAACTCCTGCTGAAATTAAAATTAAAGAAAGTGTTGAAAATATAACTAAAATGGATGTAGATGATGGTGAAGATGAAGGCCATAATGATGACGATGAAAAAAGTGACAATGTAGACATTGTTGTAGCCACGAATAAAACGGCCGATAGTGAAACAACAAAAACGACTACTACAACAGCAGCTGCTAACGATGTTTCTGCAAAAAACATCGACAACACAGACAAAGAAAAAACTAATAACACAGATACTTCCAGCAGTAATACTACAACTACCAACACTAACAATAACAATAATTCAAATACAAACAGCACCAGCAGCAGCAGCAGCAGCAGCAACAACAACAACAACTCTTCCCCTGAAGACGATACAGAAAATTCTATTAAAGGTGGAAATGGTGTTGTAACCGGCGAAATTCCACTCGATATACCAAACTCTGCCGACAGCGATGCTGACACCACTACTACAAATAAAATTATTATAGGCTTAGCAAACGACAAGGCTGAATCTGTGGCAGAAGAAGAGGTTTTAACTGAAACTGAAACAGCTGTGCTATGTACTGATACAACAACAACAACAACAACAGACATTATCGATGATGTTGCTCTGCTTAAAGCTGCAACAGCTGACCCAACTGCTATTACAGACAATACAGATGGAAATGATATACTCACCGAATCCATGGATGGCATAACTACAACAGACTTGAGCCCAAACGCCGCCGCCGCCGCCACCACTGTCGATAGTGTTGAGTGTTCGCTGTTTGCTAAAAAGACACATTTGGGTAATGGCAACAATACAACAGCAACACCACTGGTGGGTACCGAAGAAATGGCAAATTAAAAATGTCTGCATTTTTTTTTGTTTTCCCATCACCATTCCTCCCCCCTTCCTTCCATTCCCTTAATTATTCTACCCAAATAACTAACAACAAATACATAAAGAGACTTATAGAATGCAAAAAAAAGACCGAACAACTGAAAGATAAAGTTAAAAATAAAAAATCTTAAGAAAAAAATAATAAAATTCAAATTAACAAAAACGAGGAACTGACGTGAGTATACTTTCGTGAAAGAATACGAGTATACTTCAAATTATAACAACCACTTATACTATAGTACTAAACTCTAAAAATGAAGAAAAATCCAGAAAAAAACTGCTTGCAAAATGGTACATAGATACAACATACATACACACATACACACATACATATGAATGTATGTATGTATGTACATGTGTAAAAGCAGCAGCAAGCGCTTTCTTTTTAAACAAATAAACAAAAAATATACATATTTCAACTGAATTTTAATTTATTGTTCTTTCGTTTTATTTACAAATACAAATTTCTTTTGGCTAGGACAGTAGATACGAAACAATCTAAAAGATACCACAGCCAATTTTCCTATATTTTATAAAAAAAAAAATCCTATTTTTTTCAAATATTTTTTTTTCTTTATTAAGTACAATAGATTTCAAAAATAATAATAAAAAGCATAATACATACATATGTAATAATAACGATTATAAGATAATTGCGTATTTAAAATGATATGAATACTTAAAAGAAATGAATAAAATTAATTAAAATACAAATACCTACCATTTGAACTTTTAATATAAAAAAATCAAACAAAATAAAAACAGTTAAAAGACAACCAATATTAATTATGAAATAATTAATGACATAATAAAACAACAAAAATATATACCTATACATGCATATATACATATGTATGTACATACATACATACATATATACATATGTAGGTATATGAAGTACTTGAAAAAAAAATTTGTGATTTTTGATTTCAAAATTGCAACAACTTCTTGATTACATACGAAGATAATGATGATGATGATGATGATGACGATATGATGATGATGAAAATTAATCAATAAAAATTCTCTGAATGATGTTCAATAAACATATTAATTGCATAATTCAATGTGAGAATAAATAAATTCTAACATGTGTTTTTTTATTTTTAGCAACTCTGCAATAATTTTTATTTATTCATACATGTTTTTTTACTTAAATAGGTCGTGTTTTTCTTACTATTCAAGACAATCTTTTTAAACGCAGATTTAAAGACTTATGCCCTTATGCAAAAAGGGCATACTTTAAACCTGGTTTTGCCATACAAAATTCGTTTGTTAAACCAACTTTAAGTTTAACAATCGTTTTTGCATAAGGGGGTAACCCCCCTTAAAGCCTTAAATAATTAAAGCCTTATTCATAAAAATTATTTTTGATTTACTATAAGAGGTACATTTACATTTTAGTGACTTAGCATAATTAAATACATAGCCGGACAAAAAAATTCACACAGCATCCATCTTTGATTGGGACCTCTTATATACAGGATGTGCCAAAAGTTACCATGGGGCTTAAAAGTTTAATAACTTCTTCGTTTATTAATTTTTTTTTTATTTTTTTCTCAGGTTTAGAATATACATAACAAAAATTAAAAATTTAAAAAACGCCCGATATATCTAGAAAAGATGTGATATCTTCTAAACCGCTGGACCAATCTTCTTCAAACATAGTTAAGAACCTTTTCGATCAAGTCACCTTTCAAACAAAAAAAAACTAAATCAAAATCGGTCCATCTGTTTGGGCTGTACGTGGACACGGACAGACACACAGATAAACAGATTAGAGATCGAACGAAGGCGTTTTTTTTGGCCGAAGCCGAACTTCGGCTAAAATCCTAAACTTCGGTCAAAACCGAAGCCGAAGCCGAATGTTTTAAATTTTAAAAATGATACTTGTTTTATATGAATTAAGAAAAAAGTTTCCTTTTTTGAGATCACTGAAATAGCTGTAATATCTATTGGATGCATAACAAGAAAAATAAAACTATTTTGCAATTTCTAGATTGTTTTTTCAAAGCAACCCTTTCAAAACGTTAAACACAATAGAAACTGTCGGCGAGCAACGGCCAAAGTTAATGTTATTTTTCAAGCTTGGAATGAAAAATATTCGGCTTCGGCTTCGGCTAATCGGCCGATTTTTGCCATAGGCCGAATGTTGGCCGATTACCAATTTTTGGCCGAAGGCCGAAGCCGATTAATCGGTCGAACTCTAAAACAGATACACAGATACACAGACACACACTACAAACTTATAACACCCCTTTTTTTTGGTCGGGTATTAAAAATGGACATTTTTTTACACTAAGTATGAAAAATAATGTCTCTTAAATGACCACCGTTTTCAGCTTCGCACTGGTGGTCTCGTTGTAGAGCATTTTCCATAACATCTTTCAAAATTTGTGGCTGTAGCGTTCGAATTTCTGCAACAATGTTTCCCTTGAGTTCAATGATTGTCTCTTGCTTGTTCACATACACTCGCTCCTTCAAATAACCCCAAAGAAAATAGTCGCGTGCTTTCAAATCTGGCGATCGCACTGCCCAAATAATTTCCGAATTTCTGGAAATTATTCGCTCTCCAAAAATTTTACTTAAAAGTGCTATTGGGTCTCGGTCAGTGTGGACAGTGGCTCCGTCGTACTGAAACCACATACCAGGTCTGTTTTCAAGAGCAGGACGTAAAAAATTGTCTATCATAAACCGATAGCGCTCTCCATTTACGGTTACAGCACTTCCATCTTCATTCTCGAAGAAGTAAGGCCCCATGATATGTTCAGATGTGATCCCACATAATATTGTACAACTAATGGGTAGCAATTGGCGTTGATGAATGGCTCTTGGATTTTCAGAACCACAGAACCTATAGTTCTGCTTATTAAGAAACCCATTCAAATGTTGACGATATGCTCTTTGCGTTAAAATAATTGATCTCTGATTTAAATAATAAAATTCTATTATTCTGGTTCTTTGTTCAGTTGTGAATCTCTCCATTATTTATTCTCCAAGTGTTATTTATATAATCTGAAAAATAAAAAAAATATACAAACGAAAAAGATATTAAATTTTTAACTTTTGACCCACCCTGTATTTTGAATAAAAATACACGGCCTTATAAGTTTTTTAGCAAAGTTATTTATTTTCATGTTTCTTATATAAATATGAAAAAAAAAATTAGAATTTAAAGTGCTGCTTAAGCGAGACAAAAACATATTTTCCTATTAAAGGCAGGAATTCAGGTGAACAAAAGTATTCACACAGCGTGCTGGATTACCTTGTAAAATCAAATTTAGAACAAATTAAAGTTTTGTAGTGTACTCTTTCTTCTTTACAACCTATTCTAACCTTCCTGAAATGGAATGAATCGGTTGTTTGTTACATCAATTCCAATAACATCCCATTATTTTTCAGAATTTCTTTGAGTTATGAGATTTACAGGGCATATGATGCTTTTCCACTCGTCTGTCGAATTCATCAGAAATATGTATATATTTAATCGGGTTCATGTTCGGTGATTGCGGACGAGATGATAAAATGTATGGAACCTGGTGAATAATCGACAATCGAACGAACGTTCGGAGGTTCTCTTGCTGAAAATGCAAATTATTCATAAGACTCAGTTTTTCGGTGCTGTCCCACAGACTTTCTTTTAAGATATTGAAATAAACCGTTTTTTCCATTGCTCCGCGGTAGAAAATTATATTCTCCATACCTACTGCAGCCACACCTCCCCACATCATCACGGTGGGTGATGGTACTAATAATATCGATCTTCTCCAATTAGGTATTTGGCTTCCTTCAAGATACAATTAGACGTGCCATAACCATTACCAAACCAAACTTCAATTAATGTCTATTGTGTTTATCAGCGTATGTAGGTATGTATGTAAGTACCCTGCAGAAAATTTTATGACAATTGAAACAAGCGTACTCATCCTATGACTTGAGAAAATGGGAGTGTTAACAAAAGTAGGGAGTAGTGTATGGTGAAAAGAAGGCATATCGTGTAAGTGGTTACATATCCACATTTTTCTTGAATTGGGACTGGTTCTAGTATTGTTTGATGTGGCTGAATCCACATTTATCAAATAGTATAAATATATCTCTTTTTCGTTGGATTTTCTCTACATCGAAAGCTGCAGCAGTGCCCCATAGCTAACGTGGCCAGATGTGGCAAAAAGCGGGACATGAACCATCAAAAAGGGGGATTTAAAAATAAATATTAAAAAGCAGTATGTACTTAAGATATAAAGTTTTCACAGTTTCTAACATGAGAGAAAATGTTAATATATGTAGGTAGGGCAAATTTAAAGTTTTTTGAAGAACTCCTGAAAACTCGAACTTCAAACAATTCTGAGTATGCACGTTTTTAGAGGACCACTTGGACATGATTTATCAAAAAATAAAGTGCGTATCCATCAGAAAATTCCAAGTTAATAACTTGGCAATCGGCCCAAATCCGAGTAAATGTCGCGTTTTCAAAAAATTGATAAAGGTCCTGCATGCGTGCTTAAAATCATACACAATAATTTTCTTTCCAATATGATATTTGGGAATCTATATAATAAAAAATCTTATAAAATATTTCTATTGTCGGAGTTAGTTTTCTAAAATCGTGCGGTTTCAAATCGATCGGTTTACAGAACAGGGTCGAATATCTAGTTCAAATTCAGAAATAGATTAATGGGGTAGCACCTTGTAAATAAATTTGCATTACTTTTTCCGTCTCGGTTGCCTCATTTATTGCAAAAGTCCTTTCGAAATGCATTATAGCTTAACAGAGCTCTGTTAGGACACTAATAGAGCTCTGTTAAAGCGCAAGGTTTGTGTCAAGGGTTATAAATCGATACAAGCACAAACTTGAAATTCCGACGATTCCGACAGAAAATAATGCAGTGATAATTTTGAAACTCTTCATGACATGTTAATAATGAGAATTATATTCTACACATTAGCTGCACTACAAGCGTGACACTTCATTTCAAAACAGGTGTAACGAAGCACACAGAGATTTGGATAGTTAAGCAATAACTACACTTAAAAAATATTTGGATTGAATTTTTATCACTTACATTTTAATAAAAATCTAATAAGAGATTGAAGTTTTGAAAAGAGGGATGTCTGGTCGGGTTACCTACCCGTAACTGAATTCCGTAACACCATAAAGGTTTCAAAAGTATATTAAAAGTTTACCATCTAGACTGAATATTTAATTTCAACCAATCACCCAATGTATCTGAGTTAATTTAAGTTTCATTTGTGTTGGCACAATTGTGAAGAGAACATTCACACGTATTCTTACCAGTTTTGGTATCTTTGCAAAGAGCAAACGCACATTAAGCTGTTGCGAAAAGGGTAAAAAGCGCAAAAAATACGAAAAAGAGGGTAAAAAAGCACCAACTTTTTTCTTAATGTTAATACATTAAGCTATTTAAAAAAGCAGAGTTTGGAGTGTAAAGCTAGATTTACACGATTGAAATTTTCTTCAAAATTGCTCTTCAAAATGGTTTAAGCTCGTGTAAACAGCAAAATTTCTTTAAAATTGAAAATGAAGAAAATTTCAATCGTGTAAATTTAGCTTAAAACATAATAATATAATTTCAAGTTTTTGCCTCAAAATATGAAATATATGAAATTAAAAACTGCTTGAAATTTTCTTGTGTTATTTTTATTAAATTAATTTTTTTTGACATTTCATTCATAAAAAGTCAAAGGGGCTTCATGAAACAAGTCTCGCATATTTGCCCAATTGCACAAATCACAATTTTAAGAGTTCTCATGAAAACCCTTATTCATTTTTCAAAATGTTAGGAGTTACATATATGAGCGGTGTTAGTTATTTGGTAGGTGATGCTTAGGCTTAGATTAAGATACATATGTATGTTACAGAAAAATATTTTAAACATACAAAAGCATTAAAAGCATCACTTTTTTCCTTAAGTAACTTAAAAGTTTTTGTTTTTGCGATATTCACACTTATTCCAGTTGCCAACACTGACAGCACGTCAATACGATACCAAGAAATTGGGACTTGGCTACCCGTTGTCTAAAACAACTGACAACCTCATGCTGTCAATTGTTCTAGTATGATTAAATATTTGTGTAAACCTTAACAAATGCTTATTGCGTACTACTATCAATAAATTATTATGCATAGAATTATGTGGTACTTTCCAGTTACTTCCTTTTTCTATTTTGCAAGAAGAATTTTAATTTGTTAATCCCAATTATGAAAATTTTTCTAAATTGTTTTTAACATAGTTTCCGTTATTGTCATTAAAAACAATTTAAGAAGGCTCAGTCAAAAGATGCTGCTATTAGCTCTTAAGAGTACATTAGGTTTGTAAATTAAAAATATTTTTATTTTACATAAAAGCACCAAAAGCACTGTGAGAAATTGTTAAAAAGCACTGTAAATACCCGTTTTTTAAAAAAGGGTAATAACCAAAATTTCGCGTTTATGAAGAGGCAAAAAGCACCAAAAAATACCCGAAACGCACCAAAATACCATCACTGATTGTTACCCTCTTTAATTTAGTCGTCGATGAGACAGCGACGAATGCACATCAGGCGGATGCTTACATATTTTTTTATATTTTTTTCAAGAATATTTGTCCAGCAAACATACGTGTTTCATTTGGAATTGATGATGATATGCGAAAAATATTTTGTTATAAATAATGCATTTGGTAACATACAATGCCTTTTATGTTATCAAAGCTTTAAGGGAAAAAAGGAATATGTTATTAAAAGACATTATGATGCTTTTCATAGTAATATGAATAAGTTTAATGGTAAGGAAAGGAAAAAGCTTTTAAATAAAAATAAAAATATTTATTTTGAAAAAATAAAATAATGGACGCTATCAGTGGACGATACCAAACTAAAGTTTAAAAATGCATAATTTTATTAGGTGAATTTTCACCTTTGTGCTCCACCAACCAACCATTCTTTTATTTATTTTTTTCTTGAATGGAAAACATGACAAATTATTGTCGTATCTTTTTTAATTTTTTTTATTTCACTGTTTACTTAGAAAAAGTTTTATTTTCAATTAATAATTTTACTTAATCCACGTTTTTTTTTTCAAGATAGAAAATATGTCTATTTATGTATAAATATATAATGCACCATTATCTTTCAAACGCTTGGCTTTGTGTTTGGTGGGTAGCTCGAAACCTAAACACATAAAAAATTTACCAATACATTGACAGTGCACACCATTGGCTTAGAGTCACTGTTGCCAATTCAGCTATTTTCTCGTCAAATCTAGCGATTTTTAAGTACATTTTGCGGGAAAAAATATAATTTAGCTATTAGCGGGAAATCTAGCTATTTTTTGTGCATTATAGTTTGCTTTAAAATATGAGCTTGTGTAGAAATATTGACCGTATATGAAGCAAGCTATGGGAGAAAGGTGATTGATTAGCGCCACAACAATTAAAAAAAGGGCGATTGTCAGCAAAAATGTAGTACTCCAAACAGTGAACTCGTCATACAAAAATCAGCAGGCTTGTGAGTGCTACTTTCACTCTATAATAGCAGAAGCCTGCTTTATTTGAAGCAATTTTTTTAATATGGAAGTAGTGAATTCAGTACTTAGCAAATTAGGTAACAATTCTGATTACGAAAATATTAATGTTGAAGATTCGCTTAAAATTTTTAGTTAAAAATAATACCACGTATAATTTTGTATGCATCAGAGCTGGCCACCGAGAGAAAAGTATTCGCGTATAAAAAGTCGATTGTTGTTCGGCACTCTGGTGCTAATTTGGGCAGGCTGAATTTATATGTATTTATATTGCTCTAATTTGATATTTTATAAAATTAAATTTTGGAAATATGAAAGAACTTAACAAGTTACCATAAAATTTCTGAAACATCCTAGAAATAAATATGTTTTTTAGCTATTTATCGCTAAGTTTTCGAATATTTTTGAAGTTTAGCTATTTTCTAGCTATTTTCATGTCTACTTTAGCGATATTTGTTGGAAAAAAGTTGGCAACAGTGCTTAGAGTCATGTTTTTATGTAAAGCTATGTACAGACGGTTGTCAGATCTTACAATATTGCCAGTAAAATGTGCTCAAAATTTCTTACAACCGTGTGAACTGGCAATTTTTGTCAGACGTCGTTGCCAGAAAAATCATTTTCAGTCCATTGCAAGACTAGCAGCTGACAACAAATTGTCAGACATCTTACAATCGTGTGAACACTTTGTAAAATTATTGCCAGCTATTTGTCAGACATTTTAATATTGTCAGATGCGCGAAGTTCGTGCATCTGACAATGGCGTCATTGTAAGAGAATTATTTCTATGGGCAACACTGTACACGCTTGATTTTAAAGAAAATATATTTAATAAAATATATGCAGCCAAAATCATTGCAGTTGCTTCTTTATGGTCCATAATAATTAATATTTTCACTTTTTACATTTAACACCACCACAAACGATTGATATTTAACAATTTCTAACAAGCGCTTTGAGTCTGGCAACGCATAATAATGTCTGGCAATTTTTGCATATGACAACCGTGTGAACTTACAATTTTTTTGCTGACGATTTTGTCAGCTGATTTTATTGTCATACAATCATCTAGCAATAAATTGTAAGATTTCCTGACAAATTTGATACAACCGTGTGAACTGTCAATCTGCCATACACTTGCAATTTTTGATTGTCAGTACAATGTCAGCACATTGCCAGATCTAACAATATTGTAAGATCTGACAACCGTGTGTACATAGCTTAAGCCGTCGATCAAGGTGTATACCAAGGTATTTCACTTGTGAATGTTGAGGAACAACTCTCTCTCTCTCTTCATAGGGTTAATCAAGGTGTACTTAAACAGGTGGCAGCGTTACTTCAGCTGATAATTTTTGCTCTATGTGCTTTGTAGCTGAAGAATGTCAAAAACTTCGTTTTGTTTTGGTTTTGGTACAATTATTTTTGTGCTTTTGACATTCTTCGGTTCTTTTCACAGCTATGGTTGCCGTATTTTTGTATAACAAATCCTTAAGGGCTTTGGACACGATCAAAATGCTGTCAAGTTCGTGTACGTGTGCTTGCTGGCTTGATATTAACAGGCTTGATGACCCACCAAGCATTCATTTATATTTTGATTTTGTACTGTTCGTAGTTTAAAAAAAAATATATAAAAATCTCTAGAAAAAGAAATGCAAAATAAAATAGTTCTCAACACTTCTTTTTTTCTTCACAAGTCAAATTTATGTTTTTCTTCTTTTAATTCCGATTTGTTAGCAACCGTTCACAATGGAAATAAAATTATAATGAAAATTTGTTCGTGATTGACGGGTTAACACATACACGTATATAAAAAGTGACAGCAAGCATGCCAAAAATCAAAATTTTTTGATTTTCTATCAAGCGTCGTTGGTGTCACACATACTAACAAATTTTCACTCAGACTATAACCAATCTCATCAAGCATTTTGACCGCATCTAGATCCCTTTACGCAGTCACCTGTATAATTACACCATGGGGTTAATTTTACCTGAACCAGGGAAGGCATTGAGAATTTTAAAAATGTACCAACAACTTTCAAAAATTTTACTTTTTTGACCTTAATTGTACTAAAATTTTCTTTTAGTTCAAATTACATATTTTTATTTGATTTTATTAAAAGAATCGACTTTGTTCTGGCTACCAAATCGTTTTCACAAATTTGCTTGTAAGTTGCGATGTTAAAGCATAATGGTTACAACTATTTAAGTTGAAATTTGAAACGTACAAATTAACAGCAAGTGCTCTAGCATCCGAGATTAGAAGAAAAATTAGTTGAAAATGGACGAGTTCTCATTTTTTGGTGTTCTCCCTGCGTTTTGCTTTCACAACACTGTTTTCAAGTGAGAAGAATATGAGTTTCATTGTTTTAAAGTGAAAATTAACATATGCAATCGTTTGAAAAGAAATGCGGAGTGAAACTGGGTAGATTCCCTAAATGTACTAAATTAGTAATTGGTGTACTATTGTACCAATTTTGCCATCCCTGACCTGAACACACTTCTCTTCACTTTTATTCACTTTCACTTCACTTTTATTCTCCATAACTTCATCCATAGTTCAATAGGGTACTATTACTAATATTGCGCGTGTATGTATTACGAATATTTTTTTTTTGCTTAGTTTGCCTATATAAGAAAGACTCCGCTGGGGCATGTATTATGTACTACGAATATTTTTTTTGGTTTAATGTAATGGGTGTTTTTTATTGAGGTATAGAACTTTAAGTTGGCATCACTTTTTTAACTGGCGGCCATTTTGTCAGCTGTCAAGTGATTAATATTTAGTTTGGTTTGCCATTTCATCATGAACAGGTTGACAAAAGAACAACGCTTGCAAATCGTGCAAATTTATTTCGAAAATAATGGTTCAGTTCGCGAAGTTTACCGCAAGCTCCGTCCATTTTATGGTCGACATAATCGTCCATCAGAGCAATTAATTCGGTTAACCATGGATCGTTTTCGCACTACGTTTACTCTATGTGATAATACGCATCCGCAGAGACGTCGAACAGTGCGCACCGAAGAAACAATTGCCGCTGTAGAGCAAAGTGTTGAAGAGGACCCGAATGAATCGATTCGCCACCGTGCACAGCAATTGGAGCTGATAACCGACTATTTTGTTCCCGAATTGGATGGCATGAATGTGGATGAGTTGCGGTTCCAACAAGACGGCGCTACATGCCACACAGCGCACGTCACAATCGATTTATTGAAGGAAACATTCGATGAGCGCATAATTTCGCGGAATGGACCTGTCAATTGCCCACCAAGATCGTGTGATTTGACACCATTGGATTATTTTCTTTGGGGATATGTGAAGTCGCTCGTCTACGCCAACAAACCAGAAACGTTAGGGGACTTGGAAGCCAACATTCGTGGCGTTATTGCCAACATACGGCCCCATATGCTCGAAAAAGTGGTTGAAAATTGGACCTGTAGAATTGGCTTTATTCGAACCAGCCGCGGCGGCCACATGCCCGAAATCATATTTAAACATTAATGGCATAAAATTATCCTTCCAATAAAGCCAAATTGATGGACATTAAAACGATTTTCTTGTGTTTTATTTCAATTCGAAGTTCTATACCTCTAAAAAAAAACACCCTGTATATATAAAAAAGAATTCGCTGGGACATCTGTTCACTATGAAGGTTAAACAATGAATCAATATAAGTAGACTGCCAAGTCACTCTGGAACAAGTCCCGTAACTACACTTACATAGATATTAACCTAAGCTTAACTAGTACGTATTTATACTTTTGAGATATGAGTGCCCCTATGATCGGGTAGGTAGTGTGCAAGCCTGCCATGCAGTAGGTTAATAGTTTGAATATAAATTTTTTTTTTTACTGAAAAATAAAAATACATAATAAAAAAAGTTCAAGTTTGCGTTGTTACAGTTACATAAATGTCGGAATGGTATTTATATATAATTTATATTCCACACGGAATATGTCCCTATAAGATTAGTTAAGTGATAAGTTATAAGGTGCATACAAAGAAAAGTGACTTTTCCACTTCATAGGAAGTGTTAGAACTCGGACTGGTCCCTATCACTTGGTGTTCGGTCACGTGGCTAGTCGTGTGTCAGTTCCATTTCCTGCAGGGTATGTAAAGTTAGGGACATATGTAACTATGTATCTGTACACCACATCTTTTTCGATTATCTCTAAAATTATCAAAAGTTAAAAATATTAATAAATGTAGTTTCATTTAATATATATACATATATATTTTTATTTTATTGAGTCATAAAAAATAACAAAATTTTACACATAATATATTTAAAAAAACGAAATAATTCAAATCCATTGGAACAGAAGTATTTGTACACTCGGAATAGACTTATAAATTTTTTTTATTTTTCTTAAAATTAGTACTTTGAGGGTCCTCCTTCCGCATTTATCACGGCTTCGACCGAACTAAACTTTTTGTTTCAGCTGAAGATTTTTTCAGGTCATCCCTGTTTCGGGGGTTCTTTCTATCAACTTTACGTTTTAAAATATCCCAACAGTGCTCAATGGGTGGTGAATATAATTGCCTTGGTGCATAATACAGCAACCATTTCTTGACGAAACGAACTATTTAAATAAAAAGATTCATTGATGCAAACACATTTTTCTTGAATTATTTTTTTAAGGAATTAAGTAATGATGGTTCTTAATAGAAAGATATTGTACACATTCAACTTTTACTTTTTTTTAAATAAAAATAAATTCATTTGGTTAAAATTCAAATCAAAACAAATGACTCATTTATCGATGTACTACCAAAAATCTTCATAATTAAAATGAAAAGCGCAAAAACGATGTAAAAATATACACTGAGAAAATGAAAAGAGCAAAAGCCTAAGCACATGAATCAAATACAAGAGCAAAAGTACAAAAGTACTGGATTAAAAATATTAAAAGAATCTAATGATTTCCATTATTTATTTATTATTTTTCAGCATATTTGTAATTCATAATTACTTTTTAATGCCAGAAATGCGATATGGAGGAAACATTTTGCATGTCTGCGCTCCTGTTTAAAGTATAATTACAAAGTAAATCATTAATTACTCTCACAAATACTTTAACAAGTATGTACTGATGAATTTAATTAATAAAATTTTGGCTGTATTTTGAAATTGATTGAAAACAATTTTTAGCAAACTGAAAACCAAATAAAAGAAATTCAAATTTGCTTGCATTGCTGCACACCTTCAACAGCAGATCTTGCAGAATTTTCAATTCATTCAGTAGCCAAACTTTTCGATCACAACACACGAGCACAGCAATTTTAAAATAAGCAAAAAAAAAATATATACAATTGTTGTTTAGTTACACAAAATATTTAAACGCTAATTACAAAAAAAAAAAAAATAAAAATAAAAACAAATGGCACTTGTGCCAACAACCTACAGCGATCTTGAGCTTGAATTTAAACGTCCGCGCTACTATCCACCATACGATTTTCATTTGTATCCATACCTTTGGGATGATCCACGTCTTTTGTGGCCATCTAGCAGGCTGCTTAATCCAATGGACGAATTAGTAACGCGTCGTGTACGAAATCAATTTATTCAATCCCATTCACTTGACTGGTCGTACCCTCTTGTTTGGAGCAATTTATATAATGGGGAACGTGTTCGCATTGATGAGAAGGGCTTTCAAGTAAATATCGATGTCAGCCAATTCAGGCCTCACGAAATAGAAGTTAAGACCACCGATGATTATATCATTGTGGAGGGTAAGCATGGAAGACGTACCGATAGCGGCAGCAGTTATGTGGAACGTCGCTTTCTGCGCAAATACCTATTACCCAGAGGCTTCAATCCCAACGATGTTATATCGGATCTCTCCACCAATGGTTACTTGACCATCAAATGTCCACCACCACCACCAGCTAAGAAAACGTTTAAATCTATTGAACGTTCAGTTAATGTCAATCAAACTGGCAAATATGCCATACCTTGGAAATATTAATTAATCACTCGTCATGAGCAATTTAAACTCAGCGAAGGACAACGTATAAACAGAGTGCATTGGCAATAGCATTGAAGAAATTGGTGAAGAATGAAAAGTGCAAGTATATACATACATGAGTGTCGTCTATACGATCTTGAAAAGTTCAAAATGTAAACAATTGCGTCATAGCATAAAAAAAATAAATAAATGTAAATAAAGAATATAATAAAAAGCTTTGCGAAAAAAGTTTTTAACAAAAATATTTAAATAAATTTCATTCTCTTACACAAAATTAATACACTGTTCAACGATATCGAAAGACGACGTTCTTCGTTCGTTCTACAATTTGTTTACAAAATAAAAACAAATTTTATCATTGTTTTCAATATGGGCATTTCCACAATCATGTTACGTAATTGCCACGTTATGTCACCAAAGCAATTAAGCTTGTAATTTAGAGCTATGCTGTTTGAGTTGTTCCTATCTTTTACTAAATGTAGAGCTAACTACGTTCTAATCCCATATCCAAAAAGGTTTATAGAACATGCCATATACATATGTATGTATGTCACCATTTTCTGTGGGCTCACAAATATATTATTCCCTTGAATCGTTGAACTGGATATAAAATATAATAAATAATGATCGAAAAATCTGATCTGTGTATTCAAAGCAAAATGTACATGTTCAGGAAATACAATTATTTTGAAGGTTATAAAATTTAAAATTTGGCCAAAATTCATATACTCGTGCATACACACACATCTACATACATATGTATTTCATTACCTTAATATAGAAAGGCCTTAACTCATTATTTTATATAACGAAAAATGCAAAAATCTCGATTTAAAAAAAAAAATAATGAGTTACGGCCTTTCTATATTAAGGTAACGTTTTATATATGCATATGAAAAATCAAATAAATAAAGTACATAGAATTAATTTTTACAGATTTCACCAATCCACCCTACTTGAAGATTGACATGGTACAGTGGAACCGTTTAAAAAATAAGCGGATATAAATAACAGTGGTCTGTTTCTCAAAAATTACAAGAGTTGTAATACAAGTAAAATAGAAGTAAAAAATTTTTAATCTAATTTTTCGACCTTTCTTTATATGTTCAATTAAACTATTTTTTTAAGCTTATGTCTGCTTATATTTTTATATTTTAGTTCAATATTTAATTAAAATTTGGTTAACTTCTTCAGGAAAATTTTTTTTTATTTTATAAGAAATATTCTGGAGAAATATCCTGGAGATATTTCTTATTTATTTTATAAAAAATATTCTGCAGAAGTTAACCGAATATTAACGAAATATCGAACTAACGTCCCTTTTCACAATGTATGGTTAAGAGTTAACGTGAACTTTAACTGACAGTTCTTCATACAAAACTTGCCGTTAAAGCTCCTGTTACGAGTAGCTATTATTAATTGTACTCGTACATTTTACCCGTTATCGAAAGCAAACTGACTGTTATTTAGGCTTATTCTATTTAATGGAGCTTAGGGAAAGGAAATATATATCACAAAAGTGTTCTCTGGAGAAAGGGATATATATATATATACATATATATATATATATATAGAGAGAGAGAGAGAGTAAATAAACCCCAATTTGTTGGTATTGTATTGACGTGACGTCGATGTTGACAGCTGGAATAAGGGTGAATACATTTTCACAACTGTTTTACTTGTATTACAGCACCTCGGTTATGAATTAATCTAAGTCCTTAAACTGGGTTAGGACAGGGTGTATATGAAATTGCGTTTTAAGAAACTATTTCGAAATGGTTTACTTAAAATTCAAAAAAATATATATATTTACGCCTATACAAAGGGTGATTTTTTTAGCAAGTTTCTTTCTCGTTGTACCTTCATAGTAAACAGACGTATTAGCGGAATTTTTCTTACATACATACATACTAAACAAACAAAAAATCATACAAAAAAATATTCGTAGTACATATTAACTTCTATAAATAAGCTTTTTTGCTCTGCTAATATTTTTTACATAATCAGTATTTGTTATACAAAAAGAAAAAAAAACCGTAAACAAAAAAACACAAACAAAGTGCCCTTGAGGAATACTCTATATGAGTACCTCAAAAACAAATAATTGTGAAGTGAGTTATAACGGCAGAAATGCCTATTTTACTGTGAGTTCTGATGCTTTTAATGATAACAATAAAAAATCTGATGATAGACTTACTGTGTGTTATGAAGCTATTAATAAAAAAAAATCTGATGATAGACTTTTTGTAACGGCAAAGCCACTATTTCGTCAGCGATCAGCTTTGCTTTAGCCAATGCCAAATAGTAATTCGTTAACATTACTAGTACTTCTACATTTAAGTCAGCGATATCATCCGCTTCGGGCTCGTGGTCATCCCTTAACCAAGTTTTCACTATACATTAGAATAGCCCAAAACTCAAGGTCAAAGTCGGAAAGGACAGATATATAACTGTGGTAAGGTGCGGGCGAAGCCCAAAGTCTTCTAAAATTTCATCTGCTCCAAAAATATCTAGGGATAACAGCGCATCCTCTACTAACCGTCAAACCCTTTTTCAAATATTGCAAGATGACAACAACAAACCCGATGTATCCACGAACAAAATATCCAAGCCGCCACTAATCTATTTGAGAGAAAAACAATTCAAACCTTCCTATTAAAAAAATAATCTCGGACATTGGTGAGAATAAACATTGTTCCAATAAAACGTCGTAACATTGATGAAACGAAAATTCAAATTTATGAAGAAAAAGATTTTTGCAAAATGATTACTGAATTTGAAAGAGGTAAAAAAAGTTTCTACACATACATAGATTCTTATGTTGTTCCCGAGGAAATAAAAAAAGGTCCCCCAACCTCTATTTCGCGTTGAATTTGAGCCAAACGATATAAATTTGAAAAAACTGAGACCCATCCAATTTATAATTTAATATATCTCTTATACCTAAAAATAACAGTTGAAGAACCACACAATTGTTCTGGACCCGTACAGTGCCATAATTGTCAATAATATGGCCACACAAAAAAAAGTTTGTGTTATCTGCGGTGAATGGCACGATACTGCTGGTTGTACTAAACCTAAAGATCTAGCAGAAAAAAATTTAGTAATTGTGGAGGTAATCACACCGCTAACTACAGAGGATGTTCTGTATATTCTTTCGTTAAACAGACTATGGAGCAAAAACCTAAAGTAGCTCCAGCACAAACAGCAAACACTTACTCTGCCACTTTGGCTCAAATGAGCTAACCAGTCACTTCATGTGTATCGTATGCCGATGCTGGTGGGGCCGGTCAATTGGCCGTCTAGATCGTGCGATTTAACGCCTTTAGGTTATTTTTTGTGGGGCTATGTTAAGGCTCATGTCTATGGGAACAAGCACTGAACGGTTAACGCACTGGAAGACAATTTTGTCCAAAACTGGACCCAGCGTACGGACCATTTCAGACATATCCGCATTCTACCGAATCAAACAAATTTCATAAATTTTTTTTATGTGTTTTTTTTTTTTAATTAAATCCGAAAGCTCTTAAAAAATCACCCCTTACATATAAAAAGAGGTCGAAAAGAGGCATTTTAAAATTATACGAATTAGTTTTACATATTAAATTTTAATTGAACTATGTAGAGTGAGTTTTAATCAGGAATAAATGCTTAATCGGGCTTAAGTTCAGTATTTTTATTCATATTGAATAGAATATCTCTGTATTAATTAATGTGATCTTTTAAAGAAGAGAAGAAAAATTAAACTAGACTTTAGCTGGGTGGAACTGTAGACATTTTTCTGTGCAGCCACACACTTCATCATCAGCACCCATGTTTATCTACTTGGTTAGAGATTGTTATTAACATCAGCTACGAGTATTTAACGTGAATATTTTAATGAAATGGATTGTGAGAAATGATTATATTGTGTATACAATTACATATTTATTTACCATTGGTAAATTTTGTAAGTATCACTATTCATTTTCTGAGCGCTGCTGATGATGCCGGCCTTCGAAAACACCTTGTTGTTCCGTTCTGCTAGTGTTGGTCAGAATATTAATTTACAATTAACTTTGGTGTTATTTATTCCTTAAAAAATTATCACATGTAATTTGGTTTACAGAGCGATATAAACTTTAGTCTAACCAAATCATAAATACATATAGAAACAAATACAGTTCGTATAATAATAATTGAACTAATTAAAACAATTATTTCTGCTCGCAAAAAATAGAAATCTGTACCTTGTTTCTGTAATTTGTGAGAAATTTTCGCATCGAAAAATCATTAAATCAAATAATTGGACTGATTGTCCTTTTCTACACAGGCTTGTGCAAATAAAAATTTTTTATAAATTTTCTCTTACTTATCCTGTATTTCACAGGAAACATTTCTTCGACTCGAAAAGTTTCACTCACATTCGTTACAGAAACGAGGCACAGAGATTAGAAATTCCCCTTATTGTGAATGGCATCGCCGACGTCACATCAAGACGGCAGTACAAAATTGTCACTTTTCTACTCTTTGCAGACAACAATTGACTACTATTAACATGCTACATTTATCCTTATTCCAGTTGTCGACATCGACGTCACTTTAACACAATACCAAAAAATTTGGTTGGTAAAAATTAGTTCACGTTGTCGCGAGTTCACTGAATTTGATTTTTTTTCTTTTACAAATTCCGAAATAATGATTCCCCTTTATCGTGGTTGGTGTATTTCGAATTTGACTACGACGTTTTTGTAATAGATTAAATAACATTGCAACATTCTTCTTTAATATAGGACCAAAATGCCGAAGTCGAAATATATCAGTCACGATAAGGACCACAGCAATCAGTCAATAAAACACCTTCAAGATAATGTTGAGCATATGTACATAAATAAATATTTATTTATATTATTGTTTAAATAATTATTTTAAACTATTTTTTTACATACTATTTACTTATTGTAAATAGTATGTAAGTTTAACAGATCTATGACTATACTAATAAATCGCAACAAATCAGTCCTAATTCTATTATTTAAAATGTCTTAACATCTTTTTTTAACTTTGCTCCTTTTTACCGACTTCATCAGATTCTTTTGACTTAATAGAAGATGTTTCCACACGTTGAATTGGAATCTCACGAGCTTTTTCTTCGATTTGTGGCTTGGGAACATTAACCGTTAAGACACCGTCCGATGATAGAGTAGAAATCGCGTTATCCGCTTCAAAACCTGATGGCACTGCCACACGACGAACAAAGTGCCTAGAGATGTACCCATTATTGTCGTTCTGCTCTTCCGATTTACCTTCAACAATCACATGGTTGTCCACCACTTTGACTGTAAGTTCCTCAGGCTTAAATTCGGATACGTTCATAGAAACTTGATAGCCATCTTTGCTGATTTTAGCCAAATCTTCTTGCACTAATCGATTCAACTGGTTCCAAGGAGCCACCCGATAAGTGCTAGCAAATGGATATTCAAAGAATGGTGATGATGGCATAGCCAAGCGCCTTAAATCTTCTGCCATACGCCATAGAATTGGTAAACTACGCATTTTTTAAGTTTGTTTTATTAAATTTATTCACTGAGTTGAAGAATTTATTTTTTTAACGAATTTAATCAAGTGCATTTATTACACTAACGTTGTTTCGTTTGTATTTAAGTTTGTTATTTACTGATAACAGAGGGAAGCTCGCCAGCTGTATTTATATCAGGGAAAGATTTTGCCATTAATTTCTCTTAATTTTCTAGCGTTTACCAGAAATTTCTCTTCGTTTGTTCTTTTTGTTTATGCCTTCATCAGTGCTGCCAACACATAGATTATGTTGCCGATAGTAGCGTTTTTTCTTTCTTCTTGTTTTGGCATAGCTCTTAAACACGACGATTTTGTGATGTTTTGCCATAAATTGAATTGTTTTGTTAAACAACTCAAGTGAGATGTTTTAGATTTAAACATCTCGTTAAAGGATAGCATTCACTATCCTACCCAATCGTACGACTTTTGACTAAATACAACCCTGGTATGAGATGGAGTTTATGCAAATTTATGCAAGAATTTATTAGATCAGGGTTGTATATTTTTCAAAAATCTTATGATTATATAGGATAGTGAGTCCTTGCCTTAAACACGCAAAAGGAGTATGTTTTAATAACTTTGTCATTATTGTTTTTTGTTTGTTTTTTAAATGGCTGCATAAGTAGTTGCTTAAATATTATTAAACTATTTATAAAAAGCTTTGGTGATTCTTGCTTTGCTACTTTGCAAGACCATTTGCACAAGTTTGTGAATTTGGGTAATATCTTGTCGGCATTATGTATAGGACTTAACAACGAGTGTCATATTTCGAAGATGACTGCAACGATTTTGTACTAGATTAAATATAAAAATGTTCTTCCACACAATTTGCCATTAAATGCACAATGTAGTTATAACTCACGATTACATCCTAGTGTAATTTTTAATGTAAAATTGTATGGCAAAAATCGTTGAGATTATGTTCAGATTTGCCATTTATGCCATTTTTTATTATTCATAATGTCGTATGCTTATAATATACAGCCCAATTAAAAATTTTCCCAAGGGACTTTTATCTCCACCCTATTCACAGGCATGCGGAATAACTTTATGGTGAGAAAGTTAAAAAGTTTTTCTTATTGGCAGTGTGCACACTTAATTTTTTTTAATTCGGTAGAATCGACAAAAAAAATCGGTAGATTTGAATGAAATTCGGTAGAAAATATTTTTTATTTAAAGAAACATAAAAAATACCAAAATATATGTATGTACTTATATATACAGAGTAAGTGCAAGGAGTATCAAACTAAACAGGTTCCAAAAGCGCATTTAAAACTTCACATGTGATTGGAAATTAAACTGCCATAAACAATGAAGCATTTCCAATAAAAAAAGTGTCATCCCCAGTTATTGGCCCTTACCCTTTATATAGATATGCTATGCATAAATAAAATAATATACATAAATAACAGGAATTCAGTTTTTGTACATAGGTTTTATAAAGCTACTAAAATAACTTTTATTTGACAAACATTTGCTACTACAAAGATTATATGTAAGATCCATTTATGAATTTAAAATTTTGTGCAAAAATTATTATATCATTGGGAGGAATAAATATTTCAACTCCAAGGCATATGTTCTGTTTTAATGATTTTCATGGCAGAAAATTACCGCTGTGCGGCCGTACTGCTATGTGGCAAAATATCCAATTTACATATACATATTCTCTTCTCCGCGGAAAGCTTTCCAAATTTTAGAACATACATGCGATAAATTTTCCGTATATGTGTTCAACTTGATCTTGTGGCATCATTGTTAATCAAAATGTTCGTTCAATATTCGGTAGATTTCAGGCCTTGTTCGGTAGAATTGGTAGATCGTTAAATTCACAAACATATTCGGTAGAATCTACCGAATATCGGTAGAAGTGTGCACACTGCTTATTGGTCTTGATATTAGAGCAGTAACCCGCAAGCCATAGCACAATTGTGCAGATGAAAATCACATACATGCTTATGCTCTTTCATTTAGTCGTCACTGAACAAGCGACGAATGAAGTTGTGCACGCATGTATTAATTTTTTCCTGGTTTTTTGTTTAGATTTTTTGAGCACACGGAACGAAATTTAAGTTCAAATTTAATAATTTCTAAAGCAAAAAAAAATAATTATGTAAGCTAAGAAATATTTTGTGATAAAAAATGCTTTTAGCAATATGTAATGCATTTTATGCTATGAAACACTGAAAAATAATAGGAAATATAATTTAAAAAGGCATTTTAATAGCTTTCACAGCGCTGCGTTAATTTGGAATTTGTAGACTACATTGTTGAATGGACTATTATTTTTTACTTTATACTTAAGTTTTTATTAAATTGCTTATTTACCAAAAATAGTCAAACAATGAATAACCACAGCATGTATCTTAAATTACAAAAATGTTTTCTTCAAGTGTAAATCGGCCATGTTCTGTAAACCGAATCCGAGTAAATTTCTCGTTTTCCAAAAATAAATAATGGCAACATTTATGTGTTTTAAATCATATATCCTTAATTAATTTCAGATATGATATTTCAAGCTCTAAAAAATAGAAAACTACAAAAAAGTCTGAAAAAAATTCGCTATTAGTGGACTTAATTTTTCTAAATCGAGCGTTTTTAAATCGACTCGATTTACGGAACAGGCAGGAATATATTTTACTCTCATTTTTCTCACCACTACAAAGATATTTTATTTTGCGGGACACTGTATTAGAGGGAAACTAATCTTCCGTTTATCTACTATATGAACTTAAAGTAGTTGAGTGTGTAAGTATTTTTTCTGAAAGCAGAAGTAGTTCATGTTTTAGCAGTGCATGTGCGCCGGGCTTGGATAAAAATGTCTAGAACAAGAGGGAAATATAACATTCCGGTGCTTATCGAAGTAAATCCTTATACCATTGTCTAACAACATTTATTAATTTGATTTTTAAATTTTTATATTACTTCCCTTAAAAATGTTTGGGTAGAAAACTCTGAAAAAATTCTCCCTAGTTTATTCCTAGGGAAGTGTAGTTAATAATAGGAATAGGAAAAGGGAAAAACTGCCGGAGAATTGTTGTGGATAATTGAGTTGATTGATAATCATAATTATTTATTATTAACATAAAAGGAAATACATATTAGCTTACATATCAAGGCCTATATTAATGACCTGCTATCAACCAATTCCGGAAAAATCACTTTTTGATTGAAAACTGTTCGACGATGGGATCTAAATTGCTGACACAAATTTCAGTGAGAAAAAAATTAATTTCGGTATCTGTTTTTTAATCTTTGTTATTTGTATGTATTTGTCTATCAACCACTAGATTTTTTTAATGCAATACCTGCTATCAACCGCATTAATTTTATAGACTTGTTAACAAGGCGAATTATGTTTTACTAGGGGACAACAATATAAAAACAACAGGTATATTTGGTGTACGGCCTCTGTCAAACTCCATAAAAGATAAGGAAAAAAGTAAGCATCGATTTTTATGTATGGACTTCGACAGCTAGCGTTCCTCAAAAATTGGAATCAGCTGCCTTTATGTTGCCACTTTAATACAAATTAAAATACGATTTTTTTAAAATATAATGATGCAAAACTAATTCTCTTTTTTTAAACTATAATACTTGCTATCAACCCTAGCGCCGAGAATAGCGCGAAATACTATGTTATTTTTATATGGATGAGACAGTAATCATTTTTAACAAATATTTTGCTTTTGTTTTTGTTTGTTTTGTTTTGTTTGTTTTTGTATGTTTGATTCATAACAGTCAGTATACGAAACACTTCAAAATTTCTGGCGTTTTTTTTTGTATATTTCGTCGGAAAATTAAGAACATTGGCATCATTTTCCTTTACTTTTTCTCTGAGAATATTTTTGAAAAAAAGAGATGTAAAATTGTATCTATGAATGTGCGTGTTGTGCTTGTGTATGTGCAAATCTTTTGTTTTGTTTATTTTTAACTACGTATGGTTTTGTTGGATACTTGTGTTCATATGTAAGTAGATACAGACATACATACGTACATATGTAAGTGTGTTTGTAGTTCATTGAACGAACTTTCAAGAAAGTTATCGAATATTTTTTTAGCATTGTGAAATTCTCTGGTATGATGAAATAAAATCATTTCATAGAATAAATGTTATCAACACAAATGCATACAGTCATGATACAATTATAACAGGTACATGCACAAGCCCAGCCTGTTACTGTATACATTGCAGATAAATGTCAAACTTTGTTTACAAGCTGCAAAAATGTTAGTGTATGTATGTGAACATGATACAATTATAACAGGTACATGCACAAGCCCAGCCTGTTACTGTATACATTGCAGATAAATGTCAAACTTTGTTTACAAGCTGCAAAAATGTTAGTGTATGTATGTGAATAAAATGTTTACAGTGTTGCCAATGAATTTACACAAGGCTGTGTCTGCAATTACACACTGAAGAAAATTACACTACACATCTTTTGTGTAGGTTAAAATTAAAAGAAAAATAAATAAAAATAGAACCCAAAGTAGAATTACACACAGATTATACAAGAATTTAATTCCATGGCCTACACATGTGAGTAGAAATTACACAGTATTTAACTACACACAGATTGGCAACACTGAATAACTATAATCATGCAGGAATGCCGCATCTGCAATTGTACTTTAGTTACCCTGTAATTGCTATTTTTACAAACAAAAGACATTTGTTTCTGACAATTTTTCGTTTGTTTATACCAACAAAATATATGCGTTTTTTGGTGTTGGAATTTTGTTGTAGTCGTGCATGTACCTAGTATAATTGTATCATGCATACAGTGGAAGCTTTTTCGAGTAGCAATTGCAATTGGAAAATTCTGCACAAAAAGGCTTAGCAAAGAGTGCGATGTTTCTATATTACTTTGACGTTGCTTAGGGCAACAAAGTAATCTATGTATGTATATGCACAGTGAAGTAACAGGAATTCATAGAAAACATTTTCGTCTATTTCATTTTTTAATGCAACTGTTCCTGTATATAGTAAAAATTGACGAAATTCCGTAGCTTTCCAGTGAAGAATTTCATCTAAAGACCTTGGCTTTCTTACGAATTCTTTAGGGATAAAAGTTTTCATCTCAAGTAATTTTTTATAAATATTTTTCTCAAAACCTGCTGAAGGACTTGGAAAACAAACTTTTTTATTAATTATTCTTAACAAAAACTTTCTAGTCACGCCTAAATCTACTAAGTGCATGCAGTCAAGTGTTAGTTGAGTTACCATTGAAATACCTAATAACTCCAAGGGAGATTTTTGTTGCAAATACTTTGTTCCATGATGGCTTTTATATTTTCGACAGTCAAATTCGGTGTCTGTTATTAAATTTCCAGGAACTGTATCATACGTGAGTGTTCCATCAATCTTTTTTGCAACCTGGGTACATTTTGAACAGCCATGTCTTGAAGTATGCCCCGGAACACAACTGATGTACGCCTTAGTTGGAGCATCGCATATTACGCTCTTTATTTCCAAAGCGTGTTTTTGGTTTCCTATTTCAACACCACTAGCCTTATACAGCATCATCTTTGAAATAAAGTATCCCAAAAATTCCTCACAATTGGCCGGTTTACTTTTACCTAAAAATATTCCGGCAGCAAATATTGGTGAGGTATCAATATTGTTAACTCTCAGTAAAATGGGCCATAATTGCATTTTAGAACTTCGAAAAAGAGGTAACCCATCGATGTTCACATCGATTTGTAAAGTATTTGGCACTTGATATACTTTCGGAATTTTTTTTAAGGCATCGGTTACACCTAAGTGTACATATGTATGTACCCCCATCTATGACTTTTGAAAATTGCTTTTTGCTGTCGGAGTTTGTATAAAACTGATTCACTTTTATATTTTCTTCTTTAAGAATTTTTAATAAATCTTCGGCACACCGCCTGCTCGGTCTATGTTTTATGAACCACGACTTCAGTTTATCACTAAGATCTATATCTTTTGTCTCATCTTTAAATTTTTCATTAACAATTATATTTTGTTTTTTAGATGTACTTGGCTCGATCACTTCCTTTCAAAAATTCATCTAGTTCCTTTTCTTCATTACATTTTAATTGAACTTTTTCTAAGTCATCTGTTTGTCCAATTTTATTAAATTCTTTAAAAAACTTAGAGTAGTGGGTAGCAACTGTTACACCTAATAGTGAGTAGGAGCAGATGTAGTAGCCGGAATGGTATAGCCTTTCGCTACCGCTTTTAAGGCATAGAGAGTAAGCACCCACCACTTCGATAGAAACTTATGGCAATGGCTTCTATCCATACCACTGGGAAAATTTGTTCCCAATATATGCATCTTGAAATACATACATACATACTATGTACATACACATAGGCCACAAAGTCTGCGTTCACGTTTAATTTTTTTTACGAATTTAAAAATAACATACTAAATTGTACCTAACACAAATCTTTTTGTATGTACTTTCTACTTTGAGCGGCAAAAGAAAGTAAACAGTTATCTTCTTTGTATAAAAGCTTTTGTTACAGTACAGTAAATAATAAAAATTAAAAACTTTATTTGTAGTTTAAGAGGCTTATACTAGGGATGTAACGAATACCAGTTTAGCGAATGCGAATGCGAATGCGAAAACGAATAATACATTTTAATTTTTGCGAAAGCGAATGCGAATGCAAATTTTACAATACGTTAAAAAAATCACATGAAAATAAATTTATCTAGGAACATGAAGTTGTATTGTATGTATATGTACATAGATCTACTTGAGTCTTGAATTCAGCAAATATTTATTAATTTATTAGAAATAAAAATTGTTAAACTGAAAGAAATGAAATCATATTAAAATAAGTATAGATAATAATTAAAAATAAATTTACAAAATGTTAGGCAATCAACCCATTCGTACTTTGGCCCTAAGTTCAATATTTCCTGTAAAATGCTACCAAAATACATATTATGAAAAATTGGAATGAATTGTTCATGAACATTTTTTCCAGAAGTAGTACTGTTCATCTTGGGAAAAACATATGAAATATATCTTCAACATTTTAAGTTTTCATGCGAAATAATATGAGTGGCACTTGTTTCGCAAAAAATTTACAACAAAGAAGGATTAGTTAATATTTTTGCATTTCAAATTTTTTGAACGAAGTAATGATGTGCTTACCATTTTTCAAAAGTTTTAACAGTTTTTTCTTTTTCAAAAACTGTAAAATATTTCCAATATTTTGTCTTTAGTATTTGCTTTAAATATTCGCACACATTTTAGCGAATGCAAATAGCAAAAGTAAGCGAATTATTTGCGAATGCGAAAGTGAATGCGAACATTCATTACATCCCTAGCTTATACCTATAAGAAAAGTTTAATTCGGTATAAAAAGTAGACGAAAAGAAAATAATATAAAAAATAATTCACTTTTTCTTAAAATATTAATGAATTTTATACGCGTCAAAACAAGTAAACAGTTGCAGCATTCCTCGAGTCTTCTTTAAATATTTCGGGATAAAACCTAAAATTCTTTGAAAAGCAGTAACTAAACTAGCAACCCGATGTAGTGAAAATATTTTTGGCAGTTTAGTATCTAATTTTCTAAGAAAAAGTGCAAACATAGATATTAAACTTTAAGAAATTGCTAAGCATACCACCAAATAAACGCGAGAAATAGGTTTAGATTTATATAGGTACATACATATACCTATACAAAAAACATTGCGTGAAATTGGAGAAATCGTCGGAAGGAATCACTGCGCTATAAAAGATTATAGCTAAATATGTGAATCATCATACGGTAGAGAATTTACCACAGTTGGGACTACCGAAACGGCTTAGTAGCACAGAAGTGTGAGCAGTAGTACGAGAAGTAATGACCAATCCATTGCTGTTCAAATATCAAAGAGACATCTGGAAAACCAGTTAATACCAGTATAGTTAGAAGAGCACTTTACATGGTCTACATGGCAGAGTGACACAAAATAAGCTTTACATATCTAAAGTAAAGCAGCAGAAGCGCGTGAAATTCACAAAAAAGTACAAAAAGGAGCTTGTATACTTCTGGAAAAACATTTTATATAGTGATGAGAACAAATTCAATATATTTGGAGGGAAAAGCCTCTAAAAATACTGCAGTGAAAGAATGAAGCTTTTCTTGAAAATTGTGTTACAAGCAACGTCAAACATGACGGAGGCTCGGTTGTGAACTGGGGCTGCAATGTGGCATCTGGAGTTGGTAATCTAGTTCTTGGGGAATCTCCAATGAATAAAATTGATTAAATAAATATTCTGAAAGAAAATGTTGCGCCCATCGTTGAAAAATTGGGACTTCTAAGCAACTTGGTCTTTCAAAATCACAACTATCCTAAACATACGACGATAATTGTTAAGGAATGGTTGTTATACCGACTCCAGATCATTCACTGCGGTCTCGACACCTTAATCCAATCGAAAATTTTTGGAAGCACCTCGACAGAAATATCAGGCAGAGGGTCATTTCCAACAAGAACGACTTGCAAAATGCTCTAATTGAAGAATGGAACAAAATCTTTCCAAATATAACGAAAATCCTTGTCGAATCAATGCCCAGGAGTTTGAATGTATTGCTGAATGCAAATGAAAAATAAACCAAATATTGAAAGTTGACAGTAATTTAGCTTATGGACCTAATTACATATCTATTGTAATGGGTTCTGTTTACTTTTTTTTTAATATTAACTTAAGGTTTTCTTTGAAAAAACTGTATGCCTTACTTCTTGAATTGCAACTGAACGCAGACTTTATGGTTGCAATTTTTAAGTACTTACAACATTAAATTCTGCTATATGAAAATTGGTTAAGGAAATGTACATTTTGTTATTGGTTTTTGTAAATATAGGGTTTAAGAAAGATTCATGTACGTGAAAATAAATTTAATCTCAATTAAACTTTTACGTGTTATTTTCAAATCACTTGAAATATTATTAAGGTGAACGCAGACTTTCTGCGCTATGTGTATGTACATATTCTTATTCAGATTGAGGTAGGTTATTTGTATTCTGTAGAGCTGTTTGTATTAATCACACATTGTATCCCAGGTAGCATTTTGTATCATAATCCAATCGTTTCCGAATCAGCTTACGGGAAAAATAGCCGTATATGAGCTCATTTTTCGATCATAAATGATACTCCCGTTGTGAGAAAATGGTACCCTACAGATGAATCATACCAAAGAATCAGTTATGATACGATTTGCTGATTATTTTTGAGCAATTTTCATATTAAATAATTTAAATCACCTTTTTGCGGTTTGCACGATGTTCCTCTATTTTCAAGAAATCATTATTTGATCATACAGATGAATCATAAGTGAATCCTCTTTCAATCGCCCGAGTGATAAATCACTTTTTAATCATCAAAAGCGATCTGTAGAGAATCATATAAGATATTTCTGCCAAAAATGATCACCCAAATGCTAGCTGAGATACAGCTTGCATGTACATACATATGTATGTATGTGTGTATATACATATGTATGTATGTATATATTTACAAAGTAGATACGCAATATATACGCAAGTTCCAGAAAAATGTCGTAGATGCTAGCGCAAAGAATACCAAAAAAAGTAAATAACATACCGAATTTATAAATAGAAAAATTAAAAGTCACTAAATAAGAGTATGTAAACTTTGCGTACACACAAACACATGTAAACAAACCCTGTAGGAAGTGTAAATAGTAAAGCAGTACTGATTCACTATTGACCGTGTCACCAGTCCTACTGACGAATTATACCCAAGACAATGCTTAGCAGTGTTATCTTGTGCGTGTCATTGAAAGCCACTGGATCATATTAGAAACTCTAGTCTACACTACTGACATTGGTGCTATTGACGAGGTTCCGGGGCTGGAAAATTTTAACTTATTTTTTATATATACAGATACCTATAACTAACTGATTAAAACAATTTTTTTTCCTTATTCATTAAAAAATCGATAGTTAAACGTTGACAACACGTAACTGAGTTCTTATTAATTTTTAGCAAATGGAAATAATATTAAATATGTACAGTGATGGACTAAACTCTCCATGCAGCCATAATTTTTGGGGTTTGATAAAATCTGGGAAAAATTCTAAAAAATTAATTATGCCAATATTTAGGGTGCAAAAAATAAAAACGTAATTCATAATTATAATAACTGCAATATTGACAAAAATATTAAAAATTCATTGGACAGAAGTCTCCATAAAGGCATAAAATATATGAAAAATACGTTCAAAATGCATGTGGTTCTCATCTTGTTTGAAAATTCAGTGCTTTGCGGTCTATTTTCACTTTCCAGAGGTCAATGAAAATATTTTGGTTGTTTTCCTTCCAAAAATCTCTTTTTTCCATAATTTTTTGATTATTGTTGCGGTTGCATCTATTTTTAGGTTGAAAATCTTTCCTTTCGGTATCTATTTTTATTCAATAGCATAAACATAATCAGCTGCTTCCGGTCATTTTAACTTGGCAGCACTGAATTTAGCACAGCGAAAACAAGGTTGCATTTCGTAAAACCAACTTAAAACCAATTTAAAAATAGTTTTAAGTTGGTTTTAACAAAACCAGGTTTTAACAGTTGGTTTTAACGTTAAACCCAACTTTTATTAAAACCATGTCAGTGTGAAAACATGTGTCATCAAAAACTTACGTTTACGACAACATTTCCATCCCTGCCATAATTTGTGTTGCTTTTTGTAAAATTAAATTATTTTAATTTAAATTATTAAATTAAAATTTTCATGCATCATACATCATCAGTTTCTATTTCTCAAATTTTGATTTTATCATGAGAAAGAAACAGACATGTGCATAAAAGATATACACACATATACAGTGAAACCTCTCATAACGGACCCCTCTAATAACCGGACAAGTTGTGTAAATCCAAATTTAAAATAAAAGAATGTGCTCCACTCTCATAAGCGGACACCTCTAATAACCGGACAAAAATATCACCACGATGAGGGGCCGGTTATGACAGGTTTCACTGTATTACATTTTCTCTATCCATGTGTCACAAAATCATGCATGTAAAACGCCGCACTATGAGCCGTTTGCGTAAATTGTGTGGCCAAAAGATGAAAAAAATTCTTAAACACATGAAATGTGGCATAAATGTGCATGTGCGCAATTATTTTAAGTTAAAAACTGTTCGTAACGTAACCCTACGTCTACACCTCATATTTTTTTATCATTACTAATGTCAAATTCCATATAGAAAAAAAAACGTAGGGTAAGGATTTGTTACCATTTAGAAAATTAAAAATTTATACGGAAAATTTAGCAAAAAGCGTTTCCAAAAAGGGGGGGGGGGAGGTGTAGGTGTAGGATATAAAAAGCCCGAAAATAGTGTTACGTAATCGGTATTGGAATTAATATGGTAAAGGCTGGCAAAATTTTTAATTTATATAACTACATACGAGTGTATGCGTATTTAAGTTGTTTTTAGAAAGGGCTGGTGTCAAATTATGGTATTAGATATCGAACTGAAATTTAAAAATGTTTCCATTTAAACTTTACTGAAATATTTTGAAATTTCGTTCGATATCGAGTGACATAACTTTGCCCTTTATCTCTGTTAAAGTCCACGCTTATTTTAGAAATTGAAAATATTAATAGTGTAATGCATTTGTTAAATTTAGAGTAATACATATATTGAATTATTGCTAATATCGGAAACAAAATCTTTGAATTAAAAACTTTTAGTCGAAAAATAAAATAAAATGAACCAGCTCATGCCAAGTTTCTCATATTTCATCGTCCTAATGAAATATTTACAAGTATAAAATATTTGCAAGTATAAAATATTTTTTTCCAATCACTCCAAATTACTCCTTTATTGCAAAATTTTCCTTTTTCTATCCGATTAACAAAAACGTGATTAAACGCTATTATTTTAAATACGTGAGCGGTGATCTTATTTATCCAGCACTGACATATTCCCCTTTATTGTGAATGGCGACGTCGACGTCACATCAAGACGATAGTAAATATTGTCACTTGTCTACTCTTCATCGGCAACAATTGGATCTTATCGAGAAACTCTTACTAATCTCTAAGGCTCTGTAAATTAATGTAGCATATTGTCGACAAATAGAAGACAAGTGACAATTTTTACTGTCGTCTTGATGTGACGTCGACGACGCCATTCGCAATAAGGGGGATTATAAAAATCGAAAATTGCTAATATTCATAAAGAGTATTTGCAAAGGTTATTTTTAATATGCACATATTATTTTTATTTTCAGTTTTGTTCTCTTATTAATATATGTATATTATATGTTTAATTCAATCAGTAATATTCTTTGTTCCTCAAGACCCATTGATTTATTGTAAGCCTTCTCTTTTGGACCACTCCAACCAAGATCCCAAATATGGCTTAGCACTGAATTAGAAAAGAAAAAAAGGTTCAGATATAAACTTGGTTTTAAAATTTAAATAAACACAGTTAAACGTAACTAAGGACCAATTTCCCGAACTCTATTTAAATATCAATTCATATTTAAATTTTGATTTTCATTAATTTTATTTTTGGAAAAACGACATTTAAATGTGAATTGATATTTAAATAAGTTGGTGAAATAGGCTCTAAGAGCTAAACAAATAATAAAAGGAGGCATTAAAAAAATTTAAATAAATAATAATTCGACGCATCCGATACTTTTATTTCTTTGCCAAATGCAATAAACTCCACTTCACTTTGGTGAAAAAGCTTGTTGACTTGGACAAGTTTCTCCAACTTGAGTGATGTTCCTTTTTTTATATTTAAATAAGTTTATCCTTTCACTACGTTTGTATTTTCGTAATTCTCAATTATTTACTGCGAGTTTTCATAAAAATATCGGTGTTTTTAAACATTCATCGATAGGTACCAGTTAGAGTTCTAACACTTCCTATGAAGCGGACCAGTCACTTTTAAATGGGGATGTCCCAGGAAGGGTTTGATACTTTGTATGCAGCTTGTGACTTGTGACTGAACTATCTTAAAGGAACCTATACGGTGTAGAATAATATAAATAATATATAAATGTCAAATCCCACATTTAACTGCAACAATAAAAACAAGTCCTCTGTAACCAGATGGCAGCGCTACTTCAGCTGATAATTTTTTGCTCTATGTGCTTTTTATCCGACGAATACCATAAACTCTTCGGTTTGTTTTAGTTTTAGTACAATTATTTTTGTGCTTTTGACTTTCGTCGATTCTTTACATGTTTACTTTACTTTTTATACAATAAACCCTTATGCAGCCACCTGCTATAATTGCAACATGAATGAAAACTTATAAATTTTTTTTTATTATTCCAAATGCAATTTTATTTTTAAAAACAGATTTTTTTTGGGATTCCAACTGACAACTTTCGGCATGACAGGCTTGCGCATTATCCACAGGGGCACTAATATATCAAAAGTATAAATACTAGTTAAGCTTAGGTTAATATCTAAAGGCCCTGATTCATTATCCTACACGATCGCACGATTCATTCTCAAGAAAATCTTTCAGAAATCTTACCGACTCTAAAAAATCGCTTCGAAATGGTGTTTTAGGTGCAACACTATCATACAAAAACTATGCAAAAACAACATTCTCAGCTGTTTGACAATAAAAACAACTCTGATCGCATGGAATCTATAATTTTATGAAAATTTTCATAAATATTTCTAAAATCGCACGACTTGCCAAAAAAAATCTGTCACACAGTTGCATTATTAGTCCACACTACCACACTTTTTTTTAGCACACATGTCATATTTGGCAGATCTCGCGATTGTGTAGGATAGTGAATCACGGACTTAAGTTTAGTCACGGGACTGGTTCCAGAGCGACTTGTCGGTCTCATTTGAAGGAAAATTATATTTATACTACTTGATAGGTTTTCGATCCAACCACATTGAACCTGTTTAGTGCCGTTTAGTACAATACTAGACCGATTCCCAGTTCAATTGACTAAAGATTAAGACGATAAATGAGGAAAATGATGAATATGTAACAGTTAGGCTTTTTTCACCATACACTACTCCCTACTTTTGGTAACACTCCCGTTTTCTCAAGTCATATGACCAGTACGTTTGGATCAATTGTCATAAAATTTTCTGAAGGGGACTTACTTTTTTCATATTTAGCTCCTATTTCTTACTATTTACAAGATTGAGTTAAAAATATTTTTATTCACAAACTCTTTTTATCGATAACAACCTATTTTGAGGAAACAAATCTACTCAAGTCCTACGATAGGTGCATAGGGCTTTATTTCAATATCACACACTCTTATATATCTATTGATTTGATCGTCACTCAAGCGAATGAGCAAATAAATTATGATGTCTTCCGAACAACTGAAATAATACTTAGTCCTAATTTACACTCAGCAAGTCTTCTTGCTAAGCTGATTAGTTTTTAGGAGCGAGAGGGGAAAAGCAAACTAATCAGCTTAGTAATAAGACTTGCTTAGTGTAAATTAGGACATGTGTGTGAAGATAAATTTAAATTTAACTAGCAGAGACAAAAACCAAAAAATTTAACAGAGCTCATTTTGCAGTTAACAGAGCACTGTTAAGCACTTAACAGTCCTTGTAAAATAAAGGAACATTATTTCGGTGGCCAAATCCAGGAACAGGGACTGATACTATATCCAAAAATTAATAGAAAATATGGTCCAAAATCTGAATAATAAAATTATACTAATGGAATATATAAGAGATATATCAATAACACAAAAACTTAATTTTAAAAAAGTCCTATTTTGGAACGAAAAGTGGCCATTGTGGGAAATAGGAGATGAGTACATATATCCCACTATATAGAAATGGTGCTCCTGATGCCTCGCTAAAGAGCAAATCAAGTTGCATATCTGTAACCATTTTGAGAGCTTAAAAAAATTATATTTAAAAAATTCATATTTCTGGAGAAGATTATTGGTCATTGTGGGAAATAGGAGATGAGTACATATATCCCACTATATAGAAATGGTGCTCCTGATGGGTCGCTAAACAGCAAATTAAGTTGCATATCTGTAACCATTTTGGGAGTTTGGAAAAATTAATTTTAAAAGTCATATTTCTGGAGAAGATTATTGGTCATTGTAGGAAATAGGAGATGAGTACATATATCCCACTATATAGAAATGGTGCTCCTGATGGGTCGCTAAACAGCAAATTAAGTTGCATGTCTGTAACCATTTTGGGAGCTTGAAAAAATTATGTTTAAAAAATTCATATTTCTGGAGAAGATTATTGGTCATTGTGGGAAATAGGAGATGAGTACATATATCCCACTATATAGAAATGGTGCTCCTGATGGGTCGCTAAAGAGCAAATCAAGTTGCATATCTGTAACCATTTTGGGAGCTTAAAAAAATTATATTTAAAAAATTCATATTTCTGGAGAAGATTATTGGCCATTGTGGGAAATAGGAGATGAGTACATATATCCCACTATATAGAAATGGTGCTCTTGATTGGTCGCTAAACAGCAAATCAAGTTGCATATCTGTAACCATTTTGGGAGTTTTGAAAAATTTATTTTTCAAAATTCATATTTCTGGAGAAGATTATTGGTCATTGTAGGAAATAGGAGATGAGTACATATATCCCACTATATAGAAATGGTGCTCCTGATGGGTCGCTAAACAGCAAATTAAGTTGCATGTCTGTAACCATTTTGGGAGCTTGAAAAAACTATGTTTAAAAAATTCATATTTCTGGAGAAGATTATTGGTCATTGTGGGAAATAGGAGATGAGTACATATATCCCACTATATAGAAATGGTGCTCCTGATGCCTCGCTAAAGAGCAAATCAAGTTGCATATCTGTAACCATTTTGAGAGCTTAAAAAAATTATATTTAAAAAATTCATATTTCTGGAGAAGATTATTGGTCATTGTGGGAAATAGGAGATGAGTACATATATCCCACTATATAGAAATGGTGCTCCTGATGGGTCGCTAAACAGCAAATTAAGTTGCATATCTGTAACCATTTTGGGAGTTTGGAAAAATTAATTTTAAAAGTCATATTTCTGGAGAAGATTATTGGTCAGTGTAGGAAATAGGAGATGAGTACATATATCCCACTATATAGAAATGGTGCTCCTGATGGGTCGCTAAACAGCAAATTAAGTTGCATGTCTGTAACCATTTTGGGAGCTTGAAAAAACTATGTTTAAAAAATTCATATTTCTGGAGAAGATTATTGGTCATTGTGGGAAATAGGAGATGAGTACATATATCCCACTATATAGAAATGGTGCTCCTGATGCCTCGCTAAAGAGCAAATCAAGTTGCATATCTGTAACCATTTTGAGAGCTTAAAAAAATTATATTTAAAAAATTCATATTTCTGGAGAAGATTATTGGTCATTGTGGGAAATAGGAGATGAGTACATATATCCCACTATATAGAAATGGTGCTCCTGATGGGTCGCTAAACAGCAAATTAAGTTGCATATCTGTAACCATTTTGGGAGTTTGGAAAAATTAATTTTAAAAGTCATATTTCTGGAGAAGATTATTGGTCAGTGTAGGAAATAGGAGATGAGTACATATATCCCACTATATAGAATTGGTGCTCCTGATGGGTCGCTAAAGAGCCAATCAAGTTGCATATCTGTAACCATTTTGGGAGCTTAAAAAAATTATATTTAAAAAATTCATATTTCTGGAGAAGATTATTGGTCATTGTGGGAAATAGGAGATGAGTACATATATCCCACTATATAGAATTGGTGCTCCTGATGGGTCGCTAAAGAGCCAATCAAGTTGCATATCTGTAACCATTTTGGGAGCTTAAAAAAATTATATTTAAAAAATTAATATTTCTGGAGAAGATTATTGGTCATTGTGGGAAATAGGAGATGAGTACATATATCCCACTATATAGAAATGGTGCTCTTAATTGGTCGCTAAACAGCAAATCAAGTTGCATATCTGTAACCATTTTGGGAGTTTGGAAAAATTAATTTTTCAAAATTCATATTTCTGGAGAAGATTATTGGTCATTGTGGGAAATAGGAGATGAGTACATATATCCCACTATATAGAAATGGTGCTCCTGATGGGTCGCTAAACAGCAAATTCAGTTGCATATCTGTAACCATTTTGGGAGCTTGAAAAAATTATGTTTAAAAAATTCATATTTCTGGAGAACATTATTGGTCATTGTGGGAAATAGGAGATGAGTACATATATCCAACTATATAGAAATGGTGCTCCTGATGGGTCGCTAAACAGCAAATTAAGTGGCATATCTGTTACCATTTTGGGAGTTTGGAAAAATTAATTTTTCAAAATTCATATTTCTGGAGAAGATTATTGGTCATTGTGGGAAATAGGAGATGAGTACATATATCCCACTATATAGAAATGGTGCTCCTGATGGGTCGCTAAACAGCAAATTAAGTTGCATATCTGTAACCATTTTGGGAGTTTGGAAAAATTAATTTTAAAAGTCATATTTCTGGAGAAGATTATTGGTCAGTGTAGGAAATAGGAGATGAGTACATATATCCCACTATATAGAAATGGTGCTCCTGATGGGTCGCTAAACAGCAAATTAAGTTGCATATCTGTAACCATTTTGGGAGTTTGGAAAAATTAATTTTAAAAGTCATATTTCTGGAGAATATTATTGGTCATTGTGGGAAATAGGAGATGAGTACATATATCCAACTATATAGAAATGGTGCTCCTGATGGGTCGCTAAACAGCAAATTAAGTGGCATATCTGTTACCATTTTGGGAGTTTGGAAAAATTAATTTTAAAAGTCATATTTCTGGAGAAGATTATTGGTCCTTGTGGGATATAGGAGATAAGTACATATATCCCACTATATAGAAATGGTGCTCCTGATGGCTCGTTAAAGAGCAAATCAAGTTGCAAACCTGTAACCATTTTGGGACTTTGGAAAAATTAATTTTAAAAAAGTCATATTTCATAGAAATGGTGCTCCTGATAGCTCGTTAAAGAGCAAATCAAGTTGCAAATCTGTAACCATTTGGGACTTTGGAAAAATTAATTTAAAAAAAAGTCATATTTCTGGAGAAGATTATTGGACTTTGAGGGAAATAGGAGATAAGTACATATATCCCACTATATAGAAATGGTGCTCCTGATGGCTCGTTAAAGAGCAAATCAAGTTGCAAATCTGTAACCATTTTGGGACTTTGGAAAAATTAATTTTAAAAAAAGTCATATTTCTGGAGAAGATTATTGGTCATTGTGGGAAATAGGAGATGAGTACATACATATATCCCACTATATAGAAATGGTGCTCCTGATGGCTCGTTAAAGAGCAAATCAAGTTGCAAATCTGTAACCATTTTGGGACTATGGAAAAATTAATTTTAAAAAAAGTCATATTTCTGGAGAAGATTATTGGTAATTGTGGGAAATAGGAGATGAGTACATATATCCCACTATATAGAAATGGTGCTCCTGATAGCTCGTTAAAAAGCAAATCAAGTTGCAAATCTGTAACCTGGTTTAGCGACCCATCAGGAGCACCATTTCTATATAGTGGGATAAATGTACTCATCTCCTATTTCCCACAATGACCAATAATCTTCTCCAGAAATATGAATTTTTTAAATATAATTTTTTTAAGCTCTCAAAATGGTTACAGATATGCAACTTGATTTGCTCTTTAGCGAGGCATCAGGAGCACCATTTCTATATAGTGGGATATATGTACTCATCTCCTATTTCCCACAATGACCAATAATCTTCTCCAGAAATATGAATTTTGAAAAATTAATTTTTCCAAACTCCCAAAATGGTTACAGATATGCAACTTGATTTGCTGTTTAGCGACCAATCAAGAGCACCATTTCTATATAGTGGGATATATGTACTCATCTCCTATTTCCCACAATGACCAATAATCTTCTCCAGAAATATGAATTTTTTAAATATAATTTTTTTAAGCTCCCAAAATGGTTACAGATATGCAACTGAATTTGCTGTTTAGCGACCCATCAGGAGCACCATTTCTATATAGTGGGATATATGTACTCATCTCCTATTTCCCACAATGACCAATAATCTTCTCCAGAAATATGAATTTTTTAAACATAATTTTTTTAAGCTCCCAAAATGGTTACAGACATGCAACTTAATTTGCTGTTTAGCGACCCATCAGGAGCACCATTTCTATATAGTGGGATATATGTACTCATCTCCTATTTCCTACAATGACCAATAATCTTCTCCAGAAATATGACTTTTAAAATTAATTTTTCCAAACTCCCAAAATGGTTACAGATATGCAACTTAATTTGCTGTTTAGCGACCCATCAGGAGCACCATTTCTATATAGTGGGATATATGTACTCATCTCCTATTTCCCACAATGACCAATAATCTTCTCCAGAAATATGAATTTTTTAAATATAATTTTTTTAAGCTCCCAAAATGGTTACAGATATGCAACTTGATTTGCTCTTTAGCGACCCATCAGGAGCACCATTTCTATATAGTGGGATATATGTACTCATCTCCTATTTCCCACAATTACCAATAATCTTCTCCAGAAATATGAATTTTTTAAACATAGTTTTTTCAAGCTCCCAAAATGGTTACAGACATGCAACTTAATTTGCTGTTTAGCGACCCATCAGGAGCACCATTTCTATATAGTGGGATATATGTACTCATCTCCTATTTCCTACAATGACCAATAATCTTCTCCAGAAATATGACTTTTAAAATTAATTTTTCCAAACTCCCAAAATGGTTACAGATATGCAACTTAATTTGCTGTTTAGCGACCCATCAGGAGCACCATTTCTATATAGTGGGATATATGTACTCATCTCCTATTTCCCACAATGACCAATAATCTTCTCCAGAAATATGAATTTTTTAAATATAATTTTTTTAAGCTCTCAAAATGGTTACAGATATGCAACTTGATTTGCTCTTTTGCGAGGCATCAGGAGCACCATTTCTATATATTGGGATATATGTACTCATCTGCTATTTCCCACAATGGCCACTTTTCGTTCCAAAATAGGACTTTTTTAAAATTAAGTTTTTGTGTTATTGATATATCTCTTATATATTCCATTAGTATAATTTTATTCAGGTCATTGTGGGAAATAGGAGATGAGTACATATATCCCACTATATAGAAATGGTGCTCTTAATTGGTCGCTAAACAGCAAATCAAGTTGCATATCTGTAACCATTTTGGGAGTTTGGAAAAATTAATTTTTCAAAATTCATATTTCTGGAGAAGATTATTGGTCATTGTGGGAAATAGGAGATGAGTACATATATCCCACTATATAGAAATGGTGCTCCTGATGGGTCGCTAAACAGCAAATTAAGTTGCATATCTGTAACCATTTTGGGAGTTTGGAAAAATTAATTTTAAAAGTCATATTTCTGGAGAATATTATTGGTCATTGTGGGAAATAGGAGATGAGTACATATATCCCACTATATAGAAATGGTGCTCTTAATTGGTCGCTAAACAGCAAATCAAGTTGCATATCTGTAACCATTTTGGGAGTTTGGAAAAATTAATTTTTCAAAATTCATATTTCTGGAGAAGATTATTGGTCATTGTGGGAAATAGGAGATGAGTACATATATCCCACTATATAGAAATGGTGCTCCTGATGGGTCGCTAAACAGCAAATTAAGTGGCATATCTGTTACCATTTTGGGAGTTTGGAAAAATTAATTTTAAAAGTCATATTTCTGGAGAAGATTATTGGTCCTTGTGGGATATAGGAGATAAGTACATATATCCCACTATATAGAAATGGTGCTCCTGATGGCTCGTTAAAGAGCAAATCAAGTTGCAAACCTGTAACCATTTTGGGACTTTGGAAAAATTAATTTTAAAAAAGTCATATTTCATAGAAATGGTGCTCCAGATAGCTCGTTAAAGAGCAAATCAAGTTGCAAATCTGTAACCATTTGGGACTTTGGAAAAATTAATTTTAAAAAAAGTCATATTTCTGGAGAAGATTATTGGACTTTGAGGGAAATAGGAGATAAGTACATATATCCCACTATATAGAAATGGTGCTCCTGATGGCTCGTTAAAGAGCAAATCAAGTTGCAAATCTGTAACCATTTTGGGACTTTGGAAAAATTAATTTTAAAAAAAGTCATATTTCTGGAGAAGATTATTGGTCATTGTGGGAAATAGGAGATGAGTACATACATATATCCCACTATATAGAAATGGTGCTCCTGATGGCTCGTTAAAGAGCAAATCAAGTTGCAAATCTGTAACCATTTTGGGACTATGGAAAAATTAATTTTAAAAAAAGTCATATTTCTGGAGAAGATTATTGGTAATTGTGGGAAATAGGAGATGAGTACATATATCCCACTATATAGAAATGGTGCTCCTGATAGCTCGTTAAAAAGCAAATCAAGTTGCAAATCTGTAACCTGGTTTAGCGACCCATCAGGAGCACCATTTCTATATAGTGGGATAAATGTACTCATCTCCTATTTCCCACAATGACCAATAATCTTCTCCAGAAATATGAATTTTTTAAATATAATTTTTTTAAGCTCTCAAAATGGTTACAGATATGCAACTTGATTTGCTCTTTAGCGAGGCATCAGGAGCACCATTTCTATATAGTGGGATATATGTACTCATCTCCTATTTCCCACAATGACCAATAATCTTCTCCAGAAATATGAATTTTGAAAAATTAATTTTTCCAAACTCCCAAAATGGTTACAGATATGCAACTTGATTTGCTGTTTAGCGACCAATCAAGAGCACCATTTCTATATAGTGGGATATATGTACTCATCTCCTATTTCCCACAATGACCAATAATCTTCTCCAGAAATATGAATTTTTTAAATATAATTTTTTTAAGCTCCCAAAATGGTTACAGATATGCAACTGAATTTGCTGTTTAGCGACCCATCAGGAGCACCATTTCTATATAGTGGGATATATGTACTCATCTCCTATTTCCCACAATGACCAATAATCTTCTCCAGAAATATGAATTTTTTAAACATAATTTTTTTAAGCTCCCAAAATGGTTACAGACATGCAACTTAATTTGCTGTTTAGCGACCCATCAGGAGCACCATTTCTATATAGTGGGATATATGTACTCATCTCCTATTTCCTACAATGACCAATAATCTTCTCCAGAAATATGACTTTTAAAATTAATTTTTCCAAACTCCCAAAATGGTTACAGATATGCAACTTAATTTGCTGTTTAGCGACCCATCAGGAGCACCATTTCTATATAGTGGGATATATGTACTCATCTCCTATTTCCCACAATGACCAATAATCTTCTCCAGAAATATGAATTTTTTAAATATAATTTTTTTAAGCTCCCAAAATGGTTACAGATATGCAACTTGATTTGCTCTTTAGCGACCCATCAGGAGCACCATTTCTATATAGTGGGATATATGTACTCATCTCCTATTTCCCACAATTACCAATAATCTTCTCCAGAAATATGAATTTTTTAAACATAATTTTTTCAAGCTCCCAAAATGGTTACAGACATGCAACTTAATTTGCTGTTTAGCGACCCATCAGGAGCACCATTTCTATATAGTGGGATATATGTACTCATCTCCTATTTCCTACAATGACCAATAATCTTCTCCAGAAATATGACTTTTAAAATTAATTTTTCCAAACTCCCAAAATGGTTACAGATATGCAACTTAATTTGCTGTTTAGCGACCCATCAGGAGCACCATTTCTATATAGTGGGATATATGTACTCATCTCCTATTTCCCACAATGACCAATAATCTTCTCCAGAAATATGAATTTTTTAAATATAATTTTTTTAAGCTCTCAAAATGGTTACAGATATGCAACTTGATTTGCTCTTTTGCGAGGCATCAGGAGCACCATTTCTATATATTGGGATATATGTACTCATCTCCTATTTCCCACAATGGCCACTTTTCGTTCCAAAATAGGACTTTTTTAAAATTAAGTTTTTGTGTTATTGATATATCTCTTATATATTCCATTAGTATAATTTTATTATTCAGATTTTGGACCATATTTTCTATTAATTTTTGGATATAGTATCAGTCCCTGTTCCTGGATTTGGCCACCGAAATAATGTTCCTTTATTTTACAAGGACTGTTAAGTGCTTAACAGTGCTCTGTTAACTGCAAAATGAGCTCTGTTAAATTTTTTGGTTTTTGTCTCTGCTAGTTAAATTTAAATTTATCTTCACACACATAATTAGGACTTATACTGATTCACTCGAAATTGAGCTAAAAAAATTGACATTAAATCAGTGCAAAATTTAATCTAAATTTTTGGTTTGAAATGTGTTAGCAAACTAGCAAACCTTTAAATCAATACAGTAATTAAACCATCTGTACATAAAATTTGGAGTTTAAACTACCTATGCAGGCCATATGGTTTTGTTACTTACAGACCAAGGCCTATTTATCAGGTCAACGCAACTCTACAAAAACACAGCAATACAAAAAACTACTTTATGTTTAAGTTGTCAGAAACACACACAAACATGAACTAAAGTATATGGTGCAAATATCTTTTGACAGCTTAAACACGAAAACACAGAATATCATCAGGACGATTGCGTTGACCTGATAAATAGGCCTTGTTACAGACCATATGTTTTGCATTAAAAGATCACTCAACTTTTTTCCAAACCTCTACTTTTTCTTCAGATCTTGTTCGATCTGTCTTCTTACACTCTATTATTCTTTTATACTATTATACTATTTCGCCAAGCATAAATATAATTCCTTTCTCAGTAAAATTTGGCTACCTTTAATTAAATTTTTTTAACTTTTTTGCCTTTTTGACATTTATTCTAGTGGTGCCACAATATTATTTTTTAAACACATATCACTGATTTACTCCTGTTGAGTTTAAGCTACATATAAGTTTGAGTTTAGTTTAACTAAACCAGCGTTTAAGCTCTGACTAATTTATTACCCCTAATTCTTACTTCGAGTTCGAATAACTTACTTTTTCCAGCCATTATTTTTAGCCAAGTCAGCACCCATTTTAGCATATTGACCTCCTAGGCAGCTAAATATTACCACAGCATCCTTGGGTGGCTTTTCACCACCATATTTCATAGAAAACTCGGCATCATTCAACTTTAAGGCTTCCTCCAATTCCGTAACTGTTAAACCAAAAATAAAATATGTGTATCCACGTAAATGGGAAAACTCCATAACGAAACTTACATGGTATATTAATGCTGCCGGGAATAGATCCATCCTTTGCCACTAAATCCCTGCTTCTCACTTCAATTAAATATTTTTCAGGATGATTTGGTATATCTTTGACCTCTTCATAGGTAGCAAAATCTCCGTTCTCACTATCCGCAGCGGCAAATTGAAAAACGGCCAGAATCAGCAAGCAGCCCGTAATCAAATGTCTCATATTTAAAGGCAAACTAAATGTTAAATACGATGATAGATATATATCAATTATATTGAAATATTTATTTACACGTTACGTTAGCAGCAATTCGTGTTTATATTCTGTACTGATTTCTAAAGTGAAAATCTAATTTATATAGAGATTTGTATCGAATAAAAAAAACTTCATTAAATTTAATAATAATTTTCCAACCTTCAACAAAAAAGAGGGAGGAGGTGTGTTACATTAAAATCATGCAAGGCAAACACAAACATTATATTAATTAACCATACACTGAAAGCAATTTGTGTGTTGTTAAATATTTCATAAATTCAATTCATAATTTTCTCATACTGCGTCAGGAATAAATAAAACTCAAGAAATAACTTTTATTTTATTGTGAGGAATAAATAAAAATCAGGAAATACATAACATGTTATTTTCTGAGCAATAAATAAGAATCAAGGAATAATGATTAAAAAGTAATTTTTAAAATAAAACTTATCCCATCAATATTTTAAGTTTTATGTTCAAGGTAGAGATGGGCGCGTGTCGAATTTTTACAACACGATATTACTGGTCAAGAGTCGCTTTTCAAAATATGGCACCGAGTTGGCACTACCAGCTGATACTATCTGCCACCACAGCTGATACTATCGGTTTCCGTACAGAACTTTAAGCTTCAGAGGCCCATACAAAATCAACAAATATGGTGATGTTGTGTGTTTGACGATACAAAATGTTAAATTTTTTCTCTACTGGAAATTCATTCATACATACATACATATGTATTTTGCATCTAAAATCGTTTCGTGTTTTTCGTGTAAATTTTGCTCAACACGAAACGACCCATACACGCACGAAATCAGACTTTTTTTTTATCATTAACACACGTCCTGTTGAGTCGTGCGTGTTTGTGTCACGAAAAAAACACGGCACGCGCCCATCTCTAGTTTAAAGTTAACTTGAAATTATTCCTTTGAACCCATCTCTTTCCTAAAACAAAACATGAGAGTTTTGAAAAAAAAAACTATTTGCTCTTATAATTTTTACGTTATTAAGTAAATATTGATACATATTAGCAAAATTATAAATAGTTTATATTCAATTAATGATACGCATTGTGTCAGAATATCGCATTCAAGAAGCAAAAAACTTGTTTATCCAACAATTACACCTATAAAGGGTGTTTCATTAAGCGCTTTCTATCTTTAAATTTACATAAAACAAAGTGTGTGTGAGATATCATTGTATTCGTTTGAAAGCTTATCGATGCCATTTTGTATGGAATATAACGTCGTGCATCCGAGAGGTCCAACTTTCCATGACTATAGCATATAAATCAGACTGAATGTGTCCGATAATATGGGTTATGATGATTTTGAGGGTGCGGTGTTTTGTGGCTTATTCGTCATAGCAAACTGCACAAGAAAAAGTCTAACGGTGTCAAATAGCACGATCTAGGCCAGTTCACGCTAATGCAGAATGTCCAGTGTGACATAAGCTATGGGTAGGTAGCGATGTCCTGTTGAAATTACATTCCGCTGGTGTCCATATCATCAAAGAAGATAGTAATCATTGACCTAAAGCGATCACCGTTGACGGTGATATATGAAATATAGAGCAATGACGGCAAGCCGCACGCCCAAAATCCACACCAAACAGTAACTTTTTCGTTTTTTTTTGTATAGCCCCAAATTCGACAGTTTTGTTTGTTCATGCACCTAATTATCCAGATATAAGCCTCATCGCTGGAAATTATTTTTTGATGAAAATTAGGTTCAGTTTCAACGTTGTTTATGGTCGTTTACCGTCAGCTCCTGGGTTAGTTGAATTTTGTACATGTGCTAGCTCAAGTCATGATGCAAAATTTGTCAAGTTTTGGTCTGGGAAAGGCAGAGTTTTTAGAAACGAAGCGAAATTGACTGCCTCGGATTCTCCTGCACATTCTCAAGGACAGCAGTGATGTTTTCAGCAGATCTTGCGTTTCGTCGACGTACGAGTGTTGATTGGGGTTAGTTGATTATTTTGCTGAACTTGTAGCTACACTGAGAATAGTCCTCTCGGTAGGACGATTAAGGCGACTGTAAAATGAGCGAAGTGTGTGTTGTTGAACGCTCTATCCATTCATGATGATTTGCCAAAATAGACTTAATAGCAATATTGAATTGTCGAATTGGCAACATCCAATTCTAAAGATATACATATGTAGCTTCAACAATATGAGCACTATCAACTGTTAAAGCCCCATTGTAAAACCCGTTAGATAGATCATTTTCATTATGTACGTATATTTATTATGTATTAAACACCGACTACACGACTACAAATGCCGCTAGCAACAGTTGTAGCCCGCAGCTTAATTATTTTGAAAGCGGCAGCGACATCAAAGCATCTGATATTGAAATATGTAGACATATTTCAGTTGGGCCACTTTCAAATACATACTTCACATTTATTAAAATAAAATTACTTTTTTTTATATTGCGTAAAAGTCTAAAAATTAGTCAATGTATGTGTATACCTTTACATGAGTTTTGAGATTTTCTTTCTGTTGAATAATATCCAATAATTTCAAGCGATAACTCATTTCACATTTTTATTATATTGGCAGCACTGGATTTGCTTATTGCCGCCAGGGCTGTCAGATATGGCGATTTCTCAACTTGTTTGGCGTCCAAATTATTGGTTTGGCGACATGGCGATAAATAAATTTCTTGGCGATTTTTGTGGCTATTTTTAACAAAATTGAAATTCAAAATTTTTGTAATTCAGCAAAATTAGTTTGTGGAAGGAGTAGTTTAAAAAAAATAAATCCAACCAAAAGTCGTCTGCAAGAAATTAAATCAGCTTGATTTTGATGGTTTTTCTTATATTAATTGATTCATTTTGAATTTGGATGAGAAAATTTTGAAAAAAATTATTTTTAGCGACTTGATTTCTACTTTTGGCGATTTTCTGCTAAATTTCTATACGATTATTTTATAAAAATGTACGTTAAAAAAAGTGTTATATAAAATCAAATTTATTATCAAATATTTATTAAGAAAAACTACATAAAATTGATTTTGGCGATTTTTAAAATCAATTTGGCGAAAAAGGTCAGAAAAAATCTGACAACCCTGATTGCCGCCACAAAAGTGGTCGAGACTACCTCGAAAAAGAAATAGATAAGGAAATTTCTCTTTGAATTTTTGGTTTAGTGCCACCGCTCACAAACAAAAAGCACCGAAAATGAATTTAAAAAAGCACTGAGCACTAACTTCAAAATTTTTCGCGTCGAAAATTTCAAAAAGCACTAAAAACGGTGCGAAAAGCACCGAGTTGACAACGCTGATTGTGTAACCGTGTTGTCGTGAAAATAATAATTTTCATCATGGTGTGTAATTATACAGGTGACTGGGTAAGGATTTGTTATACAAAAATACGGCAACCATAGCTGTGTAAAAAACCGAAGAATGTCAAAAGCACAAAAATAATTGTACCAAAACAAAATCGAAGTTTTGGACATTCTTCAGCCACAAAGCACATAGTCCTAATTTACACTCAGCAAAGTCTTATTGCTAAGCTGATTAGTTTTTTAGAAGCGAGAGACGAGGGGAAAAGAAAAGTTTATGTTCCCCTCGTCTCTCTCACCAACAAACTAATTAGCTTAGCAATAAGACTTGCTTAGTGTAAATTAGGCCATAGAGCAAAAAATTATCAGGTAGCGCTGCCACCTGTTTAGATACACCTTGCATTTTAATTAGGGATGTAACGAATGTTCGCATTCGCTTTCGCATTCGCAAATAATTCGCTTACTTTTGCTATTTGCATTCGCTAAAATGTATGCGAATATTTCAAGCGAATAATAAAGACCAAAAAAATGTATTTATTTTACGAAAATTGTTTACGATTTTAAATTTAAAGACGAAAATTATTTTAGGCTAGCATGAAAAAGATACATATACTTACCTGTAAAGCACTAATATTTTAGCGGAAAACTTTTCTATCAATAAGTTCTCATAATTATCAAAATGAAACCCAAATCCAGCGGTGTTTGGAAATATTTTTTAGTTTTGAAAAAGAAAAGACAGTGGTTGATTTGCGCGAAAATATTTTCTGCTTAAGACTAGTCTGTTCAAACTTTTGAACGCCATTCATTACTTCGTACAACAAATTTCAAATCCAACCAATATTAACTTGTTTGTTGTAAATTCCACGTGAAACAAGTGCTACTCATATTATTTCTCATGAAAACTTAAAATGTTGAAGATATATTTCATATGTTTTCCCAAGATGAACAGAGTACTACTTCTGCAAGATTTTTTTCAGGAAAAATTCATTCCAAGTTTTCTTCATATCTATTTGACAGCATTTCACATGAAAGGTAGAACAGAGTACCAGGATTTAGGGCTAAAGACGAATGGGTGGATTGCCTAACATTGTGTAAACTTATTTTTAATTATTATATATACTTACTCTTATATACATAAATTTATTTGAATGTGATATTTTAACGAATTGTAATATTTGCATTCGCTTTCGCATTCGCAAAAATTAAAATGTATCATTCACTTTTGCATTTGCATTCGCTAAACTAGTATTCGTTACTTCCTAATTTTAATATACACACATCAGGGTTGGTAAAGTTGGTACAATTGTATTTTTTTTTTGTTACTATTCAAACTCGGAAAGTACATTAGTACACCAATGACTAATTCAGTACATTTAAGGAATCTCCCCAGTTTCACTTCGCATTTATTTTCAAACGATTGCATATGAAAATTTTCACTTTTGAACAATGAAACTCATATTCTTCTCACTTGCAAACAAGCTTGTGAAAGCAAAACACAGCTAGAAAATCAGAAAATGTGAACTCGTCCATTTCCAAATAATTTTTCTTCTAAATTCGAATGCTAGAGCACATGCTGTTAATTTGTCCATTTTTAAATTTCAACTTAAACAGATGCAACCATATGCATATAACATCCCAACTTACAAGCAAATTTGTGAAAACGAAAGACAAATAAAATATGTAATTTGAACTAAAAAAAAACCTTTTAGTACAATTAAGGTCAAAAAAGTAAAATTTTTGAAAGTTGTTGGTACAATTTTAAAATTTAAAAAAAGAATCCCTGACACACATGTATTCTATTTTTGACAGTCTGTAGTCGGTAGCTTGCTGTGGTGAATGTGTTTCATACTTTGTGGTCGGAAGAGTCTGAACTATTGAAAAACTTTTTATTCTATTTACAATTGTACTTATGTAATTATGATGACAAATCAAACCCCACACTAATCAGTCGTATTAGTTAAACTTATTAAATCAATTTTCATAACAATACAAAATTAATTTTTGTTTGCGTTTAGTTAATGAGTATGAAAGTAATCAAACCGAAATACCTACCAGTGACTTAAATTAAATATGTACATACGAGTATGTATGTACATACATATGTACGACGTGGAACCATGAATTTATAATTTGAATTGTGCAAAAAATATGATTTTCAATGGCAACGGAAGGAAAGTTCTGGTAACATACATACATATGTATGTATGTACATTGACGTGGCTGTTATTTTTTTTTATTTCTTATATTCTCTCCCCCCAAATCGGTTCAATTTTATGTAAAAAAATACGAAAAAAGTTTAATAGCGATAAGTTGTGTTTTAGGGTTTGCATCCGATCCTCAAAGTTGGCCTTCAAGCCCATTTTTCAATGTAATTTGTTTGCATATGACTATCTTAAAAAAAAAACATTTTACAAGAATATGATATATGGTAATATTTTATCCCTTCTAGTCAACAACATTGGCATGAAAGAAATTTTTTTATTTAAATTAGTTATATACATATACGAAAAATTATATATACCAAAATTATATTTATATGGCAATCAATTATTTCTACTAAGCATGTACAATAACCCTACATCTACACCTGATATATTTTTATCATGACAAATGTCAAATTCCATATATAAAAAAGATGTAACATAAAAAAATTATTTTTCAATATAAAGTTTGACTTTTGTTCTGATAAAAATATATCAGGCGTAGACATAGGGTAAGGGCTATATATCTATTAAATAATTTCATACGTACATATATTACTTATAGTCAAAAGAAAACTAAAAAACAAAAAAAAAATACATTGAATAAATGGGATTGACGGTCAACTTTGAGGGGCGGATTCACCCCCTAAAACACAACTTATCGCTATGAAATTTTTTTGTATTTTTTTACCTAAAACTAAACTGTTTTGGGGGGGAGAATATAAGAAATCAAACAAAAAAAATGTATATACATACATATCGTTGGGTGGTTATTGATTTGCCGCAGTATTAATGTATTTTTAATATAATGTGCGGCAAACCAGTAACCACCCGACGATATGTGTATTATTTTTTAGATCATAAAAAAGTCCAAATGGGTAGTGCTTTTTGCTCACGGCACTCGCGAATAAAAATATTTCACTCCATATGTTCACGATCACTTACGAACAAAATATTTTAATGCGCATACATAGGTATGTATATGGATTCGTATACGTTCACTCACGATAAATATCTATAAAATTACGCATTTCACGCACTCTCCAAACAAAATATATTGTATGTACACCCAAAGAAAAATCAACTTAAAATCAACAAAAAAACACATTGAATCAATAAGAAACATTAACGAAAGTCTAGTAATGTTGAAATTTTTTATTTCAATATTGAACAATTTTAATTTAAAGTTACCTTATTTTGATAACTTTAATATAGGAGTAATAGTTTTCGGCATTGTATTTTAATATTGAATTCTTATAGATTAATGTTTTTCGCTTTAATGATATGATATGGCTTACACGTTCATTTAAAGTGTCCTTTAGATTTTTTTAGTTTAGCGGTCGTTTTTTGTGTTTTCTTCATAACTTTAACCATAACCACTTTTGAGGAAACAATTTAAAAGAAAAATTTCCAAATTTTATTTTTGGGTGCAAAACCTATAAGTTCTTGCAATGAATTTGCTCATTTAGGTAGCCTAGATAAGAATTTTCGTAATTTTTCCATAAGTAATAACTTTTAAATTTTTTATAAAAATAAAAAAAAAACTAATGACGTAGTTTGAAAGGTAAATTAATTCTAATAATTAAAATACAATAGTTTTTGAATTCGCTCTTACCGTTCCTGAGTAATATGTACTTGTTGTCAGCTTTGTACACAGTCAGTTTCGAACTGAAGGCAGGATCGAATGTGGTGTTGAATGACAAAATTTCGTGAGTTTTTTATAGATGTGTACTTTGAGAAACCGAAAAAAAGGAGAAAAACAAAATTATGTACTGAGGACATATTTAGTTTTGTTTGCCACCTCCTCATTTATTTACAATGTAAATTTTACATACATATATGATTTGCTTTTGAGCAGTCAGGTTACTTATCTCCTTCGAACGGTCTAGAGTTGCTAAAATTTTTTATTACCGAATTTTATTTTTCGAAAAATCCAAAATTTTTAGAAAATTTATGTACAGTAGAATCCCGATTATCTGAACACCGATTATCCGATTATCCGCACTCATCATTCGTCTCAGCTCTAATTGTCTAATTGTCTTACATACATATGTAGGTATTATGTAATTCATTATCTATCGTTATAGCTCGCTTTTTGTATATCGTATTATCTAAACGACTAAAATTTAAATAAAAATTGACAAATGACAAATATGACAAATTTAAATGTATGTAAATTGATTTTTTGATTTGATTTGTTTTGAAATCGATTATTCGGATTTTCGATTATACAGAATACCCTGGTTTTATTTGAGCCGCATAATAAGGATTCTACTGTAATTGATTTTTCAAATACCCTCGAAACTGAAACAAAAATCGTCAGACATTCAATAGACACATTTCAACTACAAGTGTCCATAAATCATGAAAGCTGACAACCAGCGTGACCGTTTGACCGACTAAAGTGGTAAATTGGCCCTTTTTCGATATATCGATTCCACTTTTCCATTTTTTCGACTTCCTTTTTTTCCTCATTTTTTTAGGGTGAGTTATATAAAAATACATTAAAAATCAAAAGTTTAGTGTAGTTTTCTCGTTTTTTTTAATTTTGCCCCTTTTTTTTTGATAAATCCCCTATTTGGTGCCACTTTTTGAAAAATGTCATCGGTCACCCTGCTGACAACTATGCTAAGAAAACTTGTTATGCTCTTCAATTATTGATACACACTTTCTAAGAGAAAATTCATAGAGGAAATAATATAAGAGTAAATTTCTGATAAAAGAGATTTAACAGACTAAGTATTCTCTGAGAGACAGCTTATTATTTTTTTTTTGCTTTTCTGTAATGAGAACGGTCAATTCACACACACAGCAGGGATGGAAAATTACTTCTCGGATTTTGTACCAACTGTGAAAACAATATGTACTTTTTGGACCATGACGGTACCATTTTTTTTTAATATTTATTAATAAGAACGTAAACGTAAAAAATGTCTAAAAATTCAGAAGTAAACAATAAAAAACAGAAACTTAACAAAAATGTGTGTATATATATATATATATATGTATATTCAGTATAAAAAATAACAAAAAAAAAAAACATTAAATATTACATTCATAAGGGTAGATTCGTAGATTAGACTTGTTAGAGATCGGTTATTTTACAAAGTTTGCTTATTAACAGGCCTGTTATTTTCATGCACTATAAAATCTAAGTATGCGCATAAAAATCTCGCGATAAAACCTAAAACACACTATTGAAGTAAAAGAGCGACATGTAGTTAAAAAAAGTAAATATAACCACAGCCAAGGCGAGTTCATGTACGAGCTGCTGTCAAGTTAACAGGTACAGTTAAAGTACTAGACAGATTTTTTGTTGCAGACTTGACACCACCTGGTACACGAACTTGCCTTGACAACAGCATTGCAACAAAAACAAAGAAGCTGACCGTCTAAAATAAAACACACACAAAAAAATTAAAGACAACATAGGCAAAATTAATGTTACCATATATTGAAACATTGGCATTTTTAAATTGTTCTATTTAGCCGATGACCTTAGTAGCTAGTGCTTCTACCGCTCTTATATTGTTATTGTATTTATCTATAATATCAATTTTAATAAATAAATAAATAATAATAAATTGTACAAAGTAACTCGCGGTAGCACCACGGTAACAACCAGGTCAAAAATGTACCATAAAAAGTACAATTGTACCATGATTTCCATCCGTGACACACAGTCACAGTGCCTATTAAAGATGCCAGATATGACAGATTTTGGGCCTCGAAAATAGCACTTGCCAGTTTTATTCTAATTTCGATGGTTTTTTAGAAATTCAAATATTTTAATTGCATTCCCCACAAACATGAAATTGATACTGTTAAATACAATTCGAGCTTCACAATTAAAATAGAAGTTTATTTTAATAATACGAATCAAATGTCTTAAAGGATAATGATCGATGCATAAAATCTTTAAATTAAAATACAAAAACTACTGGAAAAGTTAATGAGAAATTATTTAAAATTATTATTTATTTCTGTTAAAAGGGACAGAAATCTTTTCTTTTAACATAAAAAATATATTATGAGAAAAATCTGAAAATGTTGATGAGACTGAAAAAATAGTACATATTATATAAAACAGTAGTAAATAGAAGCAAGATTCCAATTTGAAAATATTATTGTTTTTAGCTATTGATAGAACAAAGAAGGATGTACGATAATAAAATAGTTAGATGAACGAATAACGAAAGAATTAAAATGTTAAAAGACAAAGAAATTGTTTCTTAAAAACATACCAGATTTTTGAGCTAAAGGGTTATAATATATTATACATACACATGCTCAGCTCTTGAGAAAAAAATAAAATTTAATTTTTCCATCAAGTTCTGTGTAAAATTTACACTGTAAATTGAAAATTTTAAACTATTTTTCTGGCAAATAACTTTTTTTGAGCTATGACTCTGTTTGAGTAAATGAGTGATATTTGTATGGAATTAAAGTGTTTCGTTACGTTCTGCTTCAAAACAAATATTTTATTAAAAATAAATGATATACATACATATCTCTCTGATTTTCAAGTTTACTTAAAATAATCAGGCGTGTTCTGCAAATCACATTTTATCAAATTGATTTTAAGCCCCAAAATAGGTGTACCGTGCATATAGTTTTGTGATTTTAGCTAAGTCTAAAACGTTTTAAAATTACTTGGTAATCTTGCGACTATTATATGGCTAACGTTATAACAAATTACTTGAATAATTTTATTTTCTTGAACAAATAGTTATTTTAATTTTGATTTAATTTATTCATTCATATCACGAAAATCTAGCCCTATGGCCATAATCGGTTTTCACTAATACTACTGCAATAGGTACTACTACAATAGGTTTATATGTAAAAATATCTATAAATGTTTAACAAATATAACAAAAAAGAAATAATTTATTTTAACGTAGTAACCAAAATTATATACGTATGAATGTCTACTAAACAAAGCGTAAAACAAATAAGATTATAAATGAATAATAGTGATAATAAGAAATAAAACATATGTAAAGCACAAATTATTAAGCTGGAAGACCGTCATCACAAGGTGAAGGAATTAAAGTTATGAAAGCTGGCGTTAGCCAGTGGTCCAAGGTATACAGTTTTATATAAATAATTATTTCATGCCTATAAGCCAGTCATATTATTATTTAAAAAAGGAAAAGAAAAAAAATATTTACAACAATTTTTTTTTTTTTTAACAAACACAAAACACAACCCGCAAAGCGATTAGCTTGTCTGCGGAAAACACCCAAGGTCTATGGTGGGAATCGAACCCACGACCTCTGGACTGAGAGGCTAGCATCGCTGCCACTCAGCCACAGGGGCACCCTTAAAAACATCTTCAAAATAAGAAAATTCTAAAAAATAGGTTTTCTGTTGTTACAGTATTACTTAATTCTTTTCTTTTTACAATAACGCAGTCAAAAGAAAAAAATTTAAAATATTCTTGTGATTCCAACAAATTTAAATCACACCGAAATACAAAAATAGTGTGATTTACAGAGCAGCTCAAAACCATACGTGTGATTTTAAATCGTCATGTGATTTGAAGTCACGTAATGTTCAGCATGTCCTGTATATTTGTTTGCTTATACATATGTTATGTAAAGAAATGTCGGAATGTCTTATTTTCTGACAAAAAAAGAAGATAAAAATAGATATATTTAATTGTCTGAACTTTTTTCTTACGTCTTCATGTCATTAATTTAGATTTACTAAATCATAAAATTCTTTTAAATACGCAAAAACATTTCAAACATCCTAAAAATCGACGAAATGACGACATATGATTAAATCTGGCAACTATGCGGCGGACATAATTTTGAATTATTAAGAGAGTGGTAACGCTTGATATAAGAGAAATAAACAACAAATATGTATGTTTTCTGAAGACTGGAGAAAATATGCTCAATTAAGATGAGAAAATTTCTCAGAGAAATATAAATAAAAATAATAAAATAAAGAGAAGTTTTTCTCTAGAAAATTCTTGAACATTTTTTAGGGTGCCGTTAATTGGTATAAAAGACAACAAAGTGGATGCAACCACTTCAGTTATAAATTGTGCATTGCTTAATTATCTTGAAGAAAAGTAAATTTAAAATGGCTGGTTTGTCACTATTACTGAATTTAATTGATGAATTGGACCGCGAATCCAATCCATCTTATTATGGCAACGATTTTGGTCTGGGTGTATCACCCTACCACATCCATCGTCACTCGAATCGGGAGCCAGTACCATCCAGTATGGTAGGCTATACTCTACCTTTGGCTTTGCTGAATCGCCTTGGTGAACAACAGGCTAGTCGCCGTGGTGGTGAAAAGAAGGAATGCCGTGTATCTCCAGTTGGCAAAGATGGTTTCCAAGTGTGCATGGACGTGGCCCAGTTTAAGCCCAGCGAACTTAATGTAAAAGTTGTCGACAACGGTATAGTCATTGAGGGTAAACATGAAGAACGCGAAGATCAACATGGCTTCATTCAACGCCATTTTGTACGTCGTTATGTTTTGCCTAAAGGCTATGATGCAGATAAGGTGGTGTCCACTCTATCCTCTGATGGTGTATTAACTGTTAGTGTTCCCAAACCACAAGAAGAACAAAAATCTAATGAACGCGTAATACAGATTCAACAAACGGGACCTGCCCATTTAAATGTTAAGCAAAACAATGAAGAGAAAAATGGAGATGCTGCCAATGGATCTAGCGGCGATAAAGAAGATAAATGAATGACTTTCATCTAAAGAATAATCCATATTGGACTCACCAGTATATCTAATCATAATTCCAGAATTTAGTTTAGTTTTTTTTCATTTTATGTGCGTATGTAAGTAAATACTTATGTAATTTGTATTTCTTCATATGCTTGCTTTAAACATTAATAAATCACTTTTCGCATAATATGTATTGAATCAATTGAAAATAAAATGCACTATACCTATTCATGTGTATTTATAAATAACAAATATGAATTTATGTATTTGAATTGTTAATAAAATATAAGAATTTCCATAAACGATTTCCTAAAAATAAGATTATTAAAAAGTTTTCTGTTATTCTAGGGGATATTTGTTAGTGTTCAATTTTTCGGTTAGTTGCATCTCTGATACCGGAGAAGATAGTTCCTAATATATTCTGTTGATTGCCTTCCAACTACGTACTATCGGGCCCCTATTATGAACAACTTTCGATCTTCGACTGTAGTCGAAAGTACTGATCGAACGAATTGTCATTTGGTATTATGACGAGCATTCGACAAAAAATGTGAATAAAATGGACAAAAAATAGATTATAATTCTTGTTTGTGTACTTAAAAATTAAACTTGTTTAACATTTAGATTTTTAAACAAAATTTCTCATTAAAAAAATCATCGAAAGCTAAATTCTGTTCGATAGAAAATTCGTTGCTCAACGAAATTTTCGATGCTCATAATATGAATTTATTCGATGTTCGATACCCAGCGAAGATCGAAAATCGAATGCAACTCATAATAGGGCCTTCGGTCATGTTCTGACACTCGCAAATCGCATACAATTTTTCAATATAAATTAATCGAGCCCACAGGGCCATATATGATTAATTGAGTATAAAACAATTTTATATAAGAACGAAAATAGCATTAAAAGTACGCAATAAACTACAATCAAAAATAATTATAATTAAATTTATTTTTACATACTTATAAAAATAAATATAAAATTTTATATACATATATGTACATACATACATATTAATATACAATGTAATAGGATACTAATGCAATGTAAAAGATTTAAAAAGAAATTCTTTACAGATAAAATAATCACCCTTATTCCAGTTGTCGACATCGACGTCACTATAAAACAAAAGTGAAGAATTAAATCTCAATCTTAAAAAGATTTATGTTCACAGTACCAAAAAATTGGGACTTGTTTATTTGCTCTCGAGAACAATTTTGTGCTTTTGATAATATATGTATTTCCGTTCCCTAAGGTCTACAAAATAGCATAAGCTTGCCGACAGGAGTCAGTTGTTTTCGACAACGGGTACGCATGCCCCAATTTTTTAGTATAGTGTTAAACTGACGTCGATTTCGACAACTGGAATAAGGGGGAATATTAAAAAAAATAATTAAAATACTCGCAAGAGACGTGTTCTGCAAATCGCAATCGCAGGACTATTGGCGAGTTCAAATCGCAAGAGTTGGCAAGTCGCAAGCAAAACGAGTGAGTTACAGAACATGTAGAAACGAGTTTGGCGATTCACAACTCGCATGCGAGTGTGTTGTTTAGTTTTTTTTAGCTTTTTGCTTCTCTAAAATTATATTTTTGTTAGTTACACCTTTTTACATTTTAGCTAACGATATACATACGTACATATATATGTATATGCAAAATTAGTTTCTTAGATTCGTTATCGTCGTACACTAATTTACACGATATGCCTCGTTTCAAAATGCTGAAATTCTCATGGGCAACAGATAACTCAACAAGAAATATTTTAAGCCTGGTACATTTAGGAATATGCCGACTTGAAATTCACAGTTGACGGGCCTTCGCGCGTTTTCTGAAAAGAACAAATTTGCATATTGGATAGTTTGACAAAGGGGGGGGGGGGGGGGGGATATCTATGTCATAGGCGACCAAAGTGGCAGGAGGGTTCCGAACTTCAATAGGCTTCTTATAGAAATGTCAAAAATGAACTGGTGAATGAATTCGACCCCAAGTCTAGTGTCATGTCAAATGCATTTAAATAACAATAAATAAAGAATAATATTCACTCTTATCTGGAATAAAATAATCCTGAACGTTCTGTAAATGGGGTAGATTTAAAAACGCTCGATTTAGAAAAATTAAATCCACTATGGGGCCATTATTACTTGGCCGAATATATAAAATTTCACGTGAATGTGTTTCATTTCCCTAAAATTGCAATTGCGTTGTTTTGTCAGTGTACTATTTTCTAATTTTGTTCGCCATTTTTGTTCATTCCCCGCTAAGGGTGATTATACCATGTCTTAGAAACGGCAGTTTTTCTTGAAGCAAGTCTGAGTGAATGGAAGAGGGAGGAACAAAGAAAGGAGATGGGTACAGACTTGTTCGTACCGAAAAGTTAGTTCAATTATCTTTTGTTATTTCATTCAAAACAAACAGACCTGAATGCCATCATATAGACAAACACAACTACATATGTAGATGGTTTGTTTATTTGTTATTGTCGGTGCATATCAGTGTTATTAATCAGGATAGATTTCCAATTGTTCTTAAAAAGCGTAAGCTTTTTCCAAAATTACCGTTATAACTGGTTCGTAAGCTTTAACTGCGCATGTGCAGGATTTCATGCAAAAACGTAGTATAACGAATCTTTTTACCAGCTTTAGACAAAAGCTATTTTAAAACATTTGTAGGTATTAATTTTTCCAATATTATACTAGGTCAGTGCTGAATAGGTAAATTTTTTTAAATACATACATACATATAAAGCTTATTAAAACTTCCGTATCCCAGATAACAAGCAACTTCATTGATATGTGTTTTTTACGAGAAACCTACAAGATCAAATTTGTTTAGAATATCAGTTGCATTTTAAAGAAAAAATGTTTCCAAAGATATGACCGTTATCCTTCAAACTTGACCAGTTTCGAAAAAAACTAATTATAATTTTTTCAACAATTTCCAAGATTGATTACCTTAAATGTGTATTTTTTATTACTTGTCTAAAAATACCGAAAGTTGTTGAAATATATAATAAACATTGCTAAAGAGATTATTTTGTGCAAAAACTAGTTATTTTGTATATAATGCAAAAAAAATTTAAATGAAAAAATGCTAAGTACAATTTTTGAATTTTTTGAAAAAAAATGTGTATATACTGTAACTTTAAAATTGCATTTCAAAATCTTTATACATTTAAATATGTATTACCCCACGTCTACACCTGGGGGTTATTATGTAATTCGATTCGAAACTAAAACTGTTCGAATTTGTATGTTATTACATAATAACCCCTGGTATATTTTTATCATGGGTTAATGTGCATCTGAATAGAAAAGTTACGTCATAAGACATATTTTTGATTTAAAGTTGAATTCTCTTTTCAGATACGAGTATGTTTGGCGAAAAAATTTGTGCGCTCCCGCCAGTACTACTGCATTATTCATAGATACGAAACACTTAAGGGAAATATGTAAGTAAATCTTCTATTATTTATTTTTTTATTTATAAATTTATCCATATCTATTTGTATTGTTATATAAAAATAAGTTACCTCAATCTGAATTAAATCTTAACAAAGATATACATACATATGTATATGAAAATAAATAACTATGTATATTTGAAATCCAAGATCTTCTCAAACCTTACTTACTATTGATATCACATTTTCGATGCCTTGACACTTTCTATATAATGGCCCGTATTGCGAAAAAAAAGGCGAACAGTTTATTCGAGTTAGGATATGCTTTTTTGTATGGAAAAATCGTTGTTTCACGTGAACAAACCTTTTTTGCGAGATTTGAAAATGAATCAGCCAAAATGTTTAGCAGTAGGGCTGGGGACAACGAGATCAAAAGTGTTGGCAAAGGAGTAAAAAGCTATAAAAAGATGTACAACCGTAAGGACTCTTGCGGCCTGTACCACGATGTCACCAGAAATCGTTCGATCGAATACTTATATTGAAAACAAAAACAACTTTTCTAATGTTATTGTTGTTTGCAATACAAGTTGTCGATCGAACGATTTCTGGTGACATCTTGGGTTCTAAATATAGAACCGACTCCTTTCTCTCATCGCTCTATTTATTCTATGACTGAACCCTAATATTTTACCTCTACCACTCTATCTTCAAACCTTAAAGCGGTCTCCTAGAGGTTTGAAGCTTTGCATCGACTCACTTTTATTTCTGTCTCCCAAATTTTCACTTCTAATCCATTACATCTTAATTGTTCGCTGGGTATAAAGCTTTCCAGCTACAAAAACAACAAATCAAATTCAGGTCGTATGGGTGTATCCATGGCCATGTATCTAAATATACATATATGTATGGATATGTGTGCCCAAAATTTTTCCTATATAAAACACGGATACAACGAAACATGTCCATTATAGTTTTATCACTACGCAGTAAAGTCTTGTTTTAAATAAAAAAGGAAAATATACCTGGGTAAACGAAAATAAAGTACATACATATGTACATAGTTTTTAAAGAGGATTATATAATCACACATACTTACATACACAAAGAAGAAATTAAATTGATTTGAGATTGATTGAGAAGTTTATCCTGAGAAAAAAAATGGCAAACATACCATTTGTATTAAATTTTGATCCACATCCATTTTATAACCCAGAAATATTTCCAAATAATGTTTATCGTCGTTTACACACGCGACAACATCATCCCATCGATATGCATACGATGGGTCTGATTTCAGCACTGGCTCCACATATCCGCCAATTGGGAGCAAGTGGAAATCACAAAGAAGACCTTGCTCACATGTCGGTGAAAGGTATAAACAAAGACAAAGATCATGACTTTGCCGTTCACATTGATGTTGGACTCTTTCAACCGGAGGAGTTGAATGTGAAAATAGTGAATGATCATTTGTTGATTGAGGGTAAGCATGAGGAACGCGAAGCTGATGATGTTGGTTTTGTTTCGCGTCACTTTGTACGTCGTTATGAATTGCCCAAGGGCCACAATGCGGATGCTATAGTTTGCAATCTGTCCTCGGACGACGTGTTGAGTGTTCTATTGCCCAAGTCAAGTGATGAACCAAAAGAACGTATCATTCCCATACAACAGACCGGGCCAAATGATTTGTTCATAAAGAGTAAAACTGAAAACGGTATCAACAATAAATCAAAGGATGACGACAAACAGTAAAAATCAACAAATTAATTAAATAAATTGCATTTATACACTGCACTGCTCTTTGAGGTTAATGAAATTTTATCATTTAAACAGCAATAGTTATAAATGTAACATACTTTAAGAGATTCTACTCTGTAATTCAAACGAAAAAAATGCTTTTGAATTTACATGTCATAAACATACAAATTCGAGAGCATTTTCATTCGTTTCGAATTACAGAGTAGGCCCCCAGTTAAGTGAAAATATTTACTCAAAGATAAATTCTAGATGTAATCATAAATTTTTTAATTGTATGTACTATTTACTACTATCTTCCATAATGCTAAGACCACACGCAGCAATCGTTGCATCAATTAAACTGTGTTCTTCAACTGTTGATTCGTGTATTAATACTAAAATATCAAAACATAAATTTTCATACTTTATGCTGGTTGCCTCGTAGACATTCGGATAACGGTTGACCCATTAATTAAATGTTTGATTCTTCCTTAAAATATGCCGCAGCAGTCTTAAATTGCACATTCAAAATGCTCCATACATACCTTCTTATGTGAAATATTTGCTCAATTCACAAGCATTGTAGTATTATTTAAAGTTTTGTATCAAAAAGACAATTTCAAATAAAATTTCTGAAAAGCAAAATATTTCAGTAGTAACTCATTTTTGTTTATAAAAGTTTTTTAATTATCTTTTCAAATACAACTTTAAACGATACAACAAGGCTCGTGAATTGAGCAATTTTTTCACGCACGATATGTAAGTTAAATGAAAAAAAAATAACGAAAAATCCAAAATCGGTGTTTTGTTTATTATTACATACATACATATGTATATGTATATGTATATGTATATGTATATTATATCGAAACACACAATTCCCTCAAGGTTTAAACTTTTCACCTAAAAATCTTCCACATTATCCACTTAGCCCCGATTTCGAAATAAAACGCTCGATCGACAACATATGTATATTTAAATATTTAAAACAATGATAAAATAATAAAATTAATTTTTGTTTGAAATATAATTAATAGATCGAACGTTTTCTGTCGACACCCAACTACCATCAGTTCAACAAATTTTATAAATTTTGTCTTTCTCCTGCAAAATTAAAAAAAATTATATAATTATGTACGTAAATAAGTTGTACATACATATGTACGAAACATAACTTAAGACTCAAGCTTATAAATGTTTATTAATATTAAGCACAATGGATTTTATTATCAATTTAACTAAATTTTTTTCTTCAGGAATTAAAAAACAACAAATTACAAAAAAAAGCATTTTTTAAATTATTTTCAGCTCAAAAATTCTTTATATACTATTTCAAGCTCTAACTAAGGATTATAAAATACATACATACATATATAATTATAATTATATGAATAATTAATTATTCATTAAAAATAAACAACATAATAATAAGGGGCTCTTGATTTTATTTATGTAGGTATATAAGGGTTTATTCATAAAAAATATTTTTGATTTATAAAAGGTTTATAAAACAGATTTCCCTACAAATAAAAAATACTTCGTCACCAAAATCGCCATACTGGTAGTACTAACGAACCTATACTGTCCAGTCCGTGTGTTTTTCAAAAAGTCTTAATTTGTTGCATGATGTAATTATTTTATATGATGCACACCCTACAAGAACACTACCAGTCAATTGACTGCTCATTTGATCGGAAGTCAAGCAGGATATATTCATCATTGCGTAGAACAAAGTTTCTATCACATTATTAAAGGCAAAATGAAAAATGTGATGGAAACTTCTGTGTACGTGTGATGTTGCATCTCTCTCTAACTAATGAATATAACATATAGTTGAACTGCTCACTCTAGTTCTTTTTAGTAATCAATGATAGCATAAATATTACTCAAGTTTGACTGATCATAATTGAATAATATATCCCCCACAATTGAGCAATCATACATTATTGATATACTGACAATAAATATATTTTTTATTATTTTAATTGTTTTTCTTTTATTATAAAAAGTCACTTAAAAGTATAAAAGCACATAAAATATTTGAAACGAAAGATAAGTTCAGCAAAAACAGAATAACCTAGGCGGTATCTAGCCCTCTTCACACCTTTTAATCTCTTGCTTTTAACAAATATCTAAAATTTTGAAAACAAATGTATTAAATTAAATTTTGTAAATTTCTTTTATTCAATTTTTACTTATCTTTTTTAACACTTATAAATTTTAATTTTCACAGACAATGAATTGTATTTTTTTAAAATAAAACTCGATGTTTTAAAAGTTTTGGCATATGTACATTAGATGTCCCATTCTAATATATATGCTAGAGTGGGGCAGCTATAATTAATAAATAAATCCATCAAAACTTCCGATCAAATGACTAGTCAATTGACTGTCAGTATTGAATTCAATGTAAAATTAGTGCAAATGTGTTAGTGAACAAATCTTGTTTGTGTTAGTTTCAGTCATTCATTTCTTGTAGGGCATTTTCCTACGCATTGTAAAAAAATAGAACAAAAAATTTTGTCTAATTAAATCACACTTACTATGTATAGTTAAAGTGTTTTACTTTCATGATAAGACACAAAAAAAGTAAAATGAATAATTTTGTAATATCAATTAAAATATTTGTATTATCAGTAAAAAAATTAACTAAATTTTCACCTATAAACAATTTGATAATATCAATTAAGTTTTTGCACTCAAATTAATTAATACAATTAAAAATTTAATTGAATCAATTAACTTCATAATTGAAAATATTAATTGGTGAATACTTTTTTCTGTGTATGTTTACAAAATTTCAAACCGATGGGGGTAAGCCGTTTGTCTTTCTATAAGGAACAAACAAGAACTTAAAAAATTAATGGTAATGGTAATCATTTCAGTGCTTTATTTATTACATTATACAATTCATGTGATACTAGCTGAGCTCGACAAACGTTGTCTTACCCTCAATTATTTTTTTTATCCTGTGTGTTTTATTTACGCTGATCTGATGATGATGATTCAAATTTCATACAAATTGGTTATGCAGATATTTTTGGAGAGGTAGTAATTTTCCCTATGTTCCCCTCTCAGTTCGTGGTGACAAAATGAAGGGAGAACAGCGTACTCACGTTAAAATTGCTGTTTTTCTTTTGAGTACAGAAACATAACTTTACTAGATCTCTTCTAAAACGATAACTAATATTGTTTGAGTATAGGAGGCTTAACGCCCCTGGTCCCTATCATAACCACTTTAGTTGAACTCTATATAGCCTATGTCTGCTAGGAGGACCAATCTTCATTTTGTTGAAAAAACATTTTAAATTTTGTTAAAATATACGAATTTAAAATCCATGTGGACGAAAAATTTGATTCCGAAATTTTCACATGTGGAATTCATGATAAGACTGTATATCATGTCAATTAATCATATGTTCTACACATTAAAGGACTGACTATTAGGTAAGGTTTGGTTGAAAAGAGGGGAAATCAATATTGACTCAATCCGCTTATTGAAGTCCTAAAGAAAATCTCATTTAACGTTCTTGCTGCTCAACATGATAGGACATGCTCACATTTAGAGTGTTTTATTTAAAATAAATATAAAAGATAAAAAGGAAATAGTACCAAACAGACATTAAAAGTAAAAATAGTCGTCAAAAGTGGTGACAGGGGGACACTTAACACCAAGGTCGTTACAGGGAAAGCAAACATACATCCATACATACATTCATAAGTAAATTTTAACTGATTCTTTATCAATTCAACTAATATTCAATATATGTACATATGGACAATTCCACAGAATGTCACGTGTGATGTCACGTACGTTGACCTATCAATTTAGTTGTATTTCAGATCAATGCGGTTAGATTTTTCCTTATATGTTACCAAAAGTAGAGGTACTTGCGCTCCTCAAAATTACATAAAGCGCATGTATGTGATAAAACAAAGATAAGTCCCTTAAATTTTGCAAAATTTAAGAATTCATAAAAATAGATGTATTTAAAGAAATTCCATATATTTTGTACATGTATAAATGAAATGTATGTATGTACATATGTATGAACATATATCTTACACATTTTGCTTAAGTTTAAGTTTTTTTCTTTCACGGTCTTCCATTTTTTGGCGCTGCAACTCCATCATTTTAGCACGCATTTTCTGGAATTCTGTCTTTGTGTCATTGTGACTTACTGCAATAATTTTTTTGATTTTCCTCGTGTGTTCATAATTTGGTTCAGATTTATGCAATAATTTTATGTCCGGTGAAGAGCTACGTGCAAACGTAGAACTTTTATCAGATCTGTTTCTAAAATCTGTTGAACAACTGCTACTCGCAACTTCATCTCCATTAGATAAATATGTTTTCATCAAATCTTGCTCCACATCATATTCACAAGTGGGACCGTGTTGATCATTGTATAAAACTTCATTGTTGATGTTTGCGAAAGAGTCATTCATTACCTTCGCTATTTGCCGTAGTTTCTTGCTGTACCAACTTCTTTAATACTTGTAACAGTTCTCGGTGGCGACGTTCACGATTTTGTTCTCGTATTTCATTGATTTCCAATAAAGTATTTCTTATCGTCTCTCCCAGAATATGCAAGGCACCAGAATTTTCTGTTTTTCTGGATCCATTCCTTTGTTGGTTTTCTATTATATTACTTATGTCTATGCCATCCTCCTCGACATTGCTGTCATCATCGCTGATAAAAACTTCTTCAGCCACAGCAGCCAAAATCATGTTGCGTTTTGCTCCAGATAGATTCGCTTTAGAATTTTGCAATGTGTGGTTGGTCATTATATCTAATTGTCCAAATATTTTTGTTTATTGTGATACAAGTTGTTTTTTTAACAATATCCAGCTGATGTTACACCCCTTTTAAACACGCAAAGTTTACTTTCACTTCTTTGCAGCGTTACCATATATATTTTTTAAAAAACTTCTTAAATCTGAAAAAAAACTTTTTCCAATACAAAAACTATTTTTCTACAAAAGTACCAAAATTTTAAAAGAAAACATAAAATTCTATTTGGAATTCATTTCATCCATTTAGAAATATAAAACCGATTAAAATCAAAACCATAACATATAATAAAAAAACATAAAATAAAATTCTTAAAAAAATATCACGTACATTATTTGTAAATTGTTTTATTAAAATTTAAAGCCATTTAAATAGCATAGTCGTACATAAGCGGCAGTAAACACAATTAAGACTCAGTTAGCCGACTGTAATGTAATGTAACTGCAACAGTAGGAAACAGCTGATCGATATTTACTACGTTTATACGCGCACTATTTGCAAATAAAATTATTTGCAAATAAATTAACTCACTGTTTATACGGCATAGCAAAAGTACACAAACTTGGTAGCACTTCTATAGAAAACTTACTTATGTTGACAAAAAAAATAGTGTAAATGTACAAAATATCAAATAATTGTTTGTTTTAATCTTCATTATTTGCTTCTATCAATATTTTTTGTTGCAATATTTATCCATTTATTGTTTTTTGCTATCAAAAATTTGTAAGCGTGGCAACCTCAAGCATTTTATTTGCAAATAGTGCGTTAATCGTGAATAGTTTTCTGAATTAGTAAGTCGCAATAAAAAGAATAATATGGCAACAATTTACAGTTTTATTTGCAAATAAGCCCTGCGTATAAACGTAGTAATTGTGTTGCAACCGTAGTGACAAATGAGGTTTCCAGTTAGCTCTGAGCGGTGCATTTTACCTCAGCGGGTTCCAACCCTCCCATTGGGTACGTTGCACATAAAATTTATAATGAACTCAAAAAAAATAGCGAAAAATAACTTTACAATACAAAAACAAATCTATACAATAAACGCGCCATATTACAAATATTATTTAGAATGAAATGGAAAGATGCTTTGTTCCATTAATTGTCCTCCCAACCATGTCACGACTTGTCCTCTTCAACTTTTCTTTCGTGAATATACTTTCTTTTATATACTATACTTTTTCCTATACAAATTTTACATTACAAATTTTTTTGGTTTATATTTTTTCAACAATTATTTTTCTAACACTTTTACAATTATATACTATTTTTTTTTCTTTTCTATAAATTTTCCTACTTAATACTAATATTTTTCGTTTACGTTAATTGGGTTTTGTTAAATTTTTGAATAATCTATAAAATTCTATTGTACTGAGTTTCTATTAATTTATGTAAATTCCGTTTTATCACGATTTTACGACCTATCCTGAAGAGCTCCCCAAGACTGATTTTATAAAATTGTGAAAAAAAATATTCTTTTAATTTTTAAATCCCCTTCGTATATTTTACTGACAAGAACCAACTAACGCACAACAAAAAACTTAGCCTATCCTCTACGTTTATCTAAGACAAAAAGTGCGGTATAAACTAAAACTACAAACAATTACATCTACATGCCTACTCAACTAACTTAAATTCTAGCATTTCCTTTTTTGTTAAATATTATTATTTGTTTTCTAAAAAATGTATATTGGTATTTTTTTGCTTCTTTATGGCGTTCTAGCTTCTTTACGAATTGCTCTTTTTTCTTCCTTTCCTTTACGGTTCAAATTTCACTCGGAATATAGGTAATAATATAATGTTAAAATTGTTACCTGGCTGTACACGCTACCGTCTAGCGGAATAGAACTCCGAATTTACCCACTTGTTTTTATTTGGGCCTACCTTCTCACTTTCGTTACTTTTATACTCCTTTTCCTTTTATTAAGTTTACAGCCAGCTAGATGAGGAAACACATACACATATAATTTATTTCTTTTTGAAATATTTTCTTTTTGCTTACGTTTTGTATTTATGTATTTGTTTTTTTTTAAGTTAATTTATGACGTGGATTTTTTTTAAATTAAACCTTCACACAGTATTCTATTTTTTTCACAATAGACCAAGTTGAATATGTGTACTCTTATTTATTTTTTTTTTCTTTTTGGTAGCGATCACTTTGAAGAGTTATCTGCAATTAATTGGACTCATCATTCGTTGATCGCTTCCAACTTTTCCAAAATTTTCCAAAGAGTTTTCCCTATTTTCCTAAACTTTATTTGCGCCAATTCAGCCATCTTTTTTTTTTCTAGAAACTTCTATATGTATATATTTTTTTTCAACTATCTACCTCTATGCCAGTCCATATGTATATATATGTACATATAATCCGTGTACTTTTAAAATTAAAAATTTCTATGTAATTTCTCTTGATTTGTTTTTTGACGAATTATACGAATATATATATATACATATATCCTCCATTTTACTTGTTTTTTTCCTACATTTTAGCCTATCTTGAATTTTCCTTGTAATAGGGTCTCATCCGCCCTTTCTCATTTTTATGCAGTTGATATTTTTCATTCGCATTCAAAATTTTTCTTATGTTCTTTTCAATTTTTTTTCAACGCTTACGAATGAAAATTACCACTGTATTTTACATGTATTTACCTTAAACATTTTCTGTACTCTATAAAACAGCAACAAAAACCCAGTGCTGACAACTCTGGTATGATTACTACACAGCTGACAGATGACAAGAAAACAAGAACGACAAATAAAAGAAACAAAAAATATACAATTTGTGCTAACAGAAAAAAAACAAATATTTAACATATAAAAAAAAACAATATTTCAACGACAAAACCAGCACAAAAATACAAAACATCTCTGGGCCAATCAATGTGGGAAGAAATTTTATATTCCCCGCAACAATTGTTATGTGAAAATAATGAAAATAGTTATAGAGATGTAATGTAACGTAACCTATTTTTATATAAAAATATCGATTAGCTTTTTCTTACGTTGCAGTTACATTCCATTACTGTTGGCTAACTGAACCTTTAAACACTGTTGCAGTAATAAGGGAGTGAGAAAATATAAGATCGTTTTATTGCATACAAACATCACTTAATATTTTCATTCACTATACTGCAAAAGTTAAGTTCTGTACATATTTATAAAAAAACTTTAAAAAACTTTTTGGCATCTCAAAAAACTTCCAAAAAAGGGAAAACTTGACAAATGATAACGTTAACTTTGCAGTGTGTACCTATCATAACCAATGCATATAAAAAAATGCCTTGGCGATTTTCGACATTGAATCTGGCGGAAAATGTCAAAATAAATCTGACAACCCTGCGAAACAGTACAAAAGTGGTACAAAACATTGACAGTTCTAGCCGTGGTCGACAAGTATTGAAATATTGTTGAATACTTACAACGGAATATTCGTTATAAACCACTTTAACTGTAAATTATGCTTTATTTTTTCTCAGTGATTGAAAAAGTTTTACAGTCAGGCATGTTCTGAAAATTTCCAGATTTTAAATCACTTTTTGGCTTAAAAATCACACGGCCCTCTTCTGTAAACAGAATCCGAATAAATTTGTCGTTTTAAAAAAATTTATAATGGTCCTGCGGACGTTTAAAATCATACAAGATAATTTTCTTTATTTTTAGGTAAGTTCAAAAGAGAATTAGCAAAATGTCTGCCTTTCAATTTCCCAATTGTAAAATCAGACTTATTGTTTAACGCGCATTCAAATTGCAAGCGGCGAAAATAGTCAGTAGCAAAACCTGCAAGATCACTTCGCCTTGTAGAAATCAAGGCGAATTGATACCATAGGTGTTCTTAATTTGCAACTCTGCATATTCGCCTTGTATATTTGTTAGTGTAAAATCTCCTGCTGTCAGAATATTTCCTAACGTTTGGCATTGATTTGACAGCAGAGAAGATATGTCAGCTGATGAAATAAGCTCACCTTATGTGAAATCACCATGGTAGAAATAGTTCCCCGGAAAAAAAACCATTTTAAATTTGTGGCATCCTTGCAATGAAAAAAGATAAATATTAAACAGCTGGCCATATGATTTCATAATCTATTAGGAAAAAATGTTTTGTTTACTTCTCCGGCAAGCGAGAATTTCCCCAAGTATTATTACAAAAAATATCGAAAGAATTCCATACATGGGATTAGTCCGGTCGCTTCGCACAACACCGAGTGAGTTTTGTAACAGTTTGAAAATATTTTTAATGAGATTTCCCTAATGTTCTTAAAGTTTACAGCCATGGTGAATATGAGTGGCAAGATCCTAAAACAAAAGATGAAATGTGAGGCTAAAATTTTATTTAAAATACATTTCTTAAGTTTAAATAACATTTCATTTCAGTGTGCGGGTAATTTATATTGATAAAAATGGTAAACGGGCTGAAGTTAATGGCAAAGTTGGGGATAATATCTTATATTTGGCTCATCGCTACGAAATTGAAATGGAGGGTAGGAATAGATAGAATAATTTTTTTCTACTATCAAACTAATAATAATTTTGCAGGCGCTTGCGAGGCTTCTTTAGCGTGTACCACATGTCATGTATATGTACATGACGATTATTTAGAAAAACTACCAGAAGCCGATGAAAAGGAAGATGATTTATTAGACATGGCTCCCTTCCTTAAAGAAAACTCACGTCTGGGATGTCAGATAATCTTAACAAAAGAGTTAGATGGCATAGAATTGACTTTGCCTAAGGCTACACGCAATTTTTATGTCGATGGTCATACTCCAAAACCTCATTAGAAGTTTATAATACAGTAACTTACGTGATCCCTGTGTACCGGTTAGGTTAAAAGCGTATTTCGAACCGAAATACATACATACACAGTAACATGAATCCATTCATTATATACATAAATAATTTTGTTGCTTTTTGTTTATGAAACGAAAATCCTTTTTTATTAATAAAAATACATATGCTCAATTCACAACCTATTGTATGAGTCGTAATACGTAAAAGTAAAACTTTGGTAATTTCTATGTAAACATTTATTTATAAATAATGTTTGTTGAAATTACCAAAAACTTATGTAAGAACTACGACTCTCACAATAGGTTGTGAATTGAGCATTTCCGTATACAAAGTTTCTTAGAAATATTACCGGCTATTTCTGTAAATGAGATCTGAAAATATAATAAAACTTAGCTGCATAGTAGCATAACAAATCTAATATTGCTAGCAGACTTTTAACAAATATGAGATAGTTAATATTTATTTACTTTTGCCATCAATAACTTCTCACACTCTCATATATCGGAGGAGAGACATCAAGTGTAACACGCTGCATTCTGTTTGGTGCTTTTCTCTGCTTCATATTTTCATTGTTGCAATCTGTAAATCTATCTGCTCACACCGATTTAAATAAAATTGACACATCTATGTTTATTCTTCTTAAACTTCCATTAATTATTGGAAACAAAACTTATTAATTTACAAAAAAAATCACAAAAAATCCACTACGATTTTATAGACGATTCTACCAAACGTTTTATAAATAAAGACATCAGTTTTTAATCTCCACCTTCATTTATTTCTTAAAACGTGTTTATTTTTTATTAAAATACAAATTTTAATTACAAGAATTTAAATAGTGCTCTTAAACTAATACAAAACATATAGAACAATAAAACTTTTGCAAAATTATTTAGCTTTTGTAATATTTTCTTTATACACAGCACGCACAAATCGAGTACAAAAATAAATCGAAATATAGAATTGAACTAAATTTATATATTCACAATAAAAACATGAACTTCGCATTTAATAATCATCAGAACGAAAAAACAACAAAATAAAAAAAATGATTAAGTTTTAAAAAGGATTTTAGCTTTTGTAGAAAACTATGCAAATAAAAGAACAAATTATCAAAAGGAAATTTTAAATCATTTAATAAAAAGTCTAGTTAAAATTTATAATCATTTAAATATTTATTCCAAATTATTCAGTTTTATACACATACAAGCACTACTATATTCCATAAATGTAGTTGAGTTTAAAAAAGAACGAGGTAAAATTGAACAATTACAAAATGAAAATAGGCTTGTTAGCTGTTCTAATAACATAAAATATTCATATAAAATAGAAGTCTGATATACATATATACTTCTTTAGTTTGAATCTGGCGAATTTGAGCCCGAACGTGAACCTGAATGGGAGCGAGAACCTGATCGAGATCGTGATTGAGAATGTGAACGAGATCTTGAACGTGATCGACTCTGTGAGCGAGAACGAGAACGCGAGGGTGACTTTGAGCGAGACGTTGAACGTGAAACGGACCTTGAGCCAGATCGGGACCGTTCAACTTCTTCGTCCTTGTCGGCTACAATATTTCCGACTTTAGCGCTTTTTTCACTCTTGTCACTTTCCTCGCTCTTAACACTTTTTTCACGTTCTTCACGTTTTTCATTATCATCTTCCTTAGTCTCCTCTTCTACTTTACTCGGTTTCGGCTCTTCTTTAGTACTAGCACGTGAATCACGTGAATCCTCTTCGCTTTTAAAATCATCTTTAACATCATCCTTGTCGTCATCTTTATCAGAAGACTCCGTTACAGTAATTGCGGTGGTGATTTCTTCCTTAGGTGAATCATTTTCTCTTTCACGTTTTTCTCTTTCCTTTTCCCGATTCACTGCTCCTGTAGCGATGCTACCACCAACATTATTCTTTTTGTTGCTCTTTTTTAGTACGGCTACTTCCTTTAGAAGGGATGCCACCTTTCTGTTTAGATTATCGACTTTCATTTGATTTAATCTATCGACATCCTTCAATTTGTTACGCATCTCAATTTCTTTTTCGAAGTTTTTCCCTTTAATTTCAGTGAGCTTAAAAATGAAAATTGATATAAATTTAATTATTAGTTAGTTTTTAAATCAGTCATCGCCAAAACACATCCACTCTCTTACTAAGAACTCCCTTGAGTGCGCACACATTATGCGTAAAATTGAGAACAATTATTAAGAGCGCCTTTCTCGTGTGCAGTGTTTTGAGGATGCCTGTTTTAGATTATGAATCAAAGAATACAATATTACGCATTCAGCTTTTGAAAATATGATTTTCCTGCGCATCTACGTCACATTAGCCGATAAACATAAACACAATCACACAAACACTTGTATTTGGTATACGGCAATTCTGTTTACATTTCGATTTCTACGTCACACCAACACACTCAAGTTAACAGACATTCGCAATGCGTAATCTTGCATTCTTTGTTTCGTGGTTTTAGATCATAATGCAGTAAAATTACCAGTTTATCTTTTTCTAACAATTCCTTATCCTTTTGCCCCAAACGCTTTTCGAGGCTAGCTATTCTTTCTTTTAATGTTGTCATGGCTACGACATGATCGGAGGAGTTAGGGTCAATACTTACTACAGCTGGAGCTGCAATAGAACCCAATCCTATACTACCGTTACCACTTCCTGAAGAGCCACTCCTTGCTATTTTTTCAGGCATATCAAGTCCAATAGCACTAACAGCAGAAACGGAAACATTTGGATTATTGCTACTCGTTTTCGTAATATCTCCTCTCGAAGGCTTTTTGGCTGAAGCAGAACTCTCACGATGGCTTTTCTCATGGGGTCTCTTTTTCGATGATATTCGGCCCTCTTGCTGAGCCTTCAAATAGGCTCGTTTGTAAGCACAGGTACATAGCCAACACAACAATTTTCCATTAACCTAAAAAAGAAAATTTTTATTTAATATCAAGGTTTTTAACAAAACGATAATATAAAAAATTTATGAACGCAAACATGTCTTTCTTTCTATGTCCATATTTAATATAATTTACTTCATATATTGCTAAATAGCTTTCATTATTTCGTCATTGACATATGTATATGAATTATATATATTAAAAAAAATTTTATTTATCAAGAAGCATTGCATTGCTGCCCCACCTTTTTATTTTCATCTGGTCTATCGAACGCCGATCTCAGTCTACATTCATCACATTGTACTGGCGGTCCATATCTGGCTTCATAGCTAGCACATCTTTATGTTTTATATATCAAATGAATAAATATCGCGCTTAGTTAAAGTTGTTGCAGATGTTGTTATTTCCAAAACATCAATAGAGGGGTTGTTTTAAAGTTAGACCGTTTAAAATTGTATTTTCAATATACGAAGAAAAAGAGAAGAAAAATGTTTGCGTTCATAAAACGTGGGAAAATATATTATAGATTTGTTATTTTGTATAAATTCTTCCAGGATTTATACGGGAACTTATCAAAATTGTATGGAATATGTTGATGTTTATTTATTTTTATCATTGAATACACAGGTAATTTAAGGCTTTTAAACATATACATATAAGTAATAATAAAAATTGTTTTTGTGTTAATTTAAATTATAAATATACCTCAATAAGGACTCGAATTATATTAAGGCGTTAATTTATGCTGAAAAATTTAGATAAGTGGTATTGTCTGGTCAAATGGCAAAAATTCTGACCGAGATCCTTTTAAATAAATGTAAAAAGGGCAAAATAATAGGAAATTTTAACCCCATATTTAATATGTATGTAATTGCTTCATAAGTGTATTAGTTATATGCATTAAATAATGATTGTGTACTCAATAAAATAACACCTAACACACATATTCAATAAATTTTGAAAAGATAAAGGGTGCGTTCGTAAATGCATCACTGCGCTGCAAATGGAAATATAAATGTTCTAAACTGAAGTAGGTAAATCACAAATAAATGTCAAATATGGTGTACAGACATGATTACTACTAAAACAGATTATCAGCGAACTTGTATTGCATTTTAAATAAAAGTTTGCACGTATGATGCAGAGCAGTGATGCATTTACGAACGCACCTAAACATACCTCATGCACTTGGAACCGCCAAAAGCTGCAACAATTTTGCAACACTCACAGGCACTGGGTTTACCATATTTACTTAGATTATGTTCGCATTTCTTGCAAATATTCTGAGATTTGCTATTGTAAAAGAAAAAAATACAATAAGCACTTTTTTACACATACGTCGTTTACTTACCTGATTGGCTGAAACTCCGACCGGCAATAAGAACATTTAACCACAGATGTTGAACCACGACAGCTCTAGAAAAATTAACAAAACTGTTTAGAATTTTTTTTCGCAGTGTAGGAATCTAATTTGTTTTTCGAAAATGGATTGCACCAAACACAATGCTCATTTTTACCGCGTTTTATATATTTTAGTTTTTGTTTTGCAAAAAGTCTGCTTTCAATCCTGTATATTATATTTATATACATATTTTTCAGTAAATTTTTGTTTTCACCTTGCAAAGTTGAGTTCCGGATGACAATTCCTCAAATGGATGTCTTGAGAAACACTTTGAACACGCAAATAATACTTTTCCACTCATATTAATTTTTTATGTATTCTAAACAATCTTTTCCTAGGAAGCAAAATTGTTTACTTTAATGGGTGTTAGTTAACTGTCGTTTTCTTTAAATTTTATTTGATTTAACTTTTTGCAAAGGACGCAATTCTTTCCTTGTCAAATATTTGTAAAAAATAAAAATGGCGAAAAATAATTTTCGAAAACTATAAAAACGCTTTGACAATTTTTTTCGGGCTGTCAATTTCGAGACATTAGAGTTGTATTTTCTTAAGTATGTGTTTACATACACCATTTTGTTGTGCCGTAATATGCAGCTGCTGCATATAATTTTACTTTTGTTATAACATTTCATTTTATGCAGTCTCATCGAGTTAACATGTATTTTGTATTATTGTTACATATATTTAAAATTTTTCACGCAAATTTTAATTTACAAATCAATTAAACACATAAAATCCTAGAACTTTTAACAAAAGCATAGTTTTTCATTTATTTTAATAAACACGTGTTTTTTGTGACAGTTCATCTCATAGATGATTCGAATCAAGGCGAATTCAGTATCAGGTGACCTTATCGCTACAACAATTTTACAACACAAAAAACAACATGTAGTTTGCTATGCTACAAAACCAATCTGTCAGAAGATTTCTCTAAGCAAATTTTGACGTTTTGGTTCAAAATGCTCAATTTGGTAGCAACAGCTGATAATCAGCTGGGCTGATAAGGTCACCTGATACTGAATTCGCCTTGATTCGAATCATCTGCTTGTTCATTTCGTTCATCCGCTCTTTTCAAGAAATAGAACGAAGTGAAAACAAACAAGCAGATGATTCGGTACATAAAAAGGGAAACATGCACAATGCATTTTGTTTTGAATTGAAAGTAAAGAAATGAAAAAAGATTCATATCGCCAAAAGAGCCATATAGTTATACACAATAATGACAATGAAAATAAACTGTATATATCTAAACTAATTTTGTTAAAAAACTATTAATACCTACAGTTAGTGTCATTAATATTCGGTTTTCAGACTCATATATTTACAATTTTTCACGCAAATTTTAATTTACAAATCAATTAAACACATAAAATCCTAGAAATTTTAACAAAAGCATAGTTTTTCATTTATTTTAATAAACACGTGTTTTTTGTGACAGTTCATCTCATTGTTTTTATAGGATTTCACAGTTTGAGCTTATAAGGGCGAACATTTGGAAAGAAATCATCTGGAATTCTCTTTTGTTGTTTCCTTCGCGTTCATACATACGAAAATGTTGCCGGCGACATTCCAATTAGAGCTGTGCCAAATCGTTCATTCAAGTGACCGCTCATTTTCGTTCATTTTCTAAAAAGGAACGAGTTAGTTCATTTCGTTCATCCCCTCTTTTCAAGAAATAGAACGAAGTGAAAACAAACAAGCAGATGATTCGGTGCATAAAAAGGGAAACATGCACAATGCATTTTGTTTTGAATTGAAAGTAAAGAAATGAAAAAAGATTCATATCGCCAAAAGAGCCATATACTTATACACAATAATGACAATGAAAATAAACTGTATATATCTAAACTAATTTTGTTAAAAAACTATTAATACCTACATATGTTCTAAAAACTTAGTAAAAATGAATGGCAATTTAATTAATTTCATAATGGCCACAGTGTTACTAAAATTATGTAAAAAGTCAAATGAAAACAAATCTCACATGAACAAAGAAAAATCCAAACAAAACAAAAAAGAGCCAAGCGTGCTCGGTCGTTCATTTCGTTCAATTGTACAACAGTTTTGAGATTGTACTTTTTATCAGTACTGCTGACCCAAAACAGCTCAGTAAAGTTACCGGCTCGTTTCGTTCATTACACTGATTCGTTCAATTGTACTCGTTCGTTCATGAACGACACAGCTCTAATTCCAATATTATTGGATAAGAACAACCATAAATGTATGTATGTAGTTGTATGTATGTATATGAAGCAAAGAATATGAAAACAAAGCGTGTCGCCGAGTTCGGAACACAAAAATGATTCTCTCTTCCCCACTCGTAAATTGCTAACAAACTAAATGTTTCCCTTCCAAATGTTTTCGTGTCTAATTCTTATTAGAAGATTGAGATCATGGTACAATACTACAGGTAGCCGCAAGTATACAAAAAATAAAACCACAGGTCCAAGTCTTTATTGTTGTTTTGTGCTGAGAACTGTAAAAAAACGAGAAAACATGTAACGTACTTGCATTTTCTTTTGTACTTGCAAAACTTGTTTGTATAGTACAGCTTTAATAAGTACTGTTGTATTGTTGTACAATATTTGGGAGATCACATCACGAAACAAGCAAGCAAAAAATCTATCAGCTTTCGTTTCGAGAAAGTTCACTTCGCAAATTCTTAATTCACCCGGCTAACAGACAGAGAAACGAATACTTTCTCTTCTATTAACCCCCTGCTTCTAATTACAACACAGACGGACGACTTGAGTATAACATTTATATGGAAAGCACTCATATTTTTTAGTGATTTTCATACAAAACTCTAGACGATAATAAAAATAAAAGTTGTATAAATAACTTTGCTGAATTCCATATTAAAAGTACCCAAGTACATACATACATTTAGAATTTTCTTACATCCCCTTTCCACAAGTCAGGAAGGTTACACGTCCAGAAAATTTGTATGAAAATTATTTTAAAAAATTTGTGTTTTTTCATATAAATTTTCTACTCAAGTCGATCGTACGTGATGTGGATTAATTTCAAATAAAATTTTTTCAACTTCAAATTTAAATTCTCAATTTCATTTGAGATTTTCTCAATTTTATTTGAAATTTTCTCAATTTCAAATTGAAATTCTCAATTTCATTTGGGATTTTCTCAATTTCAAATTGAAATTCTCAATTTCATTTGGGTTTTTTTCAATTTCAAATTGAAATTCCCAATTTTATTTGGAATTTTCTCAATTTCAAATTGAAATTCTCAATTTTATTTGGAATTTTCTCAATTTCAAGTTGAAATTCTCAATTTTATTTGGAATTTTCTCAATTTCAAATTGAAATTCTCAATTTTATTTGGAATTTTATCAATTTCAAATTGAAATTCTCAATTTCATTTGGGATCTTCCCAATTTCAAATTGAAAATTTCATTTTCATTTGGAATTTTTGTAATTAACCCCCGTTTTTATAACCTGGACGGCCGACTGGAGTAGAAAATTTATATGAAAACGAGTTGCCTGCCTCAATTGTGGAAACATGATATAAATATGAGTAATTCAAATTGAAATTCTCAATTTCATTTAGAATGTTCTCAATTTCACCAGCATTAGTAATTTTCTACAACAAACTTTTTTTAAAGCATTCTGTTTTATTGTCGATTTTTTTTTTCGATTCGACTTCGAAAGGTTGCACTAAATTAGATAAAATGCTTCTCTAATTTGGTACACCAAGTTAAAGTAGAATCTAAAGGGATGAGGCCGACTTCCAAAACGTCAATTCCTTTGTCTTATAACAATAACGCCGCAGTACAAAAACATTGATAATTCATACGCTTTAAGAGCATCGGTTTTAAAGTTGATCCTCTCGGTTACAATGTTGCGCAACTTTCTATTATTAATATTGCATCCGAAGAGTATACAAAGTTTGTATTGATACGTTTTGGAGGTCAGCCAATGTATTAATGTTATAGGTTAAAATCGCAAACAACTTATTTTTTTGGAGAACTATAAATTCACATAACATTTTATTTGATCCAATAAATAATAACAGATTAAATCGCCATAATTTTTCTTCACAAAGGACTATTAAAAAAACTACATATTACTTTAATTGTCGCCTAATAATTCCTTCTGCTTCATTTGTAACATTTTATCAGCTTCTTTAATGTACTTATCAGCTATTGCAGTTATTTGATTTTGAACAGCAAACATATCATCCTTTGATATTTCCGTCTTTTTTTTTAGTTTCTTAATATCCGAATTTTGTATATCTTTAATAATATCTCTATATTTGATAAATAAGGACTTTGCATTTTTAGATAAATTTTCACGATGTTCTTTAGTAACTTTAGGTATTGGTATAAAAAGTGTTGTGCCATCTTGTTGGGGATTCAAGTTCATCCCACTTTTTTCAATAGCTTTTAACACATCGGGAATTGTCTGCGGAAACGCAATCATGTTTACTACAATTGTTTTTGGATTTTTACGTGATATTTGAGCCAACTCTTGCAACTCATGTTCTGTGCCATCGATTGTAACTCGCAATGTATCAATAGCACCTGTTGTCGAACGTAATGATAAATTTTTTATGAAGTCATCCTTCATTTGCTCGATAGCCTTTTGCATTTGTGCATTTAGTGCATCATAATTTAAAATTTCTCTTAATTGCACTTCATTAATTTCGATCTTGGAAACTTTTTTGCCACTCTTTTCCTTTTTCTTATCTTTAGTTTTTGCATAACTTGTCTTTGTTGTAGAAAATAATACAAAATTCGGTATGATGGTTTCACGATTTGTAGGAACTAATAAGCTTGGTTCTCGTTTTATATATGTTTTGGCGTCTAAAATTAAAGAACGTAATGCAGCATTGCGAACAAAATGAGTTACTTTTGTTAAAAACATTGCACAAATAATAATTCTGTGTTGTTGAAATTGAATTTTTAAATTGTTGAATTACCAGCGATGCCAACTATTTATAACCCAAACGCGCTATATCCCTTCTCAAAACGCGCTAGAACGCGCTAAGTTACAGCATTATCAACAATTTATAGTCAAAACGCGCTATTTTCCTACGCGCTAAATTAAATTTTAATAAAGATCGATGTATGTATGTATTAGTAAATACGAGTACAATTAATTTTTTAGTAACTCTTTTTCAGATTATGCAATAGTGCTTCTTCGAAATTATATCCTAAATAACTAAAATCATTTAATACAGAATCAGTCTAACCACAGTCAAGGGAATTTTATTTGCAACATCTGACTCATTAACGAATTTAAACAAAAAGTTAAATTTTGGATATTAGACAAATGTTAAATTTATACAAAAAAGTAAAAAGATATTGAACTGAAATATTTTTGACTTTAAGCTTGAATTAGACGTGACATAGCCATAACGCCATAGCCATAACCAAACCAAAATTCAATTGGTTTCTATGGTGAGAGTTATGGCGAGTCTCTCTCACTCTCACTCTCACCATAGAAATCAATTGAATTTTGGTTTGGTTATGGCTATGGCGTTATGGCTATGTCACGTCTAATTCAAGCTTTAATCAAAACGCGCTAATTTAGCGCTTTTTTTATTAAACGCGCTAAGACGAAAAAAAGCGCGTTTGGCATAGTTAAAACGCGCTAAAACTAGCGCGAAAAGCGTTAAATTGGCATCGCTGTGAATTACAATCTATGTTTTCCAAACGTATGTATCAAGGTGTATTAAAACAGGTGGCAGCGTTACTTCAGCTGATAATTTTTTGCTCTATGTGCTTTGTAGCCAACGAATGTCAAAAACTTCGTTTTGTTTTGGTTTTGGTACAATTATTTTTGTGCTTTTGACATTCTTCGGTTGTTTACACAGCTATGGTTGCCATATTTTTGTATAACAAATCCTTACGCAGTCACCTGTATAATTACACCATGGTATGTATGTATGAGCTGATTTACACGGGATTAATTGTGCTGGCATAACATGCCAGTTTGTGGGTGAGAGAGGCAAAGAGAGGGGTTTTGTGTTTGGCATAATTTTTCAACCAGCTACAACCCCGCATTAGCAGCACAAAACCAATACACACACAACTTAAAAAACTGCAAATGTTAAATGAATACGAAAAACACTAACACACACAAAGCTGTGTATGCGTATACATTTTTATGTCGGATGAATTAGTCTCGTGTGTTCTTAAAAAAACAAAAATTGTGCGGCATAAAAATTAGTCTCGTGTAAACTACCTCTATGGATTTATTTAGTCCAAGTATCAAAAGGGCTGCCAGATGTGTGTGTTTGACCCCATATTAGGTACTTTTTCATCTCAAGAAGGATGAAAATGTTAAGGCCTGTCCCACGATATCGACAAAGTTCGACTTGTCGCAAACCACAGATCGCACACTTCCATACAAAACAAAAACATTTTAAAATTTGATTTTGTTTTGTATGTAATACCCCTTTTAGACACGCAAAGTTTACTGTGCAAAGTCTTAACTCAGCTGTGTGAAAGACAGAGGGAGGAATACTATCTCTTTCCGCCTTTCTCCCAGCTGAATTAAGACTTTGTAAAGTAAACTCTCCGTGGCTAAAGGGGTATAAGTGTGTGACAAGTTGAACGTTGTCGACGTCATGGGACAGGCCTTTAATTTGGGGCGAGGCACATCAAGTGGAGTACACACTACCGAACATGAGTGACAGTCAAAAATTCATCAGTTTTGAATGATAGTGTCGACTGTTCGGACTATCGATCATGTCACAGAATATTAGACACACAAACACAGAAAAAACATAAATTTCATGCGCATTATTGCTAACAACATTTTTTTATAATGAATTATTTTAATGTTTTCTTAGATTTAACAACTCATCGTACAATGTTGTCGTAATAAAAATATGTAAATTCCTTAAAAAAAATAATTTTCCGCGTCCATCTTGTGTTGTTTATGCTACAAAAATATCTCTTGAGTGACGCTTTTTGGTACACACTATCAATCAAAAATCAATATGGCCGCTGACTGTCACTCAACCTTAAAAAATTCTGTGGTTGACTGTTGACTGATGAAATTCGTATTCACACTATCGATCAATGTAAAATTTGGCCAAACCTATTTCTCATGTTCGATAGTGTGTGCCCCACTTTACAGCTGAATTACGAGTTGAGCAACAAAAGTTTAACCGTGTTACCAAAAAAACCAACCAATATCTGTCAAACTACTCAACGCACGCAAAAAGTTAAGAGCTTACCAAATTTTGTACTTTGCGTTGACGGACAGGTACTGAATGTAACCGACCTCATAAGAGACCATGTATTTCAACTCAGCTGTCAGTTGAAAAAGGCGAAGTTTAACGCATGACGGGTTCATTGCGCCCCGGCCTTTACAAAGTAAATGTCAAAAAACTTTATGCATCAAACAAGGCACAAAAGTAATTGTCAAAATAATTCTTCGTTATAAACGTGTAAACAAAAAATCAGCGGATGAGCAATTTGTCTGATGCATGTACCTGTTTGATATGCCTTGCTGAAGAATGTCAAAGACTTCGATTTTGTTTTGGTTTTAGTACAATTATTTTTATGCTTTTGACATTCTTCGGTTCTTTACATAGCTATGGTTGCCGTATTTTTGTATAAAAAATCCTTACGCAGTCACCTGTATAATTACACCATGGTACCAGGCTTAAGGAAGAATTTATTTCTTTGTCTTGCTTGACAATAAAAATCAAGGCGAATTGATACCAGGTGGTATCGATTTGCAACTCGGCATATTCGACTTGTAAAATTTCCTGCTGTCAGAAAATTTCCGAACGTATTGTTTTGATTTGACACCAAAAAAATTAACAGCAGCTGTTAAGTCATGTTTTACACTTGGCAGTTTTACTTGAAGCAAGTCTGAGTTTATAGGAGAGAAAGGAAAGAAGAAAGAAGAGGGGTACTGACTTGCCTGTACAGAAAAGTTACTTCAATTCTGTTTTGTTATTTCATTCGCTGCATTAAAACAATACGAAAATTGAACAAGAAACCGTCTGAGTGTAAACAAATGGGCAGTTTTAAAAGAGAATTGAAGAGCACTGCTTCAAGAAAAACTGCCAAGTGTAAAACATGACTAACCATCAGAGTTTTATCTAATGCGAGTACCTCTCTATAACATACCTGTGACCTGTCTGGCAACTATCATTGGGACGCTGTAATTGGATAACAGTGCTACCATCATATGAACAATAAACACAAGATTCAAATTTCAAACGCTCAATTCCAACAACAAAAACGTACACAAAGCACAAATTGGTAAAGTGTAAAAAAAGTGACCGGGAAAAAGTTTATTTTTATGTAAAGAAAAATAAATATATGTATATTAAGTTGCTGAGTAATAAATATCAAAATTAAAAATGCCTGCTGAACAAACAAATATTAAAGTTGCGGTACGGGTAAGGCCATATAATCGGCGAGAACTAGAACAAAATCAGAGGACGATTGTCAAGGTTATGGATAAAACGACACTTTTGTTCGACCCTGACGAAGAAGATGATGAGTTTTTCTTCCAAGGAAACAAATTAAACTATCGTGATATTACAAAACGTGTTAATAAAAAGTTATCAATGGAGTATGATCGTGTTTTTGATACGGATGCAACAAATATGAAAATATTTGAAGAATGTACAGCCCCCTTGGTGGATTCAGTTTTAAATGGGTACGTAAAAATCATACATATACATACATGTATGTATGTACATAGTTGTCCAATGTGCGCGTAATTTGGAACAAATCTAGTTTAGTGAAGCACTTCAAAATAAAAAATACAGTAGCTCGAAGTTTTAATGATAAAATTTTTATATTTTGTGGAATATACCCTTGTATCCATAAGCCTTAAAACTTACTATTGTGATGGTATAATCCTTTATATAATATGAGGATTGCCTGGCCGAGCAGCTGAAATCTTATCCCATATCATAACTGATTCTAAACCATTTTTACCTATCGGTCTTGGAACTTTCTCCTATGAGGTGAGAATTTGGATTTTCTCCATACGTATGAACGTCCTAAACTTAAAACTTAAGGACCCATGAATGTTCATAGGTATGGGGAAAACACAATACTGAGCTATAAGCCAGGTAATCCTTATACGCCCAGAAACTTATGAAAACTTCAGATGCCGGAAAATATGAATTTTTGAAGGATTATTTTCCCTTTGAATTCGCTTTTCTATTACCTAAGATATTTTTATTATTAAGGTGACTCACTAAACTACATTTAATTACTAGATAATTTCATTGTGAAAAAGAATTTCCTTTGAGCGTGAATTTATATTTTTATTTCAGTTATAACTGTTCTGTATTCGTTTATGGTGCTACGGGTGCAGGAAAAACATATACTATGCTGGGTAGTGAAGCATGTCCTGGTTTGACATTTCTTACTATGAGAGATCTTTTCGACAAAATTGAAGCACAGAGCGAAGTACGAAAATTTGACGTAGGTGTCAGTTATTTAGAAGTCTACAATGAACAGGTAATGAATCTTTTGACAAAAAGTCAGCCCTTAAAGTTACGCGAAGACTCCAATGGAGTAGTTGTAAGCGGTTTAGTTTTAAAACCAATTTATAATGCAAAAGAATTGTTGGGGTTGCTAACATTGGGAAATTCAAACAGAACCCAACACCCCACAGATGCAAATGCGGAAAGCTCGCGATCGCACGCAGTGTTTCAAGTTCACATACGTATGACAGATCGTAAAACGGGTACAAAGCGTACGGTAAAATTATCCATGATAGATTTAGCCGGGAGTGAACGAGCATCAAGTACAAAGGGTATAGGAGTTAGGTTTAAAGAAGGTGCAAGTATTAACAAAAGCTTACTTGCTCTTGGAAACTGTATAAACAGATTAGCGGATGGTTCAAAACATATACCCTACCGCGATTCAAATTTAACAAGAATTTTAAAGGACTCGTTGGGTGGAAATTGTCAAACCTTAATGGTAGCAAACGTTTCGATGAGTTCATTGACTTATGAAGACACGTATAATACATTAAAGGTACAAACACTCGTTTTAGTATGTAAACAAATATATATATGTATATATATTTAATAATAATTTTCTACAGTATGCTAGTCGAGCGAAAAAGATACGTACAACTTTAAGACAAAATGCATTAAGAACAAATATGCCTAAGGAGTTTTATGTTAAGAAAGTTAATGAGCTTATGGAGGAAAATGAACGCCTTAAGAAGAATAATTCATCACTAGAGTTACAAGCTAGCAAAGCAACGACTTTCGACGAAGTGGAACTGAGGCCTTGGTATATTCGCATTGACCAATTATTTTCAGCGATATTAAAAACACAAGAACAATATATATCTTTAAGAAGTCGCATTAAAAATTTGAATATACGTATAAAAGTGAAGACTGATATGGAGAACTCAAGAAAAATATTGTATGGTGATTGTGAATCGCAAGAGGTAAGCATGTTAAGAAGAACAATTAAGCTTCAAGTAATAATATATAGTACGTGTTGTTGTGCAGTCAAAATAGATATTTTAAATTTGAATAAAAATAGTTTGAGTTACAGAAGAACAATGGGCTTGATTTTGTAAGGCGTTGGTTGGTTGTTATGCCTTATGCTCATAGTTTATAAATTAAAAATACAGGTCGCGTGTTACTTTAATCTAGTAAGAAAATCGACATATATTTTTTACGACAAGGCCTTACACAATCAGGCCCAATACGTGTTCAATTGAGCCACATAATTTTTGTTACTTAGAACAAGAATTAAACTACTATTAAACATTTCATTTAGTTCAGAAGTATGTCAAAACTATTTTTAAAGTAAAATTGCGCACAGTATTTTTGGCGTAATTGTTTAAATATTGGCTGTTTTGAAGATATTTTGTTGTTGTTTAAGCATGTCTATATGCATTTCGTTTCTGCTTAATAAACTCCTAAGTAGACTCCAACCAAAAAAATATTGGAAAAAGCTAAAAGAAACTTCAGTTGTTTATAGAAAAACTGAACGTGTTATTGAAAGTTTTTCTATAAACATGAAATTTTTTTTAGCTTGTTAAAATTTTTTTGGTCGACGTCTACTGATGAGTTTGCTAAGCAGATATATTTTAATAGTGGAAACGTTATCCACGGTTTACAATAACTTCAAACATAGCCCAATTCTATTTCTTTCCAAATTCTTTCATGAATTGCTGGTCATTGAATTATTTTCCTCCTTATGGGGGGCAATTATAAATAAAATTTCCCGAAGAATTTCCGCGGAACAATTTCAAACAATGACAAGTAATAGGGAATTTCATTAATAATTGCCCTGTATATGTTCCGGATAAGCCAACTCTAAACATTTAATAATGAATTTTATATCAGAAAATAAAGCGGCCGACTAAGAATGTGAATGTGATCTTTTTGGCTTCCAAAAACTTATTTTACAGCAGGTTTTATGTGTAGTAGCATTATCTTGGGCTCGCATCATCACATCCGTGATCGTATCGACAATCGTACAAAAGATGAAAAGTAGATACAATTTTTAAGAGATCTAGTGAGTTGTAGGGTTACTTGAATAGATAACTTTTTAATTTTTTTTTATAAATTTGACTTGGAAATATGATTACATCCTAAAAATTTAAATACACATCGCTCACTTGCTCAGTACTAGATTAAAAAACTTGTAACATTTTTCTATCTAATCAGGATACATTTTTGATTCAAAATTTTTAGTTTTATTAAAAAACCTTAAGCGTAATAAAATAGTTATTATCTTCTATATACTATGTATATAAAATCGTAGTGTGTGTTTGTTCCTAACGCATGATCTCTGGAACTATGACAGCTTTGGAGCTGAAATTTTCAAGACAGGTTCGGGTCAATCTGGTAGGTTTCCGTTTTATTATAGACCCAACAAGTGACCATTGAGAGGAGTCATTTGTAGTTAAAAAATACTTTAGCAACTTTTTATTTTTTGTCCTGTTTCTGGATTTTACAGTTAATTTTCAGTTTGTATAAATAGATATAAATAGAAGTTGAACCCTTGTTTATGTAAGTATAGCAACATAAAAATATCCAGTTGACTTTAATCAACGACTACTTAGGGAAATTTCGACATTTGTAATGCGTGATATTTGTCGATTACAGTTTCCTTTAAGACAATTAACAGAAACCGTACCGTTGATGGATATTGTCCGCAAGCTGGTCTTACGACATTCCCTGTAAAATTGTTAATTAATGAAAATTTTATAGAAATTTAAAGTTCTACAGGAACAAGGAAAATATGAGCGAAAGTGTCGCTCTCGTTATCATTTTTGAACTTAGCGGCCATTCGTTTTTGAAAGGGTTTATTTATGTTTAATGTTGAAAAAAAAAAAACTAAACTAATAAATTTGTACAATAGAATTTCTCCAGCTTTACTTCGTCTATTTGCCATCTAAGAAATCAAATTGATAAACTATCGAAAGAAATTCCAAGCCGGCGTCAAAAAGTTTGTGATGTTCATAAAGAGTTAAACAAAATAAAGGCCGAAATAAAATCATCTAAATATGCCAATTTTTTACAAGTTTATCTAAAGTATAAAAACTTGGAAGTGGAAATGTCGAAGAAGTCGTTGATAAATAATTATATAACAGCAATGGACTCGCAAGCAAATGCTAATTTAATTTGGCAACAGGAAGCATTGACTTTAGCAAGTCAAGTTATTAAAAATGGCAGTTTAAATTCTGAGCAAAGGTATCACTACGAACAATTGGAACATCATTTCAGCAATGCTTCTGTTCACAATGAACTAAATATCGGTGAAAATACAATAAATGGCATACACCCAGTGTCTAGTGATGAAGATAGTGATCAATTGCACAGTGATGATAATGATCTAGAAAAGAATATATCATGTAGCAAGCGTTTGCGTTTAGATGATTATGAGTTGGATGATTTGGACGATATAAATTGTTCTACTACTGAGGACGATGGCGGCGGTGACAGGGGCGATACCCGCAAAACATTTAAAATACCAATGAAAAGATCACGCAATCTGAATGAAACTCAAGTATTAAGTACACTTGATAATAATGCTAATGCCACATTTTTTATGGGCCCTTCCACATCAGCACAGATGCTAAAAACAAACTCTTACATAAAGAATAGCAAATTACTATCTACGTTGAAAACAAATTTAGTTTCTAACGTTATGTCAAATGAAGTGGTTAAGACACCTGCAAATGCAGAAAAATTGAAGAATGGTTAGTTTCAAGGTCCATTAAGAAGAAAAAATCTATTATAATATGAATTTTATTTTTCAGTTCTTTTGAAGTCGAGGAAATTCACACACGATAATGTTCTAAGGACGGTTGCGGCTGGAATTCAAAAGGAAAACAAAAAATTTAGTCCCAACCGAATAAGAAAAAGTCCTCGAAATATCGTTACTAAAGGTATGTAAATAAAAAAAATTTCCCAAAATGCACTCTAGATTTGAATTTAACTGCATTTAGTCATACATAGGTGTTAGTAACCAAACATTCATGTCTCTGATCAAAGAAAATGACATTTTGACTGTAGAGGAAGTGAAACTGGGTACTTCTAGTTTATGGAAAGCCAACTCATTGATGCACCTCTTTTCATATACAGCCCAATCATAAACAAAAATTCCGCACGAATTTTCTCACTTTTCAATTTTCTCCTATTATGAATTTGTTTTTTCGCTCTCACCAAATGGGGGAATAAAAAAACTCCGCGGTAGTTGAACTTGATTTTTTTTTTCACTAAAAAACAGAAAACGAAACAAAATTTATATACATAAAAAAACACAAATAATGCCCAAATAAATCATTTATAAATTTTTTTTTACATATTTTTTCAAGTTGGTGAATTGTAATCTGCGGTCTCCACCTGACATAAAATGATTAACTTTAACATTAACTTCAACTTAATGTAAATTGTAGACTGCTCAAGTTAATGCTTTTTTTCTAGTTATAACATTGTTGTTAGTGCATTTGTTTTAACAACTCATAACTTCAAAATTTCATGTCAGGTGGAGACGTAGAGCATTGATGTCAGTTTCATAGCACAATTGTGCAAAATAAAATCACACACATTCTTATTCTCTTTCATTTAGTCGTCGATGAGACAGCGACGAGAACACATGCGTAGCGGGTGTATTAATTTGTTTATAGATACAGTGAAAGAAAAGAAGTGGTATGCGAAAAATATTCTATGATCACCAATGATTTTCGCGATATTCAATGTGTTTAAAGTTGTAAAACGTTTAAGGAAACAAATTAATATGTATTTAAAAGACATTTTGACTTTTTTTGGAGCATTTTCACTAAACTGCACTTTCTATTTAAACTTTAAACACCAATAACTCGGGAAATATGGGCTGCAGCAAATTTTTTTAATTAGGATTTTTTTTCTTATTTTTCACATTACTATCATATAAGCTATTTAAAAATTTATTTTTGGAGATTTTTCAGAATTTCCTATGAAAAATTCAGACCCCCCATAACTCGGAAAATATAGATCTCCGCTAACTTTTTAATTTAATTTTTTCTTCTAATTTTTTAGTTTTCTATCACATAGGCTCCTTTTTATTTATATTTAGCTGCTTTACTAAACTGAATTTGTTTCAAACATTTATTTTTTCCTATGTACTTAAGAGACGAATGAGACAACTTTTCTCACACATTCAACTATAGATTTATTTTTGACATCACTGACTTAGAGTAATAATTTTGTTTGCTCTCTCACTAAAAAAACAGGAGAAACAAAATGTCAACAAACAAGCAGAACACCGAGCGGTGATGCCACTCTTTTCCGTTCCCAAGGAATTTATGATTGGAGGAGTGTTTTATGGAGACAATTACTTTCCGTGAGAAATAAATTCCGAGGGAATATTCGTGATTGGGCTGATATTGTCACTCTGCACTATTACAGCAATAATTTACAGCTTATTACTTGGTATCATCTCTGGTCAATTTGTACTGAACTACCACCCTCATGTGTAGCTCATGTTTAGAACCTGATGAGACGACAGTACACATTCTCTGCGAGTGTACGATCTTATGTAATACTAGAAGGCGTGTTTTTCATTCTGATTTTCTGTGTTCAGATGATATTAGGCAAGCTTCTTCAACCTCTGTGCTGGCTTTCAGGAGAGTCATACAGAGCTTGATTTAATTTACAGATCTATGTCACAAAAGATCAACTAGGTGTCACAGTGCCGGTCTTTGGGCCAAATCTTTCCCCTCTATTCTAATCTAGTAACCAAATAAACGTTCTTTTACAGAGACAGTTCATATTTGGTAAAAACTTAAGTATTTGACGTTATGAAACATTTGCTGCAAGAATTTTGACTTTCTGGAAGAAAGGGGACAGAGGAATCGAAAAGAGTACTTTGAAAAATATATGAGAAAGTATATTAAGCTGCAAAACAAAAACTTCACAGAGAATTTAAAAATGTTTCGCAGCAAATGTCTTACGGTCCTATGCATAATGAAAAACTCACATGAAGTTAGAATAAGTGGCAAAACTGAACATGGCTTTAACGAGTTTTGCAATAAAATTTTACATTAATAGTGGGTTAAAACTAAATTATGCGTTGATTTTTAATGTTAAATTGTATGACAAAACTCGTTAAGACCATGTTAAATTTTACTCAAAATATGTTTCTTCCATTTCTGAAAAGTATTTTAAAAACCCTAAACAACAATTTCGTTTAACACTCCTTAACGCACTAAATAGGAACTATGTATGTATCTCTACTCAATAATCAATTTCAATGTATTTTTAATTCAATATTACGTGATTTTTGGAAGCAGGATCGAAATTTATATAGACGTTGCTTAACAAAAAAAGAAATCTAATACATATGTACATCATATATACTTAGTTCTGTACTTCTTATATAAATATATTATTATATTTACATATTTTATACTTTCAGTGCATAATTCAGCTGCAGCAAGCTTAGTTAAACAACGCTTAGCTAATGGTGGTTCTGATGTCCCTGTTGTAAGAATAAATAGAGCTGCTTCGTTTAGAGTAAAGAAATAGACTAAAATAAATTACATATTATACAAACATATTTCACTATTTTATTATCTATCTCATTTATATAAATAAAAATGAGTATGTATTTGTATTGCATATGTTTGTTTGTTTTCTATACGAAGCCAAACGGCTGGACCGACCGTTTTACTGGCGATCGGGAAAGTAATGATATGTTTAATGGACTCATTAGCATTCCTATATCTGAAGAACTTCAATACTTCATACATACATATTTGTGTAATTAATTTAGTGTTGTTTTTTTTCTTCAAAATTTCAAATATTAAAAATCATATATATACAGTAGGGGACAAAACAGTTCACGAATAGATGTAGTTATAAATTGTGCCGGATTTGATCTACATGATGATTATCTGACTTCTTTTTTTCGTTAATTGTTAAAAAAGTTACTTATTATTAATCTAGTAACTTTAACGGAACGGAATGGAACTTTTGGAAAAAATGGTCTGCATAAAACGGTATCTTCAGAATCTAGTGCTTTGGGCGATTATAAAACAAACGATTTTTGCCGAAAAAGACACTCCAACATCCTTGGACAAATTGTGGGAACGGGCTCTTCCAGCGTGGTAAAATATAAGTCCAAATGTTATCGAAAATCTCGTAAATACCATGACAGAGAATAAAATCAGTGAAAAAATACTGTGGACGCCTTTCCAAATATTGATTTCAACATTAAGTGGTCTTTCATTCAAGGGACAAAAGTGTTAGCACTAAATATATGTACGTTAAAATATATTATTTCGAATTAGGCAATTTAGGTATTTAAGTTTGTTTATCGTTTTAGATGCTATATTAACTCCTCTTCCAAAGTTCATTAATATTTTCTATATCTGCACATAATTAACACACATAAAAATTAAAATATCTTATGTCGAACTTTTTTGTGATCAGTTTTGTCTCCTACTGTATGTATTCTGTTGATATGCAAAATATGTTTTTTATTCAATATAATCAAATGAAGCGTTACAAAACTAGGAAATGCAATTGGCAAGATTCAGCAACACGAGTTTAATTGATTTTATCAAATATTGTATAATTACTTACAATTATTGGTTATCTAAAGGTACATTTTTTTTTTAATTTTAAGAGTATACAAGATGAATGTGCCTTGGTATATACTTTAGATATATTAAAATATATTAATTCATTTGGATGTACATGGTATGTATACATACATATTTAAGTATTATTGTCAAACAAATTTTCTTTAAAAGTAATTAAAAGGTACATAAATATTTGCATTAAATATGTACTCACGTAAATGCATTTTTATTTTAATATATTTCTTCGACATGTAAAGTTACTTGAGGATTTTCCAACTCCTTTTTACTTTGGACCAATTTAAGTTCCCGTTCAAATGATGTTACTATGCGTTTTCCCGCACGAACTTCAGCGGGCATGCTTTCAATAGTGCGCTTAATAACAGATTGCAAGGATGCGATGGTTCGCTCAAGAGCCAAACCTAAATTTGTTGTTTGATAACTGTGTGCCAAAAAGAGGGATGCAAATAAATCTCCAGTTCCGGTAAAGGAGATATCATTGCCCTGTTTTGGTATGTTAAGAGCGTAGCGAGAGCCATTGCGTTTGCTAAGGAAAGAGCGAAGTTCGCCAGGTTTACCTAAATCACTGCTAGAAATAGCAACTGTATCAATTCCTTTATCATGAAACCATTGTACCGCCCTCCATATATCTGCTTCATTTGTAATCTTAATTTCAGTTAAGAGTTCAACTTCATACTGGTTGGGTGTTACAATATCAGCAAGAGGAATTATTTCATCTCGATAAATAGGTAATAAGTCCTCAGGTACATACATTGCACCATTATCGCCCATAACCGGATCGCAAACTGTACCATAGATTGTGTTAAAAAACAATATTTTTTCCAATTAAAACTTACCATATATTAAACTTGGCTCAGTGGCCCTCAATTTCTTCACAATTTTAGCAACTTGCTTCAAGAATGAAGCATTTCCAATATAACCAGTTAATAAATGTGAATAACACTTCAATAGATCGTTTGCATCAAGGCCTTGGAAGAGGTCATCTAAATTAGAATAAAAAGAAAGATGAAAACGAATACAGCTTAAAGTAATCTTAATTTACCTAGTTCCTTCTCCTGTAGCACTTGTCCTTTTACTACTTTATAACCAGTATGATTAGAAAATTGTACCGAGTTGATAGCATCGACCTCAAAGCCTAAAACCTATAATAGTCATTTTTATTCCAAATAACAATAAAAATAATTTGGTCCTATCTTTAGTTACTTGTAAAGGAAATGTTGCACTTTTATTGCCCACATAGCCGTGTACAACATGACTTTGTATAGATAATACACGTCTTTTAACTCCTGCGTCACAGCTATTTGAAGACATTTCTAAATATCTACGTACAGAGATATAGCACTTTTAATAGTTTATTTTATTGGAATGACTTGCTGGTGCTTAATAATTTTTTTTTTCAGCAAACACTTGTTATCAATCTTATCTATGAGGACATATGTGTGTATATACAGTGATAATTAATAGTATTCGTGCACATTGAAAATATTGAACAATGGGTAGTATGAATCAAAAAAGTATTTGCGTTTTACTTACAAATTTGTTTTAAAATTCAAAATTCTTAGCAATTTTATTCTTTAATTTTGTGTTATAAAACAAATTTTTAAGTAAAAAGTAAATACTGTTTACTTTGGTTTATTTCCAATAACAAAGCGATAACATTGGTTTCTATGACACCTAAAACCGCCACTAGTTCTAGTTCGAACAGAAAACCGACAACATTGGATTTCATGACACCAAAGTATTTTTTTTGTCGGTTTAAAATCCAATTCCGATAAGATTGGTTTCTATGACACCCCTGACTGTTTTTTTATTCATACTATCCAATAATACACATTTTTATTAAAATAAGTACATATACAGTTTAGAAGAATCAAAAACATCAATATATTTCATCCAAATGATTTTAAGCCACTTGTTAATTATTAGTATTATTCAATTCCAACACTTGAATTGGAACCGTACTAATTGTTTTTTTTTTATTGTTTTATCTTCAAGCACTTGTAACTTGAAGACAATGAATCGGAAAAAATTAAAACACTCAGATTTATTTTGTGACTGACTGACAAGAAATTAAATTTTATTACGATACTTATACTAAATTAATAACAAAAAAATTGCTGAGCTAATGTCTACAGAAACTTAAAATTTATGGGAAATTAACCAATCAGAACAAAGTTGTAATTAATGCAATTTAATACCTTTAATATTTTGCTTTGGTTGGACAAATTCAATTAATATTAATATTAGGTGTGTTTTAACACATTTCAATAATAGGTGTGTTTTAACATTCTCCCCCACGTTGAACAGATGTTCAACAAATCGTTTCATCTTAGGTGAGTCGACTAGGAGTTACCATATAGCCTAAACGTCTAGGACGAACTGAAGTGGTTGCTGACGTGGTGTTGGTGTAGGGTTCAAGTCATTGAGCGGTGGTTCTACCGATTGCAGTTCGATATTTTCGTTGGTGACTTCAATAGGCCTTGTTGTGTGTAGCCTTTGACAGATTCTGCACGTTTTATTTCGAAGAAAAATAATAGTCAATGATATTAAGCTCAGAAGAAGTGCAAGGTAGCCAATCGTATGGTTATGCTGTTGATGGGAATTGATTTTATTAGGCAGGTCCAGTATGTGTTGTTCCTTTAGTGATTCTTGTAAAGTTAATAGTTCCTTGATGTTATTGTCATATAAACTATCGACGTTTGTTGACATTGATAGATTATTGCTTATAGATGGTGCAATAATCTTTTGCGAGGATAAATCGGAACTCGTGCCGAGGCTAGTGTATGATGAATTTATTGTGCTCAAGATAGTTTGTCGTCCGTTCATAGTGACGGATTCATGTTTTAGTATACATTCCGGGTCCAGCGAAAGTAGACCGGATCCTTTTAACGAAAGGTGAGAAATTTCTCTGTTGCAGACGACTGTTGCCCGAGATGGTGATGACGTGGCATATATCCACTGATTTCCCTTGTTAAGTGGTATCCATTTAGTTGTAGTCTTCTCTAGAGTACAAGTTGGTGTCGTTTTATTGTTGTACAAATTGATTTCACACTTGCAAATTTCTGAACCATAATTGTAGCGAGTCTGAACAGTGGTACACAAAAATACGTCTTGCTTTATTATATCACAAGCTCTTAGATCTGCCTTCGTAAGAAAAATATACTGGTTTTTAGAAACTGACATGCCCATGAAATCAGCACATGGTTTAATGGCTACCATGGTGTGATTCACCATGTTAGGTACGGGAATCAGCTGGAACATCTTAAATTGTTCAATTTCCACTAATGGTAGACTTATTTTGAATACTGCATATTGGGGCGTGAGTCTACCTTGAACCTTCATTAGTTTGAATAGCTGTAGTAATGTATCTTTTCCGAAGATAGGAAGTGTTACTGATGTTGGTACATGGAGTTTAATCTGATTAATCTCCTCTTGCAATTGTTCTGGAGTCAGTAGTAATGGACTGATTTTTCCTTGATGAGTATCCATGAGAGTATCAAGAATTGAGGACTGTATGGTTCGTATATTATTTGCAACCAGGTTCAGTTCTAAAACTCCACTATTAAATAATTGGGTGAGCTGTATCTGGAACAACACATTATTATTTTGCTGATTTGCTTGTGATAGTTTTTCGATTTTTTGCTCTAGTTGTTCAAACCTTGCCTTAGCTGCTAATTGGCCCTTTCTTATGATATTAACTGTTGAGTCAACAATTGAGGTTTGATTCTTGAGCAAAGTTAATAAATGTGACTCATTTTCCTTTACCCTTTGTATTGTATCGGATATCTGGTTAGCATATTCTGAGTCCAATATGCCAAATAATGAGTTAGCAATATTTCCAACTATATTCAAGGCGCCTCTTTTACTTCGTAGTAGTCGATTTTCCAGCTGTAGATCATTTTCCATGTGTTCAAAATGCCTTATGATACTTAGGCATGATTCATTCAATGTTATCATCCTGCAAAGGTTTTGTAGGGATTTCGTGCCATTGATCAAAATTGATGTTTCAGACCAGTATGCGTTTAAATCATAGTATACAAGAATGTTCCATTCACTGCTTGAAATGGTTGCTGTTCCAATTTCTTCAAAATGAATGCCTAATTTCATCCCAAATTTTTTGTTCTTTACCGGATTTCCAAATGACATTGGTAACAGCACAAGTATTGTAATTAAGGCTAGACTCAGATGGGTTGATATAACCCTTTTCCTTTTAATCCTAGGCTCCTGAATTGAGTCGTAAGTACTTTTGTTGCTAGTTGAACTGTTGTCATCGAGGGTGACAGATGTTTCGCAATTTGGTTCGATGGGTAAGAGAGCGATTCGATGTATTGGTCGTTTGAAAATTCCATTAGCTGTTTTAACCTCCACAACTCTGATCATATTGTCACTACCAGGATGTGTTTTGACTACTCTTGCTAAGGGCCACTTCATGATTGGTAGATTGTCTTCCTTTATTATTACCATATCACCAATATTGAGGTTGTCAAACCGCTTATTCCACTTATGGCGCTGCTGTAATTGATTCAAGTATTCAGTGGACCATCTTTTCCAAAACTCTTGTTTGAGATGGGATACCAGCTTCCAGTGTGATAGTCTTGATGAGTTTACTGTTGTTGCGCCACTATCTACTTGCGATACAAGTGCTTCGCCAATCAAAAAATGACCAGGAGTCAGTGCTTCAAGATCATCAGGATCACTTGACATAGGTGTTAGTGGGCGAGAGTTGAGTATTGCCTCGATCTCTGCTACGATAGTCCCCATTTCTTCCTGGGTCAATGATGCAGCTGCCACACTTCGCAGTAAAAGATGTTTTGCCGATTTTACAGCCGCTTCCCATAGTCCACCAAAATGTGGCGCACGGGGTGGGATAAAATGAAAATTTATTCCCTTTGAGCTGGCAGTTGAAATGATTGATTCCCGTCCCTTGTTGGAGTAGATACTTCCCACCAGTTCTGACAATTGGTTTTTTGCTCCTATAAAATTAGTAGCGTTGTCTGAATATATGTTCTGACAACGACCTCGACGGCTGATGAATCGTTTCAGAGCCCCAATGAATGACTCAGTTGTTAGATCGGTTACTACCTCGAGATGAGTTGCCTTGGTGGCAAAACAACAGAATACGGCTATATATGCTTTTGTCGGTCTTTTTCCTCTGACCTTATGATGGATCCACACTGGGCCACAATAGTCAACTCCCGTGTTAATGAAGGGTCGGGCTGGAGTCACTCTAGTCTGAGGTAAACTACCCATTATTTGTTGGCACAGTTGAGGTCGTGCCCTGGCACATCTAACGCACTTTTGTACAGTTGAGCGCGCTGTTATTTTGCCTTTTATTGGCCAAAATCGTTGTCGTATTATGTTTAATAATGCTTGTGCGCCACAATGTTTGTTTTCTTCGTGAACCATTGTAAACAAAAGCCTTGTGATAGGGTCATTATATGGTATCAACATTGGGTGTTTTGCTTCGTATGACAAACGTGATGCCTCCAATCGTCCTCCAACTCGTAAAATATTTGTTCTATCTAGAAATGGAGCAAGACTGATGATGGAGCTGTTTTTGTCGACTTCTTTATTTTTTCGAAGCTGGTTGATTTCTGATAAGAAATCGGACATCTGAACGGTTCTAATAATGGTATATAGTGCATCGTCTAATTCTGCTGGAGATAATGATTCGTGTACAGGGCGATGTTGTTTTTTCATACGTGAATTTTTTGTAAATCTCAAAACATACCCCAGTATTCTCTGCAAAGTTTTGAAGGAATTTCTGTGTGGAATTTTGTATATGAGATCATTGTTCGAAACCGTAACTGCTACAGCTAGCGATGTTGCCTTCTTCTTCTCGAGATCGCTGGGAATTGCCAGTTCCCTTGACAAATGGGGTGGCCACATGTCTTCTTGTCCGTGTAGAAAGAGTGGTCCATATAGCCATAAATTACATTCCGATAGTTTACGTGCTGGAAGACCTCTGGATAGTATGTCAGCGGGATTGTCCTTTGATCTGACGTGGCGCCATTGACTGGGCAATGTCAACGATTGAATTTTGGAGACTCGATTGGCCACAAATGTATGGTACAATGAGGATTGGGAGTTTATCCAGGAAAGTACTATTTCGGAGTCCGTCCATATGAACATCCGTTGATTTTTGGTTTGAAGGTCCATTTTGATTCTATGCATTAGCTGGGCAGCCATAACCGCGGCACATAACTCCAACCGAGGCAGTGTCTGCCTTTTTAATGGAGCAACCCTTGTCTTGGCACAAAGTAATTGTACAATAACTCTTTTATCTTTGAGAACTGTTCGAATATAGGCGACTGCACCAAAAGCTCTTTCAGAAGCGTCTGAGAAAACATGCAGTTCCGTCTCTGCTGGGAGTTCACCTTTAAAAATGTGCCGAGGGATTTTGAAATTATTCAAGCTGTCTAAATCTTTTCTGAAATTGGTCCAGAGTACTAGATGGTCCTCGGGCAAAGGTTTATCCCAATCTAACCTTAACTGCCACAACTGTTGGATAAATATCTTTGCATTGATGACAACAGGTGCAAGTAGACCAAGCGGATCGAATAATCTTGCGAGATCCGATGTTGCTGTACGTTTTGTGATATTCTGTACATGATTCATTTTTACTTTGATGCAAAAATGGTCAGTATTAGGCAGCCATAACAACCCTAACGTTTTTATATAATCAGCGTTATTACTACTGAAATCCAAATTTAGCTCTTGATCACCGACTGGAATATTCTTCAGTAGTTGCGGGTGGTTTGCACACCATTTTTTTAAGTTGAAACCATGGCTTCTTAAAATTGTACTGAGTTCTTGTTGTGTTTGAAGTGCGATATTAAGACTATCAGAGCCCCCCAGGCCATCATCCATGTAAAAATTAGTTTTAAGCATTTGTGAACCATATGGGTAGGCTAGCGAGCTTTCATCAGCAATTTTTTGTAAGCATTTTGTAGCTAGATAAGGTGCTGCTCGTGTCCCATATGTAACTGTATTTAGTTGGTAGTAATTAATAGGAAGTGCTGGGTCTTCCCTCCAAATAATTAATTGGTACTGATGGTTGTCCTGGTGAATCAGAATTTGTCTATACATTTTCTCGATGTCGGTGGTGAAGACGAATCTGGGGAATCGAAAACGCAGTAAAATTGAGAAAAGTTCACTTTGAATACTTGGCCCTGTATACATCAGATCGTTTAATGAGTAGCCTGACGAGGTTTTAGCTGATGCATCGAATACCACCCTGAGTTTTGTTGTGGTGCTATCTGGTTTCAGGACGCAGTGATGAGGAATAATGTATTTAGGATTTAATACAGTGTCGATATCTACCTTCTGCATGTGCCCCAATTGCTCGTAATCTCGCATAAATTTTATATATTCGGTTCGAATTCCTTCATCTTTTTGGAGTCGACGCTCTAGACTCATGAATCGGTTGTATGCCATCGCATGGGATTCTCCTAACGCATTTGGGTTTTCACGAAAAGGAAGACTGACTATGAAGCGACCCTCGCCATTGGTAAGAACATGTTGGGTAAAATGTGCTTCACATAGTTTTTCGGGGAGCGAGAGAACCTTTTCGCTGCTTTCGATATCGTCCAATTTCCACAAATGCTCTATGGCTTCTTCCAATGAAGTGGAGTCTCCAAATACTGCACATGTTGTAGCACATAAGGGACTCGGGATTGGATTTTTCCCGATTGCTCCACCCACAATCCATCCCAAAGCTGTATTTTGAAGTGTTGGAAGATCGTCAGCAAGGTGTATTGTGCCATTTTGAGTTAATTTGAAGAAAAATTCCGCTCCAAGCAGCAAATCTATTTTTTCCTGCTGATAGAAATGAGGATCTGCTAGGTGAATATTGTTGGGAATTCCCCAAGTTGAAATGTCAACATGCTGATTGGGTTGCGAGGGAATTATGCTAGGTAGAACATACGCTTCAACATTTGCTGAGAAATTGCGATTCCTGGACATCATTCCAATATTTATGCGATATTTTGAATTTTTTCGAATTTCACCTACACCATCAATACAGAGGGAGGTCTCAAATGGTGAAATGGACAATTTTTGACAAAGCCGTTTGGATGCAATATTTACTTGTGAGCCAGAGTCTAATATTGCTCTAAACTCATCTGATACACCATTTGAGGCCGTAATGATAACTCTTGCCGTTGCTAGCAATACATGACCCTGGCGGCCCGCACCGATATTTGTTGTTGCTGATGCAACTGCTGCTACTTCTGAGGCAGGAGGCTTTACTTCTGGACTCGGATTCAAAGCTGAAGATGGAGTTGATGAGCCTTTTGTTGTTTTGGTATTGCCCCTTTTTTCTAAGTGGAGCAACGTGTTGTGTTTTTTCGCACACCTTTTGCAGCTACCTGAATTACAAGTTTTTGAACCATGGTCACTTCCGAAGCAATTTACACATAACCTTTTTCGTTGTACCCATTGCAGTCGTTCTGCTTCTGATAGTCGCAGGAATTTATTGCAGTGGTATAGTTTGTGGTCACTACTATTGCACAGTCTGCATGTACTACTATTGCTTCCGTTAGTTGTTATAATTGTTGATACCACCTTGTGTTGTGGTTTGTCCTTCAGAGTAACTGCCTCCATTGACTGAAAGTTTCTCTCCAAGAACTCCAAAAATTCCTTGATTTTTGGAACTTCGCGTGGATGTGAAAGAGATTGCTCGTAGCGAAGGCGGGTGGGTTGATCCAGTCTTTTTAATAACAAGTGTAGTAGCAACGGATCCCAAGTGGCTGTGTTTATTTTAAGATTCTGTAATGCTAATAGACACTCTTGTGTTTTATCATGGAATGACTTGTAATTATCGCTTGAAGCTCTGTTTGGAACATCGACCAGCTCCTGTACCAGTTTGCCAACAAGCAATCGTTTGTTGTTGTAGCGCTCTATTACTAATGACCATGCTGCCTCAAAATTATCTCCTGTAGCAGTGAAGTGCTTGATAAGATTTCCTGCTTCGCCTTCCAGATGTGTTTTGAGATACCACATTTTTTGAATGTCTGGTATCGGTTGTTGTATTATTAGTGAAGAGAATAAATCATGAAACTCCTTCCACTTCAAATAATTTCCTTCAAATTTAGGAAGCGTTATCTTGGGAATTGGAATTGTCCGTGAATCTTGCTGATTATTTTGGGGCATGGGGTGGGCTTGATCATTTGTACTATTTCCAGTGGTTTTAATCGCCGTCCGCAGCCTTTTTTCTAACTGAATGAATCTATCCATATTATAGCCTTGTTTGCTTGTGTCAGCACTCAATTCTGCAATTTGATAATGCAAACTTTCAATATTTTGCCACAAATTTGTTGCGGTTTTGGTGTCTTCTCTTGTGAAGACGTCTTCTAAAAGGCGCTCCAACGATGACATCATGGCGGCTTGCCTCCGCATGAGCTTGACTAGCTCTTGTTGATTTACTGAGTTGTCAGTGGTAAGTATAGTTGGCTCTGATCCGACTGATTGAATTTGTTGCTTGCCGGTAGATTCAGTAATTTTTGTTTTTGCATTTTCAAAAATCGCCTTATATTGGTCTACGATATTCATAACTGCGGTGTAATATTCTTCAGTGAAATACTGATGTTCCATTGGAAGGTTTTCAATGAGGCGAATCTTGGTGTCATTGGTCTCGAATTCTGACCATTCCGCTTCCAGTCGTCTCAACTTTTCCTGGAAATAATCTGTAGAATCCTTTCTTGATGCAGGATCTTTCTTGAAATTTCGGACTATGACTTCAATTTTGTTACCAATTTGTTTTTGGTTGATGACCAATTCCTCGAAAGAAGCCATGATTCAATCGTTGTTGTGGGTAACGAAAATCGATGGAGGTTGTTGGAGGATCAAAATTGGCTGACCAAAATTTTTTATTTATTTGCCAAAATGTTGATTGGTCTGGTTGATATCCAGCTGTCTTGATAAGTCTTAAAAGCCTGTTGTCACCAAAATTTTATTTGGTGGATTGTTGACGATGTAGACTTGTTGCTGTCTGACGTCGTAATTAGGAAATTCGTGGATGTCCTGTGTAGAATGAGCCTCGACTTGAATGTTGTAGCAAATCTGTAGCAGGATGTTGAATTTCAAAAGGCTGTGTTGATGTTTTTTAAGAATATAAAAGTCCTTTGCCACTGGTGGGAAAAACTTATGTATCCTTAAAAGTTTGATTTGTAGCGCTGTTGCGTGTTTTAAAAAGTTTTTCTTTTTTTTTTTTTAAGTTTGAAAGCTAGGGGTCACCAGAAAAAATGTTAATTATTAGTATTATTCAATTCCAACACTTGAATTGGAACCGTACTAATTGTTTTTTTTTTATTGTTTTATCTTCAAGCACTTGTAACTTGAAGACAATGAATCGGAAAAAATTAAAACACTCAGATTTATTTTGTGACTGACTGACAAGAAATTAAATTTTATTACGATACTTATACTAAATTAATAACAAAAAAATTGCTGAGCTAATGTCTACAGAAACTTAAAATTTATGGGAAATTAACCAATCAGAACAAAGTTGTAATTAATGCAATTTAATACCTTTAATATTTTGCTTTGGTTGGACAAATTCAATTAATATTAATATTAGGTGTGTTTTAACACATTTCAATAATAGGTGTGTTTTAACACCACTAAAAAGTTGATATGGTGCCAAAAATGGCAATGGATATTTCAAATTATTTCCTTTTTAACGGATTTTATTTAAAAAACGCAGCGGTTTCATGGGGGAAGAGATTTGTTTTAAAATGGTTCCAGATGATGATTGAAAATATGAAAATGGTTTCTAATTTGTATATTACTAACATTACAACTCGAAACCATTTGTTTTCGTTTCAAATTACAAAGTGGATCCCCAGAAAACAAAATTATCTTCCGTCTCGTGAAAGCTCTGAAATTACTTTGCGGTATAAGTTCGTTCCCATCTCACCGTTTTAAAACTGCTTCGTTATAAAAATAAAAATCTTATGTACATATTAATATTGTGTAAGGAAGATTCTTATTTAAAATAATGCATTTTTAAAACGAAATCCCCAATTTGTTTTAAAAATACTTTTTGGTTCAGTGTATAAACAGCTGTTGATAAGTAAATTGTGTAGTTTTGTCCAAAGAGCAGTTTTGTCCACATGCGTCGCAAACCAGTGAATTAATGAAAATATTATTGAAGCAAAAAACTAATACTTATTGAAAAAAGTTTTATTCTCTGTGGCATAAAGTGGCTTACTACAGTATAAAACACAAAGTAATCACCATGACTTCCTTAACACGTTTGTTCGACCGAAATTTACGTAATATAAATTGTGCGAATCAGTTGCGGCTATTCAGTGTACAAACATCCTCTACGAGCAATGATAATGTTGAAGAAGGTTAGATAAAAAATTAACAAGTAATTGATGTCATTTAAAAATAATTTTTTATTTTAGAGTTTCGTGTACTAAATTTTCGAGCGAGTCAACAACGGGTAATAAAGAGAAAGGAATATAAAAAGCGCGACGTTATGCCACCTCGCACGTTGAAAATGGATACAAACCAGGATTGGACTGCTGTTTGGCCTGCACCGCGTTCATTCCATCCTTCATCGGTACCATTGCCCTTACGCCAGGGCTTTACAGAAAAAGGTGCTGCCCCACCTTCTAAGTATGCAAATGCTGAATTGATTAAAATTCCGAATTTTCTTCATTTGACGCCTCCGGCCATTAAACAACAATGTGAAGCTCTGAAACAGTTTTGTTCTCCTTGGCCAAAAGGTTTAGAAACTGAAGAAAAGTGGAAGTCGCATTTCCCTGTAGATATAATAAGTACTGATTATTGTCAAGCTTTACCAACTATACGCAATCCTGAAGCTAGAAGGGTTACTTTAACTATTAAACTTTCCCAACTACTATTTGACTCACATTCTAAAGATAAATTTTTGCGTTTAGTGGGGAATCGTTATAATCGAGAAACTGATGTCTTAACAATTGTTGCAGATCGATGTCCTTTGCGCAAGCAAAACTATGAATATGCTATGTATTTGTTAACAGCGTGTTATCACGAATCTTTTGTGACTGAACCGTGGGAAAGTTCTAAAGTGGAAGCTGACATGGAGTATTACAAATATGATCGGAACAAATCGAAAGAATCGGTGGAATCAATACTTAATTGGGGCAAAAAATCACAAGAAGGTACTAAGTTGGAAGCAAGCGATGGATTTGTTGAAAGTGTGGAACAATTAATAAATGAAGGAGAAAATGAATATAATTTAAATAAGTACAAAGAGGAAGTTTTAAAAATGCTTGGTATTAAAAAAAAGTAGCGAAAATGTTCATATTTAAAACATTAAAATAAAAAATGTAATGGCGTTTCATCAGAAAAATATTGATTTAGTAAAAACATATGGGGACAAGCAGTGGTAATAAGCTAGTTCTTATTTGGGTAGCACTGATTCTCAAACTACAATACCTACCTTTACTTTTTATAAAATTACAAATGCAGTAAATAAAAAACTAACAATAATGGTAATTTATTTGCTAAATAAGCTTACGTACGTAGAATAATTATTAGTAACACAATGTTTTCGTTTTACGTATGCAATACCATTTCTTTAATATTTCTGTGGAAAAAAGGAAAAGGTGCTTAAGTCGAGATGAGCTGATTTTGAGTGTTACCTCCGTAATCTGCATATTCGAAAGTACCCCTGTTCAAAATCTCAATTAATTTGTGATTTTTCAGGCATTTATAGACTTCTCTTATTTGGAATAACAGCTTAAATTAAAGAAATTTCTGAAAATCGACTTGAACGCTTAAAAGTGCTCTCGTGCAAAACAGTGAAATATGACGAGCACTTTTTCCTTATTGCCACAGATTTAAAGTAGCCTGAATGTCGCAATCAGTTTGATTAGCAACAAATATATAAGTTTTCCATACTACTTATTTTAATAATTTGCTGCTTAGTTCGGAATGGTTAATGGTTGAGTGTCCGCCACGTAATCTTCGTTTTCGCTTTCACTGTCCATTACAACAAGACGTCTTCGCTTGCTGGTTTCTGGGCCATCATCATTTTCTTCCGATTCCGGGTTATCTTCATTATCCTCTAATTCTTCATATTTCTTTAAACGTTCTTCAAGTTTTGCTATTCGTTCCTTTTTTGCATTTAATAATACCGCTACTTTCTTCAATAGTTTTCTTTCCAGTTGATTCTTTTCCTCTACACACAATCTATAATCTTCCAATAGCTCTCGAGAATGCTCGTCAAACTTGTGCGCTTTATCCACTCGTTCTGTAAGAGATTTATCCTGATGCTGCAATAACTCAATAGCGGAGTCTAACAGTTCATTTTTTCCCCTAATCTCTTTTATATCTATATCTAAAAATAGTATGGGTATGGAATCTACTTGCGACTTCCAAACATTGAGAACATGCATATCTGGTTCCAATTTGTAGTAGAACCCAGGGAATGTCATGTATGTAGATAAAGCTTGGCGTAGTTCTTCATAGTAATCGCTGTAAGACATGTCCAAATTTGATGCTATTTCATTCATTGCTGAAGCTGTTACTACGCCTTGATAATATTTTCCACTCTCAGAATCCAGGATTTTAATTTCAAATTGCTCATCACCCCATTTTATTTGTAAATAAATATAGTTTTTATTATCACCAGCATGGCTTGTTTTTAAAAGTTTATTTATGATAGTTGAGGACATTAAATGCTAATTTTTACCACCGATAACAATTCTATTCTGTGATTTTTAAAAATTACAAAAATATATTTATAAATACAGATTTGTGAAAGATGTGTTAATGGTATTTACATGAGGAGGTTTTATTTTTACTGTTTCGACAATACGGGTTTTGCCCCTGCTACAGTTATTTGGTATTCTTTTTATGCCCCTTCGAAAAACTATTGGTTAAACTTTCACTATAAATAGTGTTGTCGGACGACTTTCCATTACAAACTACATTTATGTAGGCAAACCGGCTATGTGCATCGACAGCAGCAAAAAGTACGACGCTGAAAAAGCCTTAAAATTTAAAAATTGGGAGCCTGAGTTCGCTGGAGCCTTTATTCGGATATGTTTCCCATCCAGTGCTCCCAATGTATGTGGAAATTGCCATATTTTTTCAAAATCAGCAGCTATTTGCTGCCATTCGATTTCCGTATTAGGCATCTGTTAAATAATAATATAAATTGCATAAAATAATAATAATAGTAGTTATACAGGTATTAAAGGTAAACTATTTATTTTATTCAACTAAAGAAAAATATCGACACATTGTTAGATGCCGATGAATTAGCGGACGAGTCACTTCCGCCAGAGCGAGTTAATATAGCAACACCATCATCTTCAAAGAAGAGAAAACGTTCACCAGAGCAAAAATCTAAACTGGATGATGCTTTAGACAAGCTAATTGAATTGAACAACAGCAGTGGTGTTTTTGAAGCGTTTGGTGAAAACGTTGTAAAACAAATAACCGAATTTCCAGAGTTGAAAGCATATCAACTGATGGCTGATATTCAGATAATGCTATCAAACAGAAAAATAGAGTTATTAAAAAGATCAACAACAAATTCGAGCAATATTTTGCGTTGTGCAATGAATGATGTCAATATTTCCGAAGAGGATTATCTATAATTAGTTAGGTTTTATGTATATATTTAAATTATATTCAGTTTCTTTACTTTGTTTTGTTATTGTTAAAAATGGAATAAGTTGTTCTCGGGTTTTTTATTCCTTTATATAATCAATTGAAAACATTTGATCTCATTTTCTTTAATTTTTTATTGTTTGAAATAAAACTTGAATTATTTTTTTGTTATTATTAAAAAAGAAAATAAATAATATTTTAAATACTTATAGTAGAATAACAGAAAAACGTAAGTAGAAATGTTCCAGAGAAGTGCATACCAGTGAACGAAGGTTTAATTTGATTAAAAGTAGAATCTTACTCAGTTTAATTTTTTTAAGTTTTATTAACAATATCCAGAACAGAAACTTTAATAAGTAAACTTGATTTACTTTTACTTCCCTGGAATATGTCTGTATGTTTAAAAATGCATATCTAACCTTTAAATAATTTTCCTGGAGGGTTTGGTATATTGCTTCCAGCACAATAGGCACGAATGCTGATATTGTATTCCGCGACAGCCGTGTCAAGAACTCCAAGGACTTATAGGAGTCTCCAGTGACTATGTATCTTAAAGTGACACACAATTTTAACCTGGGTGTAACAGCTAACCGCATCACTGTGTCACTTTTCTTCAGTCCATTTTGCACCTACATTTGGTGGACAAAACATTTAAATAAATATATATATTTTAATAGTTTAAACATAAATTAATATGAAATCTCACCAACTGTAATAACTCTTCAAACTTATTCACATCAATGCGTGTGTAATTTCTGAAGCCACTGTCATCATCATCTTCCCATATTAGATCATGAAGTAGATGTGCTTCCAAATCGTGATCCATTCTGAAATAAAAAATTAACATATTTTTATTTACATGAATAAATTTAAAATTTAGATAAAATATTTAGTTGAATTTACATACCTTGTCAGTAATAATGGTTTTATCCAGTATCTTCTTACAACTTTTCTTTTTTCTTCTTTTTCCATTAAAGATTTCATTTCTTGCAGCACTTTGATTGAAGCTACCAATTTCAGTTGTTTCTTCGTCGGCGACATTTTTAAAATAAAATTGACTATAAATTTTTGTGCAGCTTGTGCCACAGCTGTCAATGTCTTCTTTAAATTAAAAGAAAGTATTTGTATGTATTCGTGTATGTGTAATTGAACGTGTTATAAATTGGGGGCCACACATTCAATTTTTGCCTTTCAATTCCATTCAATTTTCAATACACTCACACTTTTTTTACTTACACACTTAAGCTTTTGAAATTGAAAACTAGATTGCTATCAATTTCACCTATCCATTTAAATGCCAATTTAATTTTCAATTTGAACTGCTGGTCGCAGCACTCATTGATTGAAGCTACAAATTTGAGTTGTTTCTTCGTCAGTGGCATTTAAAAAATGAAATTGAATATAAATTTGTGCAACAGCTTACAATTTCGAGGAATTTTGACAAACAGTATCAGGGCTATTATGTAAAAAATTCCGCAGGAAATTTCTCCCAGGGAACAATTCCAACTAATAGCAAATGATAGGGAAAACAAAAAATTATAATTGGAAAAGGGAGAAATTGCCTACGGAATTTTTTGCATAATTGCCTTACATAAGGCCTACACCTGACATAATATGTAAGGCCCCTTTCAGATTAGCCAACTTTAATTGCGCAAGTATAATTTTCATTTTTATCAGACTTGAAATTTTTGTTGCATCAATTCTTGAATATGTGTGAGAGTGTTGAAATTGAAATATATACTTTTTGTATTCCTCTCTCGCTCTTTTCCACTAAGAACTAAAAAGTTGCTGCAATAAAAATTGCAAGTCTGGACTGGGACTGCTGGGTCCCCAGTAAAACTATCGAGAGTGACATTCAAAAATTAATCAAAAAATGTTCACATGTCGCTCAGTTTTGTCCAAAAAAACATTCGATCTCGGATTTCGTTAGCAATATCAAAAGTGAGAGATTATCGAATTAATTTCGATATCTCAAAAATGCAGCAGAAAAAGTAAATTTTTTTTTAATTAATTTATTTTAACTTACTTATTTTATTTATTTGTTTAATTCCGTAACTTACACTGCAGGTTTTGAACATGGTACCTCCATTTTAACAGACTAACACACATCCACTTGGGCTATCGTGGCAAATTTTTTTTCATTCAATTATTGCACATATGTATGTACATATGTAAGTGTGTGTTCTTATCTTTTTTTTGTCTTACAGTGCTGTCATGCCTTGAACGGATATTTTGGCCCTTTCAGCTCAAAATTCAACTAATTCCTTCAAACCTTTGAGTACACTTTTTAATTGAGTTTTCTTCGTTTTAAAAACTACTTTTATTTTTGGAGATTTTTATTTAAACTGAACCCCCCCCCCCTCCCCCCTTTCGAAACGAAAACTGTTCGAATTGGTATGTTATTAACATTACAATTCGAACACATTTCCGTTCTATTCGGATTACATAACAACCCCCCTGGTTTCCGAAATCTACACCAGATCATGTTTTGAGTGGGGAAACCAATAGTATTATACCACTTGCTATTAAACTTTTTCAAAAGGAAACAGAACAAGTAAATAATGAATATAGGGCAATATCGCAAGTTCCAGAATTTAAAAAGCTCAAAGATTTAAGTAGAAGTAAATTTTGTAAAAGGATCTCTACCATTAAAAATAGTTTATGTAAACCTTTGAATACAAATTTATACAGAATTATTCAAGGAACTCTTTCTATTCGCCAATCCTCAGCATGTGTGGAAAGAATCTTTTCTTTCGACTGAAAATTTATATTGAAATCAACAATAAAATTTTAAAATTCGCATTTGTTTTCAATATAAATTTTCAGTCGAGAGTTTTATTTCGATATTGTGAAACAGGCCATAATAGAAGAAATCGTCGTCATGTCAAAAATACTGTGTCATATTTAATACAATTAAAAGATTTAATGAAATCTAGTTCTAATAATTGTTATGATGAAGATATTTTAAAACTTTACACAAAAAAATGCTTTTAAACAGGAGTAAATTGCGGAACTATTGGATTAAGAATTTAGAGATTATGATTAATAAAATTAGAATTACATAAATAATGTTTTTTAACTAAAATTAAGTTTTTAAGCAACATACATACATATAAAATATTTATGTCTTTACTTTAATTTAACAAAAAATACTTTAAAAAATGTAAGCTTTTGTCGCTAATTTCTGTTTTTGGTCTAAACAAAATAAATCATATATTATTAATACATACTTTTGTTTTTATTTAAATTAAATGATTATAGTCGAGTACATTAAAACACTTTTTTGGCCCTATCAAAGGTATTTTGGCCCTTTTAAATCGTTAATTTGGCCCTAAACCAAAAAACCAAAAATGAATCACTGGCGTGTGGCCCCAAGTAACAGCAAATTTCTATCCCATGTGATAGTGTTTATACATACAAACAAGTAATAAGACTTTGACTAATGTATACATGTACATATGTAAGTATGTTAATGAAACAATTTAACAAAATACATAGCACTAAGGTCCAGACTTGAAATTTTTGTTGCAGCAATTCTTGAATATGTGTGAGAGTGTTGAAATTGAAATATATACTTTTTGTATTCCTTTCTCGCTCTTTTGCACTAAGAAATAAAAACAGTCGTAAAGCAGCTCTGGGCGAGTCAACATCACGCGTCGTTGGCAATTATTTCTTAAATGCAACCAGGCCACTGTTGTTTATTGGCCTTCGAGAGTTTTGCGTCTCACCGCATGTGATTAGTGGTTGGCGTCGGTTAACGGTATCCACCGCAATATCCCGTTGGTTTCCATTAACCACATGCAAAAACAATTATAAAGAAAAATATAAAAGAATACTGGTTGGAGAACCAAACAAAAACTCATTTTTGAAGAAATTAAAAAAGGAGAGGAATTTGGAGGTTCCAGCTTCGTATGCGACGGTGTATGTCGTTTGGAATTTTCTCGGAGGAGGCTCCTTAATTAGACTAACCTGGCATTTTGTGAATGTATAATATTCCGCCAACCTTTCTAGAGTTAAAAAAAAAAAAAAAAGAAATAAAAAGTTGCTGCAATAAAAATTGCAAGTCTGGACTGGGACTTACAGTATCTTAAAATACATATTTTTTAATCCAATGAAAACCTGCTGGGTCCCCATTCTATATTTCTTCAGTTATATGAAAAACACAAAATATAACAAAAATTAAATAGAATTTTAAGGGAAATTTGTGGTATAACAGAATAATAATACAGTAACAGGCTGGGCTTGTGCATGTACCTGTTATAATTGTATCATGTTCGCAAATCTAAAAAAATTGGAATGTTCGCTAAAGCTCCGAACTTCGCACTTCTCTCGATAGTTTTTCGAATGTGTGACGGTAGCTGCGTAGAAGTGCGTCAGCCTGTTAGTCTAGAAGTACCAAGCTCGATGCATAACAGCAATACAAATTAAAAAATAAAATAAGAACACATACCTACGTATGTATGTGCAATAATTCAACAGAAACAAATTTGCCACGATAGCCTAGCGGATGTGTGCGAGTCTGTTAGAATGGAGGTACCATGTTCAAAGCCTGCAGCGTAAGTACGGAATTAAACAAATAAATAAAATAAGTAAGTTAAAATAAATAAATAAAAAAAATTACTTTTTCTGCTGCATTTTTGCGGTATCGAAATTAATTCGATAATCTCTCACTTTTGATATTGCTAACGAAATCAGAGATCGAAAGTTTTTTGGGACAAAACTGATCGACAGGTGAACATTTTTCGATTCATTTTCAACTGGGTTCCAGTCAGTGTGCACACTTAATTTTTTTTTAATTCGGTAGAATCGACAAAAAAAAAAAATAGGTAGATTTGAATGAAATTCGGTAGAAAATATTTTTTACTCAAAGAAACATAAAAAACAACAATTCAAGGAAACATAAAAAATAACAAAATATATGTACCTACTTATATATAAGGAGTAAGTGCAATGAGTATCAAACTAAATAGGTTGCAAAAGCGCATTTAAAACTTCAAATCTGATTGGAAATTAAACTGCCATAAACAATGAAGCATTTCCAATAAAAAAAAGTGTCATCCCCAGTTATTTGCCCTTAGATATGATATGCATACCTAACATAATATACATAAATAACAGGAACTCAGTTCTTGTACATACACCCAGAAAAAAGATTGGTTGAAAAATGGTTAGGTCGATAAAATATTAGTTGAATCAACTATATTTCGACTCTCGCTATAAATTTTCTATGAATCCAAAAAACAATCCATGTTCATTAACGTTAGAGCTAAATTGTTATACTGATATGATCATGACAATTTTTAAATTGATTAGATCAACCGATCGAATGCTGTTGTCATGACTAAATAACGGATATGTATCGTGAACACAACCGAAAAAATATTATGAGTTGGATGTTAGTACCAATTATTGGTATTTGCAACTAAAAAAATTGTCTATCTAAATTTATTTCGAAAACAAGACTATTAATCAGTTGTTGCAATTGAATGATAGTTAAATGTAGTGAAAGGTTTGTTAATATAACCATTAAAAGATTTACAACTCATCTCTGTGATGTTGCAGCAACAGATAAAATTCGATTGGCAAAAAATTCGGTTGTTGGAATGAATCTGTTTTCTCTGTGTAGGTTTTATAAAGCTACTAAAATAACTTTTATTTGACAAACATTTCCTACTATCCATTTATGAATTTAAGCTTTTGTGCAAAAATTATTAAATCATTGGGAGGAATAAATATTTCAACCCCAAGGCACAATTCTATGTTCTGTTTTAATGATTTTCATGGCAGAAAATGACCGCTGTGCGGCCGCACTGCTATGTGGCCAAATATCCAATTTACACATAGGTATAACGACTTAAATTACTAAAGGCCGTTTCACACTATAATACAAGTATTAATACTTTTGACGAAAATGCGTCCCTAATCTAATTTCTGTTTCAAAAATTTCAAAAGACAATAACAACTCAACATGTCAGAGTTGCATTTTCCACAAAAGTATTAACACTTGTATTATAGTGTGAAACGGCCTTAAATAACAATTCGTTAAACATATTCCCTTCTCCGTGGAAAGCTTTTCACATTTTAGAACATACATGTGATTAATTTTCCGTATGTGTGATCAACTTGATCTTATAGCATCATTGTTAATCAAAATGTTCGTTCAATATTCGGTAGATTTTAGGCCTTGTTCGGTAGAATTGGTAGATCGTTAAATTCACAAACATATTCGGTAGAATCTACCGAATATCGGTAGAAGTGTGCACACTGGTTCCAGTTGACCACGGCTTTCGTTAACGATATCGATTTCGAATATATCTCGAACATTTATCATGTAAAACTATCGAGAGTGACACTCAAAAATGAATCAAAAAATGTTCACATGTCGCTCAGTTTTGTCCCAAAAAACATTCGATCTCGGATTTCGTTAGCAATATAAAAAGTGAGAGTTTATCGAATTAATTTCGATATCTCAAAAATCCAGCAGAAAAAGTAAACATTTTTTTTTATTAATTTATTTATTTTAACTTACTAATTTTATTTATTTGTTTAATTCCGTAACTTACACTGCAGTTTTGAACATGGTACCTCCATTTAAACAGACTAACACAAATCCACTGGGCTATCGTGGCAAATTTTTTTTCGTTCAATTATTGCACATATGTATGTAAGTGTATGTTCTTATCTTTTTTTTAATCTTACAGTGCTGTCATGCCTTGAACTTCGTATCTTTAGACTAACAGGCTGACACATTTCCATGCAGCTACAGTCACACATTCGAAAAACTATCGAGAGAAGCGCGAAGTTCGGAGCTTTAGCGAACATTCGATTATATTTAGATTTGCGCACAAATATCTAACAATTTTGTTTCGAAATTTCTTCGCTTTGTGAACATTCTTTTTTATCGAATCTCAGGTTAAGTGGGAAGTACAAAAAAAATGTAATTGTATTAGTAAAAAAGTGAGAGTGTATTGAGTTTTTCGAACTTACACTTAAGTACATGTGTAAATGCTAAGTCCCAGTTGACCATGGCTTTCGTTAATGATATCGATTTCGGATATAACTCGAACATTTATCGTGTAAAACTATCGGGAGTTACACTCAAAAAGTTTTGTCCCAAAACACATTTGATCTCGAATTTCGCTTGCAATATCAAAAGTGAGAGAATATCGAACTAATATCGATATCGAAAAAAGACAACAGAAAAAGTAAAAAGTATTTATATTCTTTAATTAATTTATTTTAACTTACTTATTTTATTTAATTTTTTTTAACACCTTGACCTATACGCTACAGGATTTGAACGTGGTACATCCATTCTAACAGACTAGCACACATGCACTAGGCTACCGTTGCAAATTTTTTTCTGTTCAATTATTACACACATGTAAGTGTTTGTTCTTATTTTATTTTTTAACTTACAGTGCTGTCATGCCTCGAACTTGTTACCTCTACACTAATAGGCTGGCACACATCCAATCGGCTACCGTATCACATTCGAAAAACTATCGATAGAAGTTCGAAGTTTGAAGCTTTAGCGAACATTCGAATTTTTTTAGATTTGCGTACAAATATCGAACAATTTTGTTTCGAAATTTCTTCGCTTTAGTGAACATTCTTTTTTTTATCGAATCTCAGGTCAAGTGGGGTTAGATTCGCGAAAGTTGAATGAGGCTATGGCAACCATAAATTGTTTTAATTAGTTTGTTGTAAAGTTACCATTAACAACCCTAATTTTAACGGCTTGTGTAGAAACTTATCGAATTTTTAACATTCTTATTAGTTATTTCAATTCAAATATAAAAAAAAATTATATACATACATACATATATTTTTATAAATACGAAATATTTGGTAATCTTATTATATTTTTATAAAATGTCTGAGTCATCAGATGCCAAAGATTCCATTAAACGTTTAGAGCTTCGCGCTATTTTTGGCATAAATGGAAAAGTTGCATTTGGCCTACACTTACATCCCGATGGAGAACACATTATATATCCCTTAGGTACTAAAATTGGTATTTGCAATACAAATACTAATAGGCAAGAATTTGTCGGTGGTCATACAAATAATGTATCTTGTTTGGACCTGAGTCGCAGGTGAGTTAAAGAATATTAAAATTTTTTTTTTAATACTAAATATGCATCAATTTTGTAAGTGGTCGTTATATGGCTTCTGGTCAAATAAATCATATGGGATTTCCTGGTTATGTGATTTTGTTCGATTTTGCCGAAAGACGTGAAATATGTAGGCATGATTTACACAAGGTAAGTAATACATAATCGTGTGTGTTCTGGCTTTCACATCGTTTTCACATGTTTTCTTGCGAGTTCGGATGTTAAAACACATGCTACGCCTGTTTAAGTTGAAATTTAGAAAATAAAAATTAATAGTGTGTGTTCTAGCATTCGAATTTAGAAGAACCCAATTTAAAAATTTACGATTTCAAAGTTTTAGATTTTTTCGTTTTCGATTTTGAGCTCTCGTATTCTTTTCACTTGTTAACAGGCTTGCGAAAAGAATACGAGTTTTTTGCTCAAAAGTGAAAACGAAAAAATCTAAAAGTTTGAAATCGTCCATTTCCAAATTGTTTTCTTCTAAATTCGGATGCTAGAACACACACTATAAATCTTTATTTTCTAAATTTCAACTTAAATAGGCGTAGCATGTGTTTTAACATCCGAACTCACAAGAAAACATGTGAAAACGATGTGGAAGCCAGAACATACACGAATATGTATATTATAAAAGGCTTATTGCATTGCGGAAGTCGGTTTCAAGCGGGATCACTACTTTTAGCTCATTTTAATCTACGAATGTCAATTATTACTAAGGGCCTGTTTCTCTAAATGCGAACGATAGATTCGATCGAACATTTATATTAAAAACAAAAACAAAAAACGGAAATTTGTTTTTGTTTCCAATATTAATATTCGATCGAATCTATTGTTCGCACTTAGAGAAACAGGGGGTTATTTTTATACTTGGAATATGTGGATGGTATAGTACTAGTAGAGTATATCGTTTTACATAATTTTTGCAATGATATTAAGTTTCAAGAGAAATCATTCATCGCAAAAACATTTAAACAAATTTTTGTTTGTTTTGTTGGATAAACAAAGTCTGTATACATTTCGTTTCTGCTTAAGTAGACGTTGCTTATTGGCGTAGCTAGACATTTTTCTGGGGACAAAAGCCCCTATTAGTCACTACATATCGCTTATATGATCAAATTACTGTAATATTGCAAATTTCTAGCGGGCTATAACCATTCTAGGGGTGGCTTAGGCCCGATTTTTTTTTTGAATTGCGTTGTTGCCAGAAGCAAATACCAATTTGTTGTTATTTTCTCGCATTCATCAGAATTTTCCGGTCGAAAATATTTGTTAATAAACATTTTATAGCATCCGGTTTTCAAATGTCTTCTCAGTACTAATTTATGTGAAAAGGAAACTTCTTCTTTTATTGTAAAAATATGGACATAAATTTTACCAAAATTTTTTAAAATAGTTCCAGATATATCGCTTGTATTATATTACTCCGTAATTTCATGTCAAATCGATTGTCGATACACATTAATTTTTTCCCATATTTTTTCATTCGTACACATCGATACGTACACATCGATACGCCCTAATATATATATATATATATATATATATATATATATATATATATATATATATACATTTTATCCAGCTAAACCCCTCAATAATCAATTTCAATGTATTTTTAATAAAAAAAAAATATTTTACTTACGTACCTTTTCACAATGTATGGTTAAAAGATAACAGAGACTTTAACTGAAAATTTTGTATCAAGAACTGTCAGTTAAAGTTCACGTTAACTCTTAACCATACATTGTGAAAAGGTACGTTAATAAGAAAAATAATAATTTGGGATTATTAGTGCGCTTAAAAATTTTAAACTTAAATTTTAACAATTCCCATAAAAACACTTAAATATTATCGTTATTTCTTTTTAATTTATTTGTACCAGGTTCGAGTTCAAACTATTTGCTTTACAGCCCAGGATAAATATATGATTTCTGCTGGTGGTCGCGATGACGGCACGATAATTGTATTCGATATAGAAACTTTGTAAGCACTTTTCAAATATGCAACACAGACAATACTTTTAATTGCTTATTGCTTTTTTCAAAAGATCGCCAATTTGCAGATCTGTTGCCGCACGGTCCATTAATGGCAATCCATTTTTTGTGTGCGGATTATTTAAGAATAACTCATTCTTTCTTTCGGTAGGAGATCGTAAGTAAACGAAAATTATACATGTAGTTATGTATCGAGGTCTTAATTAAGATAAATAAAATCCTGATTGTGAAAAATGTATGTACGAGTATGTGCAAGCCTATTTGGCGGTTAAGGCTTGATATATGTGCATATCGTTACCTTAATATAGAAAGGCCCAAAGTCACAATTTTTTTGAAATCGAGGTTTTTGTATATTTTGATACAAGAACATCTTTTGTAACGAAAAATGGAAAACTATCGATTTTTAGAAAAATAATGAGTTAGGGCCTTTTTATATTAAGGTAACGATATGTACATTAAGGTGGGTCGATTTTGCAATCGATATTGTGCCATCGATTTTTCGATAGCTTTTGGCATGATGAAAAAAAAGTCCCACTATGACATATTAAAAAATCATTTTCGAGGCGCCAGTATTTACATTTTTTTTAAGAACAATCGAATATTATACTTTTTTATAGTATAAAAAAAAAGACTTAAGACACGAACGTTCTCGGTAGAAGTTTTATCGGTCTCTCAAATAAAATTTGCAGATTTCTTCTATAGCGCAAATAAATTTAAAATAATTATTGTGCATGATATTAGTTTATTGCGTATCAATATTTAACTCCACTACAACAAAAAAAATTTATTTATATGATTATTAAAAAAATTTAATTAGCCCAGTTTTTCGAAAAATCGATGGCACAATATCGAATAATTTTTGTCCATACATATCCACCCGCTCTAATGTACATACTTATTCACGCTTTCATTTATCTATTATTTCGAAAACTTAATTTTAAAGGTCACTTGCGAATTTGGAGCATTCAACGAGAAATGAAAAAGGTAAATGTTCATGATGTCTACGTGGGAAAGCAACAACGAATTTATGTATGTGCGTATATTGATCGAAATGATGAATATGCTTATGTTGGTACGCAAACAGGTGATGTGGTTAAAATCTCTCTTAATTGTTGTGATACAATGAATGTTGTAAAGCCGGGGAATTTCGCTTCAATGTTGGGTGCTTATGGGAGACACAACAGTCGCAAACCCTTCGGGAAAGACTGTGATCGTTATGTTAATGGTTTGAGAGTGGTGCATATTATTGGCGATGGTCTTTTGTTAATGGGTGCCGGAGACGGTGTTGTCGAACTAGTTGAAGAAAGAAGAGACATAAAGGATAATGCGTTTAAGAACTATCCCAATCCTACTTGGCCCATGTTAAAGACTGTATGTTTGTTAAATGATTGAAACATACATGCATATAATTTGTTATCATATTTATCATTTTACTATTCAGCTAAAGAAAACTAAAGTTAATGGTACTATATCATCATTTGTAGAAATTAATACCATAGAGTATTATATAGCTACAGAATCAAATGAGATTTATTTACTGAATATAAAATTATTTACTCTAAAACTTTTGAAGACATCCCATAAAATGGCGGTACATAATATAGTTTTTCCTAAGTAAGATTTAACAATTTTCAATGCATTCAAATTTTGTTCTCTCTAACAATTCAATACAAAAATCTTGTCTTTAAGAAATTTGTCTTCAGTTTTTGCCACTGCTGGTTACGAGTCTATACGCATTTGGTCTACCAAACGTCTACAGGAACTATTACGGATCATGGTGTACAATTTCCATTGTGCTGCCATTGAGTTCAGCTATGACGGCAGCAGTATTGTATCGGCCTGGAATGACGGTGTCATCAGGGCTTTCACACCCATCAGCGGTAGACTTATATATGCCATACCAAATGCTCATAACAAAGGTAGGTGTAATGTCTGTTGGAAAAAGTTTTGCTGATCAAAAAAATATGTATAATGTGTGAAAATATATTTAAAATTTTTATTTGAAATATTTAAGGCTGTAGTGCCTTAGCAATTTCTGCGAACGGCCGTGTTTTAGTCACTGGTGGCATTGAAGGTCAAGTGCGTGTATGGAAAATTGAATCATTTCGCCAAAGCCTACTAGGAGTTTTGAAAGATCACTCGGGTCCTATAACATCATTGGATTTCAATAAATCTGATACTGAAGTTATCTCGGCCAGTATTGATGGCTCTTGTGTCATTTGGGATGTTAAGTAATTTAAAGAATGATTTCAGTTATTTTTGTTACACCCTTTACCACATATGGAGAGTACATACATACATACAAATATCATTCCGTTTTGCTGCCATATTCCACATATCTGAATCAGTTTAACAATGTCAGTCTACCATTTACCTATATAGCCTATGTCTACCATTTATAACAAGTGTCTACGAATATGTTTAATGGATACATTTTCGGCATGTCATTTTCTCTCCCTATTCCTTTTGTAATGTTTATAACATGTGGACCAAAGCTGATAAAATTGATTTAGAATAAAAGTTGCGAAAAATCCAGTAAACACTGTTAAATTGGGAAAGAAATTCTAAAGGCTGTAATGTAAAGTAACTGCAACGTAGGAAACAGCTGATCGATATTTTTATATGAAAAGTAGGTTACGTTACATTACATCTCTATAACCATTTTCATTACTTTTCACATCAGCTGTTTCCTACTGTTGCTGTTACTTTACATTACAGTCGGGTAACTGAGCCTTAAGCGATCAAATATAAAAATTTTTTTTAAAACCGACAGAACCGTATTTAGAAACAAAAAGGTGGAAATTCGAAAAAAAACATTCAACATTGATTAAACATCATTTAATATATGCGACCTTCTCCGAGAAAAGGGACCTAGTGTGTGAAAATGAAGTTTTGAGAAAAACGCATTTAAAAAATAAAATTTTAGTGTTTTTCTCATTGTTATCGATTTTGACACACACACACCCGTTTTTCGACACACTAGGTCCCTAATCGATGCGAATTCATCACACCTTTTCAAAATGACCGGTTTGAAAACTATCGTTTTATTATTTATTGTATTGCGATTGTCTGTATATTACATTAGCATTTCAACATATTTCTTTCGTTGCTAGCTTTAGAACACCCTATAATTTTTAACTGTCATATATTTGTTGTTGTAGCGGCTAAGGTTTTGCATACTCTTTGACAATTTAAGGTCTACAGCTCTTACGGTTCTCAAGAAAACAGCTTGTGACAGACAGACGGACAGCGTAGTGAAAACAATAGGGTTCCTTTTCACCTTTGGTGTACGGAACCCTAAAAAGTACTTAAATAAAAATTAAGAAAGTTCGGAAGAGCTGACAAAAAAAGAAAAATAACAGAATCGCAAGAAATATAAGTAAAGGAACTAAGATCTCTTCAAAAAAAAAGATTTCTAATTTAAAGGAAAAACGGGATAATAATGAAAAAAAAATCACAAGGAAAAAAACTATTTGACACAGAGTTAACATAATCCAAATAACTCAAAATTATTCAAAAACACTGAGTCAAATTTAGTAAAATAGACCAAGCATGGAAAAATAATAACAATTGGAAAATGGCAGTCAAAACTTTTTTTTCTTAAGTTGGTGAAGGGTACATAAGATTCGGCATAGCCGAACATTAAGCTATGTACAGACGGTTGTCAGATCTTACAATATTGCCAGTAAAATGTGCTTAAAATGTCTTACAACCGTGTGAACTGTCAGACGTCGTTGTCAGAAGAAGTATTGTCAGTCCATTGCAAGACTAGCAGTTGACAACAAATTGTCAGACATCTTACAATTGTGTGAACACATTGTAAAATTATTGTAAATGATCAAACAGAATATGTCCGCAACTTCAGGAAAAATCGTCGTCAAATTATCAAAGCCCATAATAAAATCTACGGCAGTAACTTCAAATGCTCTATAATTTTAGTTTTATTTTCTTTTGTGCTTATTTTTCTTTGTAGTTTTGTTCACAAAATGTATGAAATTTACTGAAAGTATGGTAGCATTCTTGAGAGAATGAGTACTTATATATGACAGCATAAGAAAAAACGTTGTCAAAATAAAATACATTCTATCTATCGACTGCTTTCTGGTGCTGATTTTTTGTGTCAATTTGTATGGAAAACGTGTTTATGCCGCAATTCTGTTTGATCATTTAAGGAATTCTTTCTATGGGCAACACTGCACACGCTAGATTTTAAAGAAAAAATATATAATAAAATATATGTATGCAGACAAAATCATTGCAATTGCTTCTTTATGGAGCTTCGTAATTTATATTTTCACTTTTTACATTTAACACACCCGGAAACGATTGATATTTAACAAATGTCGTAACAAATGCTTTGAGTCTGGCAACGCATAACAACAGATCTTACAATTTGTACATATGACAACCGTGTGAACTAACAATTTTTCGACTAGCGATTTTGTCAGATGAATTTATTGTCATACAACCAACCGTCTAGCAATAAATTGTAAGATTTTCTGACAAATTTGATACAACCGTGTGAAGTGGCAATCTACCTTGTGCTGGCAATTTTTGATTGCCAGTACATTGTATTGTATTTGATATATATTTTTTATTGCCAGATCTGACAATATTGTAATATCTGACAATGGTCTGTACATAGCTTAACACTATTTTTATTTGTATTAAATCTAGCCGATTAACCCGCAAAACTGTTTTAACGGCCAATACACAATTTATGACTGCTAAATATTTTCCCTCTGGCGTTCACATTTTAACTTGTGGCACCGACGGTCGCATTGGCTATTGGAGTGTTTACAATGGCAGTTTGATACGTGAACTACAGGGCTCGCTCAAAACATCAGTAAATTTTGTAACCATCAATGAAACTGGGGACTATTTTGTTTCTGTGGGCAGTGATCAAATGGTTAAGGTAAGAAGTTCTTGATATAAAAGTTATTTGCTTCAATGAAAGCCACTTAAATAACAAAAAATTAAAAATTTCAGTTTTTGTTTATTATTGTGCATTAAAAAAAAACAAAATCATAACTTTAGCAATTTTATATATTTTTTTTAAATGTAAAATTTGAGTTGTCACATGCCAGTAATTACTTGCAAGTAGTGTATATATTGTTACGTTTTTATTCTCTGTTAAAAAACGCTTTTCCGTAGATTCGAAGATTTGCAATAAATAAAAGACCCCAGTGTACTAATTAGGGTTAAGAATGATACACTCTTTATTAATCAATAAATACCACTAATCTAAATTCAATTCAAGAGCTTAAATACAAACACAAAGTTTACTTCAATATTCACAACTGGTTACCACTACGCCTTCTTCGCTGTTGTATATACACGTCTCAGACAACCGGCTGCGCTAGTGTTGACACAATTTTGCTTTCTCTGTTGCACGTCACACACAAGACTCACTCTGCCGTCACTCACAGTTGATACACCAATAACAACTCTATGACAGACTCTCACAGTTGATACACTAATCAGGACTCGCTGGCTTCACTTACACGTCTATCAGCTTCCACTGCTCCCTTACTCTTTACTCAAGGGACTCCACAATAATCTCAAATCACGACAGACTCTAACTGTCACTATAGACTGTACTATAGTCTCTTCAATTTCCAACTCAGCTGCGTGCTAGCTGGTTGTGCCCAGCTAGCATTTGGGTGATCATTTTTGGCAGAAATATCTTATATGATTCTCTACAGATCGCTTTTGATGATTAAAAAGTGATTTATCACTTGGGCGATTGAAAGAGGATTCACTTATGATTCATCTATATGATCAAATAATGATTTCTTGAAAATAGAGGAACATCATGCAAACCGCAAAAAGGTGATTTAAATGATTTAATATGAAAATTGCTCAAAAATAATCAGCAAATCGTATCATAACTGATTCTTTGGTATGATTCATCTGTAGGGTACCATTTTCTCACAACGGGAGTATCATTTATGATCGAAAAATGAGCTCATACACGGTTATTTTCCCCGTCAAGCTGATTCGGAAACGATTGGATTATGATACAAAATGCTACCTGGGTGACAACGGAGGGTTACGTTGCTGCTTAGGCAACTCATCAGTAGACTTCTAACATAGTTTAAAAAAAAATTACAAAACTTCAAACACAATAGGCCAAGAATATTGTTTTTTTTAAGTTTTTTCGCCCATTGTGCTTGTAGGTGTGAATTTATCAAGAAGTTTTGGGGTTTTATAGCATTTTTGAATTGTGATTGAATTCTGCTGAAGAGTTTCCTATGCACCATCAAAATGCATCTAGACATGCTTAACAAAAAATTTTTTTTTAATTTTGGCATGCGTTATATAAACAAGAAATTCCAATATTGATTTTTATTATTAAAATTATAATTTATAAAATTATTGCTGGTTGCCTACGCAACTTCAGGCAATTATTATAATTTTTGACAACTAACACATATCGTTAGCTTAATATAGAAAGGCCCTAACTCATTATTTTTTTTTTTGTATATTTCGATAGAAGAACATCTAATGAATCGAAAAATTTAAAAATCTGGAGTTCAAAAAGTTAGGGCCGTATTAAGGTAACGATATGTATTCCTAATTTTTATTTTTATGGAAGCATTCTTAGTCAATTGCTATCACAGTGTTAGATTTATTCACAATTTTATATTTTACTTTAGCTTTGGGACTATAATAAAGGAATTGTCGTGGCCCAAGCTTCTGAACATGCATCGGCAGTCAAAAGTGCGGCATATAGTCCATGTAGAAAATTCTTCGTAACTGGCTGCATTGATGGCGCCATAATAATATGGGATGTTCCGCAGGTATAACAAATGTCCTATTTATAAAGTATTAATCCGGATATATTTTTTTTATTCTAAGGAATATTGGGGTAAAGCCAGTATTGCACCAAACCCTTCCAATAAATCCGCCGAACTTAAATCTGTTAAATCTGAGCCAAAAATATCAACTAGTAGCCGAAGTAATCACAATCAACAAAAGGAAAACATTGGCCGTCTAGTGGCCAATACTCCCAAAAACGATGTTTGTTGTGTCGAGTGCCCGCCTCTCAACGTGAAAAATAAACCACAAGAGCACTGCAGTGTTGTCACAGATGTAAGAAAATGTTAATAAATTTATTAATACATTTTGAATGATCTTTGTGCACGTTTATTCAAATCTTAGAAAATTAAATTTATTTTATAAACAAATTTACATGCATTTTCATTGATTTTCATTTTGTTCCTGCTCATGATGTTCTTCGCGTGTTACCAATTCTTCAACAGCGTCCTCTTTTTGTGTATTTATTTTTTCTTCTTCTTCATCGGCATGCTTTTTATATCTGGGTGTTCCTTCTTTTTGCTCTTTACGATTTATACGTTCTTCCTCTTCTTCCGGTATTAAATTGTTGGGTCCGTGAAACAGTGATGTCTTACCATCACGCCAAGGAAAACGTTTAGTGCGCCTGTACAAATGTTCGTATGGTATAAATTCACGTTCTCTATGTTCATCTTTAGTGGCGATAATAAATGCTGACAATCCAAGAACTAATGGAAGCACCGCATAAGAAATCCTTCTCCATTTTTTTGAATTAGGTCTCGGTATATCAAACATATCACATTTATCTACAATGTAACCTCCAGGAGGAGCAGGATCCTGTGGCCCCCTTGCTTTCGACTGAACCGATTTTTTTCCTATTTTACTTTTGTCATCGACCTTTCTGGCAACTTTTCTATCCTCAACTCTACAGCTATTTCCGGCATTTGAGACCTCTGGTGATTTATCAATTGATGCAATTTTAGAATCAATATTTGGGAAAGATGTTAGCGTTTGACCATCCAAAGCATCTGGTGAATTTGGAGTTGGCTCCAATTTATTTGCAGGTTTACAATATAATTTATTGGAATTGTGATGTATTCTTTGATATATGGTTGATAGAAAAGGCTTCAATTTTAACATTATATTTATTAATAATTTTTCTCACTAAAAAAAAATGAATTAATTTTTATGTTTAATAAATCTAAATATGTATGTATGTATGTAAATAACTTGACAAAAATTCTGATATGCAATTATTGAAATAGTACACAGACAAAAATTTTATAATAATCTAAATATTTTATTTGTTATTGGTTAAGCACATCTAGATGCTTTTCGTTGCTGCTCAAGCAACTTATCTAGATATGCCAACCAACAACAACAAAAAAGGTTTTCTAAACTCGCGTTAAATAAAAATAAATACTATATTTAAATTTGATCAGGCTAAAGTTCGTATCGCTTTGTAAGACAAATTACATGTGATAATTATTAATGATCAAACAGCACCAAAGTTAATGGTAAACATTCTGACAAACACGTAGTAGAACGGAACAACTAGCTGTTTCCGAAGGCCACTAAACGTTCATCATCAGCGTTCTTTGGGTTTGGTCCACTGTGTGTGGTGTCAGTTGATGTAGATTTCTGCTTTATATATTCAGCCATTATTGCAAATGGAATATGTGAATTGTTTTGATTCACCGTATTCAATTTGCTGAAAGCTTTTTTGTAATGAAAGCTTAATTTTACCATCTCTAAATTTACAACTGTCTTGCTATTGTCGTTTGTTCTTTACTAATTATGCACATGTTAGTTAATTTGCTTATTTTTGTTCGACTTAAGACAAAATTTTTTGGTTTGTTACTAGCGGTCTCCACTAGCCATGAACTTGGTATGGGCATCATGTCGGACATCGCAAATGCCTAATGGAGGCCGCTCATGTCCAATTTTCGTCCATGCTCTGCCATGGATGCCTGAAAATATGTCTGAGCAACAATGTTCGCCATGAGATTCTCAGCCCGCAACCATTTGCAATAGAAAGAAAAGACAGAACAAAATTGGTAAATATTCCATCTTTATTGCACTAGCGCAAAATACTTTGATATGCCTGGACATGGACATCGCACGTATTCACCACAACAAAGAAGTTGGTGATTTTTCCACAGTTGTTCTGCCGGCGTCATGTTTATGTGATGTCCAAGTCGATGGCTAGTGGAGACGTAGGGTTAATTATTATTGTTTTTTGTATGTCAATTAATATGAAATATCCTCTATCTAGCCTTACACCACCAATTTTTTTTTTAATGTTGTCTCTTGTTTGCGTTTTATTTTGAAAATAGCTCAGTAAATCAATCACCCTTATTCCATTTGTCGACATCGACGTCACTTTAACACAATACTTAAAAATTAGGGCTTGTATACCCGTTTTCGAAAACAAATAACTCCTGTTGGCAGGCTCAAACTCTTTTGTAGACCTTAGGGAACAGAAATAGACTATCCATAGCACAAAATTGTTCTCGAGAGCGAGTAAACAATCCCCAATTTTTTGGTATTGTGTTAAAGTGACGTCGATGTCGACAAATGGAATAAGGGTGAATATTTCTTAATGAAATTTCACACATGCAAAGTTGCGCGTTTCCGAATTAATATGCATACCTTTCCGGAGGGGCAATCGTACAACCCGCGAAGTTGGACACTTCAGTTACATACATATATGTATACATACCTAGAAAAAATTCATTTATACTTAAAATGTAATTTTCTTAAAGCTTAGATGTTAAAGTCCATCAAATGTCTACAAAAACACGAGGTCATGTATTTTGTTAATTTTTTTTTCTCAAGTTTCTTTGAGTAAATCAATTGTAGCGCCCGCTGTGTGGCATGTGGTTCCGTCCTGTTGGAACCACATATCAGCAAGATTAATGTCACGTAATTGAGGTACGAAAAAATTACGAATTTTTGAAGACTATGGGCCAATTACTACGCCTCGCCTGCATGTAATGGTGTTTCGACAAAAGCTTGTGTATTCTCCTCCCTCCAAATGCGACAATTCTACTTATTTACGTACCCATTCCACCAGAAATGGGCTTTTTTTGGAAAATGGAAGAAGGGCACTATGAGTTTGGCGAATAGAACAATTATTTTGATTAAAAATTTCAACAATTTGCACGCGTTGCTCTGGTGTAAGTCTATTCATAATGGCGGTATTCGATGCTTGATGCAAATTTTCGTGCGTTAGTGCAAATGCAAAATAGCTTTTCTTTACAATCCAACAACAAAATACACACACAATCCAATAAAAAGCTACGATATTTTGCATTTGCACTAACGCACGAAAATTTGCATCATACATCGAATACCGCCAATGAAATTCCAAAGCAAAGCAAACAAAACAAAATGGAACTATCAGCTGTTAAATGGGTGCTCAAATAATGCAGTGATGCCAACTCAAAGTTGTGGCACTCTAAAAAAAAAACACCCTTTATTTATGTGTAGTAGTATACATTTATAAAAATTTCCGACTTGGGTGGTAAATCGCAGTATACATTTTTTTCGAATTTCCGATTTTTTATGACTTCCTAAAAAATTTTAAATTTTTAGTAAATTTTCATTTCAATAGTTTGATTGACTCTGAGCTTTTTATTACTGCAATAAAATGGATATTTGTACAGATGTATGTTTGTAAATCATTAGGAAATATAAATATTATTGAAGTCGCAACTAATGGAGAAATTCGACAATTTCTACATTTTGCTTTTCACTTTCATTTTCAGTTAAACTGTCAATTTTATCCTCAACAACTTTATCTTGTAATTCACTTTCATTCAAATATAATTGTTCCGTTGTCGAACTATTTCCATGAAAAGCAGGACTCTCTATAGATGTTGCATTATGACGCTTACGTTTGAACATATCTACGGCTCCTACACTGCTTATTGTGTAAATGGTCAAGCCCAAGATAAATGGCAATATGGTAATCGAAAAAGTACGCCAGAATTTCTTGCGGCGAGCTGCAACAAAGCCACAGTTTAGTAGATATTAAAAGATCAAATATTATGCATATATGTACATGTAGTTTTTTTTTACAGTTAAATATTGTAACTTTCATATTTTAAGTAAGTTCACCTTTTGTCGAACTTGTTTCTGGCCCTTTGAACAATTTTTTATCGCCACCATCATCAGCCGTACCACCGCCACGACAGCCGCCGCCATGTGATCTTTTTGATTTAGTTAATTTGCTTGTTTTTAAAGTTCCAGTTCCTAAAAAAATTGCAAAAGTTTAAACTGACTCATCATACTGACTTTTCTTTCTTTAAAATCCAATCTTTAAAAGCTACGATATTTTGCATTTGCACTAACGCACGAAAATTTGCATCAAACATCGAATACCGCCAAAAGTTTTGCTTATAATTTGTTTTGTTATGAAAAAAGCCTTAAAATATCCTGTCATTCTGTACTGTCATTTTCAAAATATGTACAATGCCGTTTACATTATATTTCTTGTTTGTAAAGCAATGCGATACAACGAAAAATATTGAAAATGACAAACGTTATCACCAGGGAAACCACAAATATGCTCTAAAAAAAGTGTTTTATGCGCATTCAATATGCACTAAAAACTTGTAAATATGCGCTTAAAAGTCAAAAAATATGCTCTTAAAAATAGAATAAATTGGTTTATTTGTAAATGAAAATATATTTTTTAATCAAAAATTCAACAACATTTGCATATAAAATAAGAAAAAAATAAATAACCAAAAAACGGAAACATAATTAACAAAGAATAACTGGGTTTGAAGTGCAGGTTAAAACAAAATTACTATAAAATTTTTTTACTAAAACAAATTAATTTTTATTGGATGCATAAGAATTTAACTTTAATTTCAAAAGATTACGATATCAGAATTAAGGCTTTGGAACTGTATTTTGGATAAATAAGACAAGATTTTAATTTATAATTTTTATTGAAATAAATAACAAAATATTGACCTAGAATTTCAAATAAAAATCTTTTCTGTCACGTCTTAATGAACTTTCATACATTTACAATGTTCCTTCAAGGTCTTTTCGGGGCAGAGTAAATCACACACAGCTAAATTTGTATTGCAACTAACGTCCGTAAAACTGCGTTATATATAAAAAAAATTATACACTACATGGAACATTGGAACAGAGATTTAGATGGCGAAAATTAAAAATAATTTGTAAGCATATTAACCCAGATAGCACAGGAAAAAAATTTCTTTAAAACTTAAATTTTTATTTCGAAAATGAAATTTTAATGCGTTGCTAAAAAAAAATTTCATAAATTTTTTTTTTCGGAATGGAGAGTTTTTTAAAGGATGGTGGTGCCAAGCGGGTTGAAATAAAATATATTCTATAAAGCATGAAAATATGCCCTAAAAGCGTAAATTATGCTCTAAAAATTCGAAAATATGCTAAAAATATGCGTGTAAAACCGATATATGCATAAACATGCTTTAAAGGGTAAAATATGCAAAAATATGCACTAACAAATCGATGCCAAAATTCATTAAAAGTTCTGAAACGGATAAATATCTTGTCCCCGCATTAATACGTGATACAAGAAAAAACATGCAATTGCATATTTGCGGTTTCCCTGGTTATCACTAATACATACTATTCCGGTGTCACAAACTGCAATTTCACCTGCATGTGTGTACTCTGCATAACATTTGTGTTCAGAAAACCGACTGCAAAAAGCCTACTTAAAATATAATATAATTTAAGTTATTTATTACCTTTTAAGTTAGAGTTCTCTGAAACTGTTAGATTTTTCACATTTTCACTTTTCCTTCCGATATTCTTATTACGATTTGTTGTTTTCGTTTCATTTTTATCAAATGCTTTTTTTGTTACTATTATTTCAGATTTTGATCCTGTAGAATAAAATATGTTATTAAACTTTATAGATGGGTTCGTTTTCGGAATTGTTACCTTTGTTTTTATTCATATCAATCGTACTTTGCGGTATTTGAACTTCTTTTGAGTTGTTCTGCAATATTGCTGGTCCTGAATTTTGAGCTTTTTATGAGAAACAAAAAAATTTACATGAAAATTTTATTAAAATAAAAATTTTAGTCAGGAATAGTCAATGGTCGTCAATTCTTATCTGGAGTGAAATATTTTTATTAATTAATGTGAATTCTTCTCATATGCAATTCAAATGGAATACGCGAATCGTATTGATTTATAGTACAACAATTTATTGAAACATTTTTTAAACAAACTGCAAATATACCACAAGTATGATTTCTGCTATTCTGTAAATTACACGTTTTGCATTTTTCGGTGTTATTTTAACTTTTCAAAAACACAAGAAAACATATTACAAAAATTAAAATTAAAAAAAATATATATAATTTCAAATCAGAACAGTCCTGTCCTGATGCTACACTTTCACAAATTGATCACAATGGAAGTTATTACCTTCTTTGCTCCTTGAACCTGAAAGGTTTTCCACCTTTTCACTTTTCATTTTGACATTCTTATCATTCGTTTCATTTTTATCAAAATCTTTTTTTGTTACTTTTATTTCAGATTTTGATCCTGTAGAATAAAATAAGTTATTTATATTTTACATATTGGGTAAAGTGAATATGTGTGTTGATTTGTATTCTAAATTCTTGCCTTTGGTTTTATACATATCAATCTTATTTTGCGGAATTTGAACTTCTTTGGAATTGTTTTTCAACATTGAAACAGTTAAAATTGTTGACTTTTGAGCTTTTTTAAGAAAAAAGAAAAGAAATTTATTAATAAAGCTTATTCAACAATATTTTATTGAACAAGTAAAATATTAATTTTGCGATAAAATGCGATTAAAATATTATTACTAAAAATTTCCAATAAAGCACAAATTAAGCTCATTATTTTTGTAAAATTAAAAAAAAATTGGTATTAAATAACTAACCTTTTTTCATAACATTTTCTTCACTTTTCGAGATTCGGTTATTCTGAAAACTAGCATTTGATTTAATCGAGTCATCAGGTTTCAAAAAGATGAGAGCTTTCTTGGATTCATTGCGGCTTGCATTTGAAGCTGTTTGATCTGAATAAAATACACAGTACGAGTGTATAACAATTTTGATAAATAAAGATCATAATTATGTTTGAACTTACCATTTGTATTTATTATGGGCTTAATTTTTATATGAATCCTTTTTTGATCGATATTTTCTGCAGTAATGGGCGGTGGGGGACTTTTGTTAAGATTAAAATCTTTTAGGTTGTGAGATTCCATAAATTCGACATGAACTGTTAAAATTTAAGATAGACTTAATTTTTGAATAAACATTTTTAAATTCTAGAAACACAACTGGGACGAACGACGAATTTCGACCACGTCGACGAATTCGTCAATAAGAATTCGCTGCGTAAATTTTGAAGCTCAAAAACGACGAATTTACTCAGCGAATTCCTCTCTTATAATTGATAAAGTTGGTTGTTGTGTGTACAAGGACAGAGAGAGAGAGAAATTTTTTTTGTCGCTCGTCGGCGTACAAAATAGAAATAAATATATCTCGGAGTTCGTCATGCACGACGAATTTCGTTCGACGTCGGTGATGTGTTCATTTCCATATGCACATTTTTTATGACGAAAGTTCGCACCGAAAAATTCGTCGTTCGTCCCAGTTGTGGTCCTAGCATAAGTCGATCCATTCGTGCAATGCTTTCTTTCCAGAACAGGTTTAGCCTATATACCACAAAGTTGGAGAGGAGAAAAACGACAAAGAAGTGTTACATAAAGTTTTCTCAAAATATACCCGATGGATTTCTTTTGTATTTGTACCACTGCTTCTGATACATGTTTTGAAGAAAAATGCATTAAGTTAGAAGTTAATATTACTTTATTGTAAAAGTAAAAATACGTTTTGTGCTCCATACACCACTTTTCTTAATTTATTTTAAAAAAGTAGCTTTTTGTGCTCCATACGTATCAGTGATGCAAAATGTGGCACAATTGGGCCATTTGTGGCACTTTTGGATGTTTGTGGCCCTGTGCTACTCTCTGGGCTATTTTGGCCCTTTCAGCTCAAAATTCAACTAATCCCTTTAATCCTTTGAGTACACTTTCTAATTGAGTTTTCTCCGTTTTAAAAACTACTTGTATTTTTCAAGATTTTTATTTAAACTGGCTTCCGAAATCTGCGCCAGATCATGTTTTGAGTGGGGAAGCCAATAGTATTGCACCACTTGCTATTAAACTTTTTGAAAAGGAAACAGAACAAGTAAATAATGAAAATTGGGCAGTATAGCAAGTTCTCCATAATTTAAAAAGCTCAAAGATTTAAGTAGTAAATTTAAGAAGTGAATTTTGCAAAAGGATTTCTATCATTAAAAATCGCTTAGGTAATCCTTTGCATACAAATTTATACAGAATTATTCAAGGAACTCTTTCTATTCCCCATTCCTCAGCATGTGTTTAAAGAATATTTTCTTTCGACTGAAAATTTATATTGAAATCAACAATAAAATATGAAAATTCGCTTTTGTTTTCAATATACATTTTTAGCCGAGAGTTTTCTTTCAATATCGTGAAACAGGCCATAATAGAAGAAAAAGTCGTCGTCATGTAAAAAATACTGTGTCATATTTAATATAATTAAAAGATTAAATGAGATCTAATTCTAATAATTCTTATGATGAAGATATTTTAAAACTTAACACAAAAAAATGCTTTTAAACAGACTAAGAATTTAGAGATTATGAATAATAAAGTTAGAATTACATATAGAATGTTTTTTAACTAAAATAAATTTTTTAAGCAACATACATATATGTATGTACATATATCGTGCCATAACCTCCAAAAAAGCTTAAGCTACATAATTTTTGAACTTAATTTTTTTACCATAATCGATAATTTGCGGTGGTAGATAATCGATTTTCGTCAAAAAAAAAACGAAGTCCAAAAAATGTGTCGGTTAAGCTTTTTTGTCGGTTATGGGTCGATATATAATATGCATTTACTTTAATTTAATAAAAAATACTTTAAAAACTTATCGCTAATTTCTGTTTTTGCCCTAAACAAAATAAATCACATGTATGATATTATTAATACATACATACTTTTGTTTTTATTTAAATTAACAGATTATAGTCAAGTACATTAAAGAACTTTTTTGGCCCTATCAAAGTTATTTTGGTCCTTTTAAATCGTTAATTTGGCCCTAAATCAAAAAACTCAACATGTATCACTGATACGTATATTTTGTTTTGTTTATTTTTCTTGCTGTCCAGAGAAATAAGTCGATCGTTTAACGCCGACCAAGAAGCCGCCGCCGAAATATTTTTAACTATCCATCCGCTTACGCACTATTGACCTGCACAAGACCATTTATAAGACCTTTCAAGACATGCGACATTTTTCAAACGCTTTACTACAGCGAAATATTCTAAAATAAACGCTAAACAACACTGTTGGCAATATTTTTTGGAGTTCTTTGTCTTCCCAACAGTGTTTTTTAACGTTTGTTTTAGAATATTTCGCTGTAGTAAAGCGTTCAAAACGCGTTTTTGATTCACAAAGAGGGTATTCAAAATATATATAACATATATACATAACTAATTTTTTTTAAGAATGGTCGGTAGAGCAAAACTATTCAGGGTCGACGATATGTAGCATTTAAACCACATACGGAATAATAAAATACATTTTTTTAGTCTAGTCAAAATTTAATTTTGAAAATGAGCTCAGTGACTTTATGTCTCTTTTCGAAGAAATAGGACCAAAATATCGTACCCAAAGCTAAAATACGCCAAACACGATAAGTACCATTAAATAATTACCCGTAATGTGTATGTCGAGTCGAGTATTGGTCTACGAGAATTTTTTACTAGAGTAAAGAAAAGAGCTCACAATCTCTCTTCTCCCTTCTCTCCTATAAACTCAAGACTTTGCAAAGTAAAATTTGCTTGTGGAAAAGCCGTCTAACTTTTCGGTATAAGCAAGTCTGTAACCAGCGTTACCGTTTCACCGACTAAAGTGGCAATTTGCTATTTTTTAGACTGCCTTGCCACTTTTTGTTCCCCTTTTTTCAAAGTGAATTATATAATAATAAAGGTATTCATTACAGTTTTTTTCTTTTGGAAAAATGTATTTTTTTACAATAAACACAGGAAAAAAAAATTAAATTTTTCCATTTTTCCAAAAAAAAAAAAAAACTGAAATGAATACCTTTAATATGTACATTAAAAATAAGAAGTTTAGTGTAGTTGTCTCGTCTTTTTTAATGTTGCCACTTTTTTTTTGACAAATCTCCTATTTGCTGCCACTTTTTGAAAAATGTCTTTCTTTCCTCTCTCTCTCTCGCTCTCCCATAAAATCAGACTTGCTCCAAGTGATGTGCCTAAAACAGGACTTATTATTATGTGCAAAAAAGTTATCGAAAATACGATTATAGCAGATTGGCAACTGAAAATAATGTAAAGAAAGCTTCTAAATACGAGTATATGTAAGAAATATAAGTGCTAAAAATCTTTAAGTAAGGCTGAGCTTACACCATGTCTGCCATGTGCTCAAAGAAGCGTAACCACTAATTACTAATGAAAAACTATCTGATTCAGACACGTATTTATTAAGTTTTATAGATAACTAATAGATAATTTTATAGAATCCAACATGATTTTCATTAGTAATTAGTGGTTACGATTTTTCGGGCACATGACATACAAAAGAAGAAGCGGAACTTGTTTCGATCAAGAGAAGGAATCCTTTAAAATAAAAATCTCTACTGATAATAAATGTTATTGCTTGAAATAATTTTTACCTATCAATTGATTATTTATTTTTTATTTTTACTGAAACTAAGGCTGAGTTTACATCTGGCATTTCTTGTGTGTCATTTACCCAAAAAAGCGTAACCAACTAATTAATAATGAAAAGCTATTTGATTCAGACATGTATTTATTGATTTAAACAGTTTCCAATAATGTTCGATTCTATAAAATTGTCTATTAGTTATGTATGGAACTATTTAACTTAATAAATACATGTCTGAATCAAACAGTTTTTCAATAGTAATTAGTGGTTACGCTTTTTTGTTACCCTTGTGTGGCATTTGGCACACCGATGTAAACACGGCCTAACATCTGCTACCAGTTTGGCAACGCAACCAGTTCGTTCGACATCTATAATCGAGCTATGAAGTCACATCGAGTGATAGCATATACTGACATACATACATACATCGGGATTATTTTGACAGGTTTGCTAAGAAAATAAGTTTTCAATAATGATTCCTCTGTGCCACTTATGTATGTAAGTATTTAGATAATTTCAGTATAATTACCACTTAGCTGTTGGCGTAGCCTCATAATTTTTGTCATATTTCAACTTCGACTTCGAAAGGTTTGTCCCAAAATAAGGACAAAATGTTGCCGTTTTCTTTAATCAAGAAAGACATCGTAATGAAATCGTTGAAGGCTGGTTTTTGGTATGGCATTTTATCTTATATTTTTCTACTACCATCCTATCTGTTCTATTCTAATCAAATATTTAATGACAATTTTAAGATATACGAGTATTTATTTACCTTTCTCAGTTGGTAAATGCGATTTTAAAATGCCTTGATTATTTATCGATTCCAAAACATCCAATTGAATGATTTTCTTGTCTAAAATTAATTATAAATCCTTAAAAGAAATCGGTCTGAAAAACAGCAAATTAAAAAAATAAACCTTTTTGGTGCGGCAAGTTATTGAGACGTGGTATTTTAGCTTCAATTTTAAAACTTTCACCGATTTTATGCCGGCTTTTATTCGTTTTGCAGCGTTTGCAATTCATATGAGATTTCTTTAAACCCTTAAGTTTAGATTTCCGAGTAAATTTTCTCTTACGTAGCTGTAACGATTTCTTAACTTTATTGGTAATTTCTTTATTTTTGTCATTTCCGTCTTTATTAGTGGAACTCATGTTGCACGCAATTTTTATGAACGTGTGCATCTTCGGCTCCTTTGGTACTGTGTTGTAAGCAGTTAAGAATACAATCTTTTGATTTTGTATACAAAAATTTCGATTTGGCATTAGATTTTTGCATTCATTGTAAAAGAAATACTCGTATTTCAATCCAATCCGTTTGAGTTGCGAGTACTTGAAAATATTTGTTAAAACTGGGAATTTAGAAAACATTGTTAATTTTTTTTTAAGTTTTTATGAAATATTAAAAAAAGTTCTGTCTATTGAAAAACTATTTGTATTAAAAATGACTGCAAGCTTTCTATTTTAAAAACTCAACGATTCTGTCAAATGATTTATCGATAAAGTAATGGTTTGAAGAGGCAAAAAGCACCAAAAAATACCCGAAACGCACCAAAATACCATCACTGGGCTATACATAGCATGATATAAATATAGAAGGTACTTCCATTCTCTCATTTTTTCTTGACATTCACCTTCTGACAAGGATAGGTATTCTGAAGTTTCCAGTAAAATCGTGCTACCGTATTAATTTAATATTTCCCCACTGTTTCCCGTTTGTTTGAAAATTTTATTGAAAAATTATTTCAGAAGTTTTTTTTTTATTCAAACAATTAAAAAAAAATTGTGATGATAAATGTTTTATTCAGGCATATCATAAATAAAATTTCACATGGAAATTTCCGAACGTGTGAACAATTGGTATTAAAAAACTTCATACCATTGCGAAATATGCTGACAATTTATGAACAAAATTATTCACAAAAGATTTGTCGGTTGGAAAAGGGGAAAAGCAATGAAATGCATTGTAAATGTATTGTTGTGTTACAGAAAGCGGAAATGAGCTGCATTTTACAAACTGTGGACGTACAAAATATCATTGTAAAAATATGAATGTATCATTCTTAGACTTATATTTTTTACGATATGGGAACATTTTTTTTATTTCTCTCAAAAAACAAACTTCAAAAATACTTATTTTTTAAAAACAAAGAGAGAATGGAAGTACCTTCTATATTTATATCATGATACATATTACATTTTTAATGCAGAAAAACTAAATGTGCTGTATATAGGAAATTTTTCTTATAGAAAAATTAAATGGGCTATACATCGCACATTTTTCATATGGAAAAAGTAATTGGCCTATACGTAGTACATTTTTCATGTAGAAAAATTACGTGGGCTATATAATGTAAATTTTTCATAAGGACAAATTAAATGCGCTATACATGCAAATTTTTAATGTAGAAAACTTTAATAGGCTAAACATAGTACATTTGTCATATGGAAATATATACGATGTATACTCTATTTTATTTTTTTGCATACGAAATGGGCGATTTATAGAATATAATTTTTTTTCATAAAAAATTTAAAAATTAATGATGTATAGCCCATTAAAATTTATTCACAAAAAATTTTTTTTGCATGAAAAATGGATGATGATGGATGATGGATTAAATTTTTTGCACGAAAAGTAGACCACATATATAGTCCATTTAATTTTTTGCATACGAATTATAGTCCATTAAATTTTTTTATAAAAAATTTAAAAATGGACCATATATATAGTCCATTAAATTTTGAATGTATAGTACACTTAATTTTTTGCATGAAAAATATACGATGCATAAGTCTATTGAATTTTTTTCCATACGAAATTGACGATTTATAGACCATAAAATTTTTTCACAAAAAATTGAAAAATGGACGATGTACAGCCCATAAAAATTTTTTCCATGAAAATGGGTGATGTATAGTTCTTTAAATTTTTGCACAAGAAATAGACGACGTATATAGTCCATTTCATTTTTTGCATACGAAATGGACGAATTATAGCCAATTAAATTTTTTTATAAAAAATTTAAAAATGGACCATGTATATAGTCCATAAAATTTTGTATATATAGTCCACTTAATTTTTTGCATGAAAAATAGACGATGTATAGTCTATAATTTTTTTCCATACGAAATGGACGATTTATAGACCATAAAATTTTTTCATAAAAAATTGAAAAATGGACGATGTATAGCCCATTAAAATTTTTTCACAAAATAATTTTTTGCATGAAAAGTTGGTGATGTATAGTTCCTTAAATTTTTTGCACAAAAACTAGACGACGTATATAGTCCATTTAATTTTTTACATACGAAATGGACAAATTATAGTCAATTTAATTTTTTATAAAAAATTTAAAAATGGACGAAGTATAGTCCATTAAATTTTGTATATATAATCAGTCCATTTAATTTTTTGCATCTTAAATAGACAATTTATAGTCTACATAATTTTTTGCATATGAATCGGACGATTTATAGTCGATAAAATTTTTTCATAAAAAATTGAAAAAATGACGATGTATAGGAAGATGTATAGTTTATTAAATTCTTTGCACGAAAAGAAGACGACGTATATAGTCCACTTAAGTTTTTACATACGAAATGGACGAATTATAGTCAATTTAATTTTTTATAAAAATTTTAATAATGGACGATGTATAGTCCATTAAATTTTGTATATATAGCCAGTCCATTTAATTTTTTGCATAAAAAATAGACGATGTATAGTCTATATAATTGTTTGCATACGAATCGGACGATTTATAGTCGATAAATTTTTTTCATAAAAAATTGAAAAAAAGACGATGTGTAGCCCATTAAATTATTTTCATAAAAAAATTTTTTGCATGGAAAATGGATGATGTATAGTTTATTAAATTCTTTGCACGAAAAGAAGACGACGTATATAGTCCACTTAAGATTTTGCATACGAAATGGACGAATTATAGTCAATTTAATTTTTTATAAAAATTTTAAAAATGGACGATGTATAGTCCATTAAATTTTGTATATATAGCCAGTCCATTTAATTTTTTGCATAAAAAATAGATGATATATAGTCTATATAATTGTTTGCATACGAATCGGACGATTTATAGTCGATAAAATGGATGATGTATAGTTTATTAAATTCTTTGCACGAAAAGAAAACGACGTATATAGTCCACTTAAGTTTTTACATACGAAATGGACGAATTAATTTTTTATAAAATTTAAAAAAATGGACGATGTATAGTCCATTAAATTTTGTATATATAGCCAGTCCATTTAATTTTTTGCATAAAAAATAGACGATGTATAGTCTATATAATTGTTTGCATACGAATCGGACGATTTATAGTCGATAAATTTTTTCATAAAAAATTGAAAAAAAGACGATGTATAGTCCATTAAATTTTTTTCATAAAAAAAATTTTTTGCATAAAAAATGGATGATGTATAGTTTATTAAATTCTTTGCACGAAAAGAAGACGACGTATATAGTCCACTTAAGTTTTTACATACGAAATGGAAGAATTATAGTCAATTTAATTTTTTATAAAATTTAAAAAAATGGACGATGTATAGTCCATTAAATTTTGTATATATAGCCAGTCCATTTAATTTTTTGCATTAAAAATAGACGATGTATAGTCTATATAATTGTTTGCATACGAATCGGACGATTTATAGTCGATAAAATTTTTTCATAAGAAATTGAAAAAAAGACGATGTATAGCCCATTAAATTATTTTCATAAAAAATTTTTTGCATGAAAAATGGATGATGTATAGTTTATTAAATTCTTTGCACGAAAAGAAGACGACGTATATAGACCACTTAAGTTTTTACATACGAAATGGACGAATTATAGTCAATTTAATTTTTTATAAAAATTTTAAAAATGGACGATGTATATATAGTCCATTAAATTTTGTATATATAGCCAGTCCATTTAATTTTTTGCATAAAAAATAGACGATGTATAGTCTATATAATTGTTTGCATACGAATCAGACGATTTATAGTCGATAAAATTTTTTCATAAAAAATTGAAAAAATGACGATGTATAGGAAGATGTATAGTTTATTAAATTCTTTGCACGAAAAGAAGACGACGTATATAGTCCACTTAAGTTTCTACATACGAAATGGACGAATTATAGTCAATTTAATTTTTTATAAAAATTTTAATAATGGACGATGTATAGTCCATTAAATTTTGTATATATAGCCAGTCCATTTAATTTTTTGCATAAAAAATAGACGATGTATAGTCTATATAATTGTTTGCATACGAATCGGACGATTTATAGTCGATAAATTTTTTTCATAAAAAATTGAAAAAAAGACGATGTGTAGCCCATTAAATTATTTTCATAAAAAAATTTTTTGCATGGAAAATGGATGATGTATAGTTTATTAAATTCTTTGCACGAAAAGAAGACGACGTATATAGTCCACTTAAGTTTTTACATACGAAATGGACGAATTATAGTCAATTTAATTTTTTATAAAAATTTTAAAAATGGACGATGTATAGTCCATTAAATTTTGTATATATAGCCAGTCCATTTAATTTTTTGCATAAAAAATAGATGATATATAGTCTATATAATTGTTTGCATACGAATCGGACGATTTATAGTCGATAAAATGGATGATGTATAGTTTATTAAATTCTTTGCACGAAAAGAAAACGACGTATATAGTCCACTTAAGTTTTTACATACGAAATGGACGAATTATAGTCAATTTAATTTTTTATAAAATTTAAAAAGATGGGCGATGTATAGTCCATTAAATTTTGTATATATAGCCAGTCCATTTAATTTTTTGCATAAAAAATAGACGATGTATAGTCTATATAATTGTTTGCATACGAATCGGACGATTTATAGTCGATAAAATTTTTTCATAAGAAATTGAAAAAAAGACGATGTATAGCCCATTAAATTATTTTCATAAAAAATTTTTTTGCATGAAAAATGGATGATGTATAGTTTATTAAATTCTTTGCACGAAAAGAAGACGACGTATATAGTCCACTTAAGTTTTTACATACGAAATGGACGAATTATAGTCAATTTAATTTTTTATAAAAATTTTAAAAATGGACGATGTATAGTCCATTAAATTTTGTATATATAGCAGATCCATTTAATTTTTTGCATAAAAAATAGACGATGTATAGTCTATATAATTGTTTGCATACGAATCGGACGATTTATAGTCGATAAAATTTTTTCATAATATAGCCCATTAAATTTTTTTCATAAAAATTTTTTTTGCTTGAAAAATGGATGATGTATAGTTTATTAAATTCTTTGCACGAAAAGAAGACGACGTATATAGTCCACTTAAGTTTTACATACGAAATGGACGAATTATAGTCAATTTAATTTTTTATAAGAATTTTAAAAATGGACGATGTATAGTCCATTAAATTTTGTATATATAGCCAGTCCATTTAATTTTTTGCATAAAAAATAGACGATGTATAGTCTATATAATTGTTTGCATACGAATCGGACGATTTATAGTCGATAAAATTTTTTCATAAATAATTGAAAAAAAGACGATGTATCCCATTAAATTATTTTCATAAAAAAATTTTTTGCATGAAAAATGGATGATGTATAGTTTATTAAATTCTTTGCACGAAAAGAAGACGACGTATATAGTCCACTTAAGTTTTTACATACGAAATGGAAGAATTATAGTCAATTAAATTTTTTATAAAAATTTTTTAAAATGGACGATGTATAGTCCATTAAATTTTGTATATATAGCCAGTCCATTTAATTTTTTGCATAAAAAATAGACGATGTATAGTCTATATAATTGTTTGCATACGAATCGGATGATTTATAGTCGATAAAATTTTTTCATAAAAAATTGAAAAAAAGACGGTGTATAGTCCATTAAATTTTTTTCATAAAAAAATTTTTGCATGAAAAATGGATGATGTATAGTTTATTAAATTCTTTGCACGAAAAGAAGACGACGTATATAGTCCACTTAAGTTTTTACATACGAAATGGACGAATTATAGTCAATTTAATTTTTTATAAAATTTAAAAAAATGGACGATGTATAGTCCATTAAATTTTGTATATATAGCCAGTCCATTTAATTTTTTGCATTAAAAATAGACGATGTATAGTCTATATAATTGTTTGCATACGAATCGGACGATTTATAGTCGATAAAATTTTTTCATAAAAAATTGAAAAAAAGACGATGTATAAGCCCATTAAATTTTTTTCATTAAAAAATTTTTTGCATGAAAAATGGATGATGTATAGTTTATTAAATTCTTTGCACGAAAAGAAGACGACGTATATAGACCACTTAAGTTTTTACATACGAAATGGACGAATTATAGTCAATTTAATTTTTTATAAAAATTTTAAAAATGGACGATGTATATATAGTCCATTAAATTTTGTATATATAGCCAGTCCATTTAATTTTTTGCATAAAAAATAGACGATGTATAGTCTATATAATTGTTTGCATACGAATCAGACGATTTATAGTCGATAAAATTTTTTCATAAAAAATTGAAAAAAGATGATGTATAGCCCATTAAATTTTTTTCATAAAAAAATTTTTTGCATGAAAAATGGATGATGTATAGTTTATTAAATTCTTTGCACGAAAAGAAGACGACGTATATAGTCCACTTAAGTTTTTACATACGAAATGGACGAATTATAGTCAATTTAATTTTTTATAAAAATTTTAAAAATGGACGATGTATAGTTTATTAAATTTTGTATATATAGCCAGTCCATTTAATTTTTTGCATAAAAAATAGACGATGTATAGTCTATATAATTGTTTGCATACGAATCAGACGATTTATAGTCGATAAAATTTTTTCATAAAAAATTGAAAAAAGATGATGTATAGCCCATTAAATTTTTTTCATAAAAAAAATTTTTGCATGAAAATGGATGATGTATAGTTTATTAAATTCTTTGCACGAAAAGAAGACGACGTATATAGTCCACTTAAGTTTTTGCATACGAAATGGAAGAATTATAATCAATTTAATTTTTTATAAAAATTTTGAAAAAGGACGATGTATAGTCCATTAAATTTTGTATATATAGCCAGTCCATTTAATTTTTTGCATAAAAAATAGACGATGTATAGTCTATATAATTGTTTGCATACGAATCGGACGATTTATAGTCGATAAAATTTTTTCATAAATAATTGAAAAAAAGACGATGTATCCCATTAAATTATTTTCATAAAAAAATTTTTTGCATGAAAAATGGATGATGTATAGTTTATTAAATTCTTTGCACGAAAAGAAGACGACGTATATAGTCCACTTAAGTTTTTACATACGAAATGGACGAATTATAGTCAATTTAATTTTTTATAACAATTTTAAAAAATGGACGATGTATAGTCCATTAAATTTTGTATATATAGCATATAAAATAGACGATGTATAGTCTATATAATTGTTTGCATACGAATCGGACGATTTATAGTCGATACATTTTTTCATAAAAAATTGAAGAAAAGACGATGTATAGTCCATTAAATTTTTTTCATAAAAAAATTTTTGCATGAAAAATGGATGATGTATAGTTTATTAAATTCTTTGCACGAAAAGAAGACGACGTATATAGTCCACTTAAGTTTTTACATACGAAATGGACGAATTATAGTCAATTTAAGTTTTTATAAAATTTAAAAAAATGGACGATGTATAGTCCATTAAATTTTTGTATATATAGCCAGTCCATTTATTTTTTTGCATTAAAAATAGACGATGTATAGTCTATATAATTGTTTGCATACGAATCGGACGATTTATAGTCGATAAAATTTTTTCATAAAAAATTTAAAAAAGACGATGTATAGCCCATTAAATTTTTTTCATTAAAAAATTTTTTGCATGAAAAATGGATGATGTATAGTTTATTAAATTCTTTGCACGAAAAGAAGACGACGTATATAGTCCACTTAAGTTTTTACATATGAAATGGACGAATTATAGTCAATTTAATTTTTTATAAAAATTTTAAAAATGGACGATGTATAGTCCATTAAATTTTTTGTATATAGCCAGTCCATTTAATTTTTTGCATAAAAAATAGACGATGTATAGTCTATATAATTGTTTGCATACGAATCGGACGATTTATAGTCGATAACATTTTTTCATAAAAAATTTAAAAAAAGACGATGTATAGTCCATTAAATTTTTTTCATAAAAAAATTTTTTGCTTGAAAAATGGATGATGTATAGTTTATTAAATTCTTTGCATGAAAAGAAGACGACGTATATTGTCCACTTAAGTTTTTACATACGAAATGGACGAATTATAGTCAATTTAATTTTTTATAAAATTTTAAAAATGGACGATGTATAGTCCATTAAATTTTTTATATATAGCCAGTCCATTTAATTTTTTGCATAAAAAATAGACGATGTATAGTCTATATAATTGTTTGCATACGAATCGGACGATTTATAGTCGATAACATTTTTTCATAAAAAATTGAAAAAAAGACGATGTATAGTCCATTAAATTTTTTTCATAAAAAAATTTTTTGCTTGAAAAATGGATGATGTATAGTTTATTAAATTCTTTGCACGAAAAGAAGACGACGTATATAGTCCACTTAAGTTTTTACATACGAAATGGACGAATTATAGTCAATTTAATTTTTTATAAAAATTTTAAAAATGGACGATGTATAGTCCATTAAATTTTGTATATATAGCCAGTCCATTTAATTTTTTTCATAAAAAATAGACGATGTATAGTCTATATAATTGTTTGCATAGGAATCGGACGATTTATAGTCGATAAAATTTTTTCATAAGAAATTGAAAAAAAGACGATATAAAGCCCATTAAATTATTTTCATAAAAAAATTCTTTGCATAAAAATGGATGATGTATAGTTTATTAAATATCTTGGACGAAAAGAAGACGACGTATATAGACCACTTAAGTTTTTACATACGAAATGGACGAATTATAGTCAATTTAATTTTTTATAAAAATTTTAAAAATGGACGATGTATATATAGTCCATTAAATTTTGTATATATAGCCAGTCCATTTAACTTTTTGCATAAAAAATAGACGATGTATAGTCTATATAATTGTTTGCATACGAATCAGACGATTTATAGTCGATAAAATTTTTTCATAAAAAATTTAAAAAAGATGATGTAATTATAGTCAATTTAATTTTTTATAAAAATTTTAAAAATGGACGATGTATAGTCCATTAAATTTTGTATATATAGCCAGTCCATTTAATTTTTTGCATAAAAAATAGACGATGTATAGTCTATATATAGTTGTTTGCATACGAATCGGACGATTTATAGTCGATAAAATTTTTTCATAAAAAATTGAAAAAAAAGACGATGTATATATAGCCCATTAAATTATTTTCATAAAAAATTTTTTTCCATGAAAAATGGATGATGTATAGTTTATTAAATTCTTTGCATGAAAAGAAGACGACGTATATAGTTTTTGCATACGAAATGGACGAATTATAGTCAATTTAATTTTTTATAAAAATTTTTTAAAATGGACGATGTATAGTCCATTAAATTTTGTATATATAGCCAGTCCATTTAATTTTTTGCATAAAAAATAGACGATGTATAGTCTATATAATTGTTTGCATACGAATCGGACGATTTATAGTCGATAAAATTTTTTCATAAAAAATTGAAAAAAAGACGATGTATAGTCCATTAAATTTTTTTCATAAAAAAATTTTTTGCATGAAAAATGGATGATGTATAGTTTATTAAATTCTTTGCACGAAAAGAAGACGACGTATATAGTCCACTTAAGTTTTTACATACGAAATGGACGAATTATAGTCAATTTAATTTTTTATAAAATTTTAAAAAATGGACGATGTATAATCCATTAAATTTTGTATATATAGCCAGTCCATTTAATTTTTTGCATAAAAAATAGACGATGTATAGTCCATATAATTATTTGCATAGGAATCGGACGATTTATAGTCGATAAAATTTTTTCATAAGAAATTGAAAAAAAGACGATATATAGCCCATTAAATTTTTTTCATAAAAAATTTTTTCCATGAAAAATGGATGATGTATAGTTTATTAAATTCTTTGCACGAAAAGAAGACGACGTATATAGTCCACTTAAGTTTTTGCATACGAAATGGAAGAATTATAGTCAATTTAATTTTTTATAAAAATTTTAAAAAATGGACGATGTATAGTCCATTAAATTTTGTATATATAGCCAGTCCATTTAATTTTTTGCATAAAAAATAGACGATGTATAGTCTATATAATTGTTTGCATACGAATCGGACGATTTATAGTCGATAAAATTTTTTCATAAAAAATTGAAAAAGGACGATATATAGCCCATTAAATTTTTTTCATAAAAAATTTTTTCCATGAAAAATGGATGATGTATAGTTTATTAAATTCTTTGCACGAAAAGAAGACGACGTATATAGACCACTTAAGTTTTTACATACGAAATTGACGAATTATAGTCAATTTAATTTTTTATAAAAATTTAAAAAATGGACGATGTATAGTCCATTAAATTTTGTATATATAGCCAGTCCATTTAATTTTTTGCATAAAAAATAGACGATGTATAGTCTATATAATTGTTTGCATACGAATCGGACGATTTATAGTCGATAAAATTTTTTCATAAAAAATTGAAAAAAGTCCATTAAATTTTTTTCATAAAAAATTTTTTTGCATGAAAAATGGATGATGTATAGTTTATTAAATTCTTTGCACGAAAAGAAGACGACGTATATAGTCCACTTAAGTTTTTACATACGAAATGGACGAATTATAGTCAATTTAATTTTTTATACAAATTTTAAAAATGGACGATGTATAGTCCATTAAATTTTGTATATATAGCCAGTCCATTTAATTTTTTTCATAAAAAATAGACGATGTATAGTCTATATAATTATTTGCATAGGAATCGGACGATTTATAGTCGATAAAATTTTTTCATAAGAAATTGAAAAAAAGACGATGTATAGCCCATTAAATTTTTTTTTCATAAAAAAATTTTTGCATGAAAAATGGATGATGTATAGTTTATTAAATTCTTTGCACGAAAAGAAGACGACGTATATAGACCACTTAAGTTTTTACATACGAAATGGACGAATTATAGTCAATTTAATTTTTTATAAAAATTTTAAAAATGGACGATGTATAGTCCATTAAATTTTGTATATATAGCCAGTCCATTTAATTTTTTGCATAAAAAATAGACGATGTATAGTCTATATAATTGTTTGCATACGAATCAGACGATTTATAGTCGATAACATTTTTTCATAAAAAATTAAAAAAAGACGATGTATAGCCCATTAAATTATTTTCATAAAAAATTTTTTTGCATGAAAAATGGATGATGTATAGTTTATTAAATTCTTTGCACGAAAAGAAGACGACGTATATAGACCACTTAAGTTTTTACATACGAAATGGACGAATTATAGTCAATTTAATTTTTTATAAAAATTTTAAAAATGGACGATGTATATATAGTCCATTAAATTTTGTATATATAGCCAGTCCATTTAACTTTTTGCATAAAAAATAGACGATGTATAGTCTATATAATTGTTTGCATACGAATCAGACGATTTATAGTCGATAAAATTTTTTCATAAAAAATTTAAAAAAGATGATGTATAGCCCATTAAATTTTTTTCATAAAAAAATTTTTTGCATGAAAAATGGATGATGTATAGTTTATTAAATTCTTTGCACGAAAAGAAGACGACGTATATAGTCCACTTAAGTTTTTACATACGAAATGGACGAATTATAGTCAATTTAATTTTTTATAAAATTTTAAAAAATGGACGATGTATAATCCATTAAATTTTGTATATATAGCCAGTCCATTTAATTTTTTGCATAAAAAATAGACGATGTATAGTCCATATAATTATTTGCATAGGAATCGGACGATTTATAGTCGATAAAATTTTTTCATAAGAAATTGAAAAAAAGACTATATATAGCCCATTAAATTTTTTTCATAAAAAATTTTTTCCATGAAAAATGGATGATGTATAGTTTATTAAATTCTTTGCACGAAAAGAAGACGACGTATATAGTCCACTTAAGTTTTTACATACGAAATGGACGAATTATAGTCAATTTAATTTTTTATAAAATTTTAAAAAATGGACGATGTATAGTCCATTAAATTTTGTATATATAGCCAGTCCATTTAATTTTTTGCATAAAAAATAGACGATGTATAGTCTATATAATTGTTTGCATACGAATCGGACGATTTATAGTCGATAAAATTTTTTCATAAAAAATTGAAAAAGGACGATATATAGCCCATTAAATTTTTTTCATAAAAAATTTTTTCCATGAAAAATGGATGATGTATAGTTTATTAAATTCTTTGCACGAAAAGAAGACGACGTATATAGACCACTTAAGTTTTTACATACGAAATTGACGAATTATAGTCAATTTAATTTTTTATAAAAATTTAAAAAATGGACGATGTATAGTCCATTAAATTTTGTATATATAGCCAGTCCATTTAATTTTTTGCATAAAAAATAGACGATGTATAGTCTATATAATTGTTTGCATACGAATCGGACGATTTATAGTCGATAAAATTTTTTCATAAAAAATTGAAAAAAGTCCATTAAATTTTTTTCATAAAAAATTTTTTTGCATGAAAAATGGATGATGTATAGTTTATTAAATTCTTTGCACGAAAAGAAGACGACGTATATAGTCCACTTAAGTTTTTACATACGAAATGGACGAATTATAGTCAATTTAATTTTTTATACAAATTTTAAAAATGGACGATGTATAGTCCATTAAATTTTGTATATATAGCCAGTCCATTTAATTTTTTTCATAAAAAATAGACGATGTATAGTCTATATAATTATTTGCATAGGAATCGGACGATTTATAGTCGATAAAATTTTTTCATAAGAAATTGAAAAAAAGACGATGTATAGCCCATTAAATTTTTTTTTCATAAAAAAATTTTTGCATGAAAAATGGATGATGTATAGTTTATTAAATTCTTTGCACGAAAAGAAGACGACGTATATAGACCACTTAAGTTTTTACATACGAAATGGACGAATTATAGTCAATTTAATTTTTTATAAAAATTTTAAAAATGGACGATGTATAGTCCATTAAATTTTGTATATATAGCCAGTCCATTTAATTTTTTGCATAAAAAATAGACGATGTATAGTCTATATAATTGTTTGCATACGAATCAGACGATTTATAGTCGATAACATTTTTTCATAAAAAATTAAAAAAAGACGATGTATAGCCCATTAAATTATTTTCATAAAAAATTTTTTTGCATGAAAAATGGATGATGTATAGTTTATTAAATTCTTTGCACGAAAAGAAGACGACGTATATAGACCACTTAAGTTTTTACATACGAAATGGACGAATTATAGTCAATTTAATTTTTTATAAAAATTTTAAAAATGGACGATGTATATATAGTCCATTAAATTTTGTATATATAGCCAGTCCATTTAACTTTTTGCATAAAAAATAGACGATGTATAGTCTATATAATTGTTTGCATACGAATCAGACGATTTATAGTCGATAAAATTTTTTCATAAAAAATTTAAAAAAGATGATGTATAGCCCATTAAATTTTTTTCATAAAAAAATTTTTTGCATGAAAAATGGATGATGTATAGTTTATTAAATTCTTTGCACGAAAAGAAGACGACGTATATAGTCCACTTAAGTTTTTACATACGAAATGGACGAATTATAGTCAATTTAATTTTTTATAAAATTTTAAAAAATGGACGATGTATAATCCATTAAATTTTGTATATATAGCCAGTCCATTTAATTTTTTGCATAAAAAATAGACGATGTATAGTCCATATAATTATTTGCATAGGAATCGGACGATTTATAGTCGATAAAATTTTTTCATAAGAAATTGAAAAAAAGACTATATATAGCCCATTAAATTTTTTTCATAAAAAATTTTTTCCATGAAAAATGGATGATGTATAGTTTATTAAATTCTTTGCACGAAAAGAAGACGACGTATATAGTCCACTTAAGTTTTTACATACGAAATGGACGAATTATAGTCAATTTAATTTTTTATAAAATTTTAAAAAATGGACGATGTATAGTCCATTAAATTTTGTATATATAGCCAGTCCATTTAATTTTTTGCATAAAAAATAGACGATGTATAGTCTATATAATTGTTTGCATACGAATCGGACGATTTATAGTCGATAAAATTTTTTCATAAAAAATTGAAAAAGGACGATATATAGCCCATTAAATTTTTTTCATAAAAAATTTTTTCCATGAAAAATGGATGATGTATAGTTTATTAAATTCTTTGCACGAAAAGAAGACGACCTATATAGACCACTTAAGTTTTTACATACGAAATGGACGAATTATAGTCAATTTAATTTTTTATAAAAATTTTAAAAATGGACGATGTATAGTCCATTAAATTTTGTATATATAGCCAGTCCATGTAATTTTTTGCATAAAAAATAGACGATGTATAGTCTATATAATTGTTTGCATACGAATCGGACAATTTATAGTCGATAAAATTTTTTCATAAAAAATTGAAAAAAGTCCATTAAATTTTTTTCATAAAAAATTTTTTTGCATGAAAAATGGATGATGTATAGTTTATTAAATTCTTTGCACGAAAAGAAGACGACGTATATAGTCCACTTAAGTTTTTACATACAAAATGGACGAATTATAGTCAATTTAATTTTTTATAAAATTTTAAAAGTGGACGATGTATAGTCCATTAAATTTTGTATATATAGCCAGTCCATTTAATTTTTTTCATAAAAAATAGACGAAGTATAGTCTATATAATTATTTGCATAGGAATCGGACGATTTATAGTCGATAAAATTTTTTCATAAGAAATTGAAAAAAAGACGATGTATAGCCCATTAATTTTTTTTTTCATAAAAAAATTTTTTGCATGAAAAATGGATGATGTATAGTTTATTAAATTCTTTGCACGAAAAGAAGACGACGTATATAGTCCACTTAAGTTTTTGCATACGAAATGGAAGAATTATAGTCAATTTAATTTTTTATAAAAATTTTAAAAAATGGACGATGTATAGTCCATTAAATTTTGTATATATAGCATATAAAATAGACGATGTATAGTCTATATAATTGTTTGCATACGAATCGGACGATTTATAGTCGATAAAATTTTTTCATAAAAAATTTAAAAAAGACGATGTATAGCCCATTAAATTTTTTTCATAAAAAAATTTTTTCCATGAAAAATGGATGATGTATAGTTTATTAAATTCTTTGCACGAAAAGAAGACGACGTATATAGTCACTTAAGTTTTTACATACCAAATGGACGAATTATAGTCAATTAAATTTTTTATAAAATTTAAAAAAATGGACGATGTATAGTCCATTAAATTTTGTATATATAGCCAGTCCATTTAATTTTTTGCATAAAAAATAGACGATGTATAGTCTATATAATTGTTTGCATACGAATCGGACGATTTATAGTCGATAAAATTTTTTCATAAAAAATTAAAAAAAAGACGATGTATAGCCCATTAAATTTTTTTCATAAAAAAATTTTTTCCATGGAAAATGGATGATGTATAGTTTATTAAATTCTTTGCACGAAAAGAAGACGACGTATATAGTCCACTTAAGTTTTTACATATGAAATGGACGAATTATAGTCAATTAAATTTTTTATAAAATTTAAAAAAATGGACGATGTATAGTCCATTAAATTTTGTATATATAGCCAGTCCATTTAATTTTTTGCATAAAAAATAGACGATGTATAGTCTATATAATTGTTTGCATATGAATCGGACGATTTATAGTCGATAAGATTTTTTCATAAAAAATTTAAAAAAAGACGATGTATAGTCCATTAAATTATTTTCATAAAAAAATTTTTTGCTTGAAAAATGGATGATGTATAGTTTATTAAATTCTTTGCACGAAAAGAAAACGACGTATATAGTCCACTTAAGTTTTTACATACGAAATGGACGAATTATAGTCAATTTAATTTTTTATAAAATTTTAAAAAATGGACGATGTATAGTCCATTAAATTTTGTATATATAGCCAGTCCATTTAATTTTTTGCATAAAAAATAGACGATGTATAGTCTATATAATTGTTTGCATACGAATCGGACGATTTATAGTCGATAAAATTTTTTCATAAAAAATTGAAAAAAAGACGATGTATAGCCCATTAAATTATTTTCATAAAAAAATTTTTTGCTTGAAAAATGGATGATGTATAGTTTATTAAATTCTTTGCACGAAAAGAAGACGACGTATATAGACCACTTAAGTTTTTACATACGAAATGGACGAATTATAGTCAATTTAATTTTTTATAAAAATTTTAAAAATGGACGATATATAGTCCATTAAATTTTGTATATATAGCCAGTCCATTTAATTTTTTGCATAAAAAATAGACGATGTATAGTCTATATAATTGTTTGCATACGAATCGGACGATTTATAGTCGATAAAATTTTTTCATAAAAAATTGAAAAAAGTCCATTAAATTTTCTTCATAAAACATTTTTTTGCATGAAAAATGGATGATGTATAGTTTATTAAGTTCTTTGCACGAAAAGAAGACGACGTATATAGTCCACTTAAGTTTTTACATACGAAATGGACGAATTATAGTTAATTTAATTTTTTTATACAAATTTTAAAAATGGACGATGTATAGTCCATTAAATTTTGTATATATAGCCAGTCCATTTAATTTTTTGCATAAAAAATAGACGATGTATAGTGTATATAATTGTTTGCATACGAATCGGATGATTTATAGTCGATAACATTTTTTCATAAAAAATTTAAAAAAAGACGATGTATAGTCCATAAAATTTTTTTCATAAAAAAATTTTTTGCTTGAAAAATGGATGATGTATAGTTTATTAAATTCTTTGCACGAAAAGAAGATGACGTATATAGTCCACTTAAGTTTTTACATACGAAATGCACGAATTATAGTCAATTTAAATTTTTATAAAATTTTAAAAAATGGACGATGTATAGTCCATTAAATTTTGTATATATAGCCAGTCCATTTAATTTTTTGCATAAAAAATAGACGATGTATAGTCTATATAATTGTTTGCATACGAATCGGACGATTTATAGTCGATAAAATTTTTTCATAAAAAATTGAAAAAAGACGATGTATAGCCCATTAAATTTTTTCATAAAAAATTTTTTTGCTTGAAAAATGGATGATGTATAGTTTATTAAATTCTTTGCACGAAAAGAAGACGACGTATATAGTCCACTTAAGTATTTACATACGAAATGGACGAATTATAGTCAATTTAATTTTTTATAAAATTTAAAAAAATGGACGATGTATAGTCCATTAAATTTTGTATATATAGCCAGTCCATTTAATTTTTTGCATAAAAAATAGACGATGTATAGTCTATATAATTGTTTGCATACGAATCGGACGATTTATAGTCGATAAAATTTTTTCATAAAAAATTTAAAAAAGACGATGTATAGCCCATTAAATTTTTTTCATAAAAAAATTTTTTCCATGAAAAATGGATGATGTATAGTTTATTAAATTCTTTGCACGAAAAGAAGACGACGTATATAGTCACTTAAGTTTTTACATACCAAATGGACGAATTATAGTCAATTAAATTTTTTATAAAATTTTAAAAAATGGACGATGTATAGTCCATTAAATTTTGTATATATAGCCAGTCCATTTAATTTTTTGCATAAAAAATAGACGATGTATAGTCTATATAATTGTTTGCATACGAATCGGACGATTTATAGTCGATAAAATTTTTTCATAAAAAATTGAAAAAAGTCCATTAAATTTTTTTCATAAAAAATTTTTTTGCATGAACAATGGATGATGTATAGTTTATTAAATTCTTTGCACGAAAAGAAGACGACGTATATAGTCCACTTAAGTTTTTACATACGAAATGGACGAATTATAGTCAATTTAATTTTTTATACAAATTTTAAAAATGGACGATGTATAGTCCATTAAATTTTGTATATATAGCCAGTCCATTTAATTTTTTTCATAAAAAATAGACGATGTATAGTCTATATAATTATTTGCATAGGAATCGGACGATTTATAGTCGATAAAATTTTTTCATAAGAAATTGAAAAAAAGACGATGTATAGCCCATTAAATTTTTTTTTCATAAAAAAATTTTTGCATGAAAAATGGATGATGTATAGTTTATTAAATTCTTTGCACGAAAAGAAGACGACGTATATAGTCCACTTAAGTTTTTACATACGAAATGGACGAATTATAGTCAATTTAATTTTTTATAAAATTTTAAAAAATGGACGATGTATAGTCCATTAAATTTTGTATATATAGCCAGTCCATTTAATTTTTTGCATAAAAAATAGACGATGTATAGTCTATATAATTGTTTGCATACGAATCGGACGATTTATAGTCGATAAAATTTTTTCATAAAAAATTGAAAAAAAGACGATGTATATAGCCCATTAAATTATTTTCATAAAAAAATTTTTTGCATGAAAAATGGATGATGTATAGTTTATTAAATTCTTTGCACGAAAAGAAGACGACGTATATAGACCACTTAAGTTTTTACATACGAAATGGACGAATTATAGTCAATTTAATTTTTTATAAAAATTTTAAAAATGGACGATGTATAGTCCATTAAATTTTGTATATATAGCCAGTCCATTTAATTTTTTGCATAAAAATTAGACGATGTATAGTCTATATAATTGTTTGCATACGAATCGGACGATTTATAATCGATAAAATTTTTTCATAAAAAATTGAAAAAAGTCCATTAAATTTTTTTCATAAAAAATTTTTTTGCATGAAAAATGGATGATGTATAGTTTATTAAATTCTTTGCACGAAAAGAAGACGACGTATATAGACCACTTAAGTTTTTACATACGAAATGGACGAATTATAGTCAATTTAATTTTTTATACAAATTTTAAAAATGGACGATGTATAGTCCATTAAATTTTGTATATATAGCCAGTCCATTTAATTTTTTTCATAAAAAATAGACGATGTATAGTCTATATAATTATTTGCATAGGAATCGGACGATTTATAGTCGATAAAATTTTTTCATAAGAAATTGAAAAAAAGACGATGTATAGCCCATTAAATTTTTTTTTCATAAAAAAATTTTTGCATGAAAAATGGATGATGTATAGTTTATTAAATTCTTTGCACGAAAATAAGACGACGTATATAGTCCACTTAAGTTTTTACATACGAAATGGACGAATTATAGTCAATTTAATTTTTTATAAAATTTTAAAAAATGGACGATGTATAATCCATTAAATTTTGTATATATAGCCAGTCCATTTAATTTTTTGCATAAAAAATAGACGATGTATAGTCTATATAATTGTTTGCATACGAATCGGACGATTTATAGTCGATAAAATTTTTTCATAAAAAATTGAAAAAAAGACGATGTATAGCCCATTAAATTATTTTCATAAAAAATTTTTTTGCATGAAAAATGGATGATGCATAGTTTATTAAATTCTTTGCACGAAAAGAATACGACGTATATAGACCACTTAAGTTTTTACATACGAAATGGACGAATTATAGTCAATTTAATTTTTTATAAAAATTTTAAAAATGGACGATGTATAGTCCATTAAATTTTGTATATATAGCCAGTCCATTTAATTTTTTGCATAAAAAATAGACGATGTATAGTCTATATAATTGTTTGCATACGAATCGGACGATTTATAGTCGATAAATTTTTTCATAAAAAATTGAAGAAAAGACGATGTATAGTCCATTAAATTTGTTTCATAAAAAAATTTTTTGCATGAAAAATGGATGATGTATAGTTTATTAAATTCTTTGCACGAAAAGAAGACGACGTATATAGTCCACTTAAGTTTTTGCATACGAAATGGAAGAATTATAGTCAATTAAATTTTTTATAAAAATTTTTTAAAATGGACGATGTATAGTCCATTAAATTTTGTATATATAGCATATAAAATAGACGATGTATAGTCTATATAATTGTTTGCATACGAATCGGACGATTTATAGTCGATAAAATTTTTTCATAAAAAATTGAAAAAAGACGATGTATAGCCCATTAAATTTTTTTCATAAAAGAATTTTTTGCATGAAAAATGGATGATGTATAGTTTATTAAATTCTTTGCACGAAAAGAAGACGACGTATATAGTCCACTTAAGTTTTTACATACGAAATGGAAGAATTATAGTCAATTAAATTTTTTATAAAAATTTTTTAAAATGGACGATGTATAGTCCATTAAATTTTGTATATATAGCCAGTCCATTTAATTTTTTGCATAAAAAATAGACGATGTATAGTCTATATAATTGTTTGCATACGAATCGGACGATTTATAGTCGATAAAATTTTTTCATAAAATATTTAAAAAAGACGATGTATAGCCCATTAAATTTTTTTTCATAAAAAATTTTTTCCATGAAAAATGGATGATGTATAGTTTATTAAATTCTTTGCACGAAAAGAAGACGACGTATATAGTCACTTAAGTTTTTACATACCAAATGGACGAATTATAGTCAATTAAATTTTTTATAAAATTTTAAAAAATGGACGATGTATAGTCCATTAAATTTTGTATATATAGCCAGTCCATTTAATTTTTTGCATAAAAAATAGACGATGTATAGTCTATATAATTGTTTGCATACGAATCGGACGATTTATAGTCGATAAAATTTTTTCATAAAAAATTAAAAAAAAGACGATGTATAGCCCATTAAATTTTTTTCATAAAAAAATTTTTTCCATGGAAAATGGATGATGTATAGTTTATTAAATTCTTTGCACGAAAAGAAGACGACGTAAATAGTCCACTTAAGTTTTTACATACGAAATGGACGAATTATAGTCAATTAAATTTTTTATAAAATTTTAAAAAATGGACGATGTATAGTCCATTAAATTTTGTATATATAGCCAGTCCATTTAATTTTTTGCATAAAAAATAGACGATGTATAGTCTATATAATTGTTTGCATACGAATCGGACGATTTATAGTCGATAAAATTTTTTCATAAAAAATTGAAAAAAGACGATGTATAGCCCATTAAATTTTTTTCATAAAAAATTTTTTTGCTTGAAAAATGGATGATGTATAGTTTATTAAATTCTTTGCACGAAAAGAAGACGACGTATATAGTCCACTTAAGTTTTTACATACGAAATGGACGAATTATAGTCAATTAAATTTTTTATAAAATTTTAAAAAATGGACGATGTATAGTCCATTAAATTTTGTATATATAGCCAGTCCATTTAATTTTTTGCATAAAAAATAGACGATGTATAGTCTATATAATTGTTTGCATACGAATCGGACGATTTATAGTCGATAAAACTTTTTCATAAAAAATTAAAAAAAGACGATGTATATAGCCCATTAAATTTTTTTAATAAAAAAATTTTTTCCATGGAAAATGGATGATGTATAGTTTATTAAATTCTTTGCACGAAAAGAAGACGACGTATATAGTCCACTTAAGTTTTTGCATACGAAATGGAAGAATTATAGTCAATTTAATTTTTTATAAAAATTTTAATAATGGACGATGTATAGTCCATTAAATTTTTTATATATAGCCAGTCCATTTAATTTTTTGCATAAAAAATAGACGATGTATAGTCTATATAATTGTTTGCATACGAATCGGACGATTTATAGTCGATAACATTTTTTCATAAAAAATTGAAAAAAAGACGATGTATAGCCCATTAAATTTTTTTCATAAAAAAATTTTTTCCATGAAAAATGGATGATGTATAGTTTATTAAATTCTTTGCACGAAAAGAACACGACGTATATAGTCCACTTAAGTTTTTACATACGAAATGGACGAATTATAGTCAATTTAATTTTTTATAAAAATTTAAAAAAATAGACGATGCATAGTCCATTAAATTTTGTATATATAGCGTATAAAATAGACGATGTATAGTCTATATAATTGTTTGCATACGAATCGGACGATTTATAGTCGATAAAATTTTTTCATAAAAAATTGAAAAAAGTCCATTAAATTTTCTTCATAAAACATTTTTTTGCATGAAAAATGGATGATGTATAGTTTATTAAGTTCTTTGCACGAAAAGAAGACGACGTATATAGTCCACTTAAGTTTTTACATACGAAATGGACGAATTATAGTTAATTTAATTTTTTTATACAAATTTTAAAAATGGACGATGTATAGTCCATTAAATTTTGTATATATAGCCAGTCCATTTAATTTTTTGCATAAAAAATAGACGATGTATAGTCTATATAAATGTTTGCATACGAATCGGACGATTTATAGTCGATAACATTTTTTCATAAAAAATTTAAAAAAAGACGATGTATAGTCCATAAAATTTTTTTCATAAAAAAATTTTTTGCTTGAAAAATGGATGATGTATAGTTTATTAAATTCTTTGCACGAAAAGAAGATGACGTATATAGTCCACTTAAGTATTTACATACGAAATGGACGAATTATAGTCAATTTAATTTTTTATAAAATTTTAAAAAATGGACGATTAAATTTTGTATATATAGCCAGTCCATTTAATTTATTGCATAAAAAATAGACGATGTATAGTCTATATAATTGCTTGCATACGAATCGGACGATTTATAGTCGATAACATTTTTTCATAAAAAATTGAAAAAAAGACGATGTATAGCCCATTAAATTTTTTTCATAAAAAAATTTTTTCCATGGAAAATGGATGATGTATAGTTTATTAAATTCTTTGCACGAAAAGAAGACGACGTATATAGACCACTTAAGTTTTTACATACGAAATGGACGAATTATAGTCAATTAAATTTTTTATAAAATTTAAAAAAATGGACGATGCATAGTCCATTAAATTTTGTATATATAGCGTATAAAATAGACGATGTATAGTCTATATAATTGTTTGCATACGAATCGGACGATTTATAGTCGATAAAATTTTTTCATAAAAAATTGAAAAAAAGACGATGTATAGCCCATTAAATTATTTTCATAAAAAAATTTTTTGCATGAAAAATGGATGATGTATAGTTTATTAAATTCTTTGCACGAAAAGAAGACGACGTATATAGTCCACTTAAGTTTTTACATACAAAATGGACGAATTATAGTCAATTAAATTTTTTATAAAAATTTTTTAAAATGGACGATGTATAGTCCATTAAATTTTGTATATATAGCCAGTCCATTTAATTTTTTGCATAAAAAATAGACGATGTATAGTCTATATAATTGTTTGCATACGAATCGGACGATTTATAGTCGATAAAATTTTTTCATAAAAAATTAAAAAAAAGACGATGTATAGCCCATTAAATTTTTTTCATAAAAAATTTTTTTCCATGGAAAATGGATGATGTATAGTTTATTAAATTCTTTGCACGAAAAGAAGACGACGTATATAGTCCACTTAAGTTTTTGCATACGAAATGGAAGAATTATAGTCAATTTAATTTTTTATAAAAATTTTAAAAAATGGACGATGTATAGTCCATTAAATTTTGTATATATAGCCAGTCCATTTAATTTTTTGCATAAAAAATAGACGATGTATAGTCTATATAATTGTTTGCATACGAATCGGACGATTTATAGTCGATAAGATTTTTTCATAAAAAATTTAAAAAAAGACGATGTATAGTCCATTAAATTATTTTCATAAAAAATTTTTTTGCTTGAAAAATGGATGATGTATAGTTTATTAAATTCTCTGCACGAAAAGAAGACGACGTATATAGACCACTTAAGTTTTTACATACGAAATGGACGAATTATAGTCAATTTAATTTTTTATACAAATTTTAAAAATGGACGATGTATAGTCCATTAAATTTTGTATATATAGCCAGTCCATTTAATTTTTTGCATAAAAAATAGACGATGTATAGTCTATATAATTGTTTGCATACGAATCGGATGATTTATAGTCGATAAAATTTTTTCATAAAAAATTGAAAAAAAGACGATGTATAGGCCATTAAATTATTTTCATAAAAAAATTTTTTGCATGAAAAATGGATGATGTATAGTTTATTAAATTCTTTGCACGAAAAGAAGACGACGTATATAGTCCACTTAAGTTTTTACATACGAAATGGACGAATTATAGTCAATTTAATTTTTTATAAAAATTTTAAAAATGGATGATGTATAGTCCATTAAATTTTGTATATATAGCCAGTCCATTTAATTTTTTGCATAAAAAATAGACGAAGTATAGTCTATATAATTGTTTGCACACGAATCGGACGATTTATAGTCGATAAAATTTTTTCATAAAAAATTTAAAAAAGACGATGCATAGCCCATTAAATTTTTTTCATAAAAAATTTTTTTGCTTGAAAAATGGATGATGTATAGTTTATTAAATTCTTTGTACGAAAAGAAGACGACGTATATAGTCCACTTAAGTTTTTACATACGAAATGGACGAATTATAGTCAATTTAATTTTTTATAAAATTTTAAAAAATGGACGATGTATAGTCCATTAAATTTTGTATATATAGCCAGTCCATTTAATTTTTTGCATAAAAAATTAACGATGTATAGTCTATATAATTGTTTGCATACGAATCGGACGATTTATAGTCGATAAAATTTTTTCATAAAAAATTAAAAAAAAGACTATAGCCCATTAATTTTTTTTCATAAAAAAATTTTTTCCATGGAAAATGGATGATGTATAGTTTATTAAATTCTTTGCACGAAAAGAAGACGACGTATATAGTCCACTTAAGTTTTTGCATACGAAATGGAAGAATTATAGTCAATTTAATTTTTTATAAAAATTTTAAAAAATGGACGATGTATAGTCCATTAAATTTTGTATATATAGCATATAAAATAGACGATGTATAGTCTATATAATTGTTTGCATACGAATCGGACGATTTATAGTCGATAAAATTTTTTCATAAAAAATTGAAAAAAGACGATGTATTAAATTTTTTTCATAAAAAAATTTTTTGCATGAAAAATGGATGATGTATAGTTTATTAAATTCTTTGCACGAAAAGAAGACGACGTATATAGTCCACTTAAGTTTTTACATACGAAATGGACGAATTATAGTCAATTAAATTTTTTATAAAAATTTTTTAAAATGGACGATGTATAGTCCATTAAATTTTGTATATATAGCCAGTCCATTTAATTTTTTGCATAAAAAATAGACGATGTATAGTCTATATAATTGTTTGCATACGAATCGGACGATTTATAGTCGATAAAATTTTTTCATAAAAAATTGAAAAAAGACGATGTATAGCCCATTAAATTTTTTTCATAAAAAAATTTTTTGCTTGAAAAATGGATGATGCATAGTTTATTAAATTCTTTGCACGAAAAGAAAACGACGTATATAGTCCACTTAAGTTTTTACATACGAAATGGACGAATTATAGTCAATTAAATTTTTTATAAAATTTTAAAAAATGGACGATGTATAGTCCATTAAATTTTGTATATATAGCCAGTCCATTTAATTTTTGCATAAAAAATAGACGATGTATAGTCTATATAATTGTTTGCATACGAATCGGACGATTTATAGTCGATAAAATTTTTTCATAAAAAATTGAAAAAAAGACGATGTATATAAATTTTTTTCATAAAAAAATTTTTTGCTTGAAAAATGGATGATGTATAGTTTATTAAATTCTTTGCACGAAAAGAAGACGACGTATATAGACCACTTAAGTTTTTACATACGAAATGGACGAATTATAGTCAATTTAATTTTTTATAAAAATTTTAAAAATGGACGATGTATAGTCCATTAAATTTTGTATATATAGCCAGTCCATTTAATTTTTTGCATAAAAAATAGACGATGTATAGTCTATATAATTGTTTGCATACGAATCGGACGATTTATAGTCGATAAAATTTTTTCATAAAAAATTGAAAAAAAGACGATGTATAGCCCATTAAATTATTTTCATAAAAAATTTTTTTGCATGAAAAATGGATGATGTATAGTTTATTAAATTCTTTGCACGAAAAGAAGACGACGTATATAGTCCACTTAAGTTTTTACATACGAAATGGACGAATTATAGTCAATTTAATTTTTTATAAAAATTTTAAAAATGGACGATGTATAGTCCATTAAATTTTGTATATATAGCCAGTCCATTTAATTTTTTGCATAAAAATAGACGATGTATAGTCTATATAATTGTTTGCATACGAATCGGACGATTTATAGTCGATAAAATTTTTTCATAAAAAATTGAAAAAAGACGATGCATAGCCCATTAAATTTTTTTCATAAAAAAATTTTTTGCTTGAAAAATGGATGATGTATAGTTTATTAAATTCTTTGCACGAAAAGAAGACAACGTATATAGTCCACTTAAGTTCTTACATACGAAATGGACGAATTATAGTCAATTTAATTTTTTATAAAATTTTAAAAAATGGACGATGTATAGTCCATTAAATTTTGTATATATAGCCAGTCCATTTAATTTTTTGCATAAAAAATAGACGATGTATAGTCTATATAATTGTTTGCATACGAATCGGACGATTTATAGTCGATAAAATTTTTTCATAAAAAATTGAAAAATAAAGACGATGTATAGCCCATTAAATTTTTTTCATAAAAAAATTTTTTGCATGAAAAATGGATGATGTATAGTTTATTAAATTCCTTGCACGAAAAGAAGACGACGTATATAGTCCACTTAAGTTTTTACATACGAAATGGACGAATTATAGTCAATTAAATTTTTTATAAAAATTTTTTTAAAATGGACGATGTATAGTCCATTAAATTTTGTATATATAGCCAGTCCATTTAATTTTTTGCATAAAAAATAGACGATGTATAGTCTATATAATTGTTTGCATACGAATCGGACGATGTATAGTCGATAAAATTTTTTCATAAAAAATTGAAAAAAGACGATGTATAGCCCATTAAATTTTTTTCATAAAAAAATTTTTTCCTTGAAAAATGGATGATGTATAGTTTATTAAATTCTTTGCACGAAAAGAAAACGACGTATATAGTCCACTTAAGTTTTTACATACGAAATGGGCGAATTATAGTCAATTAAATTTTTATAAAATTTTAAAAAATGGACGATGTATAGTCCATTAAATTTTGTATATATAGCCAGTCCATTTAATTTTTTGCATAAAAAATAGACGATGTATAGTCTATATAATTGTTTGCATACGAATCGGACGATTTATAGTCGATAAAAATTTTTCATAAAAAATTGAAAAAAAGACGATGTATAGCCCATTAAATTTTTTTCATAAAAAAATTTTTTGCTTGAAAAATGGATGATGTATAGTTTATTAAACTCTTTGCACGAAAAGAAGACGACGTATATAGACCACTTAAGTTTTTACATACGAAATGGACGAATTATAGTCAATTTAATTTTTTATAAAAATTTTAAAAATGGACGATGTATAGTCCATTAAATTTTGTATATATAGCCAGTCCATTTAATTTTTTGCATAAGAAATAGACGATGTATAGTCTATATAATTGTTTGCATACGAATCGGACGATTTATAGTCGATAAAATTTTTTCATAAAAAATTGAAAAAAAAGACGATGTATAGCCCATTAAATTATTTTCATAAAAAATTTTTTTGCATGAAAAATGGATGATGTATAGTTTATTAAATTCTTTGCACGAAAAGAAGACGACGTATATAGTCCACTTAAGTTTTTACATACGAAATGGACGAATTATAGTCAATTTAATTTTTTATAAAAATTTTAAAAAATGGACGATGTATAGTCCATTAAATTTTGTATATATAGCCAGTCCATTTAATTTTTTGCATAAAAAATAGACGATGTATATTCTATATAATTGTTTGCATACGAATCGGACGATTTATAGTCGATAAAAATTTTTCATAAAAAATTGAAAAAAAAGACGATGTATAGCCCATTAAATTATTTTCATAAAAATTTTTTTTGCATGAAAAATGGATGATGTATAGTTTATTAAATTCTTTGCACGAAAAGAAGACGACGTATATAGTCCACTTAAGTTTTTACATACGAAATGGACGAATTATAGTCAATTTAATTTTTTATAAAAATTTTAAAAATGGACGATGTATAGTCCATTAAATTTTGTATATATAGCCAGTCCATTTAATTTTTTGCATAAAAAATAGACGATGTATATTCTATATAATTGTTTGCATACGAATCGGACGATTTATAGTCGATAAAATTTTTTCATAAAAAATTGAAAAAAGACGATGCATAGCCCATTAAATTTTTTTAATAAAAAAATTTTTTGCTTGAAAAATGGATGATGTATAGTTTATTAAATTCTTCGCACGAAAAGAAGACGACGTATATAGTCCACTTAAGTTTTTACATACGAAATGGACGAATTATAGTCAATTATATTTTTTATAAAATTTTAAAAAATGGACGATGTATAGTCCATTAAATTTTGTATATATAGCCAGTCCATTTAATTTTTTGCATAAAAAATAGACGATGTATAGTCTATATAATTGTTTGCATAGGAATCGGACGATTTATAGTCGATAAAATTTTTTCATAAAAAATTTAAAAAATGACGATGTATAGTCCATTAAATTTTTTTCATAAAAAAATTTTTTCCATGAAAAATGGATGATGTATAGTTTATTAAATTCTTTGCACGAAAAGAAGACGACGTATATAGTCCACTTAAGTTTTTACATACGAAATGGACGAATTATAGTCAATTTAATTTTTTATAAAAATTTAAAAAATGGACGATGTATAGTCCATTAAATTTTGTATATATAGCCAGTCCATTTAATTTTTTCCATAAAAAATAGACGATGTATAGTCTATATAATTGTTTGCATACGAATCGGACGATTTATAGTCGATAAAATTTTTTCATAAAAAATTGAAAAAAGACGATGCATAGCTAACGTGACCAGAAGCTTTTTACAAAAAGCGGTACACGATCGTTCAAAAAGCGGGATTTTGACGAAAATACGGCCAAAAAGCGGGAGTTTTAAATAAACAACTATTTGAAAGCGGGATGTGTAATACGCACATAAAAAGTTTCGTATGTACTTAGGAAACACAGTTTTTAACTCAAAAGAATCGATTTTAAATAAACAAAAGTTTTTATTAACAAAAATTTTTATTTAGTAACGTAACATGAATAAAATTAAAGATTTTTCGACTTCATTTACAAAACAAAATACGATTTTTATACAAAACAATGTACAAAAACTTAAGGCGAATGATAGCAAGTGGCCTTGTCATCAACTGACTACACCAATGTGTCAAATTCTTTATAAAAAAATAAGCAAGAACTTTTTATTTTATTATTGACAGTTTGGTGAATGTCAGTTGTTATTCTCCTAATAAGCCCTCTTATAAAGCACTGTAGCAAAAGGATCTTTGAGTGTGTACGTTTGTATTTTTATTTTTTTCATTTGAGGAGCTGCCAGATCCAAAAAAAATAAACAATAACTACACTAAAAAATATTTGGAATAAATTTTTATCAGTTACATATTAATAAAAATATATTAAGAGATAAGAAATTTCAAAACTCTAAAAAGCGGGATAAATCGGGATAAAAATTCAAGGCGGGATCAACCTCAGAAAAGCGAGATAATCCCGCCTAAAGCGGGATGTCTGGTCAGGTTATGCATAGCCCATTAAATTTTTTTCATAAAAAATTTTTTTGCATGAAAAATGGATGATGTATAGTTTATTAAATTCTTTGCACGAAAAGAAGACGACGTATATAGTCCACTTAAGTTTTTACATACGAAATGGACGAATTATAGTCAATTAAATTTTTTATAAAAATTTTTTAAAATGGACGATGTATAGTCCATTAAATTTTGTATATATAGCCAGTCCATTTAATTTTTAGCATAAAAAATAGACGATGTAAAGTCTATATAATTGTTTGCATACGAATCGGACGATTTATAGTCGATAAAATTTTTTCATAAAAAATTGAAAAAAGACGATGTATAGCCCATTAAATTTTTTTCATAAAAAAATTTTTTGCTTGAAAAATGGATGATGTATAGTTTATTAAATTCTTTGCACGAAAAGAAGACGACGTATATAGTCCACTTAAGTTTTTACATACGAAATGGACGAATTATAGTCAATTAAATTTTTTATAAAATTTTAAAAAATGGACGATGTATAGTCCATTAAATTTTGTATATATAGCCAGTCCATTTAATTTTTTGCATAAAAAATAGACGATGTATAGTCTATATAATTGTTTGCATACGAATCGGACGATTTATAGACGATAAAATTTTTTCATAAAAAATTAAAAAAAAGACGATGTATAGCCCATTAAATTTTTTTCATAAAATAATTTTTTCCATGGAAAATGGATGATGTATAGTTTATTAAATTCTTTGCACGAAAAGAAGACGACGTATATAGTCCACTTAAGTTTTTGCATACGAAATGGAAGAATTATAGTCAATTTAATTTTTTATAAAAATTTAAAAAAATGGACGATGTATAGTCCATTAAATTTTGTATATATAGCCAGTCCATTTAATTTTTTGCATAAAAAATAGACGATGTATAGTCTATATAATTGTTTGCATACGAATCGGACGATTTATAGTCGATAAAATTTTTTCATAAAAATTTTAAAAAAAGACGATGTATAGCCCATTAAATTATTTTCATAAAAAAATTTTGTGCATGAAAAATGGATGATGTATAGTTTATTAAATTATTTGCACGAAAAGAAGACGACGTAAATAGTCCACTTAAGTTTTTACATACGAAATGGACGAATTATAGTCAATTAAATTTTTTATAAAATTTTAACAAATGGACGATGTATAGTCCATTAAATTTTGTATATATAGCCAGTCCATTTAATTTTTTGCATAAAAAATAGACGATGTATAGTCTATATAATTGTTTGCATACGAATCGGACGATTTATAGTCGATAAAATTTTTTCATAAAAATTTGAAAAAAAGACGATGTAAAGCCCATTAAATTATTTTCATAAAAAAATTTTTTACATGAAAAATGGATGATGTATAGTTTATTAAATTATTTGCACGAAAAGAAGACGACGTAAATAGTCCACTTAAGTTTTTACATACGAAATGGACGAATTATAGTCAATTAAATTTTTTATAAAATTTTAACAAATGGACGATGTATAGTCCATTAAATTTTGTATATATAGCCAGTCCATTTAATTTTTTGCATAAAAAATAGACGATGTATAGTCTATATAATTGTTTGCATATGAAAAATGGATGATGTATATTTTATTAAATTCTTTGCACGAAAAGAAGACGACGTATATAGTCCACTTAAGTTTTTGCATACGAAATGGAAGAATTATAGTCAATTTAATTTTTTATAAAATTTTAAAAAATGGACGATGTATAGTCCATTAAATTTTGTATATATAGCCAGTCCATTTAATTTTTTGCATAAAAAATAGACGATGTATAGTCTATATAATTGTTTGCATACGAATCGGACGATTTATAGTCGATAAAATTTTTTCATAAAAAATTGAAAAAAAGACGATGTATAGCCCATTAAATTATTTTCATAAAAAAATTTTTTGCATGAAAAATGGATGATGTATAGTTTATTAAATTCTTTGCACGAAAAGAAGACGACGTATATAGTCCACTTAAGTTTTTACATACGAAATGGACGAATTATAGTCAATTTAATTTTTTATAAAAATTTTAAAAATGGACGATGTATAGTCCATTAAATTTTGTATATATAGCCAGTCCATTTAATTTTTTGCATAAAAAATAGACGATGTATAGTCTATATAATTGTTTGCATACGAACCGGACGATTTATAGTCGATAACATTTTTTCATAAAAAATTTAAAAAAAGACGATGTATAGTCCATAAAATTTTTTTCATAAAAAAATTTTTTGCTTGAAAAATGGATGATGTATAGTTTATTAAATTCTTTGCACGAAAAGAAGATGACGTATGTAGTCCACTTAAGTATTTACATACGAAATGGACGAATTATAGTCAATTTAATTTTTTATAAAATTTTAAAAAATGGACGATGTATAGTCCATTAAATTTTGTATATATAGCCAGTCCATTTAATTTTTTGCATAAAAAATAGACGATGTATAGTCTATATAATTGTTTGCATACGAATCGGACGATTTATAGTCGATAAAATTTTTTCATAAAAAATTGAAAAAAAGACGATGTATAGCCCATTAAATTATTTTCATAAAAAAATTTTTTGCATGAAAAATGGATGATGTATAGTTTATTAAATTCTTTGCACGAAAAGAAGACGACGTATATAGACCACTTAAGTTTTTACATACGAAATGGACGAATTATAGTCAAATTAATTTTTTATAAAAATTTTAAAAATGGACGATGTATAGTCCATTAAATTTTGTATATATAGCCAGTCCATTTAATTTTTTGCATAAAAAATAGACGATGTATAGTCTATATAATTGTTTGCATACGAATCGGACGATTTATAGTCGATAACATTTTTTCATAAAAAATTTAAAAAAAGACGATGTATAGCCCATAAAATTTTTTTCATAAAAAAATTTTTTGCTTGAAAAATGGATGATGTATAATTTATTAAATTCTTTGCACGAAAAGAAGATGACCTATATAGTCCACTTAAGTATTTACATACGAAATGGACGAATTATAGTCAATTTAATTTTTTATAAAATTTTAAAAAATGGACGATGTATAGTCCATTAAATTTTGTATATATAGCCAGTCCATTTAATTTTTTGCATAAAAAATAGACGATGTATATTCTATATAATTGTTTGCATACGAATCGGACGATTTATAGTCGATAAAATTTTTTCATAAAAAATTGAAAAAAAGACGATGTATAGCCCATTAAATTATTTTCATAAAAAATTTTTTTGCATGAAAAATGGATGATGTATAGTTTATTAAATTCTTTGCACGAAAAGAAGACGACGTATATAGTCCACTTAAGTTTTTACATACGAAATGGACGAATTATAGTCAATTTAATTTTTTATAAAAATTTTAAAAATGGACGATGTATAGTCCATTAAATTTTGTATATATAGCCAGTCCATTTAATTTTTTGCATAAAAAATAGACGATGTATATTCTATATAATTGTTTGCATACGAATCGGACGATTTATAGTCGATAAAATTTTTTCATAAAAAATTGAAAAAAGACGATGCATAGCCCATTAAATTTTTTTAATAAAAAAATTTTTTGCTTGAAAAATGGATGATGTATAGTTTATTAAATTCTTCGCACGAAACGAAGACGACGTATATAGTCCACTTAAGTTTTTACATACGAAATGGACGAATTATAGTCAATTATATTTTTTATAAAATTTTAAAAATGGACGATGTATAGTCCATTAAATTTTGTATATATAGCCAGTCCATTTAATTTTTTGCATAAAAAATAGACGATGTATAGTCTATATAATTGTTTGCATACGAATCGGACGATTTATAGTCGATAAAATTTTTTCATAAAAAATTTAAAAAATGACGATGTATAGTCCATTAAATTTTTTTCATAAAAAAATTTTTTCCATGAAAAATGGATGATGTATAGTTTATTAAATTCTTTGCACGAAAAGAAGACGACGTATATAGTCCACTTAAGTTTTTACATACGAAATGGACGAATTATAGTCAATTTAATTTTTTATAAAAATTTAAAAAATGGACGATGTATAGTCCATTAAATTTTGTATATATAGCCAGTCCATTTAATTTTTTGCATAAAAAATAGACGATGTATAGTCTATATAATTGTTTGCATACGAATCGGACGATTTATAGTCGATAAAATTTTTTCATAAAAAATTGAAAAAAGACGATGCATAGCTAACGTGACCAGAAGCTTTTTACAAAAAGCGGTACACGATCGTTCAAAAAGCGGGATTTTGACGAAAATACGGCCAAAAAGCGGGATTTTTAAATAAACAACTATTTGAAAGCGGGATGTGTAATACGCACATAAAAAGTTTCGTATGTACTTAGGAAACACAGTTTTTAACTCAAAAGAATCGATTTTAAATAAACAAAAGTTTTTATTAACAAAAATTTTTATTTAGTAACGTAACATAAATAAAATTAAAGATTTTTCGACTTCATTTACAAAACAAAATACGATTTTTATACAAAACAATGTACAAAAACTTAAGGCGAATGATAGCAAGTGGCCTTGTCATCAACTGACTACACCAATGTGTCAAATTCTTTATAAAAAAATAAGCAAGAACTTTTTATTTTATTATTGACAGTTTGGTGAATGTCAGTTGTTATTCTCCTAATAAGCCCTCTTATAAAGCACTGTAGCAAAAGGATCTTTGAGTGTGTACGTTTGTATTTTTATTTTTTTCATTTGAGGAGCTGCCAGATCCAAAAAAAATAAACAATAACTACACTAAAAAATATTTGGAATAAATTTTTATCAGTTACATATTAATAAAAATATATTAAGAGATAAGAAATTTCAAAACTCTAAAAAGCGGGATAAATCGGGATAAAAATTCAAGGCGGGATCAACCTCAGAAAAGCGAGATAATCCCGCCTAAAGCGGGATGTCTGGTCAGGTTATGCATAGCCCATTAAATTTTTTTCATAAAAAATTTTTTTGCATGAAAAATGGATGATGTATAGTTTATTAAATTCTTTGCACGAAAAGAAGACGACGTATATAGTCCACTTAAGTTTTTACATACGAAATGGACGAATTATAGTCAATTAAATTTTTTATAAAAATTTTTTAAAATGGACGATGTATAGTCCATTAAATTTTGTATATATAGCCAGTCCATTTAATTTTTAGCATAAAAAATAGACGATGTAAAGTCTATATAATTGTTTGCATACGAATCGGACGATTTATAGTCGATAAAATTTTTTCATAAAAAATTGAAAAAAGACGATGTATAGCCCATTAAATTTTTTTCATAAAAAAATTTTTTGCTTGAAAAATGGATGATGTATAGTTTATTAAATTCTTTGCACGAAAAGAAGACGACGTATATAGTCCACTTAAGTTTTTACATACGAAATGGACGAATTATAGTCAATTAAATTTTTTATAAAATTTTAAAAAATGGACGATGTATAGTCCATTAAATTTTGTATATATAGCCAGTCCATTTAATTTTTTGCATAAAAAATAGACGATGTATAGTCTATATAATTGTTTGCATACGAATCGGACGATTTATAGACGATAAAATTTTTTCATAAAAAATTAAAAAAAAGACGATGTATAGCCCATTAAATTTTTTTCATAAAATAATTTTTTCCATGGAAAATGGATGATGTATAGTTTATTAAATTCTTTGCACGAAAAGAAGACGACGTATATAGTCCACTTAAGTTTTTGCATACGAAATGGAAGAATTATAGTCAATTTAATTTTTTATAAAAATTTAAAAAAATGGACGATGTATAGTCCATTAAATTTTGTATATATAGCCAGTCCATTTAATTTTTTGCATAAAAAATAGACGATGTATAGTCTATATAATTGTTTGCATACGAATCGGACGATTTATAGTCGATAAAATTTTTTCATAAAAAATTGAAAAAAGACGATGTATAGCCCATTAAATTTTTTTCATAAAAAAATTTTTTGCTTGAAAAATGGATGATGTATAGTTTATTAAATTCTTTGCACGAAAAGAAGACGACGTATATAGTCCACTTAAGTTTTTACATACGAAATGGACGAATTATAGTCAATTAAATTTTTTATAAAATTTTAAAAAATGGACGATGTATAGTCCATTAAATTTTGTATATATAGCCAGTCCATTTAATTTTTTGCATAAAAAATAGACGATGTATAGTCTATATAATTGTTTGCATACGAATCGGACGATTTATAGACGATAAAATTTTTTCATAAAAAATTAAAAAAAAGACGATGTATAGCCCATTAAATTTTTTTCATAAAATAATTTTTTCCATGGAAAATGGATGATGTATAGTTTATTAAATTCTTTGCACGAAAAGAAGACGACGTATATAGTCCACTTAAGTTTTTGCATACGAAATGGAAGAATTATAGTCAATTTAATTTTTTATAAAAATTTAAAAAAATGGACGATGTATAGTCCATTAAATTTTGTATATATAGCCAGTCCATTTAATTTTTTGCATAAAAAATAGACGATGTATAGTCTATATAATTGTTTGCATACGAATCGGACGATTTATAGTCGATAAAATTTTTTCATAAAAATTTGAAAAAAAGACGATGTATAGCCCATTAAATTATTTTCATAAAAAAATTTTTTGCATGAAAAATGGATGATGTATAGTTTATTAAATTATTTGCACGAAAAGAAGACGACGTAAATAGTCCACTTAAGTTTTTACATACGAAATGGACGAATTATATTCAATTAAATTTTTTATAAAATTTTAACAAATGGACGATGTATAGTCCATTAAATTTTGTATATATAGCCAGTCCATTTAATTTTTTGCATAAAAAATAGACGATGTATAGTCTATATAATTGTTTGCATACGAATCGGACGATTTATAGTCGATAAAATTTTTTCATAAAAAATTTAAAAAAGACGATGTATAGCCCATTAAATTTTTTTCATAAAAAAATTTTTTGCTTGAAAAATGGATGATGTATAGTTTATTAAATTCTTTGCACGAAAAGAAGACGACGTATATAGTCCACTTAAGTTTTTACATACGAAATGGACGAATTATAGTCAATTAAATTTTTTGTAAAATTTTAAAAAATGGACGATGTATAGTCCATTAAATTTTGTATATATAGCCAGTCCATTTAATTTTTTGCATAAAAAATAGACGATGTATAGTCTATATAATTGTTTGCATATGAAAAATGGATGATGTATAGTTTATAAAATTCTTTGCACGAAAAGAAGACGACGTATATAGTCCAGTTTTTGCATACGAAATAGAAGAATTATAGTCAATTTAATTTTTTATAAAATTTTAAAAAATGGACGATGTATAGTCCATTAAATTTTGTATATATAGCCAGTACATTTAATTTTTTGCATAAAAAATAGACGATGTATAGTCTATATAATTGTTTGCATACGAATCGGACGATTTATAGTCGATAAAATTTTTTCATAAAAAATTGAAAAAAAGACGATGTATAGCCCATTAAATTATTTTCATAAAAAATTTTTTTGCTTGAAAAATGGATGATGTATAGTTTATTAAATTCTTTGCACGAAAAGAAGACGACGTATATAGACCACTTAAGTTTTTACATACGAAATGGACGAATTATAGTCAATTTAATTTTTTATAAAAATTTTAAAAATGGACGATGTATAGTCCATTAAATTTTGTATATATAGCCAGTCCATTTAATTTTTTGCATAAAAAATAGACGATGTATAGTCTATATAATTGTTTGCATACGAATCGGACGATTTATAGTCGATAACATTTTTTCATAAAAAATTTAAAAAAAGACGATGTATAGCCCATAAAATTTTTTTCATAAAAAAATTTTTTGCTTGAAAAATGGATGATGTATAATTTATTAAATTCTTTGCACGAAAAGAAGATGACCTATATAGTCCACTTAAGTATTTACATACGAAATGGACGAATTATAGTCAATTTAATTTTTTATAAAATTTTAAAAAATGGACGATGTATAGTCCATTAAATTTTGTATATATAGCCAGTCCATTTAATTTTTTGCATAAAAAATAGACGATGTATAGTGCATATAATTGTTTGCATACGAATCGGACGATTTATAGTCGATAAAATTTTTTCATAAAAAATTTAAAAAAGCCGATGTATAGCCCATTAAATTTTTTTCATAAAAAAATTTTTTCCTTGAAAAATGGATGATGTATAGTTTATTAAATTCTTTGCACGAAAAGAAGACGACGTATATATTCCACTTAAGTTTTTACATAAGAAATGGACGAATTATAGTCAATTAAATCTTTTATAAAATTTTTTAAAATGGACGATGTATAGTCCATTAAATTTTGTATATATAGACAGTCCATTTAATTTTTTGCATAAAAAATAGACGATGTATAGTCTATATAATTGTTTGCATACGAATCGGACGATTTATAGTCGATAAAATTTTTTCATAAAAAATTAAAAAAAAGACGATGTATAGCCCATTAAATTTTTTTCATAAAAAAATTTTTTCAATGGAAAATGGATGATGTATAGTTTGTTAAATTCTTTGCACGAAAAGAAGACGACGTATATAGTCCACTTAAAATTTTGAATACGAAATGGAAGAATTATAGTCAATTTAATTTTTTATAAAAATTTTAAAAAATGGACGATGTATAGTCCATTAAATTTTGTATATATAGCCAGTCCATTTAATTTTTTGCATAAAAAATAGACGATGTATAGTCTATATAATTGTTTGCATACGAATCGGACTATTTATAGTCAATAACATTTTTTCATAAAAAATTGAAAAAAAAGACGATAATAGCCCATTAAATTTTTTTCATAAAAAATTTTTTTGCATGAAAAATGGATGATGTATAGTTTATTAAATTCTTTGCACGAAAAGAAGACGACGTATATAGTCCACTTAAGTTTTTACATACGAAATGGACGAATTATAGTCAATTAAATTTTTTATAAAATTTTAAAAAATGGACGATGTATAGTCCATTAAATTTTGTATATATAGCCAGTCCATTTAATTTTTTGCATAAAAAATAGACGATGTATAGTGTATATAATTGTTTGCATACGAATCGGACGATTTATAGTCGATAACATTTTTTTATAAAAAATTTAAAAAAAGACGATGTATAGTCAATAAAATTTTTTTCATAAAAAAATTTTTTGCTTGAAAAATGGGTGATGTATAGTTTATTAAATTCTTTGCACGAAAAGAAGATGACGTATATAGTCCACTTAAGTATTTACATACGAAATGGACGAATTATAGTCAATTTAATTTTTTATAAAATTTTAAAAAATGGACGATGTATAGTCCATTAAATTTTGTATATTTAGCCAGTCCATTTAATTTTTTGCATAAAAAATAGACGATGTATAGTCTATATAATTGTTTGCATACGAATCGGACGATTTATAGTCGATAAAATTTTTTCATAAAAAATTAAAAAAAAAGACGATGTATAGCCCATAAAATATTTTTCATAAAAAATTTTTTTCCATGGAAAATGGATGATGTATAGTTTATTAAATTCTTTGCACGAAAAGAAGACGACGTATATAGTCCACTTAAGTTTTTACATACGAAATGGACGAATTATAGTCAATTTAATTTTTTATAAAAATTTTAAAAAATGGACGATGTATAGTCCATTAAATTTTGTATATATAGCCAGTCCATTTAATTTTTGCATAAAAAATAGACGATGTATAGTCTATATAATTGTTTGCATACGAATCGGACGATTTATAGTCGATAAAATTTTTTCATAAAAAATTGAAAAAAAGACGATGTATATATAGCCCATTAAATTTTTTTTATAAAAAAATTTTTTGCATGAAAAATGGATGATGTATAGTTTATTAAATTCTTTGCACGAAAAGAAGACGACGTATATAGTCCACTTAAGTTTTTACATACGAAATGGACGAATTATAGTCAATTAAATTTTTTATAACATTTTAATAAATGGACGATGTATAGTCCATTAAATTTTGTATATATAGCCAGTCCATTTAATTTTTTGCATAAAAAATAGACGATGTATAGTCTATATAATTGTTTGCATACGAATCGGACGATTTATAGTCGATAAGATTTTTTCATAAAAAATTTAAAAAAAGACGATGTATAGTCCATTAAATTATTTTCATAAAAAAATTTTTTGCTTGAAAAATGGATGATGTATAGTTTATTAAATTCTTTGCACGAAAAGAAAACGACGTATATAGTCCACTTAAGTTTTTACATACGAAATGGACGAATTATAGTCAATTTAATTCTTTATAAAATTTTAAAAAATGGACGATGTATAGTCCATTAAATTTTGTATATATAGCCAGTCCATTTAATTTTTTGCATAAAAAATAGACGATGTATAGTCTATATAATTGTTTGCATACGAATCGGACGATTTATAGTCGATAAAATTTTTTCATAAAAAATTTAAAAAAAGACGATGTATTAAATTATTTTCATAAAAAAATTTTTTGCATGAAAAATGGATGATGTATAGTTTATTAAATTCTTTGCAAATGGACGAATTATAGTCAATTTAATTTTTTATAAAAATTTTAAAAATGGACGATGTATAGTCCATTAAATTTTGTATATATAGCCAGTCCATTTAATTTTTTGCATAAAAAATAGACGATGTATAGTCTATATAATTGTTTGCATACGAACCGGACGATTTATAGTCGATAACATTTTTTCATAAAAAATTTAAAAAAAGACGATGTATAGTCCATAAAATTTTTTTCATAAAAAATTTTTTTGCTTGAAAAATGGATGATGTATAGTTTATTAAATTCTTTGCACGAGAAGAAGATGACGTATATAGTCCACTTAATTATTTACATACGAAATGGACGAATTATAGTCAACTTAATTTTTTTAAAATTTTAAAAAATGGACGATGTATAGTCCATTAAATTTTGTATATATAGCCAGTCCATTTAATTTTTTGCATAAAAAATAGATGATGTATAGTCTATATAATTGTTTGCATACAAATCGGACGATTTATAGTCGATAAAATTTTTTCATAAAAAATTGAAAAAAGAAGATGTATAGCCCATTAAATTTTTTTCATAAAAAAATTTGTTGCTTGAAAAATGGATGATGTATAGTTTATTAAATTCTTTGCACGAAAAGAAGACGACGTATATAGTCCACTTAAGTTTTTACATACGAAATGGACGAATTATAGTCAATTTAATTTTTTATAAAATTTTAAAAAATGGACGATGTATAATCCATTAAATTTTGTATATATAGCCAGTCCATTTAATTTTTTGCATAAAAAATAGACGATGTTTAGTCTATATAATTGTTTGCATACGAATCGGACGATTTATAGTCGATAAAATTTTTTCATAAAAAATTAAAAAAAAGACGATGTATAGCCCATTAAATTTTTTTCATAAAAAATTTTTTTCCATGGAAAATGGATGATGTATAGTTTATTAAATTCTTTGCACGAAAAGAAGACGACGTATATAGTCCACTTAAGTTTTTGCATACGAAATGGAAGAATTATAGTCAATTTAATATTTTATAAAAATTTTAAAAAATGGACGATGTATAGTCCATTAAATTTTGTATATATATAGCATATAAAATAGACGATGTATAGTCTATATAATTGTTTGCATACGAATCGGACGATTTATAGTCGATAAAATTTTTTCATAAAAAATTGAAAAAAGACGATGTATAGCCCATTAAATTTTTTTCATAAAAAAATTTTTTGCTTGAAAAATGGATGATGCATAGTTTATTAAATTCTTTGCACGAAAAGAAGACGACGTATATAGTCCACTTAAGTTTTTACATACGAAATGGACGAATTATAGTCAATTAAATTTTTTATAAAAATTTTTTAATATGGACGATGTATAGTCCATTAAATTTTGTATATATAGCCAGTCCATTTAATTTTTTGCATAAAAAATAGACGATGTATAGTCTATATAATTGTTTGCATACGAATTGGACGATTTATAGTCGATAAAATTTTTTCATAAAAAATTGAAAAAAGACGATGTATAGCCCATTAAATTTTTTTTATAAAAAAATTTTTTCCATGGAAAATGGATGATGTATAGTTTATTAAATTCTTTGCACGAAAAGAAGACGACGTATATAGTCCACTTAAGTTTTTGCATACGAAATGGAAGAATTATAGTCAATTTAATTTTTTATAAAAATTTTAAAAAATGGACGATGTATAGTCCATTAAATTTTGTATATATAGCCAGTCCATTTAATTTTTTGCATAAAAAATAGACGATGTATAGTCTATATAATTGTTTGCATACGAATTGGACGATTTATAGTCGATAAAATTTTTTCATAAAAAATTGAATAAAGACGATGTGTAGCCCATAAAATTTTTTTCATAAAAAAATTTTTTCCATGGAAAATGGATGATGTATAGTTTATTAAATTCTTTGCACGAAAAGAAGACGACGTATATAGTCCACTTAAGTTTTTGCATACGAAATGGAAGAATTATAGTCAATTTAATTTTTTATAAAAATTTTAAAAAATGGACGATGTATAGTCCATTAAATTTTGTATATATAGCCAGTCCATTTAATTTTTTGCATAAAAAATAGACGATGTATAGTCTATATAATTGTTTGCATACGAATCGGACGATTTATAGTCGATAAAATTTTTTCATAAAAAATTGAAAAAAAGACGATGTATAGCCCATTAAATTTTTTTCATAAAAAAATTTTTTGCATGAAAAATGGATGATGTATAGTTTATTAAATTCTTTGCACGAAAAGAAGACGACGTATATAGTCCACTTAAGTTTTTGCATACGAAATGGACGAATTATAGTCAATTTAATTCTTTATAAAATTTTAAAAAATGGACGATGTATAGTCCATTAAATTTTGTATATATAGCCAGTCCATTTAATTTTTTGCATAAAAAATAGACGATGTATAGTCTATATAATTGTTTGCATACGAATCGGACGATTTATAGTCGATAAAATTTTTTCATAAAAAATTGAAAAAAGACGATGTATAAGCCCATTAAATTTTTTTCATAAAAAAATTTTTTCCATGGAAAATGGATGATGTATAGTTTATTAAATTCTTTGCACGAAAAGAAGACGACGTATATAGTCCACTTAAGTTTTTGCATACGAAATGGAAGAATTATAGTCAATTTAATTTTTTATAAAAATTTAAAAAAATGGACGATTAAATTTTGTATATATAGCCAGTCCATTTAATTTTTTGCATAAAAAATAGACGATGTATAGTCTATATAATTGTTTGCATACGAATCGGACGATTTATAGTCGATAAGATTTTTTCATAAAAAATTGAAAAAAAGACGATGTATAGTCCATTAAATTATTTTCATAAAAAAATTTTTTGCTTGAAAAATGGATGATGTATATGTTGCAAATTCGCCACAGATGAATTTACTACCTTTATTATAGTCTTGACTATTTTGGTTTTCTGGTAACATTATTATTTCTTTACTTATTTGTGCGATATGGCAAGAACGCCTCGCTCTAATAATTTGCTTTATTGTATGCTTGCTTCTCATTTTCGAATTAAATTGCAAGAAAGGAAGACCAAAGTAAGCATGGTTAAGACACACTTATATTTTATATTACATTGAATTTATACACCTTGTTTATTTTATAGTTTTTTAAAGCTTCTCGAATTAAATAAAGTACAAAATATTTGTCCTATTATTAACCGCACAATATTGTTTATCTGTTTGTGGGTGTTCGAATGCTAATGAAGTTGGTCAATCCGAATATTTCTTTAAAAAATTTGTATTGCTGATTTGAAATTCATAGAGGCCCAGTGTTTGCGAATTTTCTTCATCGTTGAGTACGAATATGGTTAAACCAAAAGGTAATCCACCGGTGGATGGTGATGATCGGAGAAGTTGTTCGATGTGTGCACTGGCTGACAACCAGGAAATGGTCCAGTGTGATACTTGCGATATGTGGTTTCATTTTGCTTGCGTTGGTGTTGACAGGAGTATTGCGGATAAAGATTGGCTATGTGGAAAGTGTAATCTTTCGATGGCAGGTTTAGGTGGGGTCCAACGTGCGGAAAATATGGTATTGGCTGAAGACGAAATATCGCCAATGGCTTCTGGCGTGGATATGCAAGAAAGAGTAGGTGCATGTAACAATGGCGCTGTATCGTTGACGAAAAGTTGCCACGATATAGACATGCAACTACAGCGTTTGGAAGAAGAACATAAATTAAGTATGTTGTTCATTGAGTGAAAGTACGCAATTATGTCAACACAAAATAAAGACGTCTTTGAAGGCCAACAAGTAAGCGACACACGCGTAATAGACAATGCAGCCTCAGCGGCTTTTGACAGTCAGAGTATTCAACCAAATTGTAGTGGCATGTCAAATAGACGTGGTATTGACTGTCACCCTGAGAGTTTCAATAGACAGCCTCAATTTTATGCGCGACAAATGACGCCTCCAGAACTCCCAATGTTTAGTGGCAAGAGTGAAGAATGGCCACTGTTTATAAGTAGCTACGAAAATTCAACGAAGACGTGTGGCATTAGCAACGAGGTAAATTTGTTACGTTTGCATCGTGCATTAAAAGGTAAGGCACTGGAATACGTAGGCAGTAAGTTAACATTACCGGCGTTGGTGCCACAGGTAATTTCAACATTACGTATGCTTTTCGGCAAGCCGGAGCATATTATTCAGAATTTGTTAGTAAAACTACGTGCTGGGCCAAACGTAAATCCAGCAAAGTTAGAAACGCTTGTACATTTTTCGCTCGACGTAAGAAATATTGTTGCAACTATGGAAGCAGCAAACCTGACAGCACATTTGTGCAACCCTATGCTTATAAACGAACTTGTTGAGAGACTCCCGACGCAAATGAAGCTCGAGTGGGCAATGCATTCAAGACGATTGAACGCTGTGAATCTTACTGTTTTTAGCGCTTGGCTATTTAATTTAGCGGAAGCTGCAAGTAGTGTTGTGAATATCTCTACGGTATGCACGCACGATAATGAAAGACGTAAAGCGCAAAGAGTGAACATGCACGATGAGCGTAATAATTATGACAAGGGCCATAAAAAGATATATACCAACGATTATAAATGTTACGGCTGTGGTGAAATTGGCCATTTTATAGCTCAGTGTGCAGACTTTAGAAAATTAGATTATCAGAAAAAGTGGCGAGTCGTAAACGAAAAAAACTTGTGTCGATCGTGCTTGAAAGTACATAACCAGAAAGTTTGCCGCGAAAGGAAAGAATGTGGTATGAATGAATGTAAAGCAAAACATCATCCCTTGCTCCATAAACCATATGTGGGCAATATTAGCAGCGATGAAGCATCTGTTGTATCAGTGCACAACTTGGTGACTTCAAATGTTTTGTATAGAGTAGTACCAATGACAATACACGCCAATAATAAGAGCGTGAAAGAATACGCATTTCTGGATGAGGGTTCCGGCCCCACGCTGATAGAAAAATCTGTTATGGCGAAGCTTGGTCTGAAAGGCTTGCGTTCCGAGTTGTGTATTAAATGGACAGATGGTAGTGTGCGTGTCGAAAATAATTCTGAGCGTATAGATTTAGAAGTTTCTCCAACCGGAAAGGATCAGACAAAATTTATTTTAAAAGATGTGCAATCTATAAGCAAACTTGACTTACCAAAGCAATCGTTGATTTTTTCAGAACTGACAAATAAATACAAACATCTGCGCGGCTTGCCCGTAGAATCGTATACGAATATTACTCCTAGAATTATTATAGGGCTGAATAACAGAAGGGTAGCCATGCCTTTGAAAGCTAAAGAGGGCCAAGCACACGAACCTGCGGCGTTGAAGACGAGATTAGGTTGGACGGTTTATGGTACTGTATGTCCAGAAGTAGATGGTAAGGCATACATGAATGCGAGTCTGCAATTACACATTTGCGAATGCGGTGGCTACATACGGGATGACGATGCAGCTCTGGATCAAATAATGAAAAGTAACATGAAACTTGAAAATGATGGCATCGCAAATAAAGTGTCCTCGGTTAGCAACGACATTAATATTCGGCAATATGTCCAACGGACTGGAAATAAATTTACGGTAAGACTTTTATGGAAATATGAAAATTTAATGATGCCAGATAATTATGACATGGCTCTGAAAAGATTGATATGCTTTGAACGCAAGCTAGAACGCAATCCAGGCTTAAAGTTACGCGTCAACGATAAAATTTTTGACATGCTAAAAAAGGGCTATATCCGCAAGCTGGAAAAGAGCGAGATAAACCTGCCGCACCCGAGAAAATGGTACTTACCAATTTTTGTTGTTAGCAATCCAAGCAAGCCTGAAAAGATGAGACTAGTCTGGGACGCCGCTGCTGAATACCGCGGAGTATCGTTAAATGGGTATCTCAATAAAGGTCCGGACTTAGTCACCCCTTTAATAAATGTACTTTTCAACTTTCGAATAGGTAAGATTGGAATAAGTGGTGACATATCAGAAATGTTTCACCGTGTTGCGGTAGATACGGAAGATACGCAGTCACAAAGATTTCTTTGGCGGCCAAATAATGTAGCCGTACCAGATGCTTACGTACTCCAAGTAATGTCCTTTGGAGCCAGTTGTTCTCCGTCGCTGGCACAGTGTGTAAAAAATTGTAATGCCGAAACTTTTATTGATATGTCACCAAGAGCAGTAAAGTCAATTACGAATAGACACTACGTAGATGATTTGTTGGATAGTGTCGACACTGTTGAAGAAGCTATTAGACTGGCACAGCAGGTACGACATATCCACGAGCAAGGTAATTTCTACATCAGAAATTGGATGTCTAACTCCAATGAGGTTCTAGCGGCCATAGGCGAAGAAAAAGTACACAATTCATTTTGCCAAGCGGGAAGAAAGGTGGAAAACGTGATTGACCCAGAAAAGGTCCTCGGAATGTGGTGGCGAACACATGATGACGTTTTCACCTACGATTTGAAATTTACCAAAGCTAGTGGCGATATATTATCTGGAAAGAGGCTTCCTACAAAAATACAGTTGCTGAGATTATTGATGTCAATATTTGACCCTATGGGCCTATTAGCGTTTTACACGGTGCAAATGAAGATCCTACTGCAAAATGTCTGGCGTAGCGGAACAGAATGGGATGAAACAATTTCCGAAAGTTTTTCGGAGGAATGGTATAGGTGGTTGTCCGTATTAAAAGAGGTAGAAAAAATGGAAGTTCCCAGATGCTATTTTAAAGGCCACTCAGACCAGCACAGCAATATCCAACTACACATGTTCGTCGACGCCAGCGAAAATGCTTACGCAGCAGTTGCATACTTTCGTATAGAAACAAGTAAAGAAACGCAAACAGCCTTAGTATGTTCCAAAACCAAAGTGGCACCTCTACGACCTATTTCGATTCCTCGTATGGAACTACTGGCTGCGGTATTAGGTGCACGACTGGCTAGAACAATTATAGACAATCACGATCAGAAAATTGAGTCCACTCACCTTTGGGCTGACTCCAGAACAGTCTTGCAATGGTTGAAATCTGATCCAAGGAGCTTTAAGCAATTCGTGATGTTTAGAGTCGCCGAAATACAAGAAATAACAGATGGAATGCAATGGAGATACATTCCTTCCAAGGAAAACGTGGCGGACTTGGCAACAAAATGGGCAAGGAAGCCGGAATTTGACAAAAACAAGCCATGGTTCACCGGTCCATAATTTTTGCGCCACTCCCCTAAACAATGGCCGGCACCATTGAATAATGAAAATAGTACCTCCCAAAATAAAATTAGATATGTGGCAGTTCAAGTGCAGCGGGACATCACCGTAATTGACTATTATAGATTCTCAAAGTGGGAGCGCCTTCTCAGAAGTATGGCATTTGTTAAACGTTTTATAGAGCAAAAGATAAATCGTATGGTCCCCAGTGACAACGTCAACCTGACTAGCGAGCAGTTACTTTGGAGCGAACGTTTTTTAATACGGCTAGTTCAATCCCATGCATACACAAGCGAAATTAAACTACTTAGAATGAACATCGCAAGTAATTTGCCCAAGACAAGCGGCCTTAGAAAACTGTCACCCTTCCTTGATGGAGAAATGATTTTACGTTTACGCAGTCGATTGGAGAACGCTACTGCAATACCAGATGAAACAAAGAACCCCGTAATCCTGCCTAGAAATCACTACATTACCAGTTTAATTGTCGACTATTACCACCGGCAATATAAACACATCCACCACGAGACAGTAATAAACGAATTGTTCAAAAAATATCACATACCAGGCTTACGAGCATTATTTCGTACTATTCGTTATCGCTGCCAAATTTGTAAAAGTAGGAAAGTAGAACCTAGTTGTCCTGAAATGGGCCCCCTTCCGTTAGCACGAGTATCCGCATTCACCAGGCCATTTTCGTATACTGGCGTTGATTTTTTTGGCCTTTTCACTGTCACCGTAGGCAGACGGAGCGAGAAACGATACGGCGCAGTTTTTACATGCCTTACAATACGAGCTGTTCACCTCGAGATGGTATACAGCCTGAATACTCATTCATGTGTAATGGCAATTCGGAACTTCATTGCACGAAGAGGCATGCCGATACAAATGTACAGCGATAATGGAACGAACCTGAAAGCAGCTGAAAAAGAATTGCGTGCAGCACATCGAGAAATAGATTTCCAGTCCCTACAGAATGAATTCACCACACAGCATATGAAATGGACGTTTATCCCTCCAGCCAGTCCACACATGGGCGGGGCTTGGGAACGCATGGTGCGGTCAATAAAGACTGTGCTATACAGAATCGTAACACCAAATCAGAGGTTGAACGATGAAAGACTTTTTAACTTGTTTTTGGAAGTCGAGAGTATTATAAACTCCCGACCTCTAACGTACTTATCGTTAGAGACCGCCGATCAAGAAGCACTCACGCCCAACCATTTTTTGCTGGGTACCACATCCGGGAATAAGCCACCTGGAAAATTCGTCAACAGTGATCAGCACCTGACAAAATCATGGCGCAAGACGCAATTGTTAGCCGACATATTCTGGAAAAGATGGGTTGCTGAGGTGTTACCTAGTATGACAAAGCGAACTATCTGGTTTAAGAAGAGTAAACCCATTCAGATTGGTGATGTGGTAATCATCGTTGACCCAAATTCACCGCGACACTCGTGGCCTCGTGGCATTGTCAATGGGACTATTGTGGGCAAGGATGGCCAGGTACGCAGCGCGCTAGTGAAAACTATACATGGATTATATCATCGACCTGTTGCTAAACTTGCCGTTTTGGATGTCCACCGTGAAGAATAGCGAATTTCAATTGTAATTGGTATGCCCGGTCTCCGACCGTGATACCGGGGTGGAGAATGTTGCAAATTCGCCACAGATCAATTTACTACCTTTATTATAGCCTTGATTATTTTGGTTTTCTGGTAACATTATTATTTCTTTACTTATTTGTGCGATATAGCAATAACGCCTCGCTCTAATAATTTGCTTTATTGTATGCTTGCTTCTCATTTTCGAATTAAACGGCAAGAAAGGAAGACCAAAGTAAGCATGGTTAAGACACACTTATATTTTATATTACATTGAATTTATACACCTTGTTTATTTTATAGTTTTTTAAAGCTTCTCGAATTAAATAAAGTACAAAATATTTGTCCTATTATTAACCGCACAATATTGTTTATCTGTTTGTGGGTGTTCGATTGCTAATGAAGTTGGTCAATCCGAATAGTATAGTTTATTAAATTCTTTGCACGAAAAGAAAACGACGTATATAGTCCACTTAAGTTTTTACATACGAAATGGACGAATTATAGTCAATCTAATTTTTTATAAAATTTTAAAAAATGGACGATGTATAGTCCATTAAATTTTGTATATATAGCCAGTCCATTTAATTTTTTGCATAAAAAATAGACGATGTATAGTCTATATAATTGTTTGCATACGAATCGGACGATTTATAGTCGATAAAATTTTTTCATAAAAAATTGAAAAAAAGACGATATAGCCCATTAAATTATTTTCATAAAAAATTTTTTTGCATGAAAAATGGATGATGTATAGTTTATTAAATTCTTTGCACGAAAAGAAGACGACGTATATAGACCACTTAAGTTTTTACATACGAAATGGACGAATTATAGTCAATTTAATTTTTTGCATAAAAAATAGACGATGTATAGTCTATATAATTGTTTGCATACGAATCGGACGATTTATAGTCGATAAAATTTTTTCATAAAAATTTGAAAAAAAAGACGATGTATAGTCCATTAAATTATTTGCATAAAAAAATTTTTTGCTTGAAAAATGGATGATGTATAGTTTATTAAATTCTTTGCACGAAAAGAAGACAACGTATATAGTCCACTTAAGTTTTTACATACGAAATGGACGAATTATAGTCAATTTAATTTTTTATAAAAATTTTAAAAAATGGACGATGTATAGTCCATTAAATTTTGTATATATAGCATATAAAATAGACGATGTATAGTCTATATAATTGTTTGCATATGAATCGGACGATTTATAGTCGATAAGATTTTTTCATAAAAAATTTAAAAAAAGACGATGTATAGTCCATTAAATTATTTGCATAAAAAAATTTTTTGCTTGAAAAATGGATGATGTATAGTTTATTAAATTCTTTGCACGAAAAGAAGATGACGTATATAGTCCACTTAAGTATTTACATACGAAATGGACGAATTATAGTCAATTTAATTTTTTATAAAATTTTAAAAAATGGACGATGTATAGTCCATTAAATTTTGTATATATAGCCAGTCCATTTAATTTTTTGCATAAAAAATAGACGATGTATAGTCTATATAATTGTTTGCATACGAATCGGACGATTTATAGTCGATAAAATTTTTTCATAAACAATTGAAAAAAGACGATGTATAGCCCATTAAATTTTTTTCATAAAAAAATTTTTTGCTTGAAAAATGGATGATGTATAGTTTATTAAATTCTTTGCACGAAAAGAAGACGACGTATATAGTCCACTTAAGTTTTTACATACGAAATGGACGAATTATAGTCAATTAAATTTTTTATAAAATTTTAATAAATGGACGATGTATAGTCCATTAAATTTTGTATATATAGCCAGTCCATTTAATTTTTTGCATAAAAAATAGACGATGTATAGTCTATATAATTGTTTGCATACGAATCGGACGATTTATAGTCGATAAAATTTATTCATAAAAAATTGAAAAAAAGACGATGTATAACCCATTAAATTTTTTTCATAAAAAAATTTTTTACATGAAAAATGGATGATGTATAGTTTATTAAATTCTTTGCACGAAAAGAAGACGACGTATATAGTCCACTTAAGTTTTTACATACGAAATGGACGAATTATAGTCAATTAAATTTTTTATAAAAATTTTTTAAAATGGACGATGTATAGTCCATTAAATTTTGTATATATAGCCAGTCCATTTAATTTTTTGCATAAAAAATAGACGATGTATAGTCTATATAGTTGTTTGCATACGAATCGGACGATTTATAGTCGATAAAATTTTTTCATAAAAAATTGAAAAAAGACGATGTATAGCCCATTAAATTTTTTTCATAAAAAAATTTTTTGCTTGAAAAATGGATGATGTATAGTTTATTAAATTCTTTGCACGAAAAGAAGACGACGTATATAGTCCACTTAAGTTTTTACATACGAAATGGACGAATTATAGTCAATTAAATTTTTTATAAAATTTTAAAAAATGGACGATGTATAGTCCATTAAATTTTGTATATATAGCATATAAAATAGACGATGTATAGTCTATATAATTGTTTGCATATGAATCGGACGATTTATAGTCGATAATTTTTTAATAAAAAATTGAAAAAAAGACGATGTGTAGCCCATTAAATTTTTTTCATAAAAAAATTTTTTCCATGAAAAATGGATGATGTATAGTTTATTAAATTCTTTGCACGAAAAGAAGACGACGTATATAGTCCACTTAAGTTTTTACATACGAAATGGACGAATTATAGTCAATTAAATTTTTTATAAAAATTTTTTAAAATGGACGATGTATAGTCCATTCAATTTTGTATATATAGCCAGTCCATTTAATTTTTTGCATAAAAAATAGACGATGTATAGTCTATATAATTGTTTGCATACGAATCGGACGATTTATAGTCGATAAAATTTTTTCATAAAAAATTGAAAAAAGACGATGTATAGCCCATTAAATTTTTTTCATAAAAAATTTTTTTGCTTGAAAAATGGATGATGTATAGTTTATTAAATTCTTTGCACGAAAAGAAGACGACGTATATAGTCCACTTAAGTTTTTACATACGAAATGGACGAATTATAGTCAATTAAATTTTTATAAAATTTTAAAAAATGGACGATGTATAGTCCATTAAATTTTGTATATATAGCCAGTCCATTTAATTTTTTGCATAAAAAATAGACGATGTATAGTCTATATAATTGTTTGCATATGAATCGGACGATTTATAGTCGATAAAATTTTTTCATAAAATATTGAAAAAAAGACGATGTATAGTCCATAAATTTTTTTTCATAAAAAAAATTTTTGCTTGAAAAATGGATGATGTATAGTTTATTAAATTCTTTGCACGAAAAGAAGATGACGTATATAGTCCACTTAAGTATTTACATACGAAATGGACGAATTATAGTCAATTTAATTTTTTATAAAAATTTTTAAGAAATGGACGATGTATAGTCCATTAAATTTTGTATATATAGCATATAAAATAGACGATGTATAGTCTATATAATTGTTTGCATATGAATCGGACGATTTATAGTCGATAATTTTTTAATAAAAAATTGAAAAAAAGACGATGTGTAGCCCATTAAATTTTTTTCATAAAAAAATTTTTTCCATGAAAAATGGATGATGTATAGTTTATTAAATTCTTTGCACGAAAAGAAGACGACGTATATAGTCCACTTAAGTTTTTACATACGAAATGGACGAATTATAGTCAATTAAATTTTTTATAAAAATTTTTTAAAATGGACGATGTATAGTCCATTCAATTTTGTATATATAGCCAGTCCATTTAATTTTTTGCATAAAAAATAGACGATGTATAGTCTATATAATTGTTTGCATACGAATCGGACGATTTATAGTCGATAAAATTTTTTCATAAAAAATTGAAAAAAGACGATGTATAGCCCATTAAATTTTTTTCATAAAAAATTTTTTTGCTTGAAAAATGGATGATGTATAGTTTATTAAATTCTTTGCACGAAAAGAAGACGACGTATATAGTCCACTTAAGTTTTTACATACAAAATGGACGAATTATAGTCAATTAAATTTTTTATAAAATTTTAAAAAATGGACGATGTATAGTCCATTAAATTTTGTATATATAGCCAGTCCATTTAATTTTTTGCATAAAAAATAGACGATGTATAGTCTATATAATTGTTTGCATACGAATCGGACAATTTATAGTCGATAAAATTTTTTTCATAAAAAAATTTTTTGCTTGAAAAATGGATGATGTATAGTTTATTAAATTCTTTGCACGAAAAAAAGATGACGTATATAGTCCACTTAAGTATTTACATACGAAATGGACGAATTATAGTCAATTTAATTTTTTATAAAATTTTAAAAAATGTACGATGTATAGTCCATTAAATTTTGTATATATAGCCAGTCCATTTAATTTTTTGCATAAAAAATAGACGATGTATAGTCTATATAATTGTTTGCATACGAATCGGACGATTTATAGTCGATAACATTTTTTCATAAAAAATTAAAAAAAAAAAGATGTATAGTCCATAAAATTTTTTTCATAAAAAAATTTTTTGCTTGAAAAATGGATGATGTATAGTTTATTAAATTCTTTGCACGATAAGAAGATGACGTATATAGTCCACTTAAGTATTTACATACGAAATGGACGAATTATAGTCAATTTAATTTTTTATAAAATTTTAAAAAATGGACGATGTATAGTCCATTAAATTTTGTATATATAGCCAGTCCATTTAATTTTTTGCATAAAAAATAGACGATGTATAGTCTATATAATTGTTTGCATACGAATCGAACGATTTATAGTCGATAAAATTTTTTCATAAAAAATTGAAAAAAGACGATGTATAGCCCATTAAATTTTTTTCATAAAAAAATTTTTTGCTTGAAAAATGGATTATGTATAGTTTATTAAATTCTTTGCACGAAAAGAAGACGACGTATATAGTCCACTTAAGTTTTTACATACGAAATGGACGAATTATAGTCAATTAAATTTTTTATAAAATTTTAAAAAATGGACGATGTATAGTCCATTAAATTTTGTATATATAGCCAGTCCATTTAATTTTTTTGCATAAAAAATAGACGATGTATAGTCTATATAATTGTTTGCATACGAATCGGACGATTTATAGTCGATAAAATTTTTTCATAAAAAATTAAAAAAAAGACGATGTATAGCCCATTAAATTTTTTTCATAAAAAAATTTTTTCCATGGAAAATGGATGATGTATAGTTTATTAAATTCTCTGCACGAAAAGAAGACGACGTATATAGTCCACTTAAGTTTTTACATACGAAATGGACGAATTATAGTCAATTTAATTTTTTATAAAAATTTTAAAAATGGACGATGTATAGTCCATTAAATTTTTTATATATAGCCAGTCCATTTAATTTTTTGCATTAAAAATAGACGATGTATAGTCTATATAATTGTTTGCATACGAATCAGACGATTTATAGTCGATAAAATTTTTTCATAAAAAATTGAAAAAAGATGATGTATAGCCCATTAAATTTTTTTCATAAAAAAATTTTTTGCATGAAAAATGGATGATGTATAGTTTATTAAATTCTTTGCACGAAAAGAAGACGACGTATATAGTCCACTTAAGTTTTTACATACGAAATGGACGAATTATAGTCAATTTAATTTTTTATAAAAATTTTAAAAATGGACGATGTATAGTCCATTAAATTTTGTATATATAGCCAGTCCATTTAATTTTTTGCATAAAAAATAGACGATGTATAGTCTATATAATTGTTTGCATATGAATCAGACGATTTATAGTCGATAAAATTTTTTCATAAAAAATTGAAAAAAGATGATGTATAGCCCATTAAATTTTTTTCATAAAAAATTTTTTTGCATGAAAATGGATGATGTATAGTTTATTAAATTCTTTGCACGAAAAGAAGACGACGTATATAGTCCACTTAAGTTTTTACATACGAAATGGACGAATTATAGTCAATTAAATTTTTTATAAAATTTTAAAAAATGGACGATGTATAGTCCATTAAATTTTGTATATATAGCCAGTCCATTTAATTTTTTGCATAAAAAATAGACGATGTATAGTCTATATAATTGTTTGCATACGAATCGGACGATTTATAGTCGATAACATTTTTTCATAAAAAATTTAAAAAAAGACGATGTATAAGTCCATAAAATTTTTTTCATAAAAAAATTTTTTGCTTGAAAAATGGATGATGTATAGTTTATTAAATTCTTTGCACGAAAAGAAGATGACGTATATAGTCCACTTAAGTATTTACATACGAAATGGACGAATTATAGTCAATTTTATTTTTTATAAAAATTTTAAAAAATGGACGATGTATAGTCCATTAAATTTTGTATATATAGCATATAAAATAGACGATGTATAGTCTATATAATTGTTTGCATATGAATCGGACGATTTATAGTCGATAATTTTTTAATAAAAAATTGAAAAAAAGACGATGTGTAGCCCATTAAATTTTTTTCATAAAAAAATTTTTTCCATGAAAAATGGATGATGTATAGTTTATTAAATTCTTTGCACGAAAAGAAGACGACGTATATAGTCCACTTAAGTTTTTACATACGAAATGGACGAATTATAGTCAATTTAATTTTTTATAAAAATTTTAAAAAATGGACGATGTATAGTCCATTAAATTTTGTATATATAGCCAGTCCATTTAATTTTTTGCATAAAAAATAGAAGATGTATAGTCTATATAATTGTTTGCATACGAATCGGACGATTTATAGTCGATAAAATTTTTTCATAAAAAATTGAAAAAAGACGATGTATAGCCCATTAAATTTTTTTCATAAAAAATTTTTTTGCTTGAAAAATGGATGATGTATAGTTTATTAAATTCTTTGCACGAAAAGAAGACGACGTATATAGTCCACTTAAGTTTTTACATACGAAATGGACGAATTATAGTCAATTAAATTTTTTATAAAATTTTAAAAAATGGACGATGTATAGTCCATTAAATTTTGTATATATAGCCAGTCCATTTAATTTTTTGCATAAAAAATAGACGATGTATAGTCTATATAATTGTTTGCATACGAATCGGACGATTTATAGTCGATAAAATTTTTTTCATAAAAAAATTTTTTGCTTGAAAAATGGATGATGTATAGTTTATTAAATTCTTTGCACGAAAAGAAGATGACGTATATAGTCCACTTAAGTATTTACATACGAAATGGACGAATTATAGTCAATTTAATTTTTTATAAAATTTTAAAAAATGGACGATGTATAGTCCATTAAATTTTGTATATATAGCCAGTCCATTTAATTTTTTGCATAAAAAATAGACGATGTATAGTCTATATAATTGTTTGCATACGAATCGAACGATTTATAGTCGATAAAATTTTTTCATAAAAAATTGAAAAAAGACGATGTATAGCCCATTAAATTTTTTTCATAAAAAAATTTTTTGCTTGAAAAATGGATTATGTATAGTTTATTAAATTCTTTGCACGAAAAGAAGACGACGTATATAGTCCACTTAAGTTTTTACATACGAAATGGACGAATTATAGTCAATTAAATTTTTTATAAAATTTTAAAAAATGGACGATGTATAGTCCATTAAATTTTGTATATATAGCCAGTCCATTTAATTTTTTTGCATTAAAAATAGACGATGTATAGTCTATATAATTGTTTGCATACGAATCGGACGATTTATAGTCGATAAAATTTTTTCATAAAAAATTAAAAAAAAGACGATGTATAGCCCATTAAATTTTTTTCATAAAAAAATTTTTTCCATGGAAAATGGATGATGTATAGTTTATTAAATTCTCTGCACGAAAAGAAGACGACGTATATAGTCCACTTAAGTTTTTACATACGAAATGGACGAATTATAGTCAATTTAATTTTTTATAAAAATTTTAAAAATGGACGATGTATAGTCCATTAAATTTTTTATATATAGCCAGTCCATTTAATTTTTTGCATTAAAAATAGACGATGTATAGTCTATATAATTGTTTGCATACGAATCAGACGATTTATAGTCGATAAAATTTTTTCATAAAAAATTGAAAAAAGATGATTATAGCCCATTAAATTTTTTTCATAAAAAAATTTTTTGCATGAAAAATGGATGATGTATAGTTTATTAAATTCTTTGCACGAAAAGAAGACGACGTATATAGTCCACTTAAGTTTTTGCATACGAAATGGACGAATTATAGTCAATTAAATTTTTTATAAAATTTTAAAAAATGGACGATGTATAGTCCATTAAATTTTGTATATATAGCCAGTCCATTTAATTTTTTGCATAAAAAATAGACGATGTATAGTCTATATAATTGTTTGCATACGAATCGGACGATTTATAGTCGATAACATTTTTTCATAAAAAATTTAAAAAAAGACGATGTATAGTCCATAAAATTTTTTTCATAAAAAAATTTTTTGCTTGAAAAATGGATGATGTATAGTTTATTAAATTCGTTGCACGAAAAGAAGATGACGTATATAGTCCACTTAAGTATTTACATACGAAATGGACGAATTATAGTCAATTTTATTTTTTATAAAAATTTTAAAAAATGGACGATGTATAGTCCATTAAATTTTGTATATATAGCATATAAAATAGACGATGTATAGTCTATATAATTGTTTGCATATGAATCGGACGATTTATAGTCGATAATTTTTTAATAAAAAATTGAAAAAAAGACGATGTGTAGCCCATTAAATTTTTTTCATAAAAAAATTTTTTCCATGAAAAATGGATGATGTATAGTTTATTAAATTCTTTGCACGAAAAGAAGACGACGTATATAGTCCACTTAAGTTTTTACATACGAAATGGACGAATTATAGTCAATTTAATTTTTTATAAAAATTTTAAAAAATGGACGATGTATAGTCCATTAAATTTTGTATATATAGCCAGTCCATTTAATTTTTTGCATAAAAAATAGACGATGTATAGTCTATATAATTGTTTGCATACGAATCGAACGATTTATAGTCGATAAAATTTTTTCATAAAAAATTGAAAAAAGACGATGTATAGCCCATTAAATTTTTTTCATAAAAAAATTTTTTGCTTGAAAAATGGATGATGTATAGTTTATTAAATTCTTTGCACGAAAAGAAGACGACGTATATAGTCCACTTAAGTTTTTACATACGAAATGGACGAATTATAGTCAATTAAATTTTTTATAAAATTTTAAAAAATGGACGATGTATAGCCCATTAAATTTTGTATATATAGCCAGTCCATTTAATTTTTTGCATAAAAAATAGACGATTATAGTCTATATAATTGTTTGCATACGAATCGGACGATTTATAGTCGATAAAATTTTTTCATAAAAAATTGAAAAAAGACGATGTATAGCCCATTAAATTTTTTTCATAAAAAAATTTTTTGCTTGAAAAATGGATGATGTATAGTTTATTAAATTCTTTGCACGAAAAGAAGACGACGTATATAGTCCACTTAAGTTTTTACATACGAAATGGACGAATTATAGTCAATTAAATTTTTTATAAAATTTTAAAAAATGGACGATGTATAGTCCATTAAATTTTGTATATATAGCCAGTCCATTTAATTTTTTGCATAAAAATAGACGATGTATAGTCTATATAATTGTTTGCATACGAATCGGACGATTTATAGTCGATAAAATTTTTTCATAAAAAATTAAAAAAAGACGATGTATAGCCCATTAAATTTTTTTCATAAAAATTTTTTTTCCATGGAAAATGGATGATGTATAGTTTATTAAATTCTTTGCACGAAAAGAAGACGACGTATATAGTCCACTTAAGTTTTTACATACGAAATGGACGAATTATAGTCAATTAAATTTTTTATAAAATTTTAAAAAATGGACGATGTATAGTCCATTAAATTTTGTATATATAGCCAGTCCATTTAATTTTTTGCATAAAAAATAGACGATGTATAGTCTATATAATTGTTTGCATACGAATCGGACGATTTATAGTCGATAAAATTTTTTCATAAAAAATTGAAAAAAGACGATGTATAGTCCATAAAATTTTTTTCATAAAAAAATTTTTTGCTTGAAAAATGGATGATGTATAGTTTATTAAATTCTTTGCACGAAAAGAAGATGACGTATATAGTCCACTTAAGTATTTACATACGAAATGGACGAATTATAGTCAATTTAATTTTTTATAAAATTTTAAAAAATGGACGATGTATAGTCCATTAAATTTTGTATATATAGCCAGTCCATTTAATTTTTTGCATAAAAAATAGACGATGTATAGTCTATATAATTGTTTGCATACGAATCGGACGATTTATAGTCGATAACATTTTTTCATAAAAAATTTAAAAAAAGACGATGTATAGTCCATAAAATTTTTTTCATAAAAAAATTTTTTGCTTGAAAAATGGATGATGTATAGTTTATTAAATTCTTTGCACGAAAAGAAGATGACACATATAGTCCACTTAAGTATTTACATACGAAATGGACGAATTATAGTCAATTTAATTTTTTATAAAATTTTAAAAAATGGACGATGTATAGTCCATTAAATTTTGTATATATAGCCAGTCCATTTAATTTTTTGCATTAAAAATAGACGATGTATAGTCTATATAATTGTTTGCATACGAATCAGACGATTTATAGTCGATAAAATTTTTTCATAAAAAATTGAAAAAAGATGATGTATAGCCCATTAAATTTTTTTCATAAAAAAATTTTTTGCATGAAAAATGGATGTTGTATAGTTTATTAAATTCTTTGCACGAAAAGAAGACGACGTATATAGTCCACTTAAGTTTTTACATACGAAATGGACGAATTATAGTCAATTTAATTTTTTATAAAAATTTTAAAAATGGACGATGTATAGTCCATTAAATTTTGTATATATAGCCAGTCCATTTAATTTTTTGCATAAAAAATAGACGATGTATAGTCTATATAATTGTTTGCATATGAATCAGACGATTTATAGTCGATAAAATTTTTTCATAAAAAATTGAAAAAAGATGATGTATAGCCCATTAAATTTTTTTCATAAAAAAATTTTTTGCATGAAAATGGATGATGTATAGTTTATTAAATTCTTTGCACGAAAAGAAGACGACGTATATAGTCCACTTAAGTTTTTACATACGAAATGGACGAATTATAGTCAATTAAATTTTTTATAAAAATTTTTTAAAATGAACGATGTATAGTCCATTAAATTTTGTATATATAGCCAGTCCATTTAATTTTTTGCATAAAAAATAGACGATGTATAGTCTATATAATTGTTTGCATACGAATCGGACGATTTATAGTCGATAAAATTTTTTCATAAAAAATTAAAAAAAGACGATGTATAGCCCATTAAATTTTTTTCATAAAAATTTTTTTTCCATGGAAAATGGATGATGTATAGTTTATTAAATTCTTTGCACGAAAAGAAGACGACGTATATAGTCCACTTAAGTTTTTGCATACGAAATGGACGAATTATAGTCAATTAAATTTTTTATAAAATTTTAAAAAATGGACGATGTATAGTCCATTAAATTTTGTATATATAGCCAGTCCATTTAATTTTTTGCATAAAAAATAGACGATGTATAGTCTATATAATTGTTTGCATACGAATCGGACGATTTATAGTCGATAAAATTTTTTCATAAAAAATTGAAAAAAAGACGATGTATAGCCCATTAAATTATTTTCATAAAAAAATTTTTTGCATGAAAAATGGATGATGTATAGTTTATTAAATTCTTTGCACGAAAAGAAGACGACGTATATAGACCACTTAAGTTTTTACATACGAAAATTTTAAAAATGGACGATGTATAGTCCATTAAATTTTGTATATATAGCCAGTCCATTTAATTTTTTGCATAAAAAATAGACGATGTATAGTCTATATAATTGTTTGCATACGAATCGGACGATTTATAGTCGATAAAATTTTTTCATAAAAAATTAAAAAAAAGACGATGTATAGCCCATTAAATTTTTTTCATAAAAAAATTTTTTCCATGGAAAATGGATGATGTATAGTTTATTAAATTCTTTGCACGAAAAGAAGACGACGTAGATAGTCCACTTAAGTTTTTGCATACGAAATGGAAGAATTATAGTCAATTTAATTTTTTATAAAAATTTTAAAAAATGGACGATGTATAGTCCATTAAATTTTGTATATATAGCCAGTCCATTTAATTTTTTGCATAAAAAATAGACGATGTATAGTCTATATAATTGTTTGCATACGAATCGAACGATTTATAGTCGATAAAATTTTTTCATAAAAAATTGAAAAAAGACGATGTATAGCCCATTAAATTTTTTTCATAAAAAAATTTTTTGCTTGAAAAATGGATGATGTATAGTTTATTAAATTCTTTGCACGAAAAGAAGACGACGTATATAGTCCACTTAAGTTTTTACATACGAAATGGACGAATTATAGTCAATTAAATTTTTTATAAAATTTTAAAAAATGGACGATGTATAGTCCATTAAATTTTGTATATATAGCCAGTCCATTTAATTTTTTTGCATAAAAAATAGACGATGTATAGTCTATATAATTGTTTGCATACGAATCGGACGATTTATAGTCGATACAATTTTTTCATAAAAAATTAAAAAAAAAACGATGTATAGCCCATTAAATTTTTTTCATAAAAAAATTTTTTCCATGGAAAATGGATGATGTATAGTTTATTAAATTCTCTGCACGAAAAGAAGACGACGTATATAGTCCACTTAAGTTTTTACATACGAAATGGACGAATTATAGTCAATTTAATTTTTTATAAAAATTTTAAAAATGGACGATGTATAGTCCATTAAATTTTTTATATATAGCCAGTCCATTTAATTTTTTGCATTAAAAATAGACGATGTATAGTCTATATAATTGTTTGCATACGAATCAGACGATTTATAGTCGATAAAATTTTTTCATAAAAAATTGAAAAAAGATGATGTATAGCCCATTAAATTTTTTTCATAAAAAAGTTTTTTGCATGAAAAATGGATGATGTATAGTTTATTAAATTCTTTGCACGAAAAGAAGACGACGTATATAGTCCACTTAAGTTTTTACATACGAAATGGACGAATTATAGTCAATTTAATTTTTTATAAAAATTTTAAAAATGGACGATGTATAGTCCATTAAATTTTGTATATATAGCCAGTCCATTTAATTTTTTGCATAAAAAATAGACGATGTATAGTCTATATAATTGTTTGCATATGAATCAGACGATTTATAGTCGATAAAATTTTTTCATAAAAAATTGAAAAAAGATGATGTATAGCCCATTAAATTTTTTTCATAAAAAAATTTTTTGCATGAAAATGGATGATGTATAGTTTATTAAATTCTTTGCACGAAAAGAAGACGACGTATATAGTCCACTTAAGTTTTTACATACGAAATGGACGAATTATAGTCAATTAAATTTTTTATAAAAATTTTTTAAAATGGACGATGTATAGTCCATTAAATTTTGTATATATAGCCAGTCCATTTAATTTTTTGCATAAAAAATAGACGATGTATAGTCTATATAATTGTTTGCATACGAATCGGACGATTTATAGTCGATAAAATTTTTTCATAAAAAATTAAAAAAAGACGATGTATGCCTATTAAATTTTTTTCATAAAAATTTTTTTTCCATGGAAAATGGATGATGTATAGTTTATTAAATTCTTTGCACGAAAAGAAGACGACGTATATAGTCCACTTAAGTTTTTGCATACGAAATGGACGAATTATAGTCAATTAAATTTTTTATAAAATTTTAAAAAATGGACGATGTATAGTCCATTAAATTTTGTATATATAGCCAGTCCATTTAATTTTTTGCATAAAAAATAGACGACGTATAGTCTATATAATTGTTTGCATACGAATCGGACGATTTATAGTCGATAAAATTTTTTCATAAAAAATTGAAAAAAAGACGATGTATAGCCCATTAAATTATTTTCATAAAAAAATTTTTTGCATGAAAAATGGATGATGTATAGTTTATTAAATTCTTTGCACGAAAAGAAGACGACGTATATAGACCACTTAAGTTTTTACATACGAAAATTTTAAAAATGGACGATGTATAGTCCATTAAATTTTGTATATATAGCCAGTCCATTTAATTTTTTGCATAAAAAATAGACGATGTATAGTCTATATATTTGTTTGCATACGAATCGGACGATTTATAGTCGATAAAATTTTTTCATAAAAAATTGAAAAAAAGACGATGTATAGCCCATTAAATTATTTTCATAAAAAAATTTTTTACATGAAAAATGGATGATGTATAGTTTATTAAATTCTTTGCACGAAAAGAAGTCGACGTATATAGTCCACTTAAGTTTTTACATACGAAATGGACGAATTATAGTCAATTTAATTTTTTATAAAAATTTTAAAAATGGACGATGTATAGTCCATTAAATTTTGTATATATAGCCAGTCCATTTAATTTTTTGCATAAAAAATAGACGATGTATAGTCTATATAATTGTTTGCATACGAATCGGACGATTTATAGTCGGTAACATTTTTTCATAAAAAATTTAAAAAAAAGACGATGTATAGTCCATAAAATTTTTTTCATAAAAAAATTTTTTGCTTGAAAAATGGATGATGTATAGTTTATTAAATTCTTTGCACGAAAAGAAGATGACGTATATAGACCACTTAAGTATTTACATACGAAATGGACGAATTATAGTCAATTTAATTTTTTATAAAATTTTAAAAAATGGACGATGTATAGTCCATTAAATTTTGTATATATAGCCAGTCCATTTAATTTTTTGCATAAAAAATAGACGATGTATAGTCTATATAATTGTTTGCATACGAATCGGACGATTTATAGTCGATAAAATTTTTTCATAAAAAATTAAAAAAAGACGATGTATAGCCCATTAAATTTTTTTCGTAAAAAAATTTTTTCCATGGAAAATGGATGATGTATAGTTTATTAAATTCTTTGCACGAAAAGAAGACGACGTATATAGTCCACTTAAGTTTTTGCATACAAAATGGAAGAATTATAGTCAATTTTATTTTTTATAAAAATTTTAAAAAATGGACGATGTATAGTCCATTAAATTTTGTATATATAGCATATAAAATAGATGATGTATAGTCTATATAATTGTTTGCATACGAATCGGACGATTTATAGTCGATAAAATTTTTTCATAAAAAATTAAAAAAAGACGATGTATAGCCCATTAAATTTTTTTCGTAAAAAAATTTTTTCCATGGAAAATGGATGATGTATAGTTTATTAAATTCTTTGCACGAAAAGAAGACGACGTATATAGTCCACTTAAGTTTTTGCATACAAAATGGAAGAATTATAGTCAATTTTATTTTTTATAAAAATTTTAAAAAATGGACGATGTATAGTCCATTAAATTTTGTATATATAGCATATAAACTAGACGATGTATAGTCTATATAATTGTTTGCATACGAATCGGACGATTTATAGTCGATAACATTTTTTCATAAAAAATTTAAAAAAAGACGATGTATAGTCCATAAAATTTTTTTCATAAAAAAATTTTTTGCTTGAAAAATGGATGATGTATAGTTTATTAAATTCGTTGCACGAAAAGAAGATGACGTATATAGTCCACTTAAGTATTTACATACGAAATGGACGAATTATAGTCAATTTTATTTTTTATAAAAATTTTAAAAAATGGACGATGTATAGTCCATTAAATTTTGTATATATAGCATATAAAATAGACGATGTATAGTCTATATAATTGTTTGCATATGAATCGGACGATTTATAGTCGATAATTTTTTAATAAAAAATTGAAAAAAAGACGATGTGTAGCCCATTAAATTTTTTTCATAAAAAAATTTTTTCCATGAAAAATGGATGATGTATAGTTTATTAAATTCTTTGCACGAAAAGAAGACGACGTATATAGTCCACTTAAGTTTTTACATACGAAATGGACGAATTATAGTCAATTTAATTTTTTATAAAAATTTTAAAAAATGGACGATGTATAGTCCATTAAATTTTGTATATATAGCCAGTCCATTTAATTTTTTGCATAAAAAATAGACGATGTATAGTCTATATAATTGTTTGCATACGAATCGAACGATTTATAGTCGATAAAATTTTTTCATAAAAAATTGAAAAAAGACGATGTATAGCCCATTAAATTTTTTTCATAAAAAAATTTTTTGCTTGAAAAATGGATGATGTATAGTTTATTAAATTCTTTGCACGAAAAGAAGACGACGTATATAGTCCACTTAAGTTTTTACATACGAAATGGACGAATTATAGTCAATTAAATTTTTTATAAAATTTTAAAAAATGGACGATGTATAGTCCATTAAATTTTGTATATATAGCCAGTCCATTTAATTTTTTGCATAAAAAATAGACGATTATAGTCTATATAATTGTTTGCATACGAATCGGACGATTTATAGTCGATAAAATTTTTTCATAAAAAATTGAAAAAAGACGATGTATAGCCCATTAAATTTTTTTCATAAAAAAATTTTTTGCTTGAAAAATGGATGATGTATAGTTTATTAAATTCTTTGCACGAAAAGAAGACGACGTATATAGTCCACTTAAGTTTTTACATACGAAATGGACGAATTATAGTCAATTAAATTTTTTATAAAATTTTAAAAAATGGACGATGTATAGTCCATTAAATTTTGTATATATAGCCAGTCCATTTAATTTTTTGCATAAAAATAGACGATGTATAGTCTATATAATTGTTTGCATACGAATCGGACGATTTATAGTCGATAAAATTTTTTCATAAAAAATTAAAAAAAGACGATGTATAGCCCATTAAATTTTTTTCATAAAAATTTTTTTTCCATGGAAAATGGATGATGTATAGTTTATTAAATTCTTTGCACGAAAAGAAGACGACGTATATAGTCCACTTAAGTTTTTACATACGAAATGGACGAATTATAGTCAATTAAATTTTTTATAAAATTTTAAAAAATGGACGATGTATAGTCCATTAAATTTTGTATATATAGCCAGTCCATTTAATTTTTTGCATAAAAAATAGACGATGTATAGTCTATATAATTGTTTGCATACGAATCGGGCGATTTATAGTCGATAAAATTTTTTCATAAAAAATTGAAAAAAAGACGATGTATAGTCCATAAAATTTTTTTCATAAAAAAATTTTTTGCTTGAAAAATGGATGATGTATAGTTTATTAAATTCTTTGCACGAAAAGAAGATGACGTATATAGTCCACTTAAGTATTTACATACGAAATGGACGAATTATAGTCAATTTAATTTTTTATAAAATTTTAAAAAATGGACGATGTATAGTCCATTAAATTTTGTATATATAGCCAGTCCATTTAATTTTTTGCATAAAAAATAGACGATGTATAGTCTATATAATTGTTTGCATACGAATCGGACGATTTATAGTCGATAACATTTTTTCATAAAAAATTTAAAAAAAGACGATGTATAGTCCATAAAATTTTTTTCATAAAAAAATTTTTTGCTTGAAAAATGGATGATGTATAGTTTATTAAATTCTTTGCACGAAAAGAAGATGACACATATAGTCCACTTAAGTATTTACATACGAAATGGACGAATTATAGTCAATTTAATTTTTTATAAAATTTTAAAAAATGGACGATGTATAGTCCATTAAATTTTGTATATATAGCCAGTCCATTTAATTTTTTGCATTAAAAATAGACGATGTATAGTCTATATAATTGTTTGCATACGAATCAGACGATTTATAGTCGATAAAATTTTTTCATAAAAAATTGAAAAAAGATGATGTATAGCCCATTAAATTTTTTTCATAAAAAAATTTTTTGCATGAAAAATGGATGTTGTATAGTTTATTAAATTCTTTGCACGAAAAGAAGACGACGTATATAGTCCACTTAAGTTTTTACATACAAAATGGACGAATTATAGTCAATTTAATTTTTTATAAAAATTTTAAAAATGGACGATGTATAGTCCATTAAATTTTGTATATATAGCCAGTCCATTTAATTTTTTGCATAAAAAATAGACGATGTATAGTCTATATAATTGTTTGCATATGAATCAGACGATTTATAGTCGATAAAATTTTTTCATAAAAAATTGAAAAAAGATGATGTATAGCCCATTAAATTTTTTTCATAAAAAAATTTTTTCCATGAAAATGGATGATGTATAGTTTATTAAATTCTTTGCACGAAAAGAAGACGACGTATATAGTCCACTTAAGTTTTTACATACGAAATGGACGAATTATAGTCAATTAAATTTTTTATAAAAATTTTTTAAAATGAACGATGTATAGTCCATTAAATTTTGTATATATAGCCAGTCCATTTAATTTTTTGCATAAAAAATAGACGATGTATAGTCTATATAATTGTTTGCATACGAATCGGAAGATTTATAGTCGATAAAATTTTTTCATAAAAAATTAAAAAAAGACGATGTATAGCCCATTAAATTTTTTTCATAAAATTTTTTTTTCCATGGAAAATGGATGATGTATAGTTTATTAAATTCTTTGCACGAAAAGAAGACGACGTATATAGTCCACTTAAGTTTTTGCATACGAAATGGACGAATTATAGTCAATTAAATTTTTTATAAAATTTTAAAAAATGGACGATGTATAGTCCATTAAATTTTGTATATATAGCCAGTCCATTTAATTTTTTTGCATAAAAAATAGACGATGTATAGTCTATATAATTGTTTGCATATGAATCAGACGATTTATAGTCGATAAAATTTTTTCATAAAAAATTGAAAAAAGATGATGTATAGCCCATTAAATTTTTTTCATAAAAAAATTTTTTGCATGAAAATGGATGATGTATAGTTTATTAAATTCTTTGCACGAAAAGAAGACGACGTATATAGTCCACTTAAGTTTTTACATACGAAATGGACGAATTATAGTCAATTAAATTTTTTATAAAAATTTTTTAAAATGGACGATGTATAGTCCATTAAATTTTGTATATATAGCCAGTCCATTTAATTTTTTGCATAAAAAATAGACGATGTATAGTCTATATAATTGTTTGCATACGAATCGGACGATTTATAGTCGATAAAATTTTTTCATAAAAAATTAAAAAAAGACGATGTATGCCTATTAAATTTTTTTCATAAAAATTTTTTTTCCATGGAAAATGGATGATGTATAGTTTATTAAATTCTTTGCACGAAAAGAAGACGACGTATATAGTCCACTTAAGTTTTTGCATACGAAATGGACGAATTATAGTCAATTAAATTTTTTATAAAATTTTAAAAAATGGACGATGTATAGTCCATTAAATTTTGTATATATAGCCAGTCCATTTAATTTTTTGCATAAAAAATAGACGACGTATAGTCTATATAATTGTTTGCATACGAATCGGACGATTTATAGTCGATAAAATTTTTTCATAAAAAATTGAAAAAAAGACGATGTATAGCCCATTAAATTATTTTCATAAAAAAATTTTTTGCATGAAAAATGGATGATGTATAGTTTATTAAATTCTTTGCACGAAAAGAAGACGACGTATATAGACCACTTAAGTTTTTACATACGAAAATTTTAAAAATGGACGATGTATAGTCCATTAAATTTTGTATATATAGCCAGTCCATTTAATTTTTTGCATAAAAAATAGACGATGTATAGTCTATATATTTGTTTGCATACGAATCGGACGATTTATAGTCGATAAAATTTTTTCATAAAAAATTGAAAAAAAGACGATGTATAGCCCATTAAATTATTTTCATAAAAAAATTTTTTACATGAAAAATGGATGATGTATAGTTTATTAAATTCTTTGCACGAAAAGAAGTCGACGTATATAGTCCACTTAAGTTTTTACATACGAAATGGACGAATTATAGTCAATTTAATTTTTTATAAAAATTTTAAAAATGGACGATGTATAGTCCATTAAATTTTGTATATATAGCCAGTCCATTTAATTTTTTGCATAAAAAATAGACGATGTATAGTCTATATAATTGTTTGCATACGAATCGGACGATTTATAGTCGGTAACATTTTTTCATAAAAAATTTAAAAAAAAGACGATGTATAGTCCATAAAATTTTTTTCATAAAAAAATTTTTTGCTTGAAAAATGGATGATGTATAGTTTATTAAATTCTTTGCACGAAAAGAAGATGACGTATATAGACCACTTAAGTATTTACATACGAAATGGACGAATTATAGTCAATTTAATTTTTTATAAAATTTTAAAAAATGGACGATGTATAGTCCATTAAATTTTGTATATATAGCCAGTCCATTTAATTTTTTGCATAAAAAATAGACGATGTATAGTCTATATAATTGTTTGCATACGAATCGGACGATTTATAGTCGATAAAATTTTTTCATAAAAAATTAAAAAAGACGATGTATAGCCCATTAAATTTTTTTCGTAAAAAAATTTTTTCCATGGAAAATGGATGATGTATAGTTTATTAAATTCTTTGCACGAAAAGAAGACGACGTATATAGTCCACTTAAGTTTTTGCATACAAAATGGAAGAATTATAGTCAATTTTATTTTTTATAAAAATTTTAAAAAATGGACGATGTATAGTCCATTAAATTTTGTATATATAGCATATAAAATAGATGATGTATAGTCTATATAATTGTTTGCATACGAATCGGACGATTTATAGTCGATAAAATTTTTTCATAAAAAATTAAAAAAAGACGATGTATAGCCCATTAAATTTTTTTCGTAAAAAAATTTTTTCCATGGAAAATGGATGATGTATAGTTTATTAAATTCTTTGCACGAAAAGAAGACGCCGTATATAGTCCACTTAAGTTTTTGCATACAAAATGGAAGAATTATAGTCAATTTTATTTTTTATAAAAATTTTAAAAAATGGACGATGTATAGTCCATTAAATTTTGTATATATAGCATATAAAATAGACGATGTATAGTCTATATAATTGTTTGCATACGAATCGGACGATTTATAGTCGATAAGATTTTTTCATAAAAAATTTAAAAAAAGACGATTAAATTATTTTCATAAAAAATTTTTTTGCTTGAAAAATGGATGATGTATAGTTTATTAAATTCTTTGCACGAAAAGAAAACGACGTATATAGTCCACTTAAGTTTTTACATACGAAATGGACGAATTATAGTCAATTTAATTTTTTATAAAAATTTTAAAAATGGACGATGTATAGTCCATTAAATTTTGTATATATAGCCAGTCCATTTAATTTTTTGCATAAAAAATAGACGATGTATAGTCTATATAATTGTTTGCATACGAATCGAACGATTTATAGCCCATTAAATTTTTTTCATAAAAAAATTTTTTGATTTTTGCTTGAAAAATGGATGATGTATAGTTTATTAAATTCTTTGCACGAAAAGAAGACGACGTATATAGTCCACTTAAGTTTTTACATACGAAATGGACGAATTATAGTCAATTAAATTTTTTATAAAATTTTAAAAAATGGACGATGTATAGTCCATTAAATTTTGTATATATAGCCAGTCCATTTAATTTTTTTGCATAAAAAATAGACGATGTATAGTCTATATAATTGTTTGCATACGAATCGGACGATTTATAGTCGATACAATTTTTTCATAAAAAATTAAAAAAAAGACGATGTATAGCCCATTAAATTTTTTTCATAAAAAAATTTTTTCCATGGAAAATGGATGATGTATAGTTTATTAAATTCTCTGCACGAAAAGAAGACGACGTATATAGTCCACTTAAGTTTTTACATACGAAATGGACGAATTATAGTCAATTTAATTTTTTATAAAAATTTTAAAAATGGACGATGTATAGTCCATTAAATTTTTTATATATAGCCAGTCCATTTAATTTTTTGCATTAAAAATAGACGATGTATAGTCTATATAATTGTTTGCATACGAATCAGACGATTTATAGTCGATAAAATTTTTTCATAAAAAATTGAAAAAAGATGATGTATAGGCCATTAAATTTTTTTCATAAAAAAATTTTTTGCATGTAAAATGGATGATGTATAGTTTATTAAATTCTTTGCACGAAAAGAAGACGACGTATATAGTCCACTTAAGTTTTTACATACGAAATGGAAGAATTATAGTCAATTTAATTTTTTATAAAATTTAAAAAATGGACGATGTATAGTCCATTAAATTTTGTATATATAGCCAGTCCATTTAATTTTTTGCATAAAAAATAGACGATGTATAGTCTATATAATTGTTTGCATACGAATCGGACGATTTATAGTCGGTAACATTTTGTCATAAAAAATTTAAAAAAAAAACGATGTATAGTCCATAAAATTTTTTTCATAAAAAAATTTTTTGCTTGAAAAATGGATGATGTATAGTTTATTAAATTCTTTGCACGAAAAGAAGATGACGTATATAGACCACTTAAGTATTTACATACGAAATGGACGAATTATAGTCAATTTAATTTTTTATAAAATTTTAAAAAATGGACGATGTATAGTCCATTAAATTTTGTATATATAGCCAGTCCATTTAATTTTTTGCATAAAAAATAGACGATGTATAGTCTATATAATTGTTTGCATACGAATCGGACGATTTATAGTCGATAAAATTTTTTCATAAAAAATTAAAAAAAGACGATGTATAGCCCATTAAATTTTTTTCGTAAAAAAATTTTTTCCATGGAAAATGGATGATGTATAGTTTATTAAATTCTTTGCACGAAAAGAAGACGACGTATATAGTCCACTTAAGTTTTTGCATACAAAATGGAAGAATTATAGTCAATTTTATTTTTTATAAAAATTTTAAAAAATGGACGATGTATAGTCCATTAAATTTTGTATATATAGCATATAAAATAGATGATGTATAGTCTATATAATTGTTTGCATACGAATCGGACGATTTATAGTCGATAAAATTTTTTCATAAAAAATTAAAAAAAGACGATGTATAGCCCATTAAATTTTTTTCGTAAAAAAATTTTTTCCATGGAAAATGGATGATGTATAGTTTATTAAATTCTTTGCACGAAAAGAAGACGACGTATATAGTCCACTTAAGTTTTTGCATACAAAATGGAAGAATTATAGTCAATTTTATTTTTTATAAAAATTTTAAAAAATGGACGATGTATAGTCCATTAAATTTTGTATATATAGCATATAAAATAGACGATGTATAGTCTATATAATTGTTTGCATACGAATCGGACGATTTATAGTCGATAAGATTTTTTCATAAAAAATTTAAAAAAAGACGATTAAATTATTTTCATAAAAAATTTTTTTGCTTGAAAAATGGATGATGTATAGTTTATTAAATTCTTTGCACGAAAAGAAAACGACGTATATAGTCCACTTAAGTTTTACATACGAAATGGACGAATTATAGTCAATTTAATTTTTTATAAAAATTTTAAAAATGGACGATGTATAGTCCATTAAATTTTGTATATATAGCTAGTCCATTTAATTTTTTGCATAAAAAATAGACGATGTATAGTCTATATAATTGTTTGCATACGAATCGAACGATTTATAGTCGATAAAATTTTTTCATAAAAAATTGAAAAAAGACGATGTATAGCCCATTAAATTTTTTTCATAAAAAAATTTTTTGCTTGAAAAATGGATGATGTATAGTTTATTAAATTCTTTGCACGAAAAGAAGACGACGTATATAGTCCACTTAAGTTTTTACATACGAAATAAACGAATTATAGTCAATTAAATTTTTTATAAAATTTTAAAAAATGGACGATGTATAGTCCATTAAATTTTGTATATATAGCCAGTCCATTTAATTTTTTTGCATAAAAAATAGACGATGTATAGTCTATATAATTGTTTGCATACGAATCAGACGATTTATAGTCGATAAAATTTTTTCATAAAAAATTGAAAAAAGATGATGTATAGGCCATTAAATTTTTTTCATAAAAAAATTTTTTGCATGTAAAATGGATGATGTATAGTTTATTAAATTCTTTGCACGAAAAGAAGACGACGTATATAGTCCACTTAAGTTTTTACATACGAAATGGACGAATTATAGTCAATTTAATTTTTTATAAAAATTTTAAAAAATGGACGATGTATAGTCCATTAAATTTTGTATATATAGCCAGTCCATTTAATTTTTTGCATAAAAAATAGACGATGTATAGTCTATATAATTGTTTGCATACGAATCGAACGATTTATAGTCGATAAAATTTTTTCATAAAAAATTGAAAAAAGACGATGTATAGCCCATTAAATTTTTTTCATAAAAAAATTTTTTGCTTGAAAAATGGATGATGTATAGTTTATTAAATTCTTTGCACGAAAAGAAGACGACGTATATAGTCCACTTAAGTTTTTACATACGAAATGGACGAATTATAGTCAATTAAATTTTTTATAAAATTTAAAAAAATGGACGATGTATAGTCCATTAAATTTTGTATATATAGCCAGTCCATTTAATTTTTTTGCATAAAAAATAGACGATGTATAGTCTATATAATTGTTTGCATACGAATCGGACGATTTATAGTCGATAAAATTTTTTCATAAAAAATTAAAAAAAAGACGATGTATAGCCCATTAAATTTTTTTCATAAAAAAATTTTTTCCATGGAAAATGGATGATGTATAGTTTATTAAATCCTCTGCACGAAAAGAAGACGACGTATATAGTCCACTTAAGTTTTTACATACGAAATGGACGAATTATAGTCAATTTAATTTTTTATAAAAATTTTAAAAATGGACGATGTATAGTCCATTAAATTTTTTATATATAGCCAGTCCATTTAATTTTTTGCATTAAAAATAGACGATGTATAGTCTATATTATTGTTTGCATACGAATCAGACGATTTATAGTCGATAAAATTTTTTCATAAAAAATTGAAAAAAGATGATGTATAGCCCATTAAATTTTTTTCATAAAAAAGTTTTTTGCATGAAAAATGGATGATGTATAGTTTATTAAATTCTTTGCACGAAAAGAAGACGACGTATATAGTCCACTTAAGTTTTTACATACGAAATGGACGAATTATAGTCAATTTAATTTTTTATAAAAATTTTAAAAATGGACGATGTATAGTCCATTAAATTTTGTATATATAGCCAGTCCATTTAATTTTTTGCATAAAAAATAGACGATGTATAGTCTATATAATTGTTTGCATATGAATCAGACGATTTATAGTCGATAAAATTTTTTCATAAAAAATTGAAAAAAGATGATGTATAGCCCATTAAATTTTTTTCATAAAAAAATTTTTTGCATGAAAATGGATGATGTATAGTTTATTAAATTCTTTGCACGAAAAGAAGACGACGTATATAGTCCACTTAAGTTTTTACATACGAAATGGACGAATTATAGTCAATTAAATTTTTTATAAAAATTTTTTAAAATGGACGATGTATAGTCCATTAAATTTTGTATATATAGCCAGTCCATTTAATTTTTTGCATAAAAAATAGACGATGTATAGTCTATATAATTGTTTGCATACGAATCGGACGATTTATAGTCGATAAAATTTTTTCATAAAAAATTAAAAAAAGACGATGTATGCCTATTAAATTTTTTTCATAAAAATTTTTTTTCCATGGAAAATGGATGATGTATAGTTTATTAAATTCTTTGCACGAAAAGAAGACGACGTATATAGTCCACTTAAGTTTTTGCATACGAAATGGAAGAATTATAGTCAATTAAATTTTTTATAAAATTTTAAAAAATGGACGATGTATAGTCCATTAAATTTTGTATATATAGCCAGTCCATTTAATTTTTTGCATAAAAAATATACGACGTATAGTCTATATAATTGTTTGCATACGAATCGGACGATTTATAGTCGATAAAATTTTTTCATAAAAAATTGAAAAAAAGACGATGTATAGCCCATTAAATTATTTTCATAAAAAAATTTTTTCCATGAAAAATGGATGATGTATAGTTTATTAAATTCTTTGCACGAAAAGAAGACGACGTATATAGACCACTTAAGTTTTTACATACGAAAATTTTAAAAATGGACGATGTATAGTCCATTAAATTTTGTATATATAGCCAGTCCATTTAATTTTTTACATAAAAAATAGACGATGTATAGTCTATATAATTGTTTGCATACGAATCGGACGATTTATAGTCGATAAAATTTTTTCATAAAAAATTGAAAAAAAGACGATGTATAGCCCATTAAATTATTTTCATAAAAAAATTTTTTACATGAAAAATGGATGATGTATAGTTTATTAAATTCTTTGCACGAAAAGAAGTCGACGTATATAGTCCACTTAAGTTTTTACATACGAAATGGACGAATTATAGTCAATTAAATTTTTTATAAAATTTTAAAAAATGGACGATGTTTAGTCCATTAAATTTTGTATATATAGCCAGTCCATTTAATTTTTTGCATAAAAAATAGACGATGTATAGTCTATATAATTGTTTGCATACGAATCGGACGATTTATAGTCGGTAACATTTTTTCATAAAAAATTTAAAAAAAAGACGATGTATAGTCCATAAAATTTTTTTCATAAAAAAATTTTTTGCTTGAAAAATGGATGATGTATAGTTTATTAAATTCTTTGCACGAAAAGAAGATGACGTATATAGACCACTTAAGTATTTACATACGAAATGGACGAATTATAGTCAATTTAATTTTTTATAAAATTTTAAAAAATGGACGATGTATAGTCCATTAAATTTTGTATATATAGCCAGTCCATTTAATTTTTTGCATAAAAAATAGACGATGTATAGTCTATATAATTGTTTGCATACGAATCGGACGATTTATAGTCGATAAAATTTTTTCATAAAAAATTAAAAAAAGACGATGTATAGCCCATTAAATTTTTTTCGTAAAAAAATTTTTTCCATGGAAAATGGATGATGTATAGTTTATTAAATTCTTTGCACGAAAAGAAGACGACGTATATAGTCCACTTAAGTTTTTGCATACAAAATGGAAGAATTATAGTCAATTTTATTTTTTATAAAAATTTTAAAAAATGGACGATGTATAGTCCATTAAATTTTGTATATATAGCATATAAAATAGACGATGTATAGTCTATATAATTGTTTGCATACGAATCGGACGATTTATAGTCGATAAGATTTTTTCATAAAAAATTTAAAAAAAGACGATTAAATTTTTTTCATAAAAAAAATTTTTGCATGAAAAATGGATGATGTATAGTTTATTAAATTCTTTGCACGAAAAGAAGACGACGTATATAGTCCACTTAAGTTTTTACATACGAAATGGACGAATTATAGTCAATTAAATTTTTTATAAAAATTTTTTAAAATGGACGATGTATAGTCCATTCAATTTTGTATATATAGCCAGTCCATTTAATTTTTTGCATAAAAAATAGACAATGTATAGTCTATATAATTGTTTGCATACGAATCGGACGATTTATAGTCGATAAAATTTTTTCATAAAAAATTGAAAAAAGACGATGTATAGCCCATTAAATTTTTTTCATAAAAAATTTTTTTGCTTGAAAAATGGATGATGTATAGTTTATTAAATTCTTTGCACGAAAAGAAGACGACGTATATAGTCCACTTAAGTTTTTGCATACGAAATGGACGAAGTATAGTCAATTAAATTTTTTATAAAAATTTTAAAAAATGGACGATGTATAGTCCATTAAATTTTGTATATATAGCCAGTCCATTTAATTTTTTGCATAAAAAATAGACGATGTATAGTCTATATAATTGTTTGCATACGAATCGGACGATTTATAGTCGATAAAATTTTTTCATAAAAAATTAAAAAAAAAGACGATGTATAGCCCATTAAATTTTTTTCATAAAAAAATTTTTTCCATGGAAAATGGATGATGTATAGTTTATTAAATTCTTTGCACGAAAAGAAGACGACGTAGATAGTCCACTTAAGTTTTTACATACGAAATGGACGAATTATAGTCAATTTAATTTTTTATAAAAATTTTAAAAATGGACGATGTATAGTCCATTAAATTTTGTATATATAGCCAGTCCATTTAATTTTTTGCATAAAAAATAGACGATGTATAGTCTATATAATTGTTTGCATACGAATCGGACGATTTATAGTCGATAAAATTTTTTCATAAAAAATTGAAAAAAAAAGACGATGTATAAGCCCATTAAATTTTTTTCATTAAAAAATTTTTTGCATGAAAAATGGATGATGTATAGTTTATTAAATTCTTTGCACGAAAAGAAGACGACGTATATAGACCACTTAAGTTTTTACATACGAAATGGACGAATTATAGTCAATTTAATTTTTTATAAAAATTTTAAAAATGGACGATGTATATATAGTCCATTAAATTTTGTATATATAGCCAGTCCATTTAATTTTTTGCATAAAAAATAGACGATGTATAGTCTATATAATTGTTTGCATACAAATCAGACGATTTATAGTCGATAAAATTTTTTCATAAAAAATTGAAAAGAGATGATGTATAGCCCATTAAATTTTTTTCATAAAAAAATTTTTTGCATGAAAAATGGATGATGTATAGTTTATTAAATTCTTTGCACGAAAAGAAGACGACGTATATAGTCCACTTAAGTTTTTACATACGAAATGGACGAATTATAGTCAATTTAATTTTTTATAAAAATTTAAAAAATGGACGATGTATAGTCCATTAAATTTTGTATATATAGCCAGTCCATTTAATTTTTTGCATAAAAAATAGACGATGTATAGTCTATATAATTGTTTGCATATGAATCGGACGATTTATAGTCGATAAGATTTTTTCATAAAAAATTTAAAAAAAGACGATTAAATTATTTTCATAAAAAAATTTTTTGCTTGAAAAATGGATGATGTATAGTTTATTAAATTCTTTGCACGAAAAGAAAACGACGTATATAGTCCACTTAAGTTTTTACATACGAAATGGACAAATTATAGTCAATTTAATTTTTTATAAAATTTTAAAAAATGGACGATGTATAGTCCATTAAATTTTGTATATATAGCCAGTCCATTTAATTTTTTGCATAAAAAATAGACGATCTATAGTCTATATAATTGTTTGCATACGAATCGGACGATTTATAGTCGATAAAATTTTTTCATAAAAAATTGAAAAAAAAAACGATGTATAGCCCATTAAATTATTTTCATAAAAAAATTTTTTGCATGAAAAATGGATGATGTATAGTTTATTAAATTCTTTGCACGAAAAGAAGATGACGTATATAGTCCACTTAAGTATTTACATACGAAATGGACGAATTATAGTCAATTTAATTTTTTATAAAATTTTAAAAAATGGACGATGTATAGTCCATTAAATTTTGTATATATAGCCAGTCCATTTAATTTTTTGCATAAAAAATAGACGATGTATAGTCTATATAATTGTTTGCATACGAATCGGATGATTTAAAGTCGATAACATTTTTTCATAAAAAATTTAAAAAAAGACGATGTATAGTCCATAAAATTTTTTTCATAAAAAAATTTTTTGCTTGAAAAATGGATGATGTATAGTTTATTAAATTCTTTGCACGAAAAGAAGATGACGTATATAGTCCACTTAAGTATTTACATACGAAATGGACGAATTATAGTCAATTTAATTTTTTATAAAATTTTAAAAAATGGACGATGTATAGTCCATTAAATTTTGTATATATAGCCAGTCCATTTAATTTTTTGCATAAAAAATAGACGATGTATAGTCTATATAATTGTTTGCATACGAATCGGACGATTTATAGTCGATAAAATTTGTTCATAAAAAATTGAAAATAGACGATGTATAGCCCATTAAATTTTTTTTCATAAAAAAATTTTTTGCTTGAATAATGGATGATGTATAGTTTATTAAATTCTTTGCACGAAAAGAAGACGACGTATATAGTCCACTTAAGTTTTTACATACGAAATGGACGAATTATAGTCAATTAAATTTTTTATAAAATTTTAAAAAATGGACGATGTATAGTCCATTAAATTTTGTATATATAGCCAGTCCATTTAATTTTTTGCATAAAAAAATAGACGATGTATAGTCTATATAATTGTTTGCATACGAATCGGACGATTTATAGTCGATAAAATTTTTTCATAAAAAATTGAAAAAAGACGATGTATAGCCCATTAAATTTTTTTCATAAAAAAATTTTTTCCATGGAAAATGGATGATGTATAGTTTATTAAATTCTTTGCACGAAAAGAAGACGACGTATATAGTCCACTTAAGTTTTTGCATACGAAATGGAAGAATTATAGTCAATTTAATTTTTTATAAAAATTTTAAAAAATGGACGATGTATAGTCCATTAAATTTTGTATATTAGTCTATATAATTGTTTGCATAAGAATCGGACGATTTATAGTGGATAAAATTTTTTCATAAAAAATTGAAAAAAAGACGATGTATAGCCCATTAAATTTTTTTCATAAAAAATTTTTTTGCATGAAAAATGGATGATGTATAATTTATTAAATTCTTTGCACGAAAAGAAGACGACGTATATAGTCCACTTAAGTTTTTACATACGAAATGGACGAATTATAGTCAATTAAATTTTTTATAAAAATTTTTTAAAATGGACGATGTATAGTCCATTAAATTTTGTATATATAGCCAGTCCATTTAATTTTTTGCATAAAAAATAGACGATGTATAGTCTATATAATTGTTTGCATACGAATCGGACAATTTATAGTCGATAAAATTTTTTCATAAAAAATTGAAAAAAGACGATGTATAGCCCATTAAATTTTTTTCATAAAAAAATTTTTTGCTTGAAAAATGGATGATGTATAGTTTATTAAATTCTTTGCACGAAAAGAAGATGACGTATATAGTCCACTTAAGTATTTACATACGAAATGGACGAATTATAGACAATTTAATTTTTTACAAAATTTTAAAAAATGGACGATGTATAGTCCATTAAATTTTGTATATATAGCCAGTCCATTTAATTTTTTGCATAAAAAATAGACGATGTATAGTCTATATAATTGTTTGCATATGAATCGGACGATTTATAGTCGATAAAATTTTTTCATAAAAAATTGAAAAAAGACGATGTATAGCCCATTAAATTTTTTTCATAAAAAAATTTTTTGCTTGAAAAATGGATGATGTATAGTTTATTAAATTCTTTGCACGAAAAGAAGACGACGTATATAGTCCACTTAAGTTTTTACATACGAAATGGACGAATTATAGTCAATTAAATTTTTTATAAAATTTTAAAAAATGGACGATGTATAGTCCATTAAATTTTGTATATATAGCCAGTCCATTTAATTTTTTCCATAAAAAAATAGACGATGTATAGTCTATATAATTGTTTGCATACGAATCGGACGATTTACAGTCGATAAAATTTTTTCATAAAAAATTGAAAAAAGACGATGTATAGCCCATTAAATTTTTTTCATAAAAAAATTTTTTCCATGGAAAATGGATGATGTATAGTTTATTAAATTCTTTGCACGAAAAGAAGACGACGTATATAGTCCACTTAAGTTTTTGCATACGAAATGGAAGAATTATAGTCAATTTAATTTTTTATAAAAATTTTAAAAAATGGACGATGTATAGTCCATTAAATTTTGTATATATAGCATATAAAATAGACGATGTATAGTCTATATAATTGTTTGCATACGAATCGGACGATTTATAGTCGATAAAATTTTTTCATAAAAAATTTAAAAAAAGACGATGTATAGCCTATTAAATTATTTTCATAAAAAAATTTTTTACATGAAAAATGGATGATGTATAGTTTATTAAATTCTTTGCACGAAAAGAAGTCGACGTATATAGTGCACTTAAGTTTTTACATACGAAATGGACGAATTATAGTCAATTTAATTTTTTATAAAAATTTTAAAAATGGACGATGTATAGTCCATTAAATTTTGTATATATAGCCAGTCCATTTAATTTTTTGCATAAAAAATAGACGATGTATAGTCTATATAATTGTTTGCATACGAATCGGACGATTTATAGTCGATAACATTTTTTCATAAAAAATTTAAAAAAAGACGATGTATAGTCCATAAAATTTTTTTCATAAAAAAATTTTTTGCTTGAAAAATGGATGATGTATAGTTTATTAAATTCTTTGCACGAAAAGAAGATGACGTATATAGTCCACTTAAGTATTTACATACGAAATGGACGAATTATAGTCAATTTAATTTTTTATAAAATTTTAAAAAATGCACGATGTATAGTCCATTAAATTTTGTATATATAGCCAGTCCATTTAATTTTTTGCATAAAAAATAGACGATGTATAGTCTATATAATTGTTTGCATACGAATCGGACGATTTATAGTCGATAAAATTTTTTCATAAAAAATTGAAAAAAGACGATGTATAGCCCATTAAATTTTTTTCATAAAAAAATTTTTTGCTTGAAAAATGGATGATGTATAGTTTATTAAATTCTTTGCACGAAAAGAAGACGACGTATATAGTCCACTTAAGTTTTTACATACGAAATGGACGAATTATAGTCAATTAAATTTTTTATAAAATTTTAAAAAATAGACTATGTATAGTCCATTAAATTTTGTATATATAGCCAGTCCATTTAATTTTTTGCATAAAAAATAGACGATGTATAGTCTATATAATTGTTTGCATACGAATCGGACGATTTATAGTCGATAAAATTTTTTCATAAAAAATTAAAAAAAAGACGATGTATAGCCCATTAAATTTTTTTCATAAAAAAATTTTTTCCATGGAAAATGGATGATGTATAGTTTATTAAATTCTTTGCACGAAAAGAAGACGACGTATATAGTCCACTTAAGTTTTTGCATACGAAATGGAAGAATTATAGTCAATTTAATTTTTTATAAAAATTTTAAAAAATGGACGATGTATAGTCCATTAAATTTTGTATATATAGCATATAAAATAGACGATGTATAGTCTATATAATTGTTTGCATACGAATCGGACGATTTATAGTCGATAAAATTTTTTCATAAAAAATTGAAAAAATTTTTTTCATAAAAAAATTTTTTGCATGAAAAATGGATGATGTATAGTTTATTAAATTCTTTGCACGAAAAGAAGACGACGTATATAGTCCACTTAAGTTTTTACATACGAAATGGACGAATTATAGTCAATTTAATTTTTTATAAAAATTTTTTAAAATGGACGATGTATAGTCCATTAAATTTTGTATATATAGCCAGTCCATTTAATTTTTTGCATAAAAAATAGACGATGTATAGTCTATATAATTGTATGCATACGAATCGGACGATTTATAGTCTATAAAATTTTTTCATAAAAAATTGAAAAAAAGACGATGTATAGCCTATTAAATTATTTTCATAAAAAAATTTTTTGCATGAAAAATGGATGATGTATAGTTTATTAAATTCTTTGCACGAAAAGAAGACGACGTATATAGACCACTTAAGTTTTTACATACGAAATGGACGAATTATAGTCAATTTAATTTTTTATAAAAATTTTAAAAATGGACGATGTATAGTCCATTAAATTTTGTATACATATATAGCCAGTCCATTTAATTTTTTGCATAAAAAATAGACGATGTATAGTCTATATAATTGTTTGCATACGAATCGGACGATTTATAGTCGATAAAATTTGTTCATAAAAATTTGAAAAAAAGACGATGTATAGCCCATTAAATTATTTTCATAAAAAAATTTTTTACATGAAAAATGGATGATGTATAGTTTATTAAATTCTTTGCACGAAAAGAAGACGAAGTATATAGTCCACTTAAGTTTTTACATACGAAATGGACGAATTATAGTCAATTTAATTTTTTATACAATTTTAAAAAATGGACGATGTATAGTCCATTAAATTTTGTATATATAGCCAGTCCATTTAATTTTTTGCATAAAAAATAGACGATGTATAGTCTATATAATTGTTTGCATACGAATCGGACGATTTATAGTCGATAAGATTTTTTCATAAAAAATTTAAAAAAAGACGATGTATAGTCTATAAAATTTTTTTCATAAAAAAATTTTTTGCTTGAAAAATGGATGATGTATAGTTTATTAAATTCTTTGCACGAAAAGAAGACGACGTATATAGTCCACTTAAGTTTTTGCATACGAAATGGAAGAATTATAGTCAATTTAATAATTTTATAAAAATTTTAAAAAATGGACGATGTATAGTCCATTAAATTTTGTATATATAGCATCTAAAATAGACGATGTAAAGTCTATATAATTGTTTGCATACGAATCGGACGATTTATAGTCGATAAAATTTTTTCATAAAAAATTGAAAAAAAGACGATGTATAGCCCATTAAATTTTTTTCATAAAAAATTTTTTTGCATGAAAAATGGATGATGTATAGTTTATTAAATTCTTTGCACGAAAAGAAGACGACGTATATAGTCCACTTAAGTTTTTACATACGAAATGGACGAATTATAGTCAATTAAATTTTTTATAAAAATTTTAAAAAATGGACGATATATAGTCCATTAAATTTTGTATATATAGCCAGTCCATTTAATTTTTTGCATAAAAAATAGACGATGTATAGTCTATATAATTGTTTGCATACGAATCGGACGATTTATAGTCGATAAAATTTTTTCATAAAAAATTGAAAAAAGACGATGTATGGCCCATTAAATTTTTTTCATAAAAAAATTTTTTGCTTGAAAAATGGATGATGTATAGTTTATTAAATTCTTTGCACGAAAAGAAGACGACGTATATAGTCCACTTAAGTTCTTACATACGAAATGGAAGAATTATAGTCAATTTAATTTTTTATAAAAATTTAAAAAAATGGACGATGTATAGTCCATTAAATTTTGTATATATAGCCAGTCCATTTAATTTTTTGCATAAAAAATAGACGATGTATAGTCTATATAATTGTTTGCATACGAATCGGACGATTTATAGTCGATAAAATTTTTTCATAAAAAATTGAAAAAAAGACGATGTATAGCCCATTAAATTATTTTCATAAAAAAATTTTTTGCATTAAAAATGGATGATGTATAGTTTATTAAATTCTTTGCACGAAAAGAAGACGACGTATATAGACCACTTAAGTTTTTACATACGAAATGGACGAATTATAGTCAATTTAATTTTTTATAAAAATTTTAAAAATGGACGATGTATAGTCCATTAAATTTTGTATATATAGCCAGTCCATTTAATTTTTTGCATAAAAAATAGACGATGTATAGTCTATATAATTGTTTGCATACGAATCGGACGATTTATAGTCAATAACATTTTTTCATAAAAAATTGAAAAAAAGACGATGTATAGCCCATAAAATTTTTTTCATAAAAAAATTTTTTGCATGAAAAATGGATGATGTATAGTTTATTAAATTCTTTGCACGAAAAGAAGACGACGTATATAGTCCACTTAAGTTTTTACAAACGAAATGGACGAATTATAGTCAATTAAATTTTTTATAAAAATTTTAAAAATGGACGATGTATAGTCCATTAAATTTTGTATATATAGCCAGTCCATTTAATTTTTTGCATAAAAAATAGACGATGTATAGTCTATATAATTGTTTGCATATGAATCGGACTATTTATAGTCGATAAAATTTTTTCATAAAAAATTGAAAAAAGACGATGTATAGCCCATTAAATTTTTTTCATAAAAAATTTTTTTGCTTGAAAAATGGATGATGTATAGTTTATTAAATTCTTTGCACGAAAAGAAGACGACGTATATAGTCCACTTAAGTTTTTGCATACGAAATGGAAGAATTATAGTCAATTTAATTTTTTATAAAAATTTTAAAAAATGGACGATGTATAGTCCATTAAATTTTGTATATATAGCCAGTCCATTTAATTTTTTGCATAAAAAATAGACGATGTATAGTCTATATAATTGTTTGCATACGAATCGGACGATTTATAGTCGATAAAATTTGTTCATAAAAATTTGAAAAAAAGACGATGTATAGCCCATTAAATTATTTTCATAAAAAAATTTTTTACATGAAAAATGGATGATGTATAGTTTATTAAATTCTTTGCACGAAAAGAAGACGAAGTATATAGTCCACTTAAGTTTTTACATACGAAATGGACGAATTATAGTCAATTTAATTTTTTATACAATTTTAAAAAATGGACGATGTATAGTCCATTAAATTTTGTATATATAGCCAGTCCATTTAATTTTTTGCATAAAAAATAGACGATGTATAGTCTATATAATTGTTTGCATACGAATCGGACGATTTATAGTCGATAAGATTTTTTCATAAAAAATTTAAAAAAAGACGATGTATAGTCTATAAAATTTTTTTCATAAAAAAATTTTTTGCTTGAAAAATGGATGATGTATAGTTTATTAAATTCTTTGCACGAAAAGAAGACGACGTATATAGTCCACTTAAGTTTTTGCATACGAAATGGAAGAATTATAGTCAATTTAATAATTTTATAAAAATTTTAAAAAATGGACGATGTATAGTCCATTAAATTTTGTATATATAGCATCTAAAATAGACGATGTAAAGTCTATATAATTGTTTGCATACGAATCGGACGATTTATAGTCGATAAAATTTTTTCATAAAAAATTGAAAAAAAGACGATGTATAGCCCATTAAATTTTTTTCATAAAAAATTTTTTTGCATGAAAAATGGATGATGTATAGTTTATTAAATTCTTTGCACGAAAAGAAGACGACGTATATAGTCCACTTAAGTTTTTACATACGAAATGGACGAATTATAGTCAATTAAATTTTTTATAAAAATTTTAAAAAATGGACGATGTATAGTCCATTAAATTTTGTATATATAGCCAGTCCATTTAATTTTTTGCATAAAAAATAGACGATGTATAGTCTATATAATTGTTTGCATACGAATCGGACGATTTATAGTCGATAAAATTTTTTCATAAAAAATTGAAAAAAGACGATGTATGGCCCATTAAATTTTTTTCATAAAAAAATTTTTTGCTTGAAAAATGGATGATGTATAGTTTATTAAATTCTTTGCACGAAAAGAAGACGACGTATATAGTCCACTTAAGTTCTTACATACGAAATGGAAGAATTATAGTCAATTTAATTTTTTATAAAAATTTAAAAAAATGGACGATGTATAGTCCATTAAATTTTGTATATATAGCCAGTCCATTTAATTTTTTGCATAAAAAATAGACGATGTATAGTCTATATAATTGTTTGCATACGAATCGGACGATTTATAGTCGATAAAATTTTTTCATAAAAAATTGAAAAAAAGACGATGTATAGCCCATTAAATTATTTTCATAAAAAAATTTTTTGCATTAAAAATGGATGATGTATAGTTTATTAAATTCTTTGCACGAAAAGAAGACGACGTATATAGACCACTTAAGTTTTTACATACGAAATGGACGAATTATAGTCAATTTAATTTTTTATAAAAATTTTAAAAATGGACGATGTATAGTCCATTAAATTTTGTATATATAGCCAGTCCATTTAATTTTTTGCATAAAAAATAGACGATGTATAGTCTATATAATTGTTTGCATACGAATCGGACGATTTATAGTCGATAACATTTTTTCATAAAAAATTGAAAAAAAGACGATGTATAGCCCATAAAATTTTTTTCATAAAAAAATTTTTTGCATGAAAAATGGATGATGTATAGTTTATTAAATTCTTTGCACGAAAAGAAGACGACGTATATAGTCCACTTAAGTTTTTACAAACGAAATGGACGAATTATAGTCAATTAAATTTTTTATAAAAATTTTAAAAATGGACGATGTATAGTCCATTAAATTTTGTATATATAGCCAGTCCATTTAATTTTTTGCATAAAAAATAGACGATGTATAGTCTATATAATTGTTTGCATATGAATCGGACTATTTATAGTCGATAAAATTTTTTCACAAAAAATTGAAAAAAGACGATGTATAGCCCATTAAATTTTTTTCATAAAAAATTTTTTTGCTTGAAAAATGGATGATGTATAGTTTATTAAATTCTTTGCACGAAAAGAAGACGACGTATATAGTCCACTTAAGTTTTTGCATACGAAATGGAAGAATTATAGTCAATTTAATTTTTTATAAAAATTTTAAAAAATGGACGATGTATAGTCCATTAAATTTTGTATATATAGCCAGTCCATTTAATTTTTTGCATAAAAAATAGACGATGTATAGTCTATATAATTGTTTGCATACGAATCGGACGATTTATAGTCGATAAAATTTTTTCATAAAAAATTTAAAAAAAGACAATGTATAGCCCATTAAATTTTTTTCATAAAAAAATTTTTTCCATGAAAAATGGATGATGTATAGTTTATTAAATTCTTTGCACGAAAAGAAGACGACGTATATAGTCCACTTAAGTTTTTACATACGAAATGGACGAATTATAGTCAATTTAATTTTTTATACAATTTTAAAAAATGGACGATGTATAGTCCATTAAATTTTGTATATATAGCCAGTCCATTTAATTTTTTGCATAAAAAATAGACGATGTATAGTCTATATAATTGTTTGCATATGAATCGGACGATTTATAGTCGATAAGATTTTTTCATAAAAAATTTAAAAAAAGACGATGTATAGTCCATTAAATTATTTTCATAAAAAAATTTTTTGCTTGAAAAATGGATGATGTATAGTTTATTAAATTCTTTGCACGAAAAGAAGATGACGTATATAGTCCACTTAAGTATTTACATACGAAATGGACGAATTATAGTCAATTTAATTTTTTATACAATTTTAAAAAATGGACGATGTATAGTCCATTAAATTTTGTATATATAGCCAGTCCATTTAATTTTTTGCATAAAAAATAGACGATGTATAGTCTATATAATTGTTTGCATACGAATCGGACGATTTATAGTCGATAACATTTTTTCATAAAAAATTTAAAAAAAGACGATGTATAGCCCATAAAATTTTTTTCATAAAAAAATTTTTTGCATGAAAAATGGATGATGTATAGTTTATTAAATTCTTTGCACGAAAAGAAGACGACGTATATAGTCCACTTAAGTTTTTACATACGAAATGGACGAATTATAGTCAATTAAATTTTTTATAAAAATTTTAAAAATGGACGATGTATAGTCCATTAAATTTTGTATATATAGCCAGTCCATTTAATTTTTTGCATAAAAAATAGACGATGTATAGTCTATATAATTGTTTGCATACGAATCGGACTATTTATAGTCGATAAAATTTTTTCATAAAAAATTGAAAAAAGACGATGTATAGCCCATTAAATTTTTTTCATAAAAAATTTTTTTGCTTGAAAAATGGATGATGTATAGTTTACTAAATTCTTTGCACGAAAAGAAGACGACGTATATAGTCCACTTAAGTTTTTGCATACGAAATGGAAGAATTATAGTCAATTTAATTTTTTATAAAAATTTTAAAAAATGGACGATGTATAGTCCATTAAATTTTGTATATATAGCCAGTCCATTTAATTTTTTGCATAAAAAATAGACGATGTATAGTCTATATAATTGTTTGCATACGAATCGGACGATTTATAGTCGATAAAATTTTTTCATAAAAAATTTAAAAAAAGACAATGTATAGCCCATTAAATTTTTTTCATAAAAAAATTTTTTGCATGAAAAATGGATGATGTATAGTTTATTAAATTCTTTGCACGAAAAGAAGACGACGTATATAGTCCACTTAAGTTTTTACATACGAAATGGACGAATTATAGTCAATTAAATTTTTTATAAAATTTTAAAAAATGGACGATGTATAGTCCATTAAATTTTGTATATATAGCCAGTCCATTTAATTTTTTGCATAAAAAATAGACGATGTATAGTCTATATAATTGTTTGCATATGAATCGGACGATTTATAGTCGATAAGATTTTTTCATAAAAAATTTAAAAAAAGACGATGTATAGTCCATTAAATTATTTTCATAAAAAAATTTTTTGCTTGAAAAATTAATGATGTATAGTTTATTAAATTCTTTGCACGAAAAGAAGATGACGTATATAGTCCACTTAAGTATTTACATACGAAATGGACGAATTATAGTCAATTTAATTTTTTATAAAATTTTAAAAAATGGACGATGTATAGTCCATTAAATTTTGTATATATAGCCAGTCCATTTAATTTTTTGCATAAAAAATAGACGATGTATAGTCTATATAATTGTTTGCATACGAATCGGACGATTTATAGTCGATAAAATTTTTTCATAAAAAATTGAAAAAAAGACGATGTATAGCCAATTAAATTATTTTCATAAAAAAATTTTTTGCATGAAAAATGGATGATGTATAGTTTATTAAATTCTTTGCACGAAAAGAAGACGACGTATATAGTCCACTTAAGTTTTTACATACGAAATGGACGAATTATAGTCAATTAAATTTTTTATAAAATTTTAAAAAATGGACGATGTATAGTCCATTAAATTTTGTATATATAGCCAGTCCATTTAATTTTTTGCATAAAAAATAGACGATGTATAGTCTATATAATTGTTTGCATACGAATCGGACGATTTATAGTCGATAACATTTTTTCATAAAAAATTGAAAAAAAGACGATGTATAGCCCATAAAATTTTTTTCATAAAAAAATTTTTTGCATGAAAAATGGATGATGTATAGTTTATTAAATTCTTTGCACGAAAAGAAGACGACGTATATAGTCCACTTAAGTTTTTACATACGAAATGGACGAATTATAGTCAATTAAATTTTTTATAAAAATTTTAAAAATGGACGATGTATAGTCCATTAAATTTTGTATATATAGCCAGTCCATTTAATTTTTTGCATAAAAAATAGACGATGTATAGTCTATATAATTGTTTGCATACGAATCGGACTATTTATAGTCGATAAAATTTTTTCATAAAAAATTGAAAAAAGACGATGTATAGCCCATTAAATTTTTTTCATAAAAAATTTTTTTGCTTGAAAAATGGATGATGTATAGTTTACTAAATTCTTTGCACGAAAAGAAGACGACGTATATAGTCCACTTAAGTTTTTGCATACGAAATGGAAGAATTATAGTCAATTTAATTTTTTATAAAAATTTTAAAAAATGGACGATGTATAGTCCATTAAATTTTGTATATATAGCCAGTCCATTTAATTTTTTGCATAAAAAATAGACGATGTATAGTCTATATAATTGTTTGCATACGAATCGGACGATTTATAGTCGATAAAATTTTTTCATAAAAAATTTAAAAAAAGACAATGTATAGCCCATTAAATTTTTTTCATAAAAAAATTTTTTGCATGAAAAATGGATGATGTATAGTTTATTAAATTCTTTGCACGAAAAGAAGACGACGTATATAGTCCACTTAAGTTTTTACATACGAAATGGACGAATTATAGTCAATTAAATTTTTTATAAAATTTTAAAAAATGGACGATGTATAGTCCATTAAATTTTGTATATATAGCCAGTCCATTTAATTTTTTGCATAAAAAATAGACGATGTATAGTCTATATAATTGTTTGCATATGAATCGGACGATTTATAGTCGATAAGATTTTTTCATAAAAAATTTAAAAAAAGACGATGTATAGTCCATTAAATTATTTTCATAAAAAAATTTTTTGCTTGAAAAATTAATGATGTATAGTTTATTAAATTCTTTGCACGAAAAGAAGATGACGTATATAGTCCACTTAAGTATTTACATACGAAATGGACGAATTATAGTCAATTTAATTTTTTATAAAATTTTAAAAAATGGACGATGTATAGTCCATTAAATTTTGTATATATAGCCAGTCCATTTAATTTTTTGCATAAAAAATAGACGATGTATAGTCTATATAATTGTTTGCATACGAATCGGACGATTTATAGTCGATAAAATTTTTTCATAAAAAATTGAAAAAAAGACGATGTATAGCCAATTAAATTATTTTCATAAAAAAATTTTTTGCATGAAAAATGGATGATGTATAGTTTATTAAATTCTTTGCACGAAAAGAAGACGACGTATATAGTCCACTTAAGTTTTTACATACGAAATGGACGAATTATAGTCAATTAAATTTTTTATAAAATTTTAAAAAATGGACGATGTATAGTCCATTAAATTTTGTATATATAGCCAGTTCATTTAATTTTTTGCATAAAAAATAGACGATGTATAGTCTATATAATTGTTTGCATATGAATCGGACGATTTATAGTCGATAAGATTTTTTCATAAAAAATTTAAAAAAAGACGATGTATTGTCCATTAAATTATTTTCATAAAAAAATTTTTTGCTTGAAAAATGGATGATGTATAGTTTATTAAATTCTTTGCACGAAAAGAAGATGACGTATATAGTCCACTTAAGTATTTACATACGAAATGGACGAATTATAGTCAATTTAATTTTTTATACAATTTTAAAAAATGGACGATGTATAGTCCATTAAATTTTGTATATATAGCCAGTCCATTTAATTTTTTGCATAAAAAATAGACGATGTATAGTCTATATAATTGTTTGCATACGAATCGGACGATTTATAGTCGATAAAATTTTTTCATAAAAAATTAAAAAAAAGACGATGTATAGCCCATTAAATTTTTTTCATAAAAAAATTTTTTCCATGGAAAATGGATGATGTATAGTTTATTAAATTCTTTGCACGAAAAGAAGACGACGTATATAGTCCACTTAAGTTTTTGCATACGAAATGGAAGAATTATAGTCAATTTAATTTTTTATAAAAATTTTAAAAAATGGACGATGTATAGTCCATTAAATTTTGTATATATAGCATATAAAATAGACGATGTATAGTCTATATAATTGTTTGCATACGAATCGGACGATTTATAGTCGATAAAATTTTTTCATAAAAAATTGAAAAAATTTTTTTCATAAAAAAATTTTTTGCTTGAAAAATGGATGATGTATAGTTTATTAAATTCTTTGCACGAAAAGAAGATGACGTATATAGTCCACTTAAGTTTTTACATACGAAATGGACGAATTATAGTCAATTTAATTTTTTATAAAATTTTAAAAAATGGACGATGTATAGTCCATTAAATTTTGTATATATAGCCAGTCCATTTAATTTTTTGCATAAAAAATTGACGATGTATAGTCTATATAATTGTTTGCATACGAATCGGACGATTTATAGTCGATAACATTTTTTCATAAAAAATTTAAAAAAAGACGATGTATAGTCCATAAAATTTTTTTCATAAAAAAATTTTTTGCTTGAAAAATGGATGATGTATAGTTTATTAAATTCTTTGCACGAAAAGAAGACGACGTATATAGTGCACTTAAGTTTTTACATACGAAATGGACGAATTATAGTCAATTTAATTTTTTATAAAATTTTAAAAAATGGACGATGTATAGTCCATTAAATTTTGTATATATAGCCAGTCCATTTAATTTTTTGCATAAAAAATAGACGATGTATAGTCTATATAATTGTTTGCATACGAATCGGACGATTTATAGTCGATAAAATTTTTTCATAAAAAATTGAAAAAAGACGATGTATAGCCCATTAAATTTTTTTCATAAAAAAATTTTTTGCTTGAAAAATGGATGATGTATAGTTTATTAAATTCTTTGCACGAAAAGAAGACGACGTATATAGGCCACTTAAGTTTTTACATACGAAATGGACGAATTATAGTCAATTAAATTTTTTATAAAATTTTAAAAAATAGACTATGTATAGTCCATTAAATTTTGTATATATAGCCAGTCCATTTAACTTTTTGCATAAAAAATAGACGATGTATAGTCTATATAATTGTTTGCATACGAATCGGACGATTTATAGTCGATAAAATTTTTTCATAAAAAATTAAAAAAAAGACGATGTATAGCCCATTAAATTTTTTTCATAAAAAAATTTTTTCCATGGAAAATGGATGATGTATAGTTTATTAAATTCTTTGCACGAAAAGAAGACGACGTATATAGTCCACTTAAGTTTTTGCATACGAAATGGAAGAATTATAGTCAATTTAATTTTTTATAAAAATTTTAAAAAATGGACGATGTATAGTCCATTAAATTTTGTATATATAGCATATAAAATAGACGATGTATAGTCTATATAATTGTTTGCATACGAATCGGACGATTTATAGTCGATAAAATTTTTTCATAAAAAATTTAAAAAATTGTTTTCATAAAAAAATTTTTTGCATGAAAAATGGATGATGTATAGTTTATTAAATTCTTTGCACGAAAAGAAGACGACGTATATAGTCCACTTAAGTTTTTACATACGAAATGGACGAATTATAGTCAATTTAATTTTTTATAAAAATTTTTTAAAATGGACGATGTATAGTCCATTAAATTTTGTATATATAGCCAGTCCATTTAATTTTTTGCATAAAAAATAGACGATGTATAGTCTATATAATTGTTTGCATACGAATCGGACGATTTATAGTCGATAAAATTTGTTCATAAAAATTTGAAAAAAAGACGATGTATAGCCCATTAAATTATTTTCATAAAAAAATTTTTTACATGAAAAATGGATGATGTATAGTTTATTAAATTCTTTGCGCGAAAAGAAGACGACGTATATAGTCCACTTAAGTTTTTACATACGAAATGGACGAATTATAGTCAATTTAATTTTTTATAAAAATTTTTTAAAATGGACGATGTATAGTCCATTAAATTTTGTATATATAGCCAGTCCATTTAATTTTTTGCATAAAAAATAGACGATGTATAGTCTATATAATTGTTTGCATATGAATCGGACGATTTATAGTCGATAAGATTTTTTCATAAAAAATTTAAAAAAAGACGATGTATAGTCCATTAAATTATTTTCATAAAAAAATTTTTTGCTTGAAAAATTAATGATGTATAGTTTATTAAATTCTTTGCACGAAAAGAAGATGACGTATATAGTCCACTTAAGTATTTACATACGAAATGGACGAATTATAGTCAATTTAATTTTTTATAAAATTTTAAAAAATGGACGATGTATAGTCCATTAAATTTTGTATATATAGCCAGTCCATTTAATTTTTTGCATAAAAAATAGACGATGTATAGTCTATATAATTGTTTGCATACGAATCGGACGATTTATAGTCGATAAAATTTTTTCATAAAAAATTGAAAAAAAGACGATGTATAGCCAATTAAATTATTTTCATAAAAAAATTTTTTGCATGAAAAATGGATGATGTATAGTTTATTAAATTCTTTGCACGAAAAGAAGACGACGTATATAGACCACTTAAGTTTTTACATACGAAATGGACGAATTATAGTCAATTTAATTTTTTATAAAAATTTTAAAAATGGACGATGTATAGTCCATTAAATTTTGTATACATATATAGCCAGTCCATTTAATTTTTTGCATAAAAAATAGACGATGTATAGTCTATATAATTGTTTGCATACGAATCGGACGATTTATAGTCTATAAAATTTTTTCATAAAAAATTGAAAAAAAGACGATGTATAGCCTATTAAATTATTTTCATAAAAAAAATTTTTGCATGAAAAATGGATGATGTATAGTTTATTAAATTCTTTGCACGAAAAGAAGACGACGTATATAGTCCACTTAAGTTTTTACATACGAAATGGACGAATTATAGTCAATTTAATTTTTTATAAAAATTTTTTAAAATGGACGATGTATAGTCCATTAAATTTTGTATACATATATAGCCAGTCCATTTAATTTTTTGCATAAAAAATAGACGATGTATAGTCTATATAATTGTTTGCATACGAATCGGACGATTTATAGTCTATAAAATTTTTTCATAAAAAATTGAAAAAAAGACGATGTATAGCCTATTAAATTATTTTCATAAAAAAATTTTTTGCATGAAAAATGGATGATGTATAGTTTATTAAATTCTTTGCACGAAAAGAAGACGACGTATATAGACCACTTAAGTTTTTACATACGAAATGGACGAATTATAGTCAATTTAATTTTTTATAAAAATTTTAAAAATGGACGATGTATAGTCCATTAAATTTTGTATACATATATAGCCAGTCCATTTAATTTTTTGCATAAAAAATAGACGATGTATAGTCTATATAATTGTTTGCATACGAATCGGACGATTTATAGTCGATAAAATTTGTTCATAAAAATTTGAAAAAAAGACGATGTATAGCCCATTAAATTATTTTCATAAAAAAATTTTTTACATGAAAAATGGATGATGTATAGTTTATTAAATTCTTTGCACGAAAAGAAGACGAAGTATATAGTCCACTTAAGTTTTTACATACGAAATGGACGAATTATAGTCAATTTAATTTTTTATACAATTTTAAAAAATGGACGATGTATAGTCCATTAAATTTTGTATATATAGCCAGTCCATTTAATTTTTTGCATAAAAAATAGACGATGTATAGTCTATATAATTGTTTGCATACGAATCGGACGATTTATAGTCGATAAGATTTTTTCATAAAAAATTTAAAAAAAGACGATGTATAGTCTATAAAATTTTTTTCATAAAAAAATTTTTTGCTTGAAAAATGGATGATGTATAGTTTATTAAATTCTTTGCACGAAAAGAAGACGACGTATATAGTCCACTTAAGTTTTTGCATACGAAATGGAAGAATTATAGTCAATTTAATAATTTTATAAAAATTTTAAAAAATGGACGATGTATAGTCCATTAAATTTTGTATATATAGCATCTAAAATAGACGATGTAAAGTCTATATAATTGTTTGCATACGAATCGGACGATTTATAGTCGGTAAATTTTTTTCATAAAAAATTGAAAAAAGACGATGTATGGCCCATTAAATTTTTTTCATAAAAAAATTTTTTGCTTGAAAAATGGATGATGTATAGTTTATTAAATTCTTTGCACGAAAAGAAGACGACGTATATAGTCCACTTAAGTTCTTACATACGAAATGGAAGAATTATAGTCAATTTAATTTTTTATAAAAATTTAAAAAAATGGACGATGTATAGTCCATTAAATTTTGTATATATAGCCAGTCCATTTAATTTTTTGCATAAAAAATAGACGATGTATAGTTAATATAATTGTTTGCATACGAATCGGACGATTTATAGTCGATAAAATTTTTTCATAAAAAATTGAAAAAAAGACGATGTATAGCCCATTAAATTATTTTCATAAAAAAATTTTTTGCATTAAAAATGGATGATGTATAGTTTATTAAATTCTTTGCACGAAAAGAAGACGACGTATATAGACCACTTAAGTTTTTACATACGAAATGGACGAATTATAGTCAATTTAATTTTTTATAAAAATTTTAAAAATGGACGATGTATAGTCCATTAAATTTTGTATATATAGCCAGTCCATTTAATTTTTTGCATAAAAAATAGACGATGTATAGTCTATATAATTGTTTGCATACGAATCGGACGATTTATAGTCGATAACATTTTTTCATAAAAAATTGAAAAAAAGACGATGTATAGCCCATAAAATTTTTTTCATAAAAAAATTTTTTGCATGAAAAATGGATGATGTATAGTTTATTAAATTCTTTGCACGAAAAGAAGACGACGTATATAGTCCACTTAAGTTTTTACAAACGAAATGGACGAATTATAGTCAATTAAATTTTTTATAAAAATTTTAAAAATGGACGATGTATAGTCCATTAAATTTTGTATATATAGCCAGTCCATTTAATTTTTTGCATAAAAAATAGACGATGTATAGTCTATATAATTGTTTGCATATGAATCGGACTATTTATAGTCGATAAAATTTTTTCATAAAAAATTGAAAAAAGACGATGTATAGCCCATTAAATTTTTTTCATAAAAAATTTTTTTGCTTGAAAAATGGATGATGTATAGTTTATTAAATTCTTTGCACGAAAAGAAGACGACGTATATAGTCCACTTAAGTTTTTGCATACGAAATGGAAGAATTATAGTCAATTTAATTTTTTATAAAAATTTTAAAAAATGGACGATGTATAGTCCATTAAATTTTGTATATATAGCCAGTCCATTTAATTTTTTGCATAAAAAATAGACGATGTATAGTCTATATAATTGTTTGCATACGAATCGGACGATTTATAGTCGATAAAATTTTTTCATAAAAAATTTAAAAAAAGACAATGTATAGCCCATTAAATTTTTTTCATAAAAAAATTTTTTCCATGAAAAATGGATGATGTATAGTTTATTAAATTCTTTGCACGAAAAGAAGACGACGTATATAGTCCACTTAAGTTTTTACATACGAAATGGACGAATTATAGTCAATTTAATTTTTTATACAATTTTAAAAAATGGACGATGTATAGTCCATTAAATTTTGTATATATAGCCAGTCCATTTAATTTTTTGCATAAAAAATAGACGATGTATAGTCTATATAATTGTTTGCATATGAATCGGACGATTTATAGTCGATAAGATTTTTTCATAAAAAATTTTTTGCTTGAAAAATGGATGATGTATAGTTTATTAAATTCTTTGCACGAAAAGAAGATGACGTATATAGTCCACTTAAGTATTTACATACGAAATGGACGAATTATAGTCAATTTAATTTTTTATACAATTTTAAAAAATGGACGATGTATAGTCCATTAAATTTTGTATATATAGCCAGTCCATTTAATTTTTTGCATAAAAAATAGACGATGTATAGTCTATATAATTGTTTGCATACGAATCGGACGATTTATAGTCGATAACATTTTTTCATAAAAAATTGAAAAAAAGACGATGTATAGCCCATAAAATTTTTTTCATAAAAAAATTTTTTGCATGAAAAATGGATGATGTATAGTTTATTAAATTCTTTGCACGAAAAGAAGACGACGTATATAGTCCACTTAAGTTTTTACATACGAAATGGACGAATTATAGTCAATTAAATTTTTTATAAAAATTTTAAAAATGGACGATGTATAGTCCATTAAATTTTGTATATATAGCCAGTCCATTTAATTTTTTGCATAAAAAATAGACGATGTATAGTCTATATAATTGTTTGCATACGAATCGGACTATTTATAGTCGATAAAATTTTTTCATAAAAAATTGAAAAAAGACGATGTATAGCCCATTAAATTTTTTTCATAAAAAATTTTTTTGCTTGAAAAATGGATGATGTATAGTTTATTAAATTCTTTGCACGAAAAGAAGACGACGTATATAGTCCACTTAAGTTTTTGCATACGAAATGGAAGAATTATAGTCAATTTAATTTTTTATAAAAATTTTAAAAAATGGACGATGTATAGTCCATTAAATTTTGTATATATAGCCAGTCCATTTAATTTTTTGCATAAAAAATAGACGATGTATAGTCTATATAATTGTTTGCATACGAATCGGACGATTTATAGTCGATAAAATTTTTTCATAAAAAATTTAAAAAAAGACAATGTATAGCCCATTAAATTTTTTTCATAAAAAAATTTTTTGCATGAAAAATGGATGATGTATAGTTTATTAAATTCTTTGCACGAAAAGAAGACGACGTATATAGTCCACTTAAGTTTTTACATACGAAATGGACGAATTATAGTCAATTAAATTTTTTATAAAATTTTAAAAAATGGACGATGTATAGTCCATTAAATTTTGTATATATAGCCAGTCCATTTAATTTTTTGCATAAAAAATAGACGATGTATAGTCTATATAATTGTTTGCATATGAATCGGACGATTTATAGTCGATAAGATTTTTTCATAAAAAATTTAAAAAAAGACGATGTATAGTCCATTAAATTATTTTCATAAAAAAATTTTTTGCTTGAAAAATTAATGATGTATAGTTTATTAAATTCTTTGCACGAAAAGAAGATGACGTATATAGTCCACTTAAGTATTTACATACGAAATGGACGAATTATAGTCAATTTAATTTTTTATAAAATTTTAAAAAATGGACGATGTATAGTCCATTAAATTTTGTATATATAGCCAGTCCATTTAATTTTTTGCATAAAAAATAGACGATGTATAGTCTATATAATTGTTTGCATACGAATCGGACGATTTATAGTCGATAAAATTTTTTCATAAAAAATTGAAAAAAAGACGATGTATAGCCAATTAAATTATTTTCATAAAAAAATTTTTTGCATGAAAAATGGATGATGTATAGTTTATTAAATTCTTTGCACGAAAAGAAGACGACGTATATAGTCCACTTAAGTTTTTACATACGAAATGGACGAATTATAGTCAATTAAATTTTTTTTAAATTTTAAAAAATGGACGATGTATAGTCCATTAAATTTTGTATATATAGCCAGTTCATTTAATTTTTTGCATAAAAAATAGACGATGTATAGTCTATATAATTGTTTGCATATGAATCGGACGATTTATAGTCGATAAGATTTTTTCATAAAAAATTTAAAAAAAGACGATGTATAGTCCATTAAATTATTTTCATAAAAAAATTTTTTGCTTGAAAAATGGATGATGTATAGTTTATTAAATTCTTTGCACGAAAAGAAGATGACGTATATAGTCCACTTAAGTATTTACATACGAAATGGACGAATTATAGTCAATTTAATTTTTTATACAATTTTAAAAAATGGACGATGTATAGTCCATTAAATTTTGTATATATAGCCAGTCCATTTAATTTTTTGCATAAAAAATAGACGATGTATAGTCTATATAATTGTTTGCATACGAATCGGACGATTTATAGTCGATAAAATTTTTTCATAAAAAATTAAAAAAAAGACGATGTATAGCCCATTAAATTTTTTTCATAAAAAAATTTTTTCCATGGAAAATGGATGATGTATAGTTTATTAAATTCTTTGCACGAAAAGAAGACGACGTATATAGTCCACTTAAGTTTTTGCATACGAAATGGAAGAATTATAGTCAATTTAATTTTTTATAAAAATTTTAAAAAATGGACGATGTATAGTCCATTAAATTTTGTATATATAGCATATAAAATAGACGATGTATAGTCTATATAATTGTTTGCATACGAATCGGACGATTTATAGTCGATAAAATTTTTTCATAAAAAATTGAAAAAATTTTTTTCATAAAAAAATTTTTTGCTTGAAAAATGGATGATGTATAGTTTATTAAATTCTTTGCACGAAAAGAAGATGACGTATATAGTCCACTTAAGTTTTTACATACGAAATGGACGAATTATAGTCAATTTAATTTTTTATAAAATTTTAAAAAATGGACGATGTATAGTCCATTAAATTTTGTATATATAGCCAGTCCATTTAATTTTTTGCATAAAAAATAGACGATGTATAGTCTATATAATTGTTTGCATACGAATCGGACGATTTATAGTCGATAACATTTTTTCATAAAAAATTTAAAAAAAGACGATGTATAGTCCATAAAATTTTTTTCATAAAAAAATTTTTTGCTTGAAAAATGGATGATGTATAGTTTATTAAATTCTTTGCACGAAAAGAAGACGACGTATATAGTGCACTTAAGTTTTTACATACGAAATGGACGAATTATAGTCAATTTAATTTTTTATAAAATTTTAAAAAATGGACGATGTATAGTCCATTAAATTTTGTATATATAGCCAGTCCATTTAATTTTTTGCATAAAAAATAGACGATGTATAGTCTATATAATTGTTTGCATACGAATCGGACGATTTATAGTCGATAAAATTTTTTCATAAAAAATTGAAAAAAGACGATGTATAGCCCATTAAATTTTTTTCATAAAAAAATTTTTTGCTTGAAAAATGGATGATGTATAGTTTATTAAATTCTTTGCACGAAAAGAAGACGACGTATATAGTCCACTTAAGTTTTTACATACGAAATGGACGAATTATAGTCAATTAAATTTTTTATAAAATTTTAAAAAATAGACTATGTATAGTCCATTAAATTTTGTATATATAGCCAGTCCATTTAACTTTTTGCATAAAAAATAGACGATGTATAGTCTATATAATTGTTTGCATACGAATCGGACGATTTATAGTCGATAAAATTTTTTCATAAAAAATTAAAAAAAAGACGATGTATAGCCCATTAAATTTTTTTCATAAAAAAATTTTTTCCATGGAAAATGGATGATGTATAGTTTATTAAATTCTTTGCACGAAAAGAAGACGACGTATATAGTCCACTTAAGTTTTTGCATACGAAATGGAAGAATTATAGTCAATTTAATTTTTTATAAAAATTTTAAAAAATGGACGATGTATAGTCCATTAAATTTTGTATATATAGCATATAAAATAGACGATGTATAGTCTATATAATTGTTTGCATACGAATCGGACGATTTATAGTCGATAAAATTTTTTCATAAAAAATTTAAAAAATTGTTTTCATAAAAAAATTTTTTGCATGAAAAATGGATGATGTATAGTTTATTAAATTCTTTGCACGAAAAGAAGACGACGTATATAGTCCACTTAAGTTTTTACATACGAAATGGACGAATTATAGTCAATTTAATTTTTTATAAAAATTTTTTAAAATGGACGATGTATAGTCCATTAAATTTTGTATATATAGCCAGTCCATTTAATTTTTTGCATAAAAAATAGACGATGTATAGTCTATATAATTGTTTGCATACGAATCGGACGATTTATAGTCTATAAAATTTTTTCATAAAAAATTGAAAAAAAGACGATGTATAGCCTATTAAATTATTTTCATAAAAAAATTTTTTGCATGAAAAATGGATGATGTATAGTTTATTAAATTCTTTGCACGAAAAGAAGACGACGTATATAGACCACTTAAGTTTTTACATACGAAATGGACGAATTATAGTCAATTTAATTTTTTATAAAAATTTTAAAAATGGACGATGTATAGTCCATTAAATTTTGTATATATAGCCAGTCCATTTAATTTTTTGCATAAAAAATAGACGATGTATAGTCTATATAATTGTTTGCATACGAATCGGACGATTTATAGTCGATAAAATTTGTTCATAAAAATTTGAAAAAAAGACGATGTATAGCCCATTAAATTATTTTCATAAAAAAATTTTTTACATGAAAAATGGATGATGTATAGTTTATTAAATTCTTTGCGCGAAAAGAAGACGACGTATATAGTCCACTTAAGTTTTTACATACGAAATGGACGAATTATAGTCAATTAAATTTTTTATAAAAATTTTAAAAATGGACGATGTATAGTCCATTAAATTTTGTATACATATATAGCCAGTCCATTTAATTTTTTGCATAAAAAATAGACGATGTATAGTCTATATAATTGTTTCCATACGAATCGGACAATTTATAGTCGATAAAATTTTTTCATAAAAAATTGAAAAAAGACGATGTATAGCCCATTAAATTTTTTTCATAAAAAAATTTTTCCATGGAAAATGGATGGTGTATAGTTTATTAAATTCTTTGCACGAAAAGAAGACGACGTATATAGTCCACTTAAGTTTTTGCATACGAAATGGAAGAATTATAGTCAATTTAATTTTTTATAAAAATTTTAAAAAATGGACGATGTATAGTCCATTAAATTTTTTATATATAGCATATAAAATAGACGATGTATAGTCTATATAATTGTTTGCATACGAATCGGACGATTTATAGTCGATAAAATTTTTTCATAAAAAATTGAAAAAAAGACGATAAAAAAATTTTTTGCATGAAAAATGGATGATGTATAGTTTATTAAATTCTTTGCACGAAAAGAAGACGACGTATATAGTCCACTTAAGTTTTTACATACGAAATGGACGAATTATAGTCAATTTAATTTTTTATAAAAATTTTAAAAATGGACGATGTATAGTCCATTAAATTTTGTATACATATATAGCCAGTCCATTTAATTTTTTGCATAAAAAATAGACGATGTATAGTCTATATAATTGCTTGCATACGAATCGGACGATTTATAGTCGATAAAATTTTTTCATAAAAAATTGAAAAAAAGACGATGTATAGCCCATTAAATTATTTTCATAAAAAAATTTTTTACATGAAAAATGGATGATGTATAGTTTATTAAATTCTTTGCACGAAAAGAAGACGACGTATATAGTCCACTTAAGTTTTTACATACGAAATGGACGAATTATAGTCAATTTAATTTTTTATAAAAATTTTAAAAATGGACGATGTATAGTCCATTAAATTTTGTATATATAGCCAGTCCATTTAATTTTTTGCATAAAAAATAGACGATGTATAGCCTATATAATTGTTTGCATACGAATCGGACGATTTATAGTCGATAACATTTTTTCATAAAAAATTTAAAAAAAGACGATGTATAGTCCACAAAATTTTTTTCATAAAAACATTTTTTTCTTGAAAAATGGATGATGTATAGTTTATTAAATTCTTTGCACGAAAAGAAGATGACGTATATAGTCCACTTAAGTATTTACATACGAAATGGACGAATTATAGTCAATTTAATTTTTTATAAAATTTTAAAAAATGGACGATGTATAGTCCATTAAATTTTGTATATATAGCCAGTCCATTAAATTTTTTGCATAAAAAATAGACGATGCATACGAATCGGACGATTTATAGTCGATAAAATTTTTTCATAAAAAATTGAAAAAAGACGATGTATAGCCCATTAAATTTTTTTCATAAAAAAATTTTTTGCTTGAAAAATGGATGATGTATAGTTTATTAAATTCTTTACACGAAAAGAAGACGACGTATATAGCCCACTTAAGTTTTTACATACGAAATGGACGAATTATAGTCAATTAAATTTATTATAAAATTTTAAAAAATGGACGATGTATAGTCCATTAAATTTTGTATATATAGCCAGTCCATTTAATTTTTTGCATAAAAAATAGACGATGTATAGTCTATATAATTGTTTGCATACGAATCGGACGATTTATAGTCGATAAAATTTTTTCATAAAAAATTAAAAAAAAGACGATGTATTATAGCCCATTAAATTTTTTTCATAAAAAAATTTTTTCCATGGAAAATGGATGATGTATAGTTTATTAAATTCTTTGCACGAAAAGAAGACGACGTATATAGTCCACTTAAGTTTTTGCATACGAAATGGAAGAATTATAGTCAATTTAATTTTTTATAAAAATTTAAAAAAATGGACGATGTATAGTCCATTAAATTTTGTATATATAGCATATAAAATAGACGATGTATAGTCTATATAATTGTTTGCATACGAATCGGACGATTTATAGTCGATAAAATTTTTTCATAAAAAATTAAAAAAAAACGATGTATAGCCCATTAAATTTTTTTCATAAAAAATTTTTTCTTGAAAAATGGATGATGTATAGTTTATTAAATTCTTTGCACGAAAAGAAGACGACGTATATAGTCCACTTAAGTTTCTACATACGAAATGGACGAATTATAGTCAATTTAATTTTTATAAAATTTTAAAAAATGGACGATGTATAGTCCATTAAATTTTGTATATATAGCCAGTCCATTTAATTTTTTGCATAAAAAATAGACGATGTATAGTCTATATAATTGTTTGCATACGAATCGGACGATTTATAGTCGATAACATTTTTTCATAAAAAATTAAAAAAAAGACAATGTATAGTCCATAAAATTTTTTTCATAAAAAAATTTTTTGCTTGAAAAATGGATGATGTATAGTTTATTAAATTCTTTGCACGAAAAGAAGATGACGTATATAGTCCACTTAAGTATTTACATACGAAATGGACGAATTATAGTCAATTTAATTTTTTATAAAATTTTAAAAAATGGACGATGTATAGTCCATTAAATTTTGTATATATAGCCAGTCCATTTAATTTTTTGCATAAAAAATAGACGATGTATAGTCTATATAATTGTTTGCATACGAATCGGACGATTTATAGTCGATAACATTTTTTCATAAAAAATTTAAAAAAAGACGATGTATAGTCCATAAAATTTTTTTCATAAAAAAATTTTTTGCTTGAAAAATGGATGATGTATAGTTTATTAAATTCTTTGCACGAAAAGAAGATGACGTATATAGTCCACTTAAGTATTTACATACGAAATGGACGAATTATAGTCAATTTAATTTTTTATAAAATTTTAAAAAATGGACGATGTATAGTCCATTAAATTTTGTATATATAGCCAGTCCATTTAATTTTTTGCATAAAAAATAGACGATGTATAGTCTATATAATTGTTTGCATACGAATCGGACGATTTATAGTCGATAACATTTTTTCATACAAAATTTAAAAAAAGGCGATGTATAGTCCATAAAATTTTTTTCATAAAAAATTTTTTTGCTTGAAAAATGGATGATGTATAGTTTATTAAATTCTTTGCACGAAAAGAAGATGACGTATATAGTCCACTTAAGTATTTACATACGAAATGGACGAATTATAGTCAATTTAATTTTTTATAAAATTTTAAAAAATGGACGATGTATAGTCCATTAAATTTTGTATATATAGCCAGTCCATTTAATTTTTTGCATAAAAAATAGACGATGTATAGTCTATATAATTGTTTGCATACGAATCGGACGATTTATAGTCGATAACATTTTTTCATAAAAAATTTAAAAAAAGACGATGTATAGTCCATACAATTTTTTTCATAAAAAAATTTTTTTCTTGAAAAATGGATGATGTATAGTTTATTAAATTCTTTGCACGAAAAGAAGATGACGTATATAGTCCACTTAAGTATTTACATACGAAATGGACGAATTATAGTCAATTTAATTTTTTATAAAATTTAAAAAAATGGACGATGTATAGTCCATTAAATTTTGTATATATAGCCAGTCCATTTAATTTTTTGCATAAAAAATAGACGATGTATAGTCTATATAATTGTTTGCATACGAATCGGACGATTTATAGTCGATAACATTTTTTCATAAAAAATTAAAAAAAAGACAATGTATAGTCCATAAAATTTTTTTCATAAAAAAATTTTTTGCTTGAAAAATGGATGATGTATAGTTTATTAAATTCTTTGCACGAAAAGAAGATGACGTATATAGTCCACTTAAGTATTTACATACGAAATGGACGAATTATAGTCAATTTAATTTTTTATAAAATTTTAAAAAATGGACGATGTATAGTCCATTAAATTTTGTATATATAGCCAGTCCATTTAATTTTTTGCATAAAAAATAGACGATGTATAGTCTATATAATTGTTTGCATACGAATCGGACGATTTATAGTCGATAAAATTTTTTCATAAAAAATTGAAAAAAGACGATGTATAGCCCATTAAATTTTTTTCATAAAAAAATTTTTTGCTTGAAAAATGGATGATGTATAGTTTATTAAATTCTTTGCACGAAAAGAAGACGACGTATATAGTCCACTTAACTTTTTACATACGAAATGGACGAATTATAGTCAATTAAATTTTTTATAAAATTTTAAAAAATGGACGATTAAATTTTGTATATATAGCCAGTCCATTTAATTTTTTGCATAAAAAATAGACGATGTATAGTCTATATAATTGTTTGCATACGAATCGGACGATTTATAGTCGATAAAATTTTTTCATAAAAAATTAAAAAAAAGACGATGTATGGCCCATTAAATTTTTTTTAAAAAAAAATTTTTTCCATGGAAAATGGATGATGTATAGTTTATTAAATTCTTTGCACGAAAAGAAGACGACGTATATAGTCCACTTAAGTTTTTGCATACGAAATGGACGAATTATAGTCAATTTAATTTTTTATAAAATTTTAAAAAATGGACGATGTATAGTCCATTAAATTTTGTATATATAGCCAGTCCATTTAATTTTTTGCATAAAAAATAGACGATGTATAGTCTATATAATTGTTTGCATACGAATCGGACGATTTATAGTCGATAAAATTTTTTCATAAAAAATTGAAAAAAAGACGATGTATAGCCCATTAAATTTTTTTCATAAAAAAATTTTTTGCATGAAAAATGGATGATGTATAGTTTATTAAATTCTTTGCACGAAAAGAAGACGACGTATATAGTCCACTTAAGTTTTTACATACGAAATGGACGAATTATAGTCAATTAAATTTTTTATAAAATTTTAAAAAATGGACGATGTATAGTCCATTAAATTTTGTATATATAGCCAGTCCATTTAATTTTTTTCATAAAAAATAGACGATGTATAGTCTATATAATTGTTTGCATACGAATCGGACGATTTATAGTCGATAAAATTTTTTCATAAAAAATTGAAAAAAAGACGATGTATAGCCCATTAAATTTTTTTCTTAAAAAAATGTTTTGCATGAAAAATGGATGATGTATAGTTTATTAAATTCTTTGCACGAAAAGAAGACGACGTATATAGTCCACTTAAGTTTTTGCATACGAAATGGAAGAATTATAGTCAATTTAATTTTTTATAAAAATTTTAAAAAATGGACGATGTATAGTCCATTAAATTTTGTATATATAGCCAGTCCATTTAATTTTTTTCATAAAAAATAGACGATGTATAGTCTATATAATTGTTTGCATACGAATCGGACGATTTATAGTCGATAAAATTTTTTCATAAAAAATTGAAAAAAAGACGATGTATAGCCCATTAAATTTTTTTCATAAAAAAATTTTTTGCATGAAAAATGGATGATGTATAGTTTATTAAATTCTTTGCACGAAAAGAAGACGACGTATATAGTCCACTTAAGTTTTTACATACGAAATGGATGAATTATAGTCAATTTAATTTTTTATAAAATTGTAAAAAATGGACGATGTATAGTCCATTAAATTTTGTATATATACCCAGTTGTTTGCATACGAATCGGACGATTTATGTATAGTCGATAAAATTTTTTCATAAAAAATTGAAAAAAAGACGATGTATAGCCCATTAAATTATTTTCATAAAAAAATTTTTTGCATGAAAAATGGATGATGTATAGTTTATTAAATTCTTTGCACGAAAAGAAGACGACGTATATAGACCACTTAAGTTTTTACATACGAAATGGACGAATTATAGTCAATTTAATTTTTTATAAAAATTTTAAAAATGGACGATGTATAGTCCATTAAATTTTGTATATATAGCCAGTCCATTTAATTTTTTGCATAAAAAATAGACGATGTATAGTCTATATAATTGTTTGCATATGAATCGGACGATTTATAGTCGATAAAATTTTTTCATAAAAAATTGAAAAAAAGACGATGTATAGCCCATTAAATTATTTTTATAAAAAAATTTTTTGCATGAAAAATGGATGATGTATAGTTTATTAAATTCTTTGCACGAAAAGAAGACGACGTATATAGTCCACTTAAGTTTTTACATACGAAATGGACGAATTATAGTCAATTTAATTTTTTATAAAAATTTTAAAAATGGACGATGTATAGTCCATTAAATTTTGTATATATAGCCAGTCCATTTAATTTTTTGCATAAAAAATAGACGATGTATAGTCTATATAATTGTTTGCATACGAATCGGACGATTTATAGTCGATAACATTTTTTCATAAAAAATTTAAAAAAAGACGATGTATAGTCCATAAAATTTTTTTCATAAAAAAATTTTTTGCTTGAAAAATGGATGATGTATAGTTTATTAAATTCTTTGTGCGAAAAGAAGACGACGTATATAGTCCACTTAAGTTTGTACATACGAAATGGACGAATTATAGTCAATTTAATTTTTTATAAAATTTTAAAAAATGGACGATGTATAGTCCATTAAATTTTGTATATATAGCCAGTCCATTTAATTTTTTGCATAAAAAATAGACGATGTATAGTCTATATAATTGTTTGCATACGAATCGGACGATTTATAGTCGATAAAATTTTTTCATAAAAAATTTAAAAAAGACCATTAAATTTTTTTCATAAAAAAATTTTTTGCATGAAAAATGGATGATGTATAGTTTATTAAATTCTTTGCACGAAAAGAAGAGGACGTATATAGTCCACTTAAGTTTTTACATACGAAATGGACGAATTATAGTCAATTAAATTTTTTATAAAATTTTAAAAAATGGACGATGTATAGTCCATTAAATTTTGTATATATAGCCAGTCCATTTAATTTTTTGCATAAAAAATAGACGATGTATAGTCTATATAATTGTTTGCATACGAATCGGACTATTTATAGTCGATAAAATTTTTTCATAAAAAATTAAAAAAAAGACGATGTATAGCCCATTAAATTTTTTTCATAAAAAAATTTTTTGCATGAAAAATGGATGATGTATAGTGACGACGTATATAGTCCACTTAACTTTTTACATACGAAATGGACGAATTATAGTCAATTAAATTTTTTATAAAATTTTAAAAAATGGACGATGTATAGTACATTAAATTTTGTATATATAGCCAGTCCATTTAATTTTTTGCATAAAAATAGACGATGTATAGTCTATATAATTGTTTGCATACGAATCGGACGATTTATAGTCGATAAAATTTTTTCATAAAAAATTGAAAAAAGACGATGTATAGCCCATTAAATTTTTTTCATAAAAAAATTTTTTCCTTGAAAAATGGATGATGTATAGTTTATTAAATTCTTTGCACGAAAAGAAGACGACGTATATAGTCCACTTAAGTTTTTACATACGAAATGGACGAATTATAGTCAATTAAATTTTTTATAAAATTTTAAAAAATGGACGATGTATAGTCCATTAAATTTTGTATATATAGCCAGTCCATTTAATTTTTTGCATAAAAAATAGACGATGTATAGTCTATATAATTGTTTGCATACGAATCGGACGATTTATAGTCGATAAAATTTTTTCATAAAAAATTAAAAAAAGACGATGTATAGCCCATTAAATTTTTTTCATAAAAAAATTTTTCCATGGAAAATGGATGATGTATAGTTTATTAAATTCTTTGCACGAAAAGAAGACGACGTATATAGTCCACTTAAGTTTTTGCATACGAAATGGAAGAATTATAGTCAATTTAATTTTTTATAAAAATTTTAAAAAATGGACGATGTATAGTCCATTAAATTTTGTATATATAGCCAGTCCATTTAATATTTTGCATAAAAAATAGACGATGTATAGTCTATATAATTGTTTGCATACGAATCGGACGATTTATAGTCGATAAAATTTTTTCATAAAAAATTGAAAAAAAGACGATGTATAAAAAATGGATGATGTATAGTTTATTAAATTCTTTGCACGAAAAGAAGACGACGTATATAGTCCACTTAAGTTTTTACATACGAAATGGACGAATTATAGTCAATTAAATTTTTTATAAAATTTTAAAAAATGGACGATGTATAGTCCATTAAATTTTGTATATATAGCCAGTCCATTTAATTTTTTGCATAAAAAATAGACGATGTATAGTCTACATAATTGTTTGCATACGAATCGGACAATTTATAGTCGATAAAATTTTTTCATAAAAAATTAAAAAAAAGACGATGTATAGCCCATTAAATTTTTTTCATAAAAAAATTTTTTGCATGAAAAATGGATGATGTATAGTTTATTAAATTCTTTGCACGAAAAGAAGACGACGTATATAGTCCACTTAAGTTTTTGCATACGAAATGGAAGAATTATAGTCAATTTAATTTTTTATAAAAATTTTAAAAAATGGACGATGTATAGTCCATTAAATTTTGTATATATAGCCAGTCCATTTAATTTTTTGCATAAAAAATAGACGATGTATAGTCTATATAATTGTTTGCATACGAATCGGACGATTTATAGTCGATAAAATTTTTTCATAAAAAATTGAAAAAAAGACGATGTATAGCCCATTAAATTTTTTTCATAAAAAATTTTTTTGCATGAAAAATGGATGATGTATAGTTTATTAAATTCTTTGCACGAAAAGAAGACGACGTATATAGTCCACTTAAGTTTTTACATACGAAATGGACGAATTATAGTCAATTTAATTTTTTATACAAATTTTAAAAATGGACGATGTATAGTCCATTAAATTTTGTATATATAGCCAGTCCATTAAATTTTTTGCATAAAAAATAGACGATGTATAGTCTATATAATTGTTTGCAAACGAATCGGACGATTTATAGTCGATAAAATTTTTTCATAAAAAATTGAAAAAAAGACGATGTATAGCCCATTAAATTATTTTCATAAAAAAATTTTTTGCATGAAAAATGGATGATGTATAGTTTATTAAATTCTTTGCACGAAAAGAAGACGACGTATATAGTCCACTTAAGTTTTTACATACGAAATGGACGAAATATAGTCAATTTAATTTTTTATAAAAATTTTAAAAATGGACGATGTATAGTCCATTAAATTTTGTATATATAGCCAGTCCATTTAATTTTTTGCATAAAAAATAGACGATGTATAGTCTATATAATTGTTTGCATACGAATCGGACGATTTATAGTCGATAACATTTTTTCATAAAAAATTTAAAAAAAGACGATGTATAGTCCATACAATTTTTTTCATAAAAAAATTTTTTTCTTGAAAAATGGATGATGTATAGTTTATTAAATTCTTTGCACGAAAAGAAGATGACGTATATAGTCCACTTAAGTATTTACATACGAAATGGACGAATTATAGTCAATTTAATTTTTTATAAAATTTAAAAAAATGGACGATGTATAGTCCATTAAATTTTGTATATATAGCCAGTCCATTTAATTTTTTGCATAAAAAATAGACGATGTATAGTCTATATAATTGTTTGCATACGAATCGGACGATTTATAGTCGATAACATTTTTTCATAAAAAATTAAAAAAAAGACAATGTATAGTCCATAAAATTTTTTTCATAAAAAAATTTTTTGCTTGAAAAATGGATGATGTATAGTTTATTAAATTCTTTGCACGAAAAGAAGATGACGTATATAGTCCACTTAAGTATTTACATACGAAATGGACGAATTATAGTCAATTTAATTTTTTATAAAATTTTAAAAAATGGACGATGTATAGTCCATTAAATTTTGTATATATAGCCAGTCCATTTAATTTTTTGCATAAAAAATAGACGATGTATAGTCTATATAATTGTTTGCATACGAATCGGACGATTTATAGTCGATAACATTTTTTCATAAAAAATTTAAAAAAAGACGATGTATAGTCCATAAAATTTTTTTCATAAAAAAATTTTTTGCTTGAAAAATGGATGATGTATAGTTTATTAAATTCTTTGCACGAAAAGAAGATGACGTATATAGTCCACTTAAGTATTTACATACGAAATGGACGAATTATAGTCAATTTAATTTTTTATAAAATTTTAAAAAATGGACGATGTATAGTCCATTAAATTTTGTATATATAGCCAGTCCATTTAATTTTTTGCATAAAAAATAGACGATGTATAGTCTATATAATTGTTTGCATACGAATCGGACGATTTATAGTCGATAACATTTTTTCATACAAAATTTAAAAAAAGGCGATGTATAGTCCATAAAATTTTTTTCATAAAAAATTTTTTTGCTTGAAAAATGGATGATGTATAGTTTATTAAATTCTTTGCACGAAAAGAAGATGACGTATATAGTCCACTTAAGTATTTACATACGAAATGGACGAATTATAGTCAATTTAATTTTTTATAAAATTTTAAAAAATGGACGATGTATAGTCCATTAAATTTTGTATATATAGCCAGTCCATTTAATTTTTTGCATAAAAAATAGACGATGTATAGTCTATATAATTGTTTGCATACGAATCGGACGATTTATAGTCGATTTCATAAAAAATTAAAAAAAAGACGATGTATAGCCCATTAAATTTTTTTTTTTTAAAAATTTTTTTCCATGGAAAATGGATGATGTATAGTTTATTAAATTCTTTGCACGAAAAGAAGACGACGTATATAGTCCACTTAAGTTTTTACATACGAAATGGACGAATTATAGTCAATTAAATTTTTTATAAAATTTTAAAAAATGGACGATGTATAGTCCATTAAATTTTGTATATATAGCCAGTCCATTTAATTTTTTGCATAAAGAATAGACGATGTATAGTCTATATAATTGTTTGCATACGAATCGGACGATTTATAGTCGATAAAATTTTTTCATAAAAAATTGAAAAAAAGACGATGTATAGCCCATTAAATTATTTTCATAAAAAAATTTTTTGCATGAAAAATGGATGATGTATAGTTTATTAAATTGTTTGCACGAGAAGAAGACGACGTATATATTCCACTGAAGTTTTTACATACGAAATGGACGAATTATAGTCAATTTAATTTTTTATAAAATTTAAAAAAATGGACGATGTATAGTCCATTAAATATTGTATATATAGCCAGTCCATTTAATTTTTTGCATAAAGAATAGACGATGTATAGTCTATATAATTGTTTGCATACGAATCGGACGATTTATAGTCGATAAAATTTTTTCATAAAAAATTGAAAAAAAGACGATGTATAGCCCATTAAATTATTTTCATAAAAAAATTTTTTGCATGAAAAATGGATGATGTATAGTTTATTAAATTCTTTGCACGAAAAGAATACGACGTATATAGTCCACTTAAGTATTTACATACGAAATGGACGAATTATAGTCAATTTAATTTTTTATAAAATTTTAAAAAATGGACGATGTATAGTCCATTAAATTTTGTATATATAGCCAGTCCATTTAATTTTTTGCATAAAAAATAGACGATGTATAGTCTATATAATTGTTTGCATACGAATCGGACGATTTATAGTCGATAAAATTTTTTCATAAAAAATTTAAAAAAGACCATTAAATTTTTTTCATAAAAAAATTTTTTGCATGAAAAATGGATGATGTATAGTTTATTAAATTCTTTGCACGAAAAGAAGACGACGTATATAGTCCACTTAAGTATTTACATACGAAATGGACGAATTATAGTCAATTTAATTTTTTATAAAATTTTAAAAAATGGACGATGTATAGTCCATTAAATTTTGTATATATAGCCAGTCCATTTAATTTTTTGCATAAAAAATAGACGATGTATAGTCTATATAATTGTTTGCATACGAATCGGACGATTTATAGTCGATAAAATTTTTTCATAAAAAATTAAAAAAAAGACGATGTATAGCCCATTAAATTTTTTTCATAAAAAAATTTTTTCCATGGAAAATGGATGATGTATAGTTTATTAAATTCTTTGCACGAAAAGAAGACGACGTATATAGTCCACTTAAGTTTTTGCATACGAAATGGAAGAATTATAGTCAATTTAATTTTTTATAAAAATTTTAAAAAATGGACGATGTATAGTCCATTAAATTTTGTATATATAGCCAGTCCATTTAATTTTTTGCATAAAAATAGACGATGTATAGTTTATATAATTGTTTGCATACGAATCGGACGATTTATAGTCGATAAAATTTTTTCATAAAAAATTGAAAAAAAGACGATGTATAGCCCATTAAATTATTTTCATAAAAAAATTTTTTGCATGAAAAATGGATGATGTATAGTTTATTAAATTCTTTGCACGAAAAGAAGACGACGTATATAGTCCACTTAAGTTTTTACATACAAAATGGACGAATTATAGTCAATTTAATTTTTTATAAAAATTTTAAAAATGGACGATGTATAGTCCATTAAATTTTGTATATATAGCCAGTCCATTTAATTTTTTGCATAAAAAATAGACGATGTATAGTCTATATAATTGTTTGCATACGAATCGGACGATTTATAGTCGATAAAATTTTTTCATAAAAAATTAAAAAAAAGACGATGTATAGCCCATAAAATTTTTTTCATAAAAAAATTTTTTCCATAGAAAATGGATGATGTATAGTTTATTAAATTCTTTGCACGAAAAGAAGACGACGTATATAGTCCACTTAAGTTTTTGCATACGAAATGGAAGAATTATAGTCAATTAAATTTTTTATAAAAATTTTAAAAAATGGACGATGTATAGTCCATTAAATTTTGTATATATAGCCAGTCCATTTAATTTTTTGCATAAAAAATAGACGATGTATAGTCTATATAATTATTTGCATACGAATCGGACGATTTATAGTCGATAAAATTTTTTCATAAAAAATAAAAAAAAAGACGATGTATTAAATTTTTTTCATAAAAAAATTTTTTCCATGGAAAATGGATGATGTATAGTTTATTAAATTCTTTGCACGAAAAGAAGACGACGTATATAGTCCACTTAAGTTTTTACATACGAAATGGAAGAATTATAGTCAATTTAATTTTTTATAAAAATTTTAAAAAATGGACGATGTATAGTCCATTAAATTTTGTATATATAGCCAGTCCATTTAATTTTTTGCATAAAAAATAGACGATGTATATATAGTCTATATAATTGTTTGCATACGAATCGGACGATTTATAGTCGATAAAATTTTTTCATAAAAAATTGAAAAAAAGACGATGTATAGCCCATTAAATTATTTTCATAAAAAAATTTTTTGCATGAAAAATGGATGATGTATAGTTTATTAAATTCTTTGCACGAAAAGAAGACGACGTATATAGTCCACTTAAGTTTTTACATACAAAATGGACGAATTATAGTCAATTTAATTTTTTATAAAAGTTTTAAAAATGGACGATGTATAGTCCATTAAATTTTGTATATATAGCCAGTCCATTTAATTTTTTGCATAAAAAATAGACGATGTATAGTCTATATAATTGTTTGCATACGAATCGGACGATTTATAGTCGATAAAATTTTTTCATAAAAAATTGAAAAAAAAACGATGTATAGCCCATTAAATTATTTTCATAAAAAAATTTTTTGCATGAAAAATGGATGATGTATAGTTTATTAAATTCTTTGCACGAAAAGAAGACGACGTATATAGTCCACTTAAGTTTTTACATACAAAATGGACGAATTATAGTCAATTTAATTTTTTATAAAAATTTTAAAAATGGACGATGTATAGTCCATTAAATTTTGTATATATAGCCAGTCCATTTAATTTTTTGCATAAAAAATAGACGATGTATAGTCTATATAATTGTTTGCATACGAATCGGACGATTTATAGTCGATAAAATTTTTTCATAAAAAATTGAAAAAAAGACGATGTATAGCCCATTAAATTATTTTCATAAAAAAATTTTTTGCATGAAAAATGGATGATGTATAGTTTATTAAATTCTTTGCACGAAAAGAAGACGACGTATATAGTCCACTTAAGTTTTTACATACAAAATGGACGAATTATAGTCAATTTAATTTTTTATAAAAATTTTAAAAATGGACGATGTATAGTCCATTAAATTTTGTATATATAGCCAGTCCATTTAATTTTTTGCATAAAAAATAGACGATGTATAGTCTATATAATTGTTTGCATACGAATCGGACGATTTATAGTCGATAAAATTTTTTCATAAAAAATTGAAAAAAGACGATGTATAGCCCATTAAATTATTTTCATAAAAAAATTTTTTGCATGAAAAATGGATGATGTATAGTTTATTAAATTCTTTGCACGAAAAGAAGACGACGTATATAGTCCACTTAAGTTTTTACATACAAAATGGACGAATTATAGTCAATTTAATTTTTTATAAAAATTTTAAAAATGGACGATGTATAAGTCCATTAAATTTTGTATATATAGCCAGTCCATTTAATTTTTTGCATAAAAAATAGACGATGTATAGTCTATATAATTGTTTGCATACGAATCGGACGATTTATAGTCGATAAAATTTTTTCATAAAAAATTGAAAAAAGACGATGTATAGCCCATTAAATTTTTTTCATAAAAAAATTTTTTGCATGAAAAATGGATGATGTATAGTTTATTAAATTCTTTGCACGAAAAGAAGACGACGTATATAGTCCACTTAAGTTTTTACATACGAAATGGAAGAATTATAGTCAATTTAATTTTTTATAAAATTTAAAAAATGGACGATGTATAGTCCATTAAATTTTGTATATATAGCCAGTCCATTTAATTTTTTGCATAAAAAATAGACGATGTATAGTCTATATAATTGTTTGCATATCAATCGGACGATTTATAGTCGATAAGATTTTTTCATAAAAAATTGAAAAAAAGACGATGTATAGCCCATTAAATTATTTTCATAAAAAAATTTTTTGCATGAAAAATGGATGATGTATAGTTTATTAAATTCTTTGCACGAAAAGAAGACGACGTATATAGTCCACTTAAGTTTTTACATACAAAATGGACGAATTATAGTCAATTTAATTTTTTATAAAAATTTTAAAAATGGACGATGTATAAGTCCATTAAATTTTGTATATATAGCCAGTCCATTTAATTTTTTGCATAAAAAATAGACGATGTATAGTCTATATAATTGTTTGCATACGAATCGGACGATTTATAGTCGATAAAATTTTTTCATAAAAAATTGAAAAAAGACGATGTATAGCCCATTAAATTTTTTTCATAAAAAAATTTTTTGCATGAAAAATGGATGATGTATAGTTTATTAAATTCTTTGCACGAAAAGAAGACGACGTATATAGTCCACTTAAGTTTTTACATACGAAATGGAAGAATTATAGTCAATTTAATTTTTTATAAAATTTAAAAAATGGACGATGTATAGTCCATTAAATTTTGTATATATAGCCAGTCCATTTAATTTTTTGCATAAAAAATAGACGATGTATAGTCTATATAATTGTTTGCATATCAATCGGACGATTTATAGTCGATAAGATTTTTTCATAAAAAATTTAAAAATTGACGATGTATAGTCCATTAAATTATTTTCATAAAAAAATTTTTTGCTTGAAAAATGGATGATGTATAGTTTATTAAATTCTTTGCACGAAAAGAAAACGACGTATATAGTCCACTTAAGTATTTACATACGAAATGGACGAATTATAGTCAATTTAATTTTTTATAAAAATGGACGATGTATAGTCCATTAAATTTTGTATATATAGCCAGTCCATTTAATTTTTTGCATAAAAAATAGACGATGTATAGTCTATATAATTGTTTGCATACGAATCGGACGATTTATAGTCGATAAAATTTTTTCATAAAAAATTGAAAAAAAAACGATGTATAGCCCATTAAATTATTTTCATAAAAAAATTTTTTGCATGAAAAATGGATGATGTATAGTTTATTAAATTCTTTGCACGAAAAGAAGACGACGTATATAGTCCACTTAAGTTTTTACATACAAAATGGACGAATTATAGTCAATTTAATTTTTTATAAAAATTTTAAAAATGGACGATGTATAGTCCATTAAATTTTGTATATATAGCCAGTCCATTTAATTTTTTGCATAAAAAATAGACGATGTATAGTCTATATAATTGTTTGCATACGAATCGGACGATTTATAGTCGATAAAATTTTTTCATAAAAAATTGAAAAAAAGACGATGTATAGCCCATTAAATTATTTTCATAAAAAAATTTTTTGCATGAAAAATGGATGATGTATAGTTTATTAAATTCTTTGCACGAAAAGAAGACGACGTATATAGTCCACTTAAGTTTTTACATACAAAATGGACGAATTATAGTCAATTTAATTTTTTATAAAAATTTTAAAAATGGACGATGTATAGTCCATTAAATTTTGTATATATAGCCAGTCCATTTAATTTTTTGCATAAAAAATAGACGATGTATAGTCTATATAATTGTTTGCATACGAATCGGACGATTTATAGTCGATAAAATTTTTTCATAAAAAATTGAAAAAAGACGATGTATAGCCCATTAAATTATTTTCATAAAAAAATTTTTTGCATGAAAAATGGATGATGTATAGTTTATTAAATTCTTTGCACGAAAAGAAGACGACGTATATAGTCCACTTAAGTTTTTACATACAAAATGGACGAATTATAGTCAATTTAATTTTTTATAAAAATTTTAAAAATGGACGATGTATAAGTCCATTAAATTTTGTATATATAGCCAGTCCATTTAATTTTTTGCATAAAAAATAGACGATGTATAGTCTATATAATTGTTTGCATACGAATCGGACGATTTATAGTCGATAAAATTTTTTCATAAAAAATTGAAAAAAGACGATGTATAGCCCATTAAATTTTTTTCATAAAAAAATTTTTTGCATGAAAAATGGATGATGTATAGTTTATTAAATTCTTTGCACGAAAAGAAGACGACGTATATAGTCCACTTAAGTTTTTACATACGAAATGGAAGAATTATAGTCAATTTAATTTTTTATAAAATTTAAAAAATGGACGATGTATAGTCCATTAAATTTTGTATATATAGCCAGTCCATTTAATTTTTTGCATAAAAAATAGACGATGTATAGTCTATATAATTGTTTGCATATCAATCGGACGATTTATAGTCGATAAGATTTTTTCATAAAAAATTTAAAAATTGACGATGTATAGTCCATTAAATTATTTTCATAAAAAAATTTTTTGCTTGAAAAATGGATGATGTATAGTTTATTAAATTCTTTGCACGAAAAGAAAACGACGTATATAGTCCACTTAAGTATTTACATACGAAATGGACGAATTATAGTCAATTTAATTTTTTATAAAAATGGACGATGTATAGTCCATTAAATTTTGTATATATAGCCAGTCCATTTAATTTTTTGCATAAAAAATAGACGATGTATAGTCTATATAATTGTTTGCATACGAATCGGACGATTTATAGTCGATAAAATTTTTTCATAAAAAATTGAAAAAAAGACGATGTATATATAGCCCATTAAATTATTTTCATAAAAAAATTTTTTGCATGAAAAATGGATGATGTATAGTTAATTAAATTCTTTGCACGAAAAGAAGACGACGTATATAGACCACTTAAGTTTTTACATACGAAATGGACGAATTATAGTCAATTTAATTTTTTATAAAAATTTTAAAAATGGACGATGTATAGTCCATTAAATTTTGTATATATAGCCAGTCCATTTAATTTTTTGCATAAAAAATAGACGATGTATAGTCTATATAATTGTTTGCATACGAATCGGACGATTTATAGTCGATAAAATTTTTTCATAAAAAATTTAAAAAAAGACGATGTATAGCCCATTAAATTATTTTCATAAAAAAATTTTTTGCATGAAAAATGGATGATGTATAGTTTATTAAATTCTTTGCACGAAAAGAAGACGACGTATATAGTCCACTTAAGTTTTTACATACGAAATGGACGAAATATAGTCAATTTAATTTTTTATAAAAATTTTAAAAATGGACGATGTATAGTCCATTAAATTTTGTATATATAGCCAGTCCATTTAATTTTTTGCATAAAAAATAGACGATGTATAGTCTATATAATTGTTTGCATTCGAATCGGACGATTTATAGTCGATAAGATTTTTTCATAAAAAATTTAAAAAAAGACGATGTATAGTCCATAAAATTTTTTTCATAAAAAAATTTTTTGCTTGAAAAATGGATGTTGTATAGTTTATTAAATTCTTTGCACGAAAAGAAGATGACGTATATAGTCCACTTAAGTATTTACATACGAAATGGACGAATTATAGTCAATTTAATTTTTTATAAAATTTTAAAAAATGGACGATGTATAGTCCATTAAATTTTGTATATATATATAGCCAGTCCATTTAATTTTTTGCATAAAAAATAGACGATGTATAGTCTATATAATTGTTTGCATACGAATCGGACGATTTATAGTCGATAACATTTTTTCATAAAAAATTTAAAAAAAGACGATGTATAGTCCATAAAATTTTTTCCATAAAAAAATTTTTTGCTTGAAAAATGGATGATGTATAGTTTATTAAATTCTTTGCACGAAAAGAAGATGACGTATATAGTCCACTTAAGTATTTACATACGAAATGGACGAATTATAGTCAATTTAATTTTTATAAAATTTTAAAAAATGGACTATGTATAGTCCATTAAATTTTGTATATATAGCCAGTCCATTTAATTTTTTGCATAAAAAATAGACGATGTATAGTCTATATAATTATTAGCATACGAATCGGACGATTTATAGTCGATAAAATTTTTTCATAAAAAATTGAAAAAAAGACGATGTATAGCCCATTAAATTATTTTCATAAAAAAATTTTTTGCATGAAAAATGGATGATGTATAGTTTATTAAATTCTTTGCACGAAAAGAAGACGATGTATATAGTCCACTTAAGTTTTTACATACGAAATGGACGAATTATAGTCAATTTAATTTTTTATAAAAATTTTAAAAATGGACGATGTATAGTCCATTAAATTTTGTATATATAGCCAGTCCATTTAATTTTTTGCATAAAAAATAGACGATGTATAGTCTATATAATTGTTTGCATACGAATCGGACGATTTATAGTCGATAACATTTTATCATAAAAAATTTAAAAAAAGACGATTTATAGTCCATAAAATTTTTTTCATAAAAAAATTTTTTGCTTGAGAAATGGATGATGTATAGTTAATTAAATTCTTTGCACGAAAAGAAGATGACGTATATAGTCGACTTAAGTATTTACATACGAAATGGACGAATTATAGTCAATTTAATTTTTTATACAATTTTAAAAAATGGACGATGTATAGTCCATTAAATTTTGTATATATAGCCAGTCCATTTAATTTTTTGCATAAAAAATAGACGATGTATAGTCTATATAATTGTTTGCATACGAATCGGACGATTTATAGTCGATAAAATTTTTTCATAAAAAATTGAAAAAAAGACGATGTATAGCCCATTAAATTATTTTCATAAAAAAATTTTTTGCATGAAAAATGGATGATGTATAGTTTATTAAATTCTTTGCACGAAAAGAAGACGACGTATATAGTCCACTTAAGTTTTTACATACGAAATGGACGAATTATAGTCAATTTAATTTTTTATAAAAATTTTAAAAATGGACGATGTATAGTCCATTAAATTTTGTATATATAGCCAGTCCATTTAATTTTTTGCATAAAAAATAGACGATGTATAGTCTATATAATTGTTTGCATACGAATCGGACGATTTATAGTCGATAACATTTTTTCATAAAAAATTTAAAAAAAGACGATGTATAGCCCATTAAATTATTTTTATAAAAAAATTTTTTGCATGAAAAATGGATGATGTATAGTTAATTAAATTCTTTGCACGAAAAGAAGACGACGTATATAGACCACTTAAGTTTTTACATACGAAATGGACGAATTATAGTCAATTTAATTTTTTATAAAAATTTTAAAAATGGACGATGTATAGTCCATTAAATTTTGTATATATAGCCAGTCCATTTAATTTTTTGCATAAAAAATAGACGATGTATAGTCTATATAATTGTTTGCATACGAATCGGACGATTTATAGTCGATAAAATTTTTTCATAAAAAATTTAAAAAAAGACGATGTATAGCCCATTAAATTATTTTCATAAAAAAATTTTTTGCATGAAAAATGGATGATGTATAGTTTATTAAATTCTTTGCACGAAAAGAAGACGACGTATATAGTCCACTTAAGTTTTTACATACGAAATGGACGAAATATAGTCAATTTAATTTTTTATAAAAATTTTAAAAATGGACGATGTATAGTCCATTAAATTTTGTATATATAGCCAGTCCATTTAATTTTTTGCATAAAAAATAGACGATGTATAGTCTATATAATTGTTTGCATTCGTATCGGACGATTTATAGTCGATAACATTTTTTCATAAAAAATTTAAAAAAAGACGATGTATAGTTCATAAAATTTTTTTCATAAAAAAATTTTTTGCTTGAAAAATGGATGATGTATAGTTTATTAAATTCTTTGCACGAAAAGAAGATGACGTATATAGTCCACTTAAGTATTTACATACGAAATGGACGAATTATAGTCAATTTAATTTTTTATAAAATTTTAAAAAATGGACGATGTATAGTCCATTAAATTTTGTATATATAGCCAGTCCATTTAATTTTTTGCATAAAAAATAGACGATGTATAGTCTATATAATTGTTTGCATACGAATCGGACGATTTATAGTCGATAACATTTTTTCATAAAAAATTTAAAAAAAGACGATGTATAGTCCATAAAATTTTTTCCATAAAAAAATTTTTTGCTTGAAAAATGGATGATGTATAGTTTATTAAATTCTTTGCACGAAAAGAAGATGACGTATATAGTCCACTTAAGTATTTACATACGAAATGGACGAATTATAGTCAATTTAATTTTTTATAAAATTTTAAAAAATGGACGATGTATAGTCCATTAAATTTTGTATATATAGCCAGTCCATTTAATTTTTTGCATAAAAAATAGACGATGTATAGTCTATATAATTATTTGCATACGAATCGGACGATTTATAGTCGATAAAATTTTTTCATAAAAAATTGAAAAAAAGACGATGTATAGCCCATTAAATTATTTTCATAAAAAAATTTTTTGCATGAAAAATGGATGATGTATAGTTTATTAAATTCTTTGCACGAAAAGAAGATGACGTATATAGTCCACTTAAGTATTTACATACGAAATGGACGAATTATAGTCAATTAAATTTTTTATAAAATTTTAAAAAATGGACGATGTATAGTCCATTAAATTTTGTATATATAGCCAGTCCATTTAATTTTTTGCATAAAAAATAGACGATGTATAGTCTATATAATTGTTTGCATACGAATCGGACGATTTATAGTCGATAAAATTTTTTCATAAAAAATTTAAAAAAGACGATGAATAGCCCATTAAATTATTTTCATAAAAAAATTTTTTGCATGAAAAATGGATGATGTATAGTTTATTAAATTCTTTGCACGAAAAGAAGACGACGTATATAGACCACTTAAGTTTTTACATACGAAATGGACGAATTATAGTCAATTTAATTTTTTATAAAAATTTTAAAAATGGACGATGTATAGTCCATTAAATTTTGTATATATAGCCAGTCCATTTAATTTTTTGCATAAAAAATAGACGATGTATAGTCTATATAATTGTTTGCATACGAATCGGACGATTTATAGCCGATAACATTTTTTCATAAAAAATTTAAAAAAAGACGATGTATAGTCCATAAAATTTTTTTCATAAAAAAATTTTTTGCTTGAAAAATGGATGATGTATAGTTTATTAAATTCTTTGCACAAAAAGAAGATGACGTATATAGTCCACTTAAGTATTTACATACGAAATGGACGAATTATAGTCAATTTAATTTTTTATAAAAATTTTAAAAATGGACGATGTATAGTCCATTAAATTTTGTATATATAGCCAGTCCATTTAATTTTTTGCATAAAAAATAGACGATGTATAGTCTATATAATTGTTTGCATACGAATCGGACGATTTATAGTCGATAAAATTTTTTCATAAAAAATTTAAAAAAAGACGATGTATAGCCCATTAAATTATTTTCATAAAAAAATTTTTTGCATGAAAAATGGATGATGTATAGTTTATTAAATTCTTTGCACGAAAAGAAGACGACGTATATAGTCCACTTAAGTTTTTACATACGAAATGGACGAATTATAGTCAATTTAATTTTTTATAAAAATTTTAAAAATGGACGATGTATAGTCCATTAAATTTTGTATATATAGTCAGTCCATTTAATTTTTTGCATAAAAAATAGACGATGTATAGTCTATATAATTGTTTGCATACGAATCGGACGATTTATAGTCGATAAAATTTTTTCATAAAAAATTTAAAAAAAGACGATGTATAGTCCATAAAATTTTTTTCATAAAAAAATTTTTTGCTTGAAAAATGGATGATGTATAGTTTATTAAATTCTTTGCACGAAAAGAAGACGACGTATATAGTCCACTTAAGTTTTTACATACGAAATGGACGAATTATAGTCAATTTAATTTTTTATAAAAATTTTAAAAATGGACGATGTATAGTCCATTAAATTTTGTATATATAGTCAGTCCATTTAATTTTTTGCATAAAAAAAAGACGATGTATAGTCTATATAATTGTTTGCATACGAATCGGACGATTTATAGTCGATAAAATTTTTTCATAAAAAATTTAAAAAAATACGATGTATAGTCCATAAAATTTTTTTCATAAAAAAATATTTTGCTTGAAAAATGGATGATGTATAGTTTATTAAATTCTTTGCACGAAAAGAAGATGACGTATATAGTCCACTTAAGTATTTACATACGAAATGGACGAATTATAGTCAATTTAATTTTTTATAAAATTTTAAAAAATGGACGATGTATAGTCCATTAAATTTTGTATATATAGCCAGTCCATTTAATTTTTTGCATAAAAAATAGACGATGTGTAGTCTATATAATTGTTTGCATACGAATCGGACCATTTATAGTCGATAAAATTTTTTCATAAAAAATTAAAAAAAAGACGATGTATAGTCCATTAAATTTTTTTCATAAAAAAATTTTTTCCATGGAAAATGGATGATGTATAGTTTATTAAATTCTTTGCACGAAAAGAAGACGACGTATATAGTCCACTTAAGTTTTTGCATACGAAATGGAAGAGTTATAGTCAATTTAATTTTTTATAAAAATTTTAAAAAATGGACGATGTATAGTCCATTAAATTTTGTATATATAGCCAGTCCATTTAATTTTTTGCATAAAAAATAGACGATGTATAGTCTATATAATTGTTTGCATACGAATCGGACGATTTATAGTCGATAAAACTTTTTCATAAAAAATTGAAAAAAAGACGATGTATAGCCCATTAAATTTTTTTCATAAAAAAATTTTTTGCATGAAAAATGGATGATGTATAGTTTATTAAATTCTTTGCACGATAAGAAGACGACGTATATAGACAACTTAAGTTTTTACATACGAAATGGACGAATTATAGTCAATTTAATTTTTTGTAAAAATTTTAAAAATGGACGATGTATAGTCCATTAAATTTTGTATATATAGCCAGTCCATTTAATTTTTTGCATAAAAAATAGACGATGTATAGTCTATATAATTGTTTGCATACGAATCGGACGATTTATAGTCGATAACATTTTTTCATAAAAAATTTAAAAAAAGACGATGTATAGTCCATAAAATTTTTTTCATAAAAAAATTTTTTGCTTGAAAAATGGATGATGTATAGTTTATTAAATTCTTTGCACGAAAAGAAGACGACGTATATAGTCCACTTAAGTTTTTGCATACGAAATGGAAGAATTATAGTCAATTTAATTTTTTATAAAAATTTAAAAAAATGGACGATGTATAGTTTATTAAATTTTGTATATATAGCATATAAAATAGACGATGTATAGTCTATATAATTGTTTGCATACGAATCGGACGATTTATAGTCGATAAAATTTTTTCATAAAAAATTGAAAAAAGACGATGTATAGCCCATTAAATTTTTTTCATAAAAAAATTTTTTGCTTGAAAAATGGATGATGTATAGTTTATTAAATTCTTTGCACGAAAAGAAGACGACGTATATAGTCCACTTAAGTTTTTGCATACGAAATGGAAGAATTATAGTCAATTAAATTTTTTATAAAATTTTAAAAAATGGACGATGTATAGTCCATTAAATTTTGTATATATAGCCAGTCCATTTAATTTGTTGCATAAAAAATAGACGATGTATAGTCCATATAATTGTTTGCATACGAATCGGACGATTTATAGTCGATAAAATTTTTTCATAAAAAATTAAAAAAAAGACGATGTATAGCCCATTAAATTTTTTTCATAAAAAAATTGTTTCCATGGAAAATGGATGATGTATAGTTTATTAAATTCTTTGCACGAAAAGAAGACGACGTATATAGTCCACTTAAATTTTTGCATACGAAATGGAAGAATTATAGTCAATTTAATTTTTTATAAAAATTTTAAAAAATGGACGATGTATAGTCCATTAAATGTTGTATATATAGCCAGTCCATTTAATTTTTTGCATAAAAAATAGACGATGTATAGTCTATATAATTGTTTGCATATGAATCGGACGATTTATAGTCGATAAAATTTTTTCATAAAAAATTAAAAAAAAGACGATGTATAGCCCATTAAATTATTTTCATAAAAAAATTTTTTCCATGGAAAATGGATGATGTATAGTTTATTAAATTCTTTGCACGAAAAGAAGACGACGTATATAGTCCACTTAAGTTTTTGCATACGAAATGGAAGAATTATAGTCAATTTAATTTTTTATAAAAATTTTTTAAAATGGACGATGTATAGTCCATTAAATTTTGTATATATAGCCAGTCCATTTAATTTTTTGCATAAAAAATAGACGATGTATAGTCTATATAATTGTTTGCATACGAATCGGACGATTTATAGTCGATAAAATTTTTTCATAAAAAATTTAAAAAAAGACGATGTATAGCCCATTAAATTATTTTCATATAAAAATTTTTTGCATGAAAAATGGATGATGTATAGTTTATTAAATTCTTTGCACGAAAAGAAGACGACGTATATAGACCACTTAAGTTTTTACATACGAAATGGACGAATTATAGTCAATTTAATTTTTTATAAAAATTTTAAAAATGGACGATGTATAGTCCATTAAATTTTGTATATATAGCCAGTCCATTTAATTTTTTGCATAAAAAATAGACGATGTATAGTCTATATAATTGTTTGCATACGAATCGGACGATTTATAGGCGATAACATTTTTTCATAAAAAATTTAAAAAAAGACGATGTATAGTCCATAAAATTTTTTTCATAAAAAAATTTTTTGCTTGAAAAATGGATGATGTATAGTTTATTAAATTCTTTGCACGAAAAGAGGACGACTTAAGTATTTACATACGAAATGGACGAATTATAGTCAATTTAATTTTTTATAAAATTTTAAAAAATGGACGATGTATAGTCCATTAAATTTTTTATATATAGCCAGTCCATTTAATTTTTTGCATAAAAAATAGACGATGTATAGTCTATATAATTGTTTGCATACGAATCGGACGATTTATAGTCGATAACATTTTTTCATAAAAAATTTAAAAAAAGACGATGTATAGTCCATTAAATTATTTTCATAAAAAAATTCTTTGCTTGAAAAATGGATGATGTATAGTTTATTAAATTCTTTGCACGAAAAGAAAACGACGTATATAGTACACTTAAGTTTTTACATACGAAATGGACGAATTATAGTCAATTTAATTTTTTATAAAATTTTAAAAAATGGACGATGTATACTCCATTAAATTTTGTATATATAGCCAGTCCATTTAATTTTTTGCATAAAAAATAGACGATGTATAGTCTATATAATTGTTTGCATACGAATCGGACGATTTATAGTCGATAAAATTTTTTCATAAAAAATTGAAAAAAGACGATGTATAGCCCATTAAATTATTTTCATAAAAAAATTTTTTGCATGAAAAATGGATGATGTATAGTTTATTAAATTCTTTGCACGAAAAGAAGACGACGTATATAGACCACTTAAGTTTTTACATACGAAATGGACGAATTATAGTCAATTTAATTTTTTATAAAAATTTTAAAAATGGACGATGTATAGTCCATTAAATTTTGTATATATAGCCAGTCCATTTAATTTTTTGCATAAAAAATAGACGATGTATAGTCTATATAATTGTTTGCATACGAATCGGACGATTTATAGTCGATAAAATTTTTTCATAAAAAATTTAAAAAAAGACGATGTATATCCCATTAAATTTTTTTCATATAAAAATTTTTTCCATGGAAAATGGATGATGTATAGTTTATTAAATTCTTTGCACGAAAAGAAGATGACGTATATAGTCCACTTAAGTTTTTACATACGAAATGGACGAATTATAGTCAATTTAATTTTTTATAAAAATTTTAAAAATGGACGATGTATAGTCCATTAAATTTTGTATATATAGCCAGTCCATTTAATTTTTTGCATAAAAAATAGACGATGTATAGTCTATATAATTGTTTGCATACGAATCGGACGATTTATAGTCGATAAAATTTTTTCATAAAAAATTTAAAGAAGACGATGTATAGCCCATTAAATTTTTTTCATAAAAAATTTTTTTGCTTGAAAAATGGATGATGTATAGTTTATTAAATTCTTTGCACGAAAAGAAGACGACGTATATAGTCCACTTAAGTTTTTACATACGAAATGGACGAATTATAGTCAATTAAATTTTTTATAAAATTTTAAAAAATGGACGATGTATAGTCCATTAAATTTTGTATATATAGCCAGTCCATTTAATTTTTTGCATAAAAAATAGACGATGTATAGTCTATATAATTGTTTGCATACGAATCGGACGATTTATAGTCGATAAAATTTTTTCATAAAAAATTTAAAAAAGATAATGTATAGCCCATTAAATTTTTTTCATAAAAAAATTTTTTCCATGGAAAATGGATGATGTATAGTTTATTAAATTCTTTGCACGAAAAGAAGACGACGTATATAGTCCACTTAAGTTTTTGCTTACGAAATGGAAGAATTATAGTCAATTTAATTTTTTATAAAAATTTTTTAAAATGGACGATGTATAGTCCATTAAATTTTGTATATATAGCCAGTCCATTTAATTTTTTGCATAAAAAATAGACGATGTATAGTCTATATAATTGTTTGCATACGAATCGGACGATTTATAGTCGATAAAATTTGTTCATAAAAAATTTAAAAAAAGACGATGTATAGTCCATTAAATTATTTTCATAAAAAATTTTTTTGCATGAAAAATGGATGATGTATAGTTTATTAAATTCTTTGCACGAAAAGAAAACGACGTATATAGTCCACTTAAGTTTTTACATACGAAATGGACGAATTATAGTCAATTTAATTTTTTATAAAAATTTTAAAAATGGACGATGTATAGTCCATTAAATTTTGTATATATAGCCAGTCCATTTAATTTTTTGCATAAAAAATAGACGATGTATTGGATGATGTATAGTTTATTAAATTCTTTGCACGAAAAGAAGACGACGTATATAGACCACTTAAGTTTTTACATACGAAATGGACGAATTATAGTCAATTTAATTTTTTATAAAAATTTTAAAAATGGACGATGTATAGTCCATTAAATTTTGTATATATAGCCAGTCCATTTAATTTTTTGCATAAAAAATAGACGATGTATAGTCTATATAATTGTTTGCATACGAATCGGACGATTTATAGTCGATAAAATTTTTTCATAAAAAATTTAAAAAAGATGATGTATAGCCCATTAAATTTTTTTCATAAAAAATTTTTTTTCATGAAAAATGGATGATGTATAGTTTAATAAATTCTTTGCACGAAAAGAAGACGACGTATATAGACCACTTAAGTTTTTACATACGAAATGGACGAATTATAGTCAATTTAATTTTTTATAAAAATTTTAAAAATGGACGATGTATAGTCCATTAAATTTTGTATATATAGCCAGTCCATTTAGTTTTTTTTCATAAAAAATAGACGATGTATAGTCTATATAATTATTTGCATAGGAATTGGACGATTTATAGTCGATAACATTTTTTCATAAAAAATTGAAAAAAAAACGATGTATAGCCCATTAAATTTTTTTCAAAAAAATTTTTTGCATTAAAAATGTATGATGTATAGTTTATTAAATTCTTTGCACGAACAGAAGACGACGTATATAGTCCACTTAAGTTTTTACATACGAAATGGACGAATTATAGTCAATTTAATTTTTTATAAAATTATAAAAAATGGACGATGTATATATATATATAGTCCATTAAATTTTGTATATATAGCCAGTCCATTTAATTTTTAGCATAAAAAATAGACGATGTATAGTCTATATAATTATTTGCATACGAATCGGACGATTTATAGTCGATAAATTTTTTCATAAAAAATTGAAAAAAAGACGATGTATAGTCCATTAAATTTTTTTCATAAAAAAAATTTTTTGCATGAAAAATGGATGATGTATAGTTTATTAAATTCTTTGCACGAAAAGAAGACGACGTATATAGTCCACTTAAGTTTTTACATACGAAATGGACGAATTATAGTCAATTTAATTTTTTATAAAATTTAAAAAAATGGACGATGTATAGTCCATTAAATTTTGTATATATAGCCAGTCCATTTAATTTTTTGCATAAAAAATAGACGATGTATAGTCTATATAATTGTTTGCATACGAATCGGACGATTTATAGTCGATAAAATTTTTTCATAAAAAATTTAAAAAAAGACGATGTATAGTCCATTAAATTATTTTCATAAAAAAATTTTTTGCTTGAAAAATGGATGATGTATAGTTTATTAAATTCTTTGCACGAAAAGAAAACGACGTATATAGTCCACTTATGTTTTTACATACGAAATGGACGAATTATAGTTAATTTAATTTTTTATAAAAATTTTAAAAATGGACGATGTATAGTCCATTAAATTTTGTATATATAGCCAGTCCATTTAATTTTTTGCATAAAAAATAGACGATGTATTGGATGATGTATAGTTTATTAAATTCTTTGCACGACAAGAAGATGACGTATATAGTCCACTTAAGTATTTACATACGAAATGGACGAATTATAGTCAATTTAATATTTTATAAAATTTTAAAAAATGGACGATGTATAGTCCATTAAATTTTGTATATATAGCCAGTCCATTTAATTTTTTGCATAAAAAATAGACGATGTATAGTCTATATAATTGTTTGCATACGAATCGGACGATTTATAGTCGATAAATTTTTTCATAAAAAATTGAAAAAAAGACGATGTATAGTCCATTAAATTTTTTTCATAAAAAAAATTTTTTGCATGAAAAATGGATGATGTATAGTTTATTAAATTCTTTGCACGAAAAGAAGACGACGTATATAGTCCACTTAAGTTTTTACATACGAAATGGACGAATTATAGTCAATTTAATTTTTTATAAAATATAAAAAAATGGACGATGTATAGTCCATTAAATTTTGTATATATAGCCAGTCCATTTAATTTTTTGCATAAAAAATAGACGATGTATAGTCTATATAATTGTTTGCATACGAATCGGACGATTTATAGTCGATAAAATTTTTTCATAAAAAATTTAAAAAAAGACGATGTATAGTCCATTAAATTATTTTCATAAAAAAATTTTTTGCTTGAAAAATGGATGATGTATAGTTTATTAAATTCTTTGCACGAAAAGAAAACGACGTATATAGTCCACTTATGTTTTTACATACGAAATGGACGAATTATAGTTAATTTAATTTTTTATAAAAATTTTAAAAATGGACGATGTATAGTCCATTAAATTTTGTATATATAGCCAGTCCATTTAATTTTTTCCATAAAAAATAGACGATGTATTGGATGATGTATAGTTTATTAAATTCTTTGCACGACAAGAAGATGACGTATATAGTCCACTTAAGTATTTACATACGAAATGGACGAATTATAGTCAATTTAATATTTTATAAAATTTTAAAAAATGGACGATGTATAGTCCATTAAATTTTGTATATATAGCCAGTCCATTTAATTTTTTGCATAAAAAATAGACGATGTATAGTCTATATAATTGTTTGCATACGAATCGGACGATTTATAGTCGATAAAATTTTTTCATAAAAAATTAAAAAAAAGACGATGTATAGCCCATTAAATTTTTTTCATAAAAAAATTTTTTCCATGGAAAATGGATGATGTATAGTTTATTAAATTCTTTGCACGAAAAGAAGACGACGTATATATTCCACTTAAGTTTTTGCATACGAAATGGAAGAATTATAGTCAATTTAATTTTTTATAAAAATTTTAAAAAATGGACGATGTATAGTCCATTAAATTTTGTATATATAGCCAGTCCATTTAATTTTTTGCATAAAAATAGACGATGTATAGTTTATATAATTGTTTGCATACGAATCGGACGATTTATAGTCGTTAAAATTTTCCATAAAAAATTGAAAAAAGACGATGTATAGCCCATTAAATTTTTTTCATAAAAAAATTTTTTGCTTGAAAAATGGATGATGTATAGTTTATTAAATTCTTTGCACGAAAAGAAGACGACGTATATAGTCCACTTAAGTTTTTACATACGAAATGGACGAATTATAGTCAATTAAATTTTTTATAAAATTTTAAAAAATGGACGATGTATAGTCCATTAAATGTTGTATATATAGCCAGTCCATTTAATTTTTTGCATAAAAAATAGACGATGTATAGTCTATATAATTGTTTGCATACGAATCGGACGATTTATAGCCGATAAAATTTTTTCATAAAAAATTAAAAAAAAGACGATGTATAGCACATAAAATTTTTTTCATAAAAAAATTTTTTCCATAGAAAATGGATGATGTATAGTTTATTAAATTCTTTGCACGAAAAGAAGACGACGTATATAGTCCACTTAAGTTTTTGCGTACGAAATGGAAGAATTATAGTCAATTTAATTTTTTATAAAAATTTTAAAAAATGGACGATGTATAGTCCATTAAATTTTGTATATATAGCCAGTCCATTTAATTTTTTGCATAAAAAATAGACGATGTATAGTCTATATAATTGTTTGCATACGAATCGGACGATTTATAGTCGATAAAATTTTTTCATAAAAAATTAAAAAAAAGACGATGTATTAAATTTTTTCATAAAAAAATTTTTTCCATGGAAAATGGATGATGTATAGTTTATTAAATTCTTTGCACGAAAAGAAGACGACGTATATAGTCCTTTTAAGTTTTTACATACGAAATGGACGAATTATAGTCAATTAAATTTTTTATAAAATTTTAAAAAATGGACGATGTATATTCCATTAAATGTTGTATATATAGCCAGTACATTTAATTTTTTGCATAAAAAATAGACGATGTATAGTCTATATAATTGTTTGCATACGAATCGGACGATTTATAGTCGATAAAATTTTTTCATAAAGAATTGAAAAAAAGACGATGTATAGTCCATTAAATTATTTTCATAAAAAAATTTTTTGCATGAAAAATGGATGATGTATAGTTTATTAAATTCTTTGCACGAAAAGAAGATGACGTATATAGTCCACTTAAGTATTTACATACGAAATGGACAAATTATAGTCAATTTAATTTTTTATAAAATTTTAAAAAATGGACGATGTATAGTCCATTAAATTTTGTATATATAGCCAGTCCATTTAATTTTTTGCATAAAAAATAGACGATGTATAGTTTATATAATTGTTTGCATACGAATCGGACGATTTATAGTCGATAAAATTTTTTCATAAAAAATTGAAAAAAGACGATGTATAGCCCATTAAATTTTTTTCATAAAAAAATTTTTTGCTTGAAAAATGGATGATGTATAGTTTATTAAATTCTTTGCACGAAAAGAAGACGACGTATATAGTCCACTTAAGTTTTTACATACGAAATGGACGAATTATAGTCAATTAAATTTTTTATAAAATTTTAAAAAATGGACGATGTATATTCCATTAAATGTTGTATATATAGCCAGTCTATTTAATTTTTTGCATAAAAAATAGACGATGTATAGTCTATATAATTGTTTGCATACGAATCGGACGATTTATAGTCGATAAAATTTTTTCATAAATAATTGAAAAAAAGACGATGTATAGTCCATTAAATTATTTTCATAAAAAAATTTTTTGCATGAAAAATGGATGATGTATATTTTATTAAATTCTTTGCACGAAAAGAAGACAACGTATATAGTCCACTTAAGTTTTTACATACGAAATGGACGAATTATAGTCAATTTAATTTTTTATAAAAATTTTAAAAAATGGACGATGTATATTCCATTAAATGTTGTATATATAGCCAGTACATTTAATTTTTTGCATAAAAAATAGACGATGTATAGTCTATATAATTGTTTGTATACGAATCGGACGATTTATAGTCGATAAAATTTTTTCATAAATAATTGAAAAAAAGACGATGTATAGTCCATTAAATTATTTTCATAAAAAAATTTTTTGCATGAAAAATGGATGATGTATAGTTTATTAAATTCTTTGCACGACAAGAAGATGACGTATATAGTCCACTTAAGTATTTACATACGAAATGGACGAATTATAGTCAATTTAATTTTTTATAAAATTTTAAAAAATGGACGATGTATAGTCCATTAAATTTTGTATATATAGCCAGTCCATTTAATTTTTTGCATAAAAAATAGACGATGTATAGTCTATATAATTGTTTGCATACGAATCGGACGATTTATAGTCGATAAAATTTTTTCATAAAAAATTGAAAAAAAGACGATGTATAGCCCATTAAATTATTTTCATAAAAAAATTTTTTGCATGAAAAATGGATGATGTATAGTTTATTAAATTCTTTGCACGAAAAGAAGACGACGTATATAGTCCACTTAAGTTTTTACATACGAAATGGACGAATTATAGTCAATTTAATTTTTTATAAAAATTTTAAAAATGGACGATGTATAGTCCATTAAATTTTGTATATATAGCACGTCCATTTAATTTTTTGCATAAAAAATAGACGATGTATAGTCTATATAATTGTTTGCATACGAATCGGACGATTTATAGTCGATAACATTTTTTCATAAAAAATTTAAAAAAAGACTATGTATAGTCCATAAAATTTTTTTCATAAAAAAATGTTTTGCTTGAAAAATGGATGATGTATAGTTTATTAAATTCTTTGCACGAAAAGAAGATGACGTATATAGTCCACTTAAGTATTTGCATACGAAATGGAAGAATTATAGTCAATTTAATTTTTTATACAAATTTTAAAAATGAACGATGTATAGTCCATTAAATTTTGTATATATAGCCAGTCCATTTAATTTTTTGCATAAAAAATAGACGATGTATAGTCTATATAATTGTTTGCATACGAATCGGACGATTTATAGTAGATAAAATTTTTTCATAAAAAATTTAAAAAAGACGATGTATAGCCCATTAAATTTTTTTCATAAAAAATTTTTTTGTTTGGAAAATGGATGATGTATAGTTTATTAAATTCTTTGCACGAAAAGAAGACGACGTATATAGTCCACTTAAGTTTTTGCATACGAAATGGAAGAATTATAGTCAATTTAATTTTTTATAAAAATTTAAAAAAATGGACGATGTATAGTCCATTAAATTTTGTATATATAGCCAGTCCATTTAATTTTTTGCATAAAAAATAGACCATGTATTGGATGATGTATAGTTTATTAAATTCTGTGCACGACAAGAAGATGACGTATATAGTCCACTTAAGTATTTACATACGAAATGGACGAATTATAGTCAATTTAATTTTTTATAAAATTTTAAAAAATGGACGATGTATAGTCCATTAAATTTTGTATATATAGCCAGTCCATTTAATTTTTTGCATAAAAAATAGACGATGTATAGTCTATATAATTGTTTGCATACGAATCGGACGATTTATAGTCGATAAAATTTTTTCATAAAAAATTAAAAAAAAGACGATGTATAGCCCATTAAATTTTTTTCATAAAAAAATTTTTTCCATGGAAAATGGATGATGTATAGTTTATTAAATTCTTTGCACGAAAAGAAGACGACGTATATAGTCCACTTAAGTTTTTGCATACGAAATGGAAGAATTATAGTCAATTTAATTTTTTATAAAAATTTTAAAAAATGGACGATGTATAGTCCATTAAATTTTGTATATATAGCCAGTCCATTTAATTTTTTGCATAAAAAAATAGACGATGTATAGTCTATATAATTGTTTGCATACGAATCGGACGATTTATAGTCGATAAAATTTTTTCATAAAAAATTGAAAAAAGACGATGTATAGCCCATTAAATTTTTTTCATAAAAAATTTTTTTGCATGAAAAATGGATGATGTATAGTTTATTAAATTCTTTGCACGAAAAGAAGACGACGTATATAGTCCACTTAAGTTTTTACATACGAAATGGACGAATTATAGTCAATTAAATTTTTTATAAAATTTTAAAAAATGGACGATGTATAGTCCATTAAATGTTGTATATATAGCCAGTCCATTTAATTTTTTGCATAAAAAATAGACGATGTATAGTCTATATAATTGTTTGCATACGAATCGGACGATTTATAGTCGATAAAATTTTTTCATAAAAAATTAAAAAAAAGACGATGTATTAAATTTTTTTCATAAAAAAATTTTTTCCATGGAAAATGGATGATGAATAGTTTATTAAACTCTTTGCACGAAAAGAAGACGACGTATATAGTCCACTTAAGTTTTTGCATACGAAATGGAAGAATTATAGTCAATTTAATTTTTTATAAAAATTTTAAAAAATGGACGATGTATAGTCCATTAAATTTTGTATATATAGCCAGTCCATTTAATTTTTTGCATAAAAAATAGACGATGTATAGTCTATATAATTGTTTGCATACGAATCGGACGATTTATAGTCGATAAAATTTTTTCATAAAAAATTGAAAAAAGACGATGTATAGCCCATTAAATTATTTTCATAAAAAATTTTTTTGCATGAAAAATGGATGATGTATAGTTTATTAAATTCTTTGCACGAAAAGAAGACGACGTATATAGTCCACTTAAGTTTTTACATACGAAATGGACGAATTATAGTCAATTTAATTTTTTATAAAAATTTTAAAAATGGACGATGTATAGTCCATTAAATTTTGTATATATAGCCAGTCCATTTAATTTTTTGCATAAAAAATAGACGATGTATAGTCTATATAATTGTTTGCATACGAATCGGACGATTTATAGTCGATAAAATTTTTTCATAAAAAATTGAAAAAAGACGATGTATAGCCCATTAAATTTTTTTCATAAAAAAATTTTTTGTTTGAAAAATGGATGATGTATAGTTTATTAAATTCTTTGCACGAAAAGAAGACGACGTATATAGTCCACTTAAGTTTTTACATACGAAATGGACGAATTATAGTCAATTTAATTTTTTATAAAAATTTTAAAAAATGGACGATGTATATTCCATTAAATGTTGTATATATAGCCAGTACATTTAATTTTTTGCATAAAAAATAGACGATGTATAGTCTATATAATTGTTTGTATACGAATCGGACGATTTATAGTCGATAAAATTTTTTCATAAATAATTGAAAAAAAGACGATGTATAGTCCATTAAATTATTTTCATAAAAAAATTTTTTGCATGAAAAATGGATGATGTATAGTTTATTAAATTCTTTGCACGAAAAGAAGACAACGTATATAGTCCACTTAAGTTTTTACATACGAAATGGACGAATTATAGTCAATTTAATTTTTTATAAAAATTTTAAAAATGGACGATGTATAGTCCATTAAATTTTGTATATATAACCAGTCCATTTAATTTTTTGCATAAAAAATAGACGATGTATAGTCTATATAATTGTTTGCATACGAATCGGACGATTTATAGTCGATAACATTTTTTCATAAAAAATTGAAAAAAAGACGATGTATAGTCCATTAAATTTTTTTCATAAAAAAAATTTTTTGCATAAAAAATGGATGATGTATAGTTTATTAAATTCTTTGCACGAAAAGAAGACGACGTATATAGTCCACTTAAGTTTTTACATACGAAATGGACGAATTATAGTCAATTTAATTTTTTATAAAATTTAAAAAAATGGACGATGTATAGTCCATTAAATTTTGTATATATAGCCAGTCCATTTAATTTTTTGCATTAAAAATAGACGATGTATAGTCTATATAATTGTTTGCATACGAATCGGACGATTTATAGTCGATAAAATTTTATCATAAAAAATTGAAAAAAGACGATGTATAGCCCATTAAATTTTTTTCATAAAAAAATTTTTTGCTTGAAAAATGGATGATGTATAGTTTATTAAATTCTTTGCACGAAAAGAAGACGACGTATATAGTCCACTTAAGTTTTTGCATACGAAATGGAAGAATTATAGTCAATTAAATTTTTTATAAAATTTTAAAAAATGGACGATGTATAGTCCATTAAATTTTGTATATATAGCCAGTCCATTTAATTTGTTGCATAAAAAATAGACGATGTATAGTCTATATAATTGTTTGCATACGAATCGGACGATTTATAGTCGATAAAATTTTTTCATAAAAAATTAAAAAAAAGACGATGTATAGCCCATTAAATTTTTTTCATAAAAAAATTTTTTCCATGGAAAATGGATGATGTATAGTTTATTAAATTCTTTGCACGAAAAGAAGACGACGTATATAGTCCACTTAAGTTTTTGCATACGAAATGGAAGAATTATAGTCAATTTAATTTTTTATAAAAATTTTAAAAAATGGACGATGTATAGTCCATTAAATGTTGTATATATAGCCAGTCCATTTAATTTTTTGCATTAAAAATAGACGATGTATAGTCTATATAATTGTTTGCATACGAATCGGACGATTTATAGTCGATAAAATTTTTTCATAAAAAATTGAAAAAAAAAGACAATGTATAGCCCATTAAATTTTTTTCATAAAAAATTTTTTTGCTTGAAAAATGGATGATGTATAGTTTATTAAATTCTTTGCACGAAAAGAAGACGACGTATATAGTCCACTTAAGTTTTTACATACGAAATGGAAAAATTGTAGTCAATTTAATTTTTTATAAAAATTTTAAAAATGGACGATGTATAGTCCATTAAATTTTGTATATATAGCCAGTCCATTTAATTTGTTGCATAAAAAATAGACGATGTATAGTCTATATAATTGTTTGCATACGAATCGGACGATTTATAGTCGATAAAATTTTTTCATAAAAAATTAAAAAAAAGACGATGTATAGCCCATTAAATTTTTTTCATAAAAAATTTTTTTCCATGAAAAATGAATGATGTATAGTTTATTAAATTCCTTGCACGAAAAGAAGACGACGTATATAGTCCACTTAAGTTTTTACATACGAAATGGACGAATTATAGTCAATTTAATTTTTTATAAAAATTTTAAAAATGGACGATGCATAGTCCATTAAATTTTGTATATATAGCTAGTCCATTTAATTTTTTGTATAAAAAAAAGACGATGTATAGTCTATATAATTGTTTGCATACGAATCGGACGATTTATAGTCGATAAAATTTTTTCATAAAAAATTTAAAAAAAAACGATGTATAGCCCATTAAATTATTTACATAAAAAATTTTTTTCCATGAAAAATGGATGATGTATAGTTTATTAAATTCTTTGCACGAAAAAAAGACGACGTATATAGTCCACTTAAGTTTTTGCATACGAAATGGACGAATTATAGTCAATTTAATTTTTTATAAAAATTTTAAAAATGGACGATATATAGTCCATTAAATTTTATATATATAGCCAGTCCATTTAATTTTTTGCATAAAAAATAGACGATGTATAGTATATATAATTGTTTACATACGAATCGGACGATTTATAGTCGATAACATTTTTTCATAAGAAATTGAAAAAAAGACGATGTATAGTCCATTAAAATTTTTTCATAAAAAAATTTTTTGCTTGAAAAATGGATGATGTATAGTTTATTAAATTCTTTGCACGAAAAGAAGACGACGTATATAGTCCACTTAAGTTTTTACATACGAAATGGACGAATTATAGTCAATTTAATTTTTTATAAAAATTTTAAAAATGGACGATATATAGTCCATTAAATTTTGTATATATAGCCAGTCTATTTAATTTTTTGCATTAAAAATAGACGATGTATAGTCTATATAATTGTTTGCATACGAATCGGACTATTTATAGTCGATAAAATTTTTTCATAAGAAATTTAAAAAAAGACGATGTATAGCCCATTAAATTTTTTTCATAAAAAATTTTTTGCATGAAAAATGGATGATGTATAGTTTATTAAATTCTTTGCACGAAAAGAAGACGACCTATATAGTCCACTTAAGTTTTTGTATACGAAATGGAAGAATTATAGTCAATTTAATTTTTTATAAAAATTAAAAAAATGGACGATGTACAGTCCATTAAATTTTGTGTATATAGCCAGTCCATTTAATTGTTTGTATAAAAAATAGACGATGTATAGTCTATAGAATTGTTTGCATACGAATCGGACGATTTATAGTCGATAAAATTTTTTCATAACAATTTGAAAAAAAGACGATGTATAGTCCATTAAATTTTTTTTATAAAAAACTTTTTTGCATGAAAAATGGATGATGTATAGTTTATTAAATTCTTTGCACGAAAAGAAGACGACCTATATAGTCCACTTAAGTTTTTACATACGAAATGGACGAATTATAGTCAATTTAATTTTTTATAAAAATTTTAAAAATGGACGATGTATAGTCCATTAAATTTTGTGTATATAGCCAGTCCATTTAATTTTTTGTATAAAAAATAGACGATGTATAGTGTATATAATTGTTTGCATACGAATCGGACGATTTATAGTCGATAAAATTTTTTCATAAAAAATTTAAAAAAAGACGATGTATAGCCCACTAAATTTTTTTCATAAAAAATTTTTTGCTTGAAAAATGGATGATGTATAGTTTATTAAATTCCTTGCACGAAAAGAAGACGACGTATATAGTCCACTTAAGTTCTTACATACGAAATGGAAGAATTATAGTCAATTTAATTTTTTATAAAAATTTAAAAAAATGGACGATGTATAGTCCATTAAATTTTGTATATTAGTCTATATAATTGTTTGCATACGAGTCGGACGATTTATAGTCGATAAAATTTTTTCATAAAAAATTGAAAAAAAGACGATGTATAGTCCATTAAATTTTTTTCATAAAAAAATTTTTTTAATGAAAAATGGATGATGTATAGTTTATTAAATTCTTTGCACGAAAGGAAGACGACGTATATAGTCCACTTAAGTTTTTACATACGAAATGGACGAATTATAGTCAATTTAATTTTTTATCAAAATTTTAAAAATGGACGATGTATAGTCCATTAAATTTTGTATATATAGCCAGTCCATTTAATTTTTTGCATAAAAAATAGACGATGTATAGTCTATATAATTGTTTGCATACGAATCGGACGATTTATAGTCGATAAAATTTTTTCATAAAAAATTGAAAAAAGACGATGTAAATTAAATTATTTTCATAAAAAAATTTTTTTAATGAAAAATGGATGATGTATAGTTTATTAAATTCTTTTCACGAAAGGAAGACGACGTATATAGTCCACTTAAGTTTTTACATACGAAATGGACGAATTATAGTCAATTTAATTTTTTATATAAATTTTAAAAATGGACGATGTATAGTTCACTAAATTTTGTATATATAGCCAGTCCATTTAATTTTTTGCATAAAAAATAGACGATGTATAGTCTATATAATTGTTTGCATACGAATCGGACGATTTATAGTCGATAAAATTTTTTCATAAAAAATTGAAAAAAAAAAGACAATGTATAGCCCATTAAATTTTTTTCATAAAAAATTTTTTTGCTTGAAAAATGGATGATGTATAGTTTATTAAATTCTTTGCACGAAAAGAAGACGACGTATATAGTCCACTTAAGTTTTTACATACGAAATGGACGAATTATAGTCAATTTAATTTTTTATAAAAATTTTAAAAATGGACGATGTATAGTCCATTAAATTTTGTATATATAGCCAGTCCATTTAATTTTTTGCATAAAAAATAGACGATGTATAGTCTATATAATTGTTTGCATACGAATCGGACGATTTATAGTCGATGAAATTTTTTCATAAAAAAATTTTTATCGTGAAAAATGGATGATGGATAGTTTATTAAATTCCTTGCACGAAAAGAAGGCGATGTATATAGTCCACTTAAGTTTTTACATACGAAAAGGACGAATTATAGTCAATTTAATTTTTTATAAAAATTTTAAAAATGGACGACGTATAGTCCATTAAATTTTGTATATATAGCCAGTCCATTTAATTTTTTGCATAAAAAATAGACGATGTATAGTCTATATAATTGTTTGCATACGAATCGGACGATTTATAGTCGATAAAATTTTTTCATAAAAAATTGAAAAAAAGACGATGTGTCCATTAAATTTTTTTCATAAAAAATTTTTTTGCATGAAAAATGGATGACGTATAGTTTATTAAATTCTTTGCACGAAAAGAAGACGACGTATATAGTCCACTTAAGTTTTTACATACGAAATGGACGAATTATAGTCAATTTAATTTTTTATAAAAATTTTAAAAATGGACGATGTATAGTCCATTAAATTTTTTATATATAGCCAGTCCATTTAATTTTTTGCATAAAAAATAGACGATGTATAGTCTATATACTTGTTTGCATACGAATCGGACGCTTTATAGTCGATAAAATTTTTTCATAAAAAATTGAAAAAAAGACGATGTATAGCCCATTAAATTATTTTCATAAAAAAATTTTTTGCATGAAAAATGGATGATGTATAGTTTATTAAATTCTTTGCACGAAAAGAAGACGACGTATATAGTCCACTTAAGTTTTTACATACGAAATGGATGAATTATAGTCAATTTAATTTTTTATAAAAATTTTAAAAATGGACGATATATAGTCCATTAAATTTTTTACGACGATTTATAATCGATGAAATTTTTTTATAAAAAATTGAAAAAAGACGATGTATAGCCCATTAAATTTTTTTCATAAAAAAATTTTTTGCTAGAAAAATGGATGATGTATAGTTTATTAAATTCTTTGCACGAAAAGAAGACGACGTATATAGTCCACTTAAGTTTTTACATACGAAATGGACGAATTATAGTAAATTTTATTTTTTATAAAAATTTTAAAAATGGACGATGTATAGTCCATTAAATTTTGTATATATAGCCAGTCCATTTAATTTTTTGCATAAAAAATAGACGATGTATAGTCTATATAATTGTTTGCATACGAATCGGACGATTTATAGTCGATAATATTTTTTCATAAACAATTTAAAAAAAGACGATGTATAGCCCATTAAATGTTTTTCATAAAAAAATTTTTTGCTTGAGAAATGGATGATGTATAGTTTATTAAATTCTTTGCACGAAAAGAAGACGACGTATATAGACCACTTAAGTTTTTACATACGAAATGGACGAATTATAGTCAATTTAATTTTTATAAAATTTTAAAAAATGGACGATGTATAAGTCCATTAAATTTTGTACATATAGCCAGTCCATTTAATTTTTTCCATAAAAAATAGACGATGTATAGTCTATATAATTGTTTGCATAAGAATCGGACGATTTATAGTCGATAAAATTTTTTCATAAAAAATTTGAAAAAAGACGATGTACATATATATAGCCCATTAAATTTTTTTCATAAAAAAAATTTTTGCATGAAAAATGGATAATGTATAGTTTATTAATTTTTGTATATATAACCAGTTTATTTAATTTTTTGCATAAAAAATAGAGGATGTATAGTCTATATAATTGTTTGCATACGAATCGGACGATTTATAGTCGATAAAATTTTTTCATAAAAAATTTAAAAATGGATGATGTATAGTTTATTAAATTATTTGAAGGAAAAAAGACGACGTATATAGTCCAATTAAGTTTTTGCATACGAAATGGACGAATTATACTCTTTTTAATTTTTTATAGAAATTTTAAAAATGGACGATGTGTAGTCCATTAAATTTTGTATATATAGCCAATCCATTTAATTTTTTGCATAAAAAATAGACGATGTATAGTCTATATAATTGTTTGCATACGAATCGGACGATTTATAGTCGATAAAATTTTTTCATAAAAAATTTAAAAAAAGACGATGTACATTAAATTTTTTTCATAAAAAAATTTTTTGCATGAAAAATGGATGATGTATAGTTTATTAAATTCTTTGCACGAAAAGAAGATGACGTATTTAGTCCACTTAAGTTTTTACATACGAAATGGACGAATTATAGTCAATTTAATTTTTTATAAAAATTTTAAAAATGGACGATGTATAGTCCATTAAATTTTGTATATATAGCCAGTCCATTTAATTTTTTTCATAAAAAATAGACGATGTATAGTCTATATAATTGTTTGCATAGGAATCGGACGATTTATAGTCGATAAAATTTTTTCATAAAAAATTGGAAAAAGACGATGTATATATAGCCCATTAAAATTAAATTTTTTTCATAAAAAATTTTTTCCATGAAAAATGGATGATGTATAGTTTATTAAATTCTTTGCACGAAAAGAAGACGACGTATATAGTTTTTGCATACGAAATGGACGAATTATAGTCAATTTAATTTTTTATAAAATTTTAAAAAATGGACGATGTTTAGTCCATTAAATTTTGTATATATAGCCAGTCCATTTAATTTTTTCCATAAAAAATAGACGATGTATAGTCTATATAATTGTTTGCATACGAATCGGACGATTTATAGTCGATAAAATTTTTTCATAAAAAATTGGAAAAAGACGATGTATATATAGCCCATTAAAATTAAATTTTTTTCATAAAAAATTTTTTCCATGAAAAATGGATGATGTATAGTTTATTAAATTCTTTGCACGAAAAGAAGACGACGTATATAGTCCACTTAAATTTTTACATACGAAATGGACAAATTATAGTCAATTTAATTTGTTATAAAATTTAAAAAAATGGACGATGTATAGTCCATTAAATTTTGTATATATAGCCAGTCCATTTAATTTTTTGCATAAAAATAGACGATGTATAGTCTATATAATTGTTTGCATACGAATCGGACGATTTATAGTCGATAATATTTTTTTTTTAAAAAATTTAAAAAAAGACGATGTATAGCCCATTAAATTTTTTTCATAAAAAAATTTTTTGCTTGAGAAATGGATGATGTATAGTTTATTAAATTATTTGCACGAAAAGAAGACGACGTATATAGACCACTTAAGTTTTTACATACGAAATGGACGAATTATAGTCAATTTAATTTTTTATAAAAATTTTAAAAAATGGACGATGTATAGTCCATTAAATGTTGTATATATAGCCAGTCCATTTAATTTTTTGCATTAAAAATAGACGATGTATAGTCTATATAATTGTTTGCATACGAATCGGACGATTTATAGTCGATAAAATTTTTTCATAAAAAATTGAAAAAAAAAGACAATGTATAGCCCATTAAATTTTTTTCATAAAAAATTTTTTTGCTTGAAAAATGGATGATGTATAGTTTATTAAATTCTTTGCACGAAAAGAAGACGACGTATATAGTCCACTTAAGTTTTTGCATACGAAATGGACGAATTATAGTCAATTTAATTTTTTATAAAAATTTTAAAAAATGGACGATGTATAGTCCATTAAATTTTGTATATATAGCCAGTCCATTTAATTTTTTGCATAAAAAATAGACGATGCATAGTCTATATAATTGTTTGCATACGAATCGGACGATTTATAGTCGATAAAATTTTTTCATAAAAAATTGAAAAAAGGCGATGTATAGTCCATTAAATTTTTTTCATAAAAAAAATGTTTGCATGAAAAATGGATGATATATAGTTTATTAAATTCTTTGCTCGAAAAGAAGACGACGTATATAGTCCACTTAAGTTTTAACATACGAAATGGACGAATTATAGTAAATTTAATTTTTTATAAAAATTTTAAAAATGGACGATGTATAGTCCATTAAATTTTGTATATATAGCCAGTCCATTTAATTTTTTGCATAAACAATAGACGATGTATAGTCTATATAATTGTTTGCATACGAATCGGATTATTTATAGTCGATAAAATTTTTTCATAAAAAATTAAAAAAAAACGATGTATAGCCCATTAAATTTTTTTCATAAAAAATTTTTTCTTGAAAAATGGATGATGTATAGTTTATTAAATTCTTTGCACGAAAAGAAGACGACGTATATAGTCCACTTAAGTTTCTACATACGAAATGGACGAATTATAGTCAATTTAATTTTTATAAAATTTTAAAAAATGGACGATGTATAGTCCATTAAATTTTGTATATATAGCCAGTCCATTTAATTTTTTCCATAAAAAGTAGACGATGTATAGTCTATATAATTGTTTGCATACGAATCGGACGATTTATAGTCGATAAAATTTTTTCATAAAAAATTGAAAAAAAGACGATGTATAATAGTCCATTAAATTTTTTTCATAAAATAATTTTTTGCATGAAAAATGGATGATGTATAGTTTATTAAATTCTTTGCACGAAAAGAAGACGACGTATGTATATAGTCCACTTAAGTTTATACATACGAAATGGACGAATTATAGTCAATTTAATTTTTTGTAAAAATTTTAAAAATGGACGATGTATAGTCCATTAAATTTTGTATATATAGCCAGTCCATTTAATTTTTTGCATAAAAAATAGACGATGTATAGTCTGTATAATTGTTTGCATACGAATCGGACGATTTATAGTCGATAAAACTTTTTCATACAAAATTGAAAAAGAGACGATGTATAGTCCATTAAATTTTGTATATATAGCCAGTCCATTTAATTTTTTGCATAAAAAATAGACGATGTATAGTCTGTATAATTGTTTGCATACGAATCGGACGATTTATAGTCGATAAAACTTTTTCATACAAAATTGAAAAAGAGACGATGTATAGTCCATTAAATTTTGTATATATAGCCAGTCCATTTAATTTTTTGCATAAACAATAGACGATGTATAGTCTATATAATTGTTTGCATACGAATCGGATTATTTATAGTCGATAAAATTTTTTCATAAAAAATTAAAAAAAAACGATGTATAGCCCATTAAATTTTTTTCATAAAAAATTTTTTCCATGAAAAATGGATGATGTATAGTCTATTAAATTCTTTGCACGAAAAGAAGACGACGTATATAGTCCACTTAAGTATTTACATACGAAATGGACGAATTATAGTCAATTTAATTTTTTATAAAAATTTTAAAAATGGACGATGTGTAGTCCATTAAATTTTGTATATATAGCCAGTCCATTAAATTTTTTGCTTGAAAAATAGACGATGTATACTTTATTAAATTCTTTGCAAGAAAAGAAGACGACGTATATAGTCCACTTAAGATTTTAAATACGAAATGGACGAATTATAGTCAATTTAATTTTTTATAAAAATTTTAAAAATGGACGATGTATAGTCCATTAAATTTTGTATATATAGCCAGTCCATTTGATTTTTCGCATGAAAAATAGACGATGTATAGTCTATAAAGTTTTTTGCATACGAATTTGACGATTTAAAGTCGACTAAATTTTTTCATAAAAAATTGAAAAAAAGACGATGTATAGTCCATCAAATTTTTTCATAAAAAAATTTTTTGCATGAAAAATGGATGATGTATAGTTTATTAAATTCTTTGCACGAAAAGAAAACGACGTATATAGTCCACTTAAGTTTTTACATACGAAATGGAAGAATTATAGTCAATTTAATTTTTTATAAATCATTTAAAAATGGACTATGTATAGTCCATTAAATTTTGTATACATAGCCAGTCCATTTAATTTTTTGCATGAAAAATAGAGAATGTATAGGCTTTATAATTTGTTGCATATGAATCGGACGATTTAAAGTCGACTAAATTTTTTCATAAGAAATTAAAAAAAGACGATGTACACTTAGGCCCAATAATTGACCTCCCAATTATATGTCATTTAGCTAATTGCCACTTAAATTTAGGTGGCACTTAAATTTAGCTTCATTTTTTCAGTGGTTAATTAAAACTTCTTTTTAAATTACGTTGAAAGGACGGCAGCACTACAAAATTTCCCAGTATTATGGAAGGCTTTTTTAACAACAGCTGTTTATAATAAATAAAAAAGTTAGTTTATCAAAACTAAAATTGCATAAAAACACATTTTATGAAACAAAAAGAGCATCAGAATGCATTTTTCGATTTATTTTTCCATGATATGAAAGTATATATTGTATATGTTTTATATTTATGAAAATTAAAAGAAATTCTTTTTAATACGACCACATGATGTTCATGTAGATGTTTTCAATAAACACACACAAGCACAATAACATATGGTATGCTCGTAAAACTTAAGTGTGATTTAAGTCAACAAGTTTGGGCATTTAAATGTCTCTCAAATTTGTACTGAAAAAATGAATTCGGTACTTAAGTGGATTTTAAAGATAAATGACATTTAATTGAGAGGTCAATTATTGGGCCTTAGTCGCAAAACTCTACATGCGACTTAATATTTAAAAAAAATTTACTTTTTAAAGGAAAATCATTAATTTTGTCAACTTTTTTCTATATTAATTAAATAAAAATACCACATTTGATATCACTAAACAATATTAAATAAGCAAAAAATAATACAATTCAATATTTTATCCGATTGCAAAAGTGTACATACGATGTATTGTTGAGTATATTGTGTTAATTTTTTTTTTTTTTAATTTTTAAAGTTTGTGTGCCCGCTTTTTGATCAAAAGCTTCTCTAAGCCTTTTAGGTATCGAAGAAACCAGATCTTTAGTTGTTTTCGCCGATACATTTTCCCATGTTTCCTTTAAAATTGTAATTATTTGAGATAAGAGACTATGGCCGCTATTTTGACGCCTCTACTTCAAGGAAGCCCATAAATAATCGATCAGATTTAAATCTGGGGAGTGTGGAAGATGTGGAAGTTTCGCTTTTACTTTATAAACAAGCCATTCCTTAACCTGTCTTAAGTTATTCTTGGAGTCATTATCATGCATAAATATATATTTATCTTTAAGGTGCAATTTGTTCACACTCTGCAAAAATGTATAGTCTATATAATTGTTTGCATACGAATCGGACGATTTATAGTCGATAAAATTTTTTCATAAAAAATTTTAAAAATGATGTATATAAATACGAAATGGACGAATTATAGTCAATTTAATTTGTTATAAAACAAAATTAATTTGAACAAAAGCATGCAAAGATATCAACATAAGCCAGCTGGGCTTGTGGTAGTACCTGAATAATATGCTTTGCTCCCGTGCTACCAGCTGGTTCTCAGTTTTATCTTTATTGGAAAAATGTTGCCATACTTCCGAACCGATTAAATCCTTTCACTAGGGTCTCCACTAGCAATGAATTTTTTATGGGCATCATGTCGGACATCGCAAATGGATAATGGGGACCACTCATGTTCATGTTTCGTATATGCTTTGCCATTGACGCCCGAAAATATCGTCTGTTGGTTTCTGGTTTGCGGCACAGAATATTCAAAATATATTATATCTGCAGCAAACCAGAAACCAACCGACGATATAGCTGAGCAATAATGCTTGCCATGACATTCGCCGTCCACTACCATTTCCAGTAGAAAGAAAAGAGACAGAACAAAATTGGTATATATTCCATCTCTATTTCACTACCGCAAAATACTTTAATATGCCTAAACATGGACATCACACGTCTTCACCACAAACAAAGAAGCTGACAAGTTTATTACAATTGCTCTTCCGGCTGCATGTTCATGTTATGTCCAGGTCGATGGCTCGTGAAGACGTTGGTAAGGGTTTGTTAGCTGCAAGGCCCAAACATCCACTTTTCGATTGATTTTTTATTTCGAGGAATATATCAGAATAAAAAATTTAGTAGAACAATAACATCGATAGTCACATTTTCCGTTCTCCGAGTTTTTTTTTCAAATTTTCTTTACACATATTTTAATTTTTGGTATGTTGCTTTATTTTATTTTTTCATTGAATGTGACAACAGCTTTTTTTTTAATAGAAAACAGTGTTACCTGTATGTATTTTTGTCGTTAATATAGGAGTATAGGGAATATCGGACAAATATTTTATTTTGGTCAAAATGTAGGTATTTTGTATTCTCATATTGCATTTTTTGTGCATAAATGTAAAAATAACTATACGCAAAATATATTTTTGCTCCGTTTAAAAATTTGTTTTTGCTCATAATTACATAGACTTTTATCTAATTATGTTGTTGTCACAGTGCCTGTATTTGGATAGGATCTTCCCTCTATTCTTCTAATGACAAACACCCCAGAAAATAGGAAATGAGCATCTATTAAACAATGATTTAATAATTAAGGATATTACTTACAACTATTTACCTTAAATCTTAATAAACTCCCTGATTGGAGAAAACCCAAATATAGATGTGTTATATTTGTATTATAAGATAATTTCTGAAAAACTGTAGAAAGGTATGCATTAATTTCGGAGGCAGAAGTAATCACTTTGAATAATTTAATGCATAATAATTACATATATACTAGACTTGTATCGAACTCTTTCAGTAGCTCGTTTTTGACACAAACCAATGATCGAACCCATGTATTTTAAATGGGTTTGATCATTGGTTTGTGTCAAAAACGAGCTACTGAAAGAGTTGGATACAAGTCTAATATATACGTACATACATATGTCAAGTTTTAAGTTACCTACTGTAGCTCCAAATATTCAGAAGAAATAATTTTGGTTTACAAAAGGTTTACAAAACAAATTTTTAACATGTAGGGAAAAAACGAATTTTTTTAAATCTAATGGCAACACTGATACAATTTTTGGAAGAAAAAAATCAAAACTAGAAACATGGAAAAAATCATCGTGTGAATGTAAAATGTTTTTGGAAGCAACTTTTAAAGAGAATCAAAAATAAAAAAAGATTTTTAAATCCTCGTATGAATTGGGCCTTAGATTGTAATTTTCGAACCATGATACAATTATACAGGTAACCGCGAAGCGCCAGCTGTTTTGCTTGTTTCGTGGTGCACTCTGCCAAATGTTGTTTATGTTTTACAAACACACACACACGCTGTGTATCTTTCATTGCTCTATGACAGTTGGTACCAGAAACTAGCAACAAAAAGCCCTGTTGTTTTATTTGCTGTAAATTTGTTGTCGATTTGCGGTTACCTGTATAATTGTATCATGTTTCGAACGATATTATCTGGGATGTCATATTGAGGAGAAACAGAGATTTTTAGACGTACTTAGGTACATTTTAATTTGAAATTTGAAAAAAGTTTCTGGCATCACTATGCTAACCTTCATAACAATACAATTTTTGACATCAAACTAAATTCCAAAAAATTAACATTAACATATAAATAAATATAATAAAAAGCAAAGCATAATAAATACAACAAATGGCAATATGACGAAAACTAGTCATAAGAAAAACAGGCCTTTTGACTTCAAACTAATCGATTTGGTAAAACCGCATCCAGTTTTGTATATGCGGCAACTACCTGGCATGTCCACATTCGAGCTAATGAAAGCAAAAAATAAATTGTGGCAAGAAATAGCGGCAGAAATGGAATTCCCATGTAATAAAACTATATAGACGAAAATAATAAACTATAACTCACTAAGTAAATATATCTTAATTTTCAGTACAATTCTGTTTAAATCGATGGAATAACTTGCGAGGCCAGTTTCAAAAAGAGCTCCGGCACTGTAAAGAACTTTGTCCCAAAAGTGGTTTAATACGCGGCTCCACTTGGCCTTATTTAAATAAAATGAGATTTCTGGAATGCACCGTACAAGCCTACAAAACTAAAAAAGAGAAATTAAGTAAGCGTAAAATAAAGGAACTGAAAGAAATGGAACAAGAAATAATATGGAAACCGGAAGAACTTGAATCCGACCATGGCGAAGAGCGTGACGCTGATTGTAATTTAGAACATATTCCTGATGACATAGAATATTCAAATGTTGTACATGACGGTTACATCCATAATGAAGATTACACTATTATAGAAGAAATCGCAGAGGAAATAGTGGGTACTGAAGCGGTTGAGGAAAAAATCTCTGAATATGGCACAGATGATACCTTTGAAAACTATAGCAAAATGCAGACGCTGCTTACTGGATTTGGGGAAGATACTCTTCAATGTATTGAAAGACGGTTAATGGCCTTCCTTTGCAAATGTCAGTTAAGAGCTCTTAGCGATCAAAGTATAGACGACTTGTATGTTTAAATTTTATGCACATTTATTGATACATTATTTTATTTTCGCATTAAAAACTATGATACTATGTACAAAAAATAATCATTTTTTATAACAGCTTAAATATGAATCTTGTCCAGATTTTGCCAAGGGATTTTCGGTTTTATTACAAACTCTTGATGTGAAAGATTATCGAGCATTTGAACCTGACTACGTACGTACTTCACTAAACGTTCAATATGTTCATAATTCTCACAGTTCATTAGGAAGAATCGACGCCATAAGGCGGCTGCTAATACAATATCTTCAGACATAAGCCCTTCATCATAGGCAATCAAGGCAGCTTGAAATTGTTCCGATAGTTCTTCAATCTGCTGACGTGTGCGCGAAGGATTATTGCTCTAGGTTAAAAAGTAGTTAATTGAATAGTTATTAATTTTTGAATATCAACATTACTAAAAATTACCCCCAATTTCTTAGCTCTAGTATTAACATCACCCCACATAGCTTCAACTATACAATTGCGTAAGAATCGACCATCTTCTCCAGTTTCTGACCCTTCCGCCATTGATCTAAGCAACAACATCCAGACATGCAATTCTGTTACCAAAAACCAAGAGTTGAATGTATTCGGCATATCAAAATTTTTGAAAAACGTAAGATAATTAATTTTGTCTGCTACACTTTCATACATTATATGGCTGGATACTCTCAAACGCTTGAGTGATCAAAGGAAAATTATCAAAGTAACAACATTATAAATCAAATGGAAATTAGTTACCGCTTTAGAATTTGGTGTGAATCCAACCTTTTTTAAAACCCTTTTCAATATTCCATTATCTGCGTCTTTTGCTTTATCTGTTACTCCAGTGGTTGTGGTGCTACTGGCAGAAAAGTGTTTATATAAAAATTGCCCCGTCGGCTGTAGAGGTTCGCATTTGTTGACCGCCATGACTGAGTTTGTGTTTTGAAAGTAATTACTGTTAGAAATCTGGAATAGTGTTAAGCCCATTTATGTAGTGTTTATGTAAGACGCACTTTGAATTCATTCTACGCATTTCTTTTGTTTTTGGAGAATTCGATATTATACTTACTGGTGACAATAATATACTTCTTGAATTATGCAGTTTGATTATAAAACGTTTAGTTAACATTTTTATTTCAATATTTTAATTTATTACCAATTATTTGAACAATGCACGAATATTTATCAATAAGCCAAAAAAAAATAATAGTTCAATATAAAAACATAGGGTTGATTAAAAATGTATGTGTGTACATACTTACATAAATAATTTGGTTGATGGTAGCACCGCGCAACATATGCTCAAGGGTAGGCTTCTCATGTCAGGTGGTCTCTACTGCTCAGGTGAATAATTTCGATTTAAATTTTGGCTTAAATGCAGTTTAGCGAAGCAGCTCCAAACAAAATAAAAAGTAGCCTGTGTGATAGAAAATAGAAAAATAAGAAGAAAATATTAAATAAAAAAGTTGGCGGCGACGCCTATTTTCTGAGTTATGGGGCTCTGAACTTTTTTATAGGAAACTGCGAAAAATCTCAAAAAAAAATTTAAATAGCTTATCTGATACGAAAATAAGTAAAAATAATTAACAGCAACCCTTATTTCTTGAGTTATTGCCCTATAAATTTTTCATAGACTATTGTGATTTCTCTGCATTTCTAAATGTGATGGGGTCAATATTTGAACCAATTTAAGGTACCAATACACTATATGTTTTTGCTTGTGTTTTTTCAAGTTTACAATTCACATGTTTTTTGTTGTGTTTGTCAAACTTGATTAATTTACATAAGGTTTTTAATTTTTGGTCACCAACTGTATGTACAATTAGACGTGACATCGGCCATGATTGTTTTTATTTTAATATTAAAGCCGCTGGAAATTTCTTTGGTAGCGTTGCTGAAGCGCCGGCGCCACTGAAGTGCCGGCGTCACAAATGTTTATTTAAGTTTTATTCTTTTTAATCTGCAAAATATGGAGCTTGTATCAACACTTGTTATATACTTTATGTCATTGTTATTAAAATTTTAAAATGAGATAAAAAATAATTAATTTATCACTAATGCAAATACTTTAAACGGACGGCTAATGTATCGGAGACATTCAACCGTCGATAAATGTTTTCACATGGCATAGACATTTGAAAACACATGTCTGAACATAATAATGCTATGTTTAGACGACGAGTTGAATCACCTGCTTCGCTCTCTGAATCATGTTTATGAATCATGCTGTTTAGACTATGCATTCGTGCTTCGTGTGCAGCGTGCCAATTTAGTGCTTTTCGTACTAGATTTAGAGTTTTTTAATTTATAACTGCGGAATTTTTCAAATTGTTGCTTAAAAATAAAGGCACTAAATTGGTTCATTTCACCTTTGATTTTAGTGCGTTTTACATATCTACTAAATATTAATTTGTGAAAGTGTGGTGGCTTATAAGAAACACCAAATAAGAAATTTTCAATTTTCAAAAACTATCTGCTTTCACCCCTTTTAGACATGCAAAGTTTCCTTTGCAGAATGTTAATTCAGCTAGGTGAAATACGAAGGAAGAAAAACTTTATCTTTCATAGTGAGAAAAAAGAATATATTTCTAGAAATTACAGTTATAAAATAACTTAATTACAACAATAATCTAATTACTAACCACTGAGGGAAGCAATGTATTGCTTTCTTGATAACGAAAGCTTTCAAAAATGCTTCTGAAAAGTACTAACGTAAGGCTCTCTAACAAAGTGGACAAAAGTAAAAAAAAAATGTAAACCAGTAACTTTTGCATCTGAGTACATAAAAACTACACATTATTACTTCTGTAAAATGAATTAGTAAAGCAAAAAATTAATGGCTTTTTGGAAACTGAATGCATTGCTTCTAGCTGGCTTACAAAAATTCTTCTGGGAAGCGGTAATTTTTGCTGGGATGGTGAAATTGAAAAAATAGATCGAAGTATCAGAAATTTAAGGATACATAAATGGACAAATTTGCTCAGAACTGATTAATTTTGGATTGAAGTTTATAATTATAGAAATTCAAATAATCATAATCGATTTCTAATACTACCAATATTTTATCTAAGACTATTAACATTACCGTGTTCAAATGTTGAAGTAGAAATAACTTTTAGCGCTTATAACTTTTTTAAAAGTAAGTTAAAAATACAATAATGATTTTATAAACCAAATTGTTTCATTCATATAAAATACGGTCTAAAAGGAAAAGGCTTATGTTGTTCAGTAACTCGTTTCTGTAATTCTCGCATCGTAAAATTTCTCACATGAAGTGTGAAACACAAAATTCCATCGTTTCTCGATTTGTGAAAAAAGTGTTTCTGTATTTGAATGTGAAAACAGACAACACTGAATCTGTTTTTAAAGGAATATTTCCAGTAATCGAGTGTCAAATGAAAACAAAAGTCACAAAAAAATATTATTTCAATAACAAAAAAATAATAATTTTCAAGAAAAATAAAATTGAATAATGAACATGAATATAAAGTGAATGTAAAATGCTTGAAATAAGTTTTTTCTAGCAACTGTCTCTATTATAGAAAATTCCAAAGAAAATTCTAAATAAATATAATCATATCGAATCGTTAATAATAATTTTAGTTCAACAATTCGTTGCATATCTTTTCAACTAGTTTATTTTTCATATTTTCACACACAAATTCAAAAAATTCACATGTTTTTGTACAATTTAAAATCCGAGAATTGCGAGAAACTATTCACAGAATATTGTTACAGAAACACTTTTTCTCACATCGTTCCAATAATTGAAGCACAGCCGCGAATAACGTTGTAAAAGACAATTTAAAAAAAACGCAGATTACCATTAACATAACTCTCTTGCGTTGTTCAAACATCAAACCATCCAAAATTATGCATCTGATCGCCGTCAAAATGCAATTACAATCAGTCAGTCAGTGGAAAACTTTGTAAGTAACTAATAAATCATGCAAACAAAATTGTCGTAAATAATTGATAAATGTAGCAGATATACAAAAAGAAAAGATAGTGCTAGTTATCATTATTTTCGATACGCTAAAAAAATCTAAACGAAACAAACAATCTTGCTTAAAATACGTTTTGTGGCTCTCCTGTAAAATTATTATTTTGTCACTTAAAACGTTATTCGCGGCTAACCTTCAATTGCTGGAAATTTGTTTAAATGACAGATAGTTCTCGCAAAGTAACGATACAGAAACACTTATGTGATAAAAGCCATTATGTGTTTCAATTTACACTGTTTCCACGATTCCCTTGTTTCATGCTGGAAATTTTACGATGCGAGAAATACAGAAAAGAGCTACAGAATGTAACATACTGAACTATGTTCATGTAAAAATTAATTCAGATGAAACACCTAAAATCTTATTGTTTTTTTTAATACACCATAATTACAGTGTCTTGCGAAATGAACTTCAATTATTTTCCTACTCATGTTCTACTTATACGTAAAATCGAAATATGGCTCGATATAATTGAAATTATTACAAAAACCTATGAAATGTAGTAAATTTAAAATTGTAGTTAACTTAAATTTTTAATTTTTTAATTTAATTTTTAATTGGGCTTTCTCTGTATTGAAAATAAATAGATAAATATAAAAATATAAATAAAACATATGTATATTGCATTTAGTGCTTTTTTATGAACACACAGTGATTTTTGCTCTGAAAAAGTTGGCATCATTGTTCGCGTGGCATTTTTTTTATGTATATTCACACATTCATACGTATCATACGCACGTATATACATACATACACATAAGCATACATACTTTACATAAATTCCACTCATGCGAAATCTTGTTTTTGAAGGCATCTCTATATTTTCTTCTTATTTTTCCTTTTTATATTATTCATAACTTAAATAAATTTATTTATATTAAACTCACATCTATGTTTTTTGGCTTGTTTTCATTTGTTTACAAACACACACATACACATATACCTATTTTGTTTTGATAGCTAGTTCAGATAAAGTGGCGATTAACTGCGATAAAAGTTAGAGAAGATACCAATTTTACGTGCTTCGCAAGTAGATTCATATTGAATCTACTTTATTCGCTCTCATAATTTTGTATGGCGAAGCAAGTGGATTCGGTCATGATTGGGGCGTGAAGCATGAATAGAGAGCGAAGCACGTACCGTCTAAACATAGTATAAGAAAATAGAACATGCTCTAATGGAAAATTTGTCTTATGTTTTTGCTTGTGTAAAATACACAAGCAAAGTTTTTGAGGTCACCAACTACATGTTTTAACCGAATTATCTAAAATTTGACAGGAGCAATGTAAAAAACATGTAGTGTATAGGCACCTTTAGAGCTGTGCAGAAAATCATTAACAAGCCGTGTCGTTTTGGGAAATACAATGATTAATTAATATGCGCCGTGTCGGGAAACACCATGGCGGAGAAAATCTTTAAGCCCGGCCAAAGGCCGGCAGTCTATGAGAACTTTGTTAGACAAGAAAACTTTGCAATGCAGAAAATCTTTATTAAGCTGCGCCGTGTCGGGAAACACCATGGTGGATAAAATCCTTAAGCCCGGCCAAAGGCCGGCAGTCTATGAAAACTTTATTAGACAAGAAAACTTTGCAATGCAGAAAATCTTTATTAAGCTGCGCCGTGTCGGGAAACACCATGGTGAAGAAAATCCTTAAGCCCGGCCAAAGCCCAGCAGTCCACGAAAACTTTATTAGGCAAGAAAACTTTGCAATGAAGAAAGTCTTTATTAAGCTGCGCCGTGTCGGGAAACACCATGGTGGAGAAAATCCTTAAGCCCGGCCAAAGCCCAGCAGTCCACGAAAACTTTATTATACAAGAAAACTTTGCAATGCAAAAAATCTTTATTAATCTGCGCCATGTCGGGAAACACCATGGTGAAGAAAATCCTTAAGCCCGGCCAAAGCCCGGCAGTCCACGAAAACTTTATTATACAAGAAAACTTTGCAATGAAGAAAGTCTTTATTAAGCTGTGCCGTGTCGGGAAACACCATGGTGGAGAAAATCCTTAAGCACGGCAGTCCACAAAAACTTTATTAGAGAAGAAAACTTTGCAATGAAGAAAGTCTTTATTAAGCTGTGCCGTGTCGGGAAACACCATGGTGGAGAAAATCCTTAAGCACGGCCGAAGGCCGGCAGTCCACAAAAACTTTATTAGACAAGAAAAGTTTGCAATGCAGAAAATCTTTATTAAGCTGCGCCGAGTCGGGAAACACCATGGTGGAGAAAATTCTTAAGCCCGGCCAAAGGCCGGCAGTCCACGAAAACTTTATTATACAAGAAAACTTTGCAATGCAAAAAATCTTTATTAATCTGCGCCATGTCGGGAAACACCATGGTGAAGAAAATCCCTAAGCCCGGCCAAAGCCCGGCAGTCCACGAAAACTTTATTATACAAGAAAACTTTGCAATGCAGAAAGTCTTTATTAAGCTGTGCCGTGTCGGGAAACACAATGGTGAAGAAAATCCTTAAGCCCGGCCAAAGGCCGGCAGTCCACGAAAACTTTATTAGACAAGAAAACTTTGCAATGCAGAAAGTCTTTATTAAGCTGTGCCGTGTCGGGAAACACAATGGTGAAGAAAATCCTTAAGCCCGGCCGAAGGCCGGCAGTCCACGAAAACATTATTAGACAAGAAAATATTGCAATGCACAAAATCTTTGTTAAGCTGCGCCGTGGCGGGAAACACCATGGTGAAAACTTGAGAGGCCAATAACTCGAGAAATAAGGGTTGGAGCCAATTTTTCTACTTAATTTTTTTTTCTTATATTTTCAATTTCCTATGAGATAACCTGTTTAAAAAAAATTTTGGAAATTTTTCGCTGTTTCCTATGAAAAAGTTTAGAGCCCCATAACTCGGAAAATAGGCTTCGCCACCAACTTTTTTATTTAATTAATATTTTCTTCTTATTTTTCAATTTTCTATCACATATGCTACTTTTTATTCTGTTTGGAGCTGCTTCGCTAAACTGCATTTCATGATACAATTATACAGGTAACCGCGAAGCGCCAGCTGTTTTGCTTGTTTCGTGGTGCACTCTGCCAAATGTTTATGTTTTACAAACACACACACACGCTGTGTATCTTTCATGCTGCATTTGTTCCAAAATTTTTGACATCAAAAGAGGTATAAATTTCTTAAAGCGAATTTAAAGGTACCAGTAAATCTACAGTAAATAAAACAACAGGGTATTTTATTGTTACTTTGTGGTGCGAACTGTTAAAAAAACATGCAAAATATTCCTGCTCTCTCACACTTACAAAGCTTATGTATATTAGGACAGGTTTAACATTCACTGTGCGATTGGTCAAAATATGGTAGGTCGCAACACCTAGCAATCCAATCAAATATTTATTAGCTGGCGTTTGGAGACTACAGAAAAATGTACTGAAAAATTTGTTTTGACATCTCACGTGTATTCAAATTACAACCCGCGAAAATAGTTAACTGAGCAGTTGAGACCACCTAATTTTAAAATCGCTGTGATGCAGAGAACTTTCCACGTGTTTTTTATGTCCAGCTGTTTTCTTATCTTTGTTTACAAATATTAAAATAATTAATAAACAAAAATTGCACATAATTAAAATTTAATAAAAAAAACCTTATTGGAATGGTGAAATTAAATAAAAAGAAACCCAAAACCAAACCAGCTCCGGTTAGGAATCTGTCCCGCAAGGAATTACGCAAACAAAAATTGCTAGAAAAAAAGGAACATAAACGATTATTTTTCTCAAACAAAAATATGGGAACGAGAATAGTGGCGGAAGCTAAACAGCAGCAAAAGGACCATAAAGATAAAAATAATAATAAGAAGAAACTTAGGACAGTCATAAATCCGGACGATATACCCATCGAACAGTTATTGTCCGGTGAAGTTAATTCGGAGAATGATGAGTCGCTAAATTCTGACTTCTCCGATGAAGAGGTGGACGCACTAATGCCAGCAACTTTAAAGAAAAAGAAAAAATCTAAAACAGAAACGCCAGATACCTTAAAGAAAACGAAAAAAATGCAACCTACCCGTCCCAATCCTGATGAAATGCATCGAAAGGAACTACAACGCCAAAAGGAGTTACGGAATGCGTCAAACAAACGTCGGGTCAAGCAGTTAAAACTAGAGAATGAAGAAGAAGACAAAATGATTGCTAAACTGGAAAAGAAATTAGGATTAAATAAGACCAAGAATAAAAATCGTTTAGTACGTAAAATGTTCAATGATGGTTTGGATTTTGCTTTGGAGTTGTGTCTCGACGATGAGGAGGAAAAAGCGAAGCAGGTTCTAAAAGATAAACGAAAAGACGAATTGAAAAAGCACAAAAACAAAGAACCTAGTTGGAGTGATGAAGAGCAAGATGAAGAAAGATTTAATGCCATTTTTGGCAGTGGCGGAGAATCAGATGCTACTGAAGAAAGTGATTTGGGAGAAAAAAATGGTGATGTTGAGGAAAACGATTTCGATGAAGACGAAGAAGATGATACAGCAAATGAAAATTTACAAAGTGAGTGCAAGTTGTTATAGACTTCAAGTCTTTGTTTTAAGGGTCTAAATACCTATTTACTTTATTATTATATATCTTTGCAGTTAGAGAAGATATTTATGGACGCAAACGTGACAATGATGGCAATGTTATAAAGGATGACGATAATGATGGTCCCAAAAAATATATTCCTCCTCACCAAAGAGCTCTGTTGGCGGCTAAAGAAGATAACAAACAATCTGAAATTCTAGCAAGACTGAGTAAGCAATGTAAAGGTCTGCTTAACAGATTATCAGAAGCCAATCTACATAAAATCTCTACTAACATCGAGGAACTTTATATGAAGAATTCACGATTTAACATGAACGAAACGTTAAATAAATTGTTGCAAGAGGCATTAATAAGCAAAGTTCTAGCAAATGAACGTATGGTACAGGAACATATGGTATTGTTGGCTTACTTACACGCTCATATTGGAAGTGAAATAGGAGCACATTTTCTTCAAACATTTATCGAACAATTCGATGGCTTCCTGAAAGGCTTGTCAGAATTGCAACAGGAAGATAAAAGCTTAAATAATATAGTCCTAGTTCTGAGCTACATGTATGTTTTTAAAATATTTGAACATCGACTGCTGCTGGAAATTATTGATCGCTTAACCAATCAACTGGATGAAAAAACAATTGAATGTTTATTACTTATCTTCCAATCTGTGGGCTTTAAATTAAGAAAGGACGATCCGGTCGCCTTTAAAGAAATGATGATAAGTGTACAAACAAAAATCGCAGCATCTCCGTTAGAATTGAAAGAAAATTTGAGACTAAAATTTATGGTGGATATATTGAATGCTGTTAAAAACAATAACATCAATAAAATACCAAAATTTGATCCTTTGCTGCATGAAAACTTGAGGAAAAAATTAAAGGCTATGCTAAAAAATGACAAATACGTTATAACGCTTAATATAACCATAGACGATTTATTGCGTGCAGATACTGTGGGTAAGTGGTGGATCGTAGGGTCAGCGTGGACGGGCAATATCAACGAAATGGCAGCTGCTCAAAAGAAAGTGCTAACGGACCAAAATTCTTCAAAGACTCAAAAATACTCGGAACAATTACTCAAACTGGCTAAGCAACAAAAAATGAATACTGAAGAAAGACGAAATATATTCTGTATCATAATGAGCGCAGACGACTACATAGATGCATTTGAGAAGATTTTGCACTTAGCAGTAAAAGATCAACGCTCGATAGCTTATGTGACTATACACTGTTGTCTAAATGAAAAATCTTCCAACCCTTATTATGCCCATTTGGCCTTAAAATTTTGCAACTATAATCGCAAATACCAATTGGCGTTCCAGTTTGCCTGTTGGGACCGCATAAATGAAATTGATTCTCTTAACAAGATACAAGTACGCAACCTAGGACGGTTCTTGCAACATCTTATTATAAATAATGGTTTGCAATTGGCTGTATTAAAGATTGTGGACTTTTTGCAGCTAGATAAACTATCGTTTGCCTTAATGAAAGAAATTTGCAAAGGCCTATTATTGTCCCCTGACGAGAACAATTTATATCAAGCTTTCGAAAGGTTGGCAAAGAATTTGAAACTTCAACAATTTAAACAAAGTTTGCGTCTGTTCGTGCAGCATTTTTTACTTAAAGAACAGGGAGCTACATTGAAGCTGAGCGAGGACGATATGGATTTATTACAAAGACGTGTCGACTACATAGATAAATTGTTGGCGTATATTGATTTGTAAATAAGAAAAACAAACATATACACACTCTAAAAATGTATAAAATTACTGGTAGCCATTTGGAATCGATTACGCTCTAAGTCTTAAAAGTCCAAGAGCAGATTGCAGTATCTAAATAAATGTGTTATAAAGTTCACCGAGCTTAAAAATTAAATTGATAATAAAATCAAAAGTTTTATTCAACAAATATTTTAGAAAATAATTTAAAATTCTCCTTAGTTATAAAAAACGAGAAAAACAATTATGTACATAATCCAAGTTGTATATGTATGTACATATACATATATATTTTAATCAAAAATTTGCAATAAATCTCTTGCTCTTTGATATTTGACTGAATTAATGACAGACTGTTTTTCCTGATCTGTTTCCTGCAGTTCGCATAATTTATCTATCTCTTCGATAGTATCATTTGCTATTTTAATAATTTTATCTTTAGCGGAGCCCTTACTGGCGGCTAAATATTCCAAGGCAATTGGCCATATGTTCGCATCCAGTTTATCGTTTTCGAACATAGTCTGCTGTATTGATATCTGCCTCAGTTTTTCGAACTTCCAGCTACCACGCGCAAGCTTCCATTTATTTAAGTATTCGGAATTGCGTAGTTTTTCCTTTTCCATAGATTGTCCCTTTTGCGAATCTAATAGGTTTTGATGTTTCTGTTTTTTCTTTTGGCGACCAGTTACTATTGCAAAGTTATTTTCTGGCTTTTCACTTTCGTTTAACTCCTCCAGTGTAGGTTCACGAAAGTCGTCACCTGTTCCAAGATCTACGCAATCGGATTTATTATCTGCATCTTTCATTTGTGTTTTGCTACGTTTTTCAAGAATCATGCCTTTTTCATTAGTCTTTCGTTTTTTAGCTTTCTCTGTAATTCGTGCTGAAAATTATAACCCCATTATAGTTACTTTGAATAATATTGAGCAACATTGGACACTACCTTCCTCAGTTTCTGTATTTATTTGCATTGGTTCATCTTCTGCGTTGGCATCTACAATTACACTTTTATTTGCTACTTCATCTTCTGTTTCAACGTTAGCATGTTTTCTTTTTTTAGCTTTTGGTTTTTTCAATTTAGATTTTTCTAACTTAGCCATTGTAATTATTGTTTTTTAAACTTATAAGTATTGAAGTTTTATATTCACAAAATCGTGCAATAATTCTTTATTTACCAAACCATTAAACCAGAGTTGCTAAAAGTATGAACTGCTTTTTCACAGGGTGGCCGTCAGTGATGGCAATAAAGAAATTGCTGAAAAAACGCTAAATATTAAGTTATTATTAGGAGTTATTAAAACCCGCAAGGTTCATACAATAAATGTTTTCTTTTCCTGCATACGTGGCAGTATATTCAATATACATTATGACTGCAGCAAACGAATAACCAACCGATGGTATATATAAGATTAATCAATGCTTAGTGTTGCGTTTTACAAAATAAGGCCGAAACTTTTTGCGTATGAGCAAGGTGTAAGCAGATATCCGAACTTATTTTGCACACTTTGGCGCACAAATATTAAGAATATATTATTATTGCGGCAAACCAATAAGCACCCAACGATGTATGCAAGAAAAAACAACGTGTTGCCTTATTAATTATGAAAGAACAATTGAAGTATCAATTAGGCAGATTTTATGTGTTCATATCTATCGCATTGCTAACAATAGACTTTGGGAACTAATTTTTAAATCTTTCATGTTTGAACATATCATACACATATATTCTCATATAATTCAAGGTGTATTTAAGCAGGTGGCCGCGCTACTTCAGCTGCTAATTTTTTGCTCTATGTGCTTTGTAGCTGAAGAATGTCAAAAACTTCGATTTAGTTTTACACCATGGCTAAATTATTTCAATTTTCTTTATTTTCTTTCTATATACAATTTTGTTAGATAATAACGGTTTATTTCCCATGAAAAATGTGGATCTGGCATCATCGTTGCAAATTTTGACATTCTGCTTGTTGTCACTTAAAGGGCTGTCGGATTTTTTCAGACAAATTGATTTTAAAAATCGCCAAAAGTCGCCAAAATCAGTTTTATGTAGTTTTTCTTATTATATTTACAATAAAAAAATTTGTTTTTAATAACAATTTTTTTATATAAATTTTGTATAGAATAATCGTATAAAAATTTAGCAGAAAATCGCCAAAAGCAGAAATAGAATCGGCAAAAATTTGTTTTCTTGTTAATTTTTTTCGTCCAAATTAAAAACGATTAATTACCATGATGAATATAAGAAAATCATCAAACACAAATTTGTTTAATTTCTTGCAGACGAGTTTTGGTAGGATTTATTTTTTTAAATTTCTCCTACAATCAACTATTTTCCTGAATTACAAAAAATTTTGATGTGCAATTTTGTTTAAAAAATAGCCAAAAATCGCCAACAAAATTATTTATCGCCAGAAAAATCGCTATGTCAACAAACCAAAAATTTGGACGCCAAACAAGTTGAAAAATCGCCACGTTTGTCGAGAAATCGCCACATCTGACAGCCCTGGTCCCTTTATATATTGTGAGCAGCTCTGACTTAAACAATTGCAACATGTGTTGATGTAAGCAAACAACACCAACAAACACAATAAAATCCCTCCAAAACACTAGCGAATAATCTGACAAAGTAAAATGCAAATAAGAAAAGTAATGAGTGCGTGCAAATTCTATTCTAAATTACATATTAAAATAAATTAAAATAAAGAAATAAATTCAATTAAAACCAAGGGAATAGTGTTAGTAAAGTGTTAAAATTAAGTGAAAAAGGTTTATTAACCAATTGGAAAAAATCGTACCGCCAAGGAAAAAAGTCAAATTTATGTCTACTATGTTTTTTCAGAAGCATTTTGCAATGCAATTCATTATAAGATAATGAAATTATGTGTTATTAAATAATTTGTTATAAATATATTAATTAAGGTAAGTTTTTTAAGTATTGCAAAAGCGGAGCAAGTAGAAGGCATTTTATAGGAGCACCATTTGTGTAATTGCTAGGCATACACGTGCATATGTAAATATGTACTTATGTATGTAAATACATACTACTCGTATACTTATGTGCATGCCTGCATGTTCAAATTCATTTATGAAGTTGTTTCTTATTAAATTGAAAACGTTAGTGATTGTTGTGCAATAAAAAAAATTCAAGTGATTGTACATTTTATTCAAATGCATCAATTTGTGCAACCGGTTCAAGGTTAGTCTCATCATATATACATGCATATGTATATATGTACATATGTATATGGATGTGTGTAAATATACAACAACAACTACGGAATGCGGCTACACATATTAAATTGGGGATAAAATTATATACATATGCATACATACGTACATGGATGCTCTGTCAAGGATGGAATGAAAAAAGTGGTAAGTGAAGCTTAAATTTATGTACATATTATGTAACAGGATTTCAGTCATTTATAAATAATTTTCTTAGCCAAATAATCCCTATCCTTCCTACGAAGGGGAATGGATTAATTCCAAATCCACAAAAAAAATAAAATGATTTTCTTAAAATTGAGCCATTTTTGAAAATTGATGAGGATGGAATTGGGCAAGATAAATACTTGTCGTGAACTTTTCTTTATCCATGCAAATAAATAGTGAAATTGAAATGCGGGAACATAAGAAACCTTATCGTTATTGGTATGTATACCTATTTCGATTTCGAAAAAATATTGATGTGTTCTTTAATACTATATGTAGCTCCAAAATGGAATACGCCTACCACGATTATTGGAAATATCTACTTCAAAAAGAAAAAGCGCTCAAGTCGATATGAGTTAAAACTTACAAAATGCTATCGTTATTATAACTTCAAAATTTATAACTGTATGCCCCTTTTATTTGTGTGATTTTTATGAATGTTATAGCAAAATTACTTTTTGCTTATTCTTTTTCAACGGGTGTTTTCTTTTCGAATATACTTCACATCATTCAATAGTATTTGAACTATACTGTACTATATTGTAGTTTAAGTGTAAATAAATACTGAATTTACATCATGAAATATGTTGTACGTTGACATAGAAGCAAATCACTTGTGTAGAGTGTCCATTATGGCATGATCTGTGTGGCACGTATTGACATCCTGACGAAACAGGACGATATGGTGTTCATATAGTCCAATTCAGGCCCAATTTTATTTTATTTCCACGTTGTTGTTGCTTAGCGCTATACCCGTTTGTGATGGTTTGGCAAAACTGACTGACTGTCAATCGGACAGAAAAAGCTTCAACAATAGCGGAATTCACGGTTGGCCTTATAGATCTTTACATCTTGTAGCTGTGGTAAAGCTACAATATGTAAAGGATCTACAAGGCCAACCGGGAATTCCGCTAATATGTCCGCATATTCACAGGAAAATAAAGTTCATAAAATATATCAAAATTATACATAAATATACATATACATACATATCGCACACTAAATCATAAACAGTCAGAACTCAAAATGATCAAAGTGGTTTTGCTTTTTTATAAATCAGTTACCTGAACAAAACTCTAACGCCCTCAACAATTTTTTTTGCAATAAAGTCTCAGCATCTGAAATTTTTTGAGTTGACTGTTTATGATTTAGTGTGCGATATGTAGGTACTGGATTTTACTTGCAAAAATTTGCCCGGTAAGAATTTTTACTCAGCCAATGATTCATTTAACTAATCAAGAATTGATGTCAGATGAAAATATTCTTAAACGATCTCTTAACACGTACTTATATAATTACTGGAAATTCGGTGTTGACTTTTATTTTTTTAAGAAAATTTCGTTCTACACACTGTAAATAATGCATTTAGTTTGAAATATACCAAAGTACATATGTACATACATATATGTATATAAATTAAGGGTAAGTCCTGGATCAATTCCTTGTTTGAGGCTATAAACTGGACTGATTCGTTTGATAAGTTAAATACTAATGAATGTTATGATTTATTTCTACAGAAAGTGCGTGATATCTGCTGTAATAATATTCCAACTAAGAATAAGAAGCCTTATAAACTACCATGGTACACTAGGGGTCTCAAAAATCTAAAGAATTTGCGTAATAAATTTCATAGGAAATTTATAGATATGGGTGATTCTGAGTCTGAAGCCAAGTTTTTTCACTACCGCCGTGAATTCAACTTCTTGAATAAATTTCTTTATAAACAATTTCTCTTATCTAAGGAACAGGAGATAAAAAGTAACCCTAAGTCATTCTGGTCTTACATAAAATCTAAGAAACAATCGTCTGATATTCCTTCGACAGTTCAGCTGGATGGGCCTCTTGCGAAGAGGCCGTTAATATGTTTGCATCATTTTTTAAATCTAACTTCGAACCACCTGGAGATAATATTTCTACTTCAGGGACTCATACTAACTTAAACGTGGGATTCTTTATTTTGTCTGAGGATGATGTATCTGAAGCAATCATTCAGGCTAAGATCTCATTCAAATCTGATTTTGATGGCCTATGTACTCATTTATTGAAGAAGGCTGCCTCGTCTTTTATTCCTGCATTGACTTTTATTTTCAACTTGTCACTTAAGGAGGGTGTATTTATTAATAGATGGAAGTATGCGACGGTCACTCCTATTTTTAAGGATGGAAGGAGAGATGACGTTAGGTGTTATAGGCCAATTTCTAAATTAACTTGTGTCTCTAAAATTTTTGAGCACATCATTCATAAGAAACTGTTCTTCCTGACAAAGAGTTGGATTTCGCCTTACCAGCATGGTTTCTTTGCTGGAAGGTCTACTGTAACGAATCTGTTGCTATTTAAGGAATACTGTTTAGAGGCCCTGGTTAACGGCGCCCAAGTTGAGGTGATTTATACTGACTTTTCAAAAGCTTTTGATAAATTATCGCATTCGGTCTTATTATCTAAATTGAAGTTAATGGGGTTCCATTCTAATTTCTTAGTCTGGATTACGTCTTACTTGTCCAATAGAACTTGTTCCGTTAATATTGAAGGTTATAGTTCTGTGCCTTATCTGCAAATGTCGGGTGTACCTCAGGGTAGTATACTCGGTCCTTTATTGTTCAACCTCTTTATTAACGATATCGGTAGTTGTTTCTTGAAATCAAATTATTTATTATATGCTGATGATTTAAAATTTTTCTTAAAATTAGATTCGATTCATGATGCCCAAATTATGCAAACTGAGCTCTATAATCTTAGTGAGTGGTGTCGCCTAAATAGTTTAAGTCTGAACATTAATAAATGTGTGCATGTTTCCTTCTATAGGTCTGTTGCCCCCAGTGTTGTAGCCTTTTATATTGATGGTGTAGTGTTGAATACCTCTAATCTTAAACTTGACTTAGGTGTTATATTTGATAACTCCTTGTCGTTTGATGCTCATGTTGAGTATTTACTTCCTAAAGCATATAAAATACTGGGTTTTCTGAAGAGAACTTGTTCTGAGTTTGCTGATCCATACACTCTGAAATATATCTATACGTCTTTTGTTAGGTCTAAACTAGAATATGCTGCTGTTATTTGGAATCCCCATGTCTCTAATGGTATTGCTCGTATAGAGAGAGTTCAACGCATTTTCGTCAAATATGCTACGCGCTCGTTACTTTATTTATCATCCGTTCCATATGAATCTAAATGCTTGTTTATTGGTCTACGTACTTTGGCGTCTCGTAGAAAAGTTCAATCTGCCTTGCTGTTATATGATATTATCAATGGTTCTATTGATTGCCCTGATTTGCTTTATGCCATACGGTTTTATATACCTCCCAGGAATATGAGGTTCGCTAAACTTTTCGATGTTCCATTTCATCGTACAGATTATTCTCGTAATGGTACCTTATCACGTACATTCTCTTTCTTGAACGAAATAAATTATAATATTCAAAAAGATTCAAAATCTTTTATCGAATTTAGCACTGAAAAATCAGAGTTTAAATTGCTTCTTTTTAGTTTATTGAAATAACTGTGATCTCAAAACTATTTAATTGTTTAATTTAATTGTAAACTTTTCAAAGTAATATTGTATATATGTATATATATGTTTATCCGTGATAGATTTCTTTTTTCTTTTTTAATACAAATTTTATAAACAACCTTAGTATTAGTTCCTTATCTTTGAATGTTATCTTAGTCTGTAAGGATTATTTGTCCATTGACTGAACTACAATAAATAAATAAATAAATAAATAAATCACTTACGTCAACTTTTGTTGGTCAACTCATAATTCAGCTGTAAGAAAGACGGAGAAGGAAATACAAATATCTCTTTTTTTGCTACCAGCTGTATTAAAAGATAATCAACAAAAGTTGACGTGTGTGACCCGGGACTTATTCCGTACGAGATTGTAAGTTGAAAAAATATAAGCAATAACTCATTGCACTATAATTTTGAAAAACCGCACAAATGAAGATTACAGGGTGTCATTAACTTAAAATGATCTTATCTCGAATTAAGCACTTTTTCTTATTTGCCACAGATATCGTATAAATACAATTAATTACCGATACCCCTTTTAGTCAGGGAAAATTTACTTTGCGAAGTCTTAATTCAGCTGTGTGAATGAAAGACAGAGGAATCAATGCTATCGGTTTCTGTTTTTCACATAGCTGAATTATGACTTTGCAAAGTAAACTTTCCGTGTCTAAAAAGGGTACGACTATTGCAATTAAATTCTGGGCGAATGCTACAATATTCTAAATTTTTGAGGGAAGACTCCAATATTTCGATGTGTGGGAGCGCATTTTTCTATTTCTCTTAAAAAAAAATTCAAAAATACTCATTTGTGAAAACAAAGAAAGAACGAAAGTACATTGCTTCTATTTTTATACCATGATCAGATTTAAGTTTAATTTACTTAAATTTCTTGGCTATACATTTATGCATACTGCCGTTAATTTTTATATAAAAATGTATGCGATTTTATTTGATATTACAAGCAATTAACATCTAAATGTTAAGTCGACAGCAATTAGACGTTATTTTACTTTGTTATAATTTCAATTATTATAAATTTAAACATAAACAAATAATATACATATAAATAATTCCATTAAGGGTAATTTTCACAACTTACCATTAGTTAAAGATAAGATTTTGTCTGCCCGATAAATCGTCGGTTGGTTTCTTGTTTGCTGTAGACATAGTGTATTTTGAATATACTGTGCCGCAAACCAGAAACCAGCCGACGAAATATCACTGCATTATTACAAATATAATTTTTTATTGTTGTTATATGGGGAATATATTCATAAAAAAATAAAATGAATTTGAAATTAATTTTAGGAAAATTTTGTATGAAAAATTTTAAATAAAATACAATAATAATATTTAGTGGAGAAAAAAATAATACATGAAGGTTTTATAATGCAAAGCCATTTATCAGGCAAATGAAATCCTGCCCTTAACTGCCTTAACACACTGTTAAGGAACATTTTTAAAAGAAAAAACCTAATATGTGCCCTAAATTCTGAAAGTTGTCTGAGTCATGTGCATTTAGCTTTGAAATATTAAATAAATCTTAAAAAAACTTCAGTAAATATTTAATTAGTATTAATTAAATTTATATAAATCGAGGCTAGTACAACTCTAAATTAAAATATCTCATAATATAAAAATATTATTATCATTATTATTTTAAATTTATTATAATTAAAATTACAATAAACTAAACTAAATAAAACAAAGCACTAGCGACTACTGGCTATCGGCTTAATATAATTTAAATGAGGCCAATTCTATTCGAAAGATTTAAGTACTTGAGATATTTGTATATGTTATTTATATTGTCTTCGGATGGACATTTTAATAAGTTTATAATGTTTGATGAACTGCAGAACTTTAGACGGGATTGATGTAACTGTGGACAATCTTTGAGGATGTGGAATATTGTCAGGGTGACATTGTTACAGAATGTGCATAAAGGTTGCTGTTGTTTTGGCATTAGGTGTTGATGTGTGATTCTAGGTTAGCCTTACAAAGCATTTGTTTTTCTGCCAGTTCGTTGAAGAGGGAAGTTGTATTGGAATTTTCTCCGGGTAAATTTCTTCGTAAGGGTGATTATAGAGGCTCCATGCTTTCATTGATGAAGCAAGTAGTTCAGATATTGATGTTCTAGATATATATGTAGGTTCTAGATTGCGGGATAACTTGGAAGGTAGGATAATATAAAAATATTTTTCAATTTGTTGAAATGTAGTCCACAGAAAAAAATTCTGATAAAGTTACTGTGGCGAATATTTTGCAAATGCTTTAAATTTACTGTTTCCATTATTTCCTTTGCAATTTTAATTTAAAATTTTACATAATTTTTACAAAATTGAAACTAACCCCTTTATTTTGAACTTTGTGACAAATAAAAAAAGTTATAACATACGACAAGCAATGTAAAAATTGTCATTTGTTTTAATTTTTATTTTGTCATAGAGCTTAGAATACGGATGTAAAATATATGGAATTCATGAAAGTAAGCAGAACTGGATAATAAAAATACTTTCGATGCTATTAATGGGTCAAACGGATCAGTTTTCTTTTTATACAACTTTTTAGATTAGAAGAAGCTAACAAATGCATATTAAAGACCTGCGTAAATAGTCTTGAAATGTAAATACGTCTTGTTTTTTAAATGTATTCTCGTGGCTGCATTATACTAAACCAATAATAAATGCCGTCATATTATAAGCAAAGCACGATAGATGCATTTGTGTGCGTGTATATGAGTGCTAACAAGCAATGTCGTGAAGACTTCTTGACAAGAAGTTCTTGTTATGAACAAACAGTCAAAAAAGTATTGTTGATACGTGTATGCTTGTTATTTTCCATATTGTACGTTTGAGTGTGTGTGTAAGATGTAGATGGTAATGCAAGGTATAGACGATATTTAATTCCGTACTTTGCGTAGTATGAGTTGTAGTACGGGTTTTCAGATACACGTTACTAAAAATCATACTAATTCATTTGACAGAAAGTTTTTAAGGCAATACACACGCGGATTAATGAATAATGTGGTGGATTTATTAAAAATAAGTGAACTGCAGTTGAAAAGAATAAAAAAAATAATGCAAAAACAAAAGGAGCATGTTGTAGAGAATGGTTATAATAATGTTTTATGTTCTTTTTTTAATTAAAATATCCGCTACATAAAGCTAATTTTAAAATTGAGCCGCAGAAACACTGCGTTTTCTAAATCAGCTCTTCATAAAACTAATTTCGCTGTACAACAGCATGATACACAATACTTATTATCGTACTTAGCGAAGCTCCGCCCACAGAAATCAAAAATTTTTGATTTTCATACTACAAAGTATACTTCATAAGTACGACAGCATGATACACGTTACTAATTTCATACTTGTACGATTTATCGTACGATTTGTAGTATCGTGTATACTCGCCATAAGCTATTATGTGTTTAAGGGAGGTTTTTTTTAAGCAAGCGCACACAACTAAAGCTATGTACAGACGGTTGTCAGATCTTACAATATTGCCAGTAAAATGTGCTGAAAATTTCTTACAGCCGTGTGAACTGGCAATTTTTGTCAGACGTCGTTGCCAGAAAAATCATTGTCAGTCCATTGCAAGACTAGCAGCTGACAACAAATTGTCAGACATCTTACAATCGTGTGAAAACATTGTAAAATTATTGCCAGCTATTTGTCAGACATTTTAATATTGTCAGATGCGCGAAGTTCGTGCATCTGACAATGGCGTCATTGTAAGAGAATTATTTCTATGGGCAACACTGTACACGTTTGATTTTAAAGAAAATATATTTAATAAAATATATGCAGCCAAAATCATTGCAGTTGCTTCTTTATGATCCATAATAATTAATACTTTCACTTTTTACATTTAACACCACCACAAACGATTGATATTTAACAATTTCTAAAAAGCGCTTTGAGTCTGGCAACGCATAATAATGTCTGGCAATTTTTGCATATGACAACCGTGTGAACTCACAATTTTTTTGCTGACGATTTTGTCAGCTGATTTTATTGTCATACAATCATCTAGCAATAAATTGTAAGATTTCCTGAAAAATTTGATACAACCGTGTGAACTGTCAATCTGCCATACACTTGCAATTTTTGATTGTCAGTACAATGTCAGCACATTGCCAGATCTAACAATATTGTAAGATCTGACAACCGTGTGTACATAGCTTAATGTAAATACATGTGAACGTTTGTTTGTGTGCAGAAAAATAGAAGAGCATACACACAACGTGTGTGTGTACCCTGAAGGAAATGTCGATGGTGAAAATGTACTGAGTCGCTTTTGACTTTGTCACCAGTACTACTCTCTAATTAATCCCCATACAATACTTTGTGCTATAGACATTTAGCATGTGCTTGTCATTGAAAATCTACTAGTAACACTAAAACAATTGACTAGATAGTGACTACATAGTTCTTATGGGAACATGGAAACATACCAACCAGACATTAAGTGGTACATTTCTATACCTTACGTACATACAAATATATGAATATTGACAAGTTGTTGCACAATCCACCAGAAATACACCACATCTGTTTTCTCTCTTTCTTTTATACTGACGAATAAAACAGAAATTGTAGACAATGTAACTACTACTAGAGTTTTAGTGTTGACAAAGAGGCATTTGGCCCCAGTCTGACTGCAGGGTATGTACATGCATGACGCTTGTATACGCACCCATGCGTAGAAAGAAGCAAGCATCACAAATTTTTCAGTCACGAAGTATTTTCTTCTTTACTCCTATACTTGCAATAACTGAAACAAATTCTTGCAAACAGTGTTGCTTAGCGTTTGTTTTAGAAGACTTCGCTGTAGTAAAGCATTTGAAAAATCCCTCATGTCTTGAAAGTTCTTATAAATGGTCTTGTGCAGGACTTTAATGCATATGAGCGCTAAGATAGAAATTTGAAATAAGGTTCTTAACGGGTTTTAGTAGTCTCTGTATTGTCGAACGTCTTATATAAAAATATTTAAAATTTAATATTGAATTTGATAATTCAGTTTACAACCATGTGATCATGTTTGTCTTGCTGTTATAATTTTTTTCATGTATTCACCCTAATACAGTGGTACCCTGAAGGAAATGTCGATGGTGAAAATGTACTGAGTCGCTTTTGACTTTGTCACCAGTACTACTCTCTAATTAATCCCCATACAATACTTTGTGCTATAGACATTTAGCATGTGCTTGTCATTGAAAATCTACTAGTAACACTAAAACAATTGACTAGGTAGTGAATACATAGTTCTTATGGGAACATGGAGACATACCAACCAGACATTTAGTGGTACATTTCTATACCTTACGTACATACAATTATATGAATATTGACAAGTTGTTGCAAAAGCCACCAGAAATAGACCACATTTGTTGTCTCTCTTTCTTTTATACTGACGAATAGAAAAGAAATTGTAGACAATGTACCTACTACTAGAAATTTAGTGTTGACATAGAGACATTTGGCCCCAGTCTGACTGCAGGGTATCTACTAACAAATATTAAGGTGTTTTTCTTTCTTTGTATTTGTAACTTTTGTTTTTTTTTTTATAGAGGGTTGAATTTTTTCTTTGTGTTGCTTGTGTTTTCTCAATTGCTCGGTATTTCTTTTAAGTTTGTTTTGTTCTTTGACGTAAGACACTTAAATATGTATGTAAGTGCAGAAGACATTTGGGGTAGGTCTAGCCGGCAGCTTAATACCTATTTTCTTATATACATATGTACTTGCTGCCTTATTCATAAAAAATAATTTTATTTTTTCAAGGATTTATACAATAAATTTTGCATGGAAATCGGTTTATAAACCTTTTATGAAACAAAAATATATTTTATGAATATGAAATTCTCTATGCCAAAATGGTCACACTGACTAAGATTGAAATTTAACTAGCGAATACACAAACCATAATGTCTAAGGCCGGGTTTATATCTGTGTGCCATGTGCCACATAAGCGTAAAAAGAGCGTAACCACTGATTACTAATGAAAAACTGTTATATTCAGACATGTATTTATTAATTTAAATAGTTCCATACATAACTAATAGACAATTTTATAGAATCCAACATGATTCGAAACTGTTTAAATCAATAAATACATGTCTGAATCAAACAGTTTTTCATTAGTAATTAGTTGGTTACGCAAACTTTTTTGGGCAAATTACACACAAGAAATGCCAGATGTAAACTCCGCCTAACATAGCTCATTTTGCACCTAACAGTGAGTCTATACCTGATAAATTTCTATCATGATAAAAGTCAAATCCTTATCAAGAGAAAAATTTATCAGTGTCTTGACAATTTTGTCAGAGCTTCAGCTCAGACAAATCTGTCTTGATAAAAAACGTAAACAAACTGTTTGGCGTTTTAATTTATACATATGCAAAATATAAAATGTTTATGTAATTTTTAGGAAAAAAATATAAAAATAAAGAAAACTATTGATGTTTTTATTAAATAAAAGCTTTTTAAAAACTATGAAGTGAAATATTGCATGCATTGTGACAAACTCTCTTCACGACTACAAAGAAATTATGATTTATCATAATAAAAAAACCACAACATCTTCGCATGTATGCGTGCATTAACAAAAATTTGTCAACGGCTCTGCCGATGTTTTGTTAGTTGTCATGATAAATTTTTATCTGGTATAGACGCTATATAATAGAACACTGTTAATCACTTAACACGAGTCGCCAAAAAGATTGTGACCACGAATAGTGGAACTGGGAAAAATTGTTCCAAGAGGTACTTAATGAAATAATTTTGTGGTAGTATAATAGACTTGTGTCCAATAGTTCTTTTTGAACTAGTTCGTTCAGTTGGACACAAGTTCGATCAAAAACATCAATGTAAATTAAATGGGTTTGAAACAACTTTTGATTCAAACGCTCTCAAACTAGTTCAAAAAGAACGGTTGGACACAAGACTATAGTATAATAGGAAAATGTTGAGGGCTTATAATCGAAACCGTCTATATTCCATTTTTAGTGAAAATGAATTTTTAGGGCCAAACAGACGATGTCCCATTAACATTAACATTAAAGGTCCCATTAACATTAAAGGCCTGGGGGGTGTATAAAAACTCCGAAAACAGCGTTGCGTAGTATATGATAAATGCAAAACGACATAATTACACATTTTTTCAACAAATTATAATGAATGGTTTTCTTTGAAAATTTTTTTGAAGAATTGTGTGGACGACTATAGTAGGCCGGGAATATATAGCTTCCATTTTAAAAATGTTTGCTTCTCCTGGAAATTTATATATTTTTGTGAGTTACACCTTTTTTCATTTTATCTCACGAGGGGTCATTCATATATTACGTAACGCTATTTTCGGAGTTTTTATACAACACTTCTCGGGGAGTACTTTTGCCTACTTAGTTTGAACAATGTTAGATAACACTGTGTGACAAATTTTTATGAAATCAAAATACCTGGAACGTGTTACTATTTTTCTGATAGGTATTGTCGAGTACAACAAAAATGTGTATTTGAAATTTTCCAAACACCTCCAAAATCTTGAGTTAGGGGTAAAAAATCGGGTTTTCGTACCCGTAGGCACTTATCAACCTCTATCTAAGTTAAATATCAACCGATTTTAAATTTATAAACGGATATAGAAAGAAGATACAAAGACCTTTTAAACCATATACATATATCTTTTTTAGAAGACTTTTTGTATAATGCATTTCGCGTTCTATTTATACGCTTTCGGTGTATTTAAGCTTCCAGGGTGATGAAAGTACAATTTAATAGACATATATCAACAAGGAATAAAAAATTTTTAAAACAGTGGTCGCCAAACTTTATTCTTGAGAACCTAAATTTTTAAAAACTAAATTTTATTTAATGTCGACCATTAAAGTTTTCGATAGTTTTTATTTACTTTAATGTACGCGAACAGGCGTATGAAATTCTTTTTCATAAAAATTTTTCCATATTTCATTGTATATCCGCAAATATGACCCCAAATTAATGTATAAAAAATTTCACATATAATATTCGCATCCGCCAATATCTTTTCAAATATCAATATTCTTATTCGGGAATATCAAAAATAGACATTCGACACATCACTGGTACATACGTATGTTAAAATAATTCTGTTAACTAATCTGTTGTTTTGGTAACTAATTTATGTTAAATTAATCCGTTACCGCATTATGTATAAGAAAAAACTAGCTGGAATTTAACAGGGCGTTAAAACAACATTATAAGCCAATTTTTAATGTCGAATTGTATGGAGGAACTCGTTAGCACCTAGTTCAATGTAGGGATGGGCAAATGAAAAAAATGTATCGATATATATCGTATCGATATTTTTGAACAGTATCGATATATATTTTTTGAAAACATCGATATTTCGATATATCGATATTTTTACCTACAAATATTGCCAAAATATTTCAAATCTAAAATAAATACACATATATATGTACTAACATTGCGTGCCATAACCGCCGTTCTATTTTTAAATTTTAATACATAGTTACTTTTTCTGTAATAAATAAGCTGTTTCTGACCAGAACGGTCACAGTTTTCCACTAAATTGATGAGTTTTGTATCGTCCATTGTTATGTTTCAATATACTGTTAATGTTTTTCTGGTAAAAACTAATTTTTTTTAATTCTTAAAGGACAATCACTGTTTATTTCGAAATGTTTTTATTTTATTTATGCTGCCACTTACAATTAATTAATATTTTTTTGATTTTCACAGGTTGAACCCAAACAGAACAGAATGAAAGAAAAACTAACGGCTTGTATAAGATCTATATAAACCAAAAAGAGTCAGGTGATTCGTAACAGAACAGAAGATAAAAACTAATTCTGCCTTTAGGCTTATACATATTTATCGTATAAAAATTTGGCATTTGGCTTAGTTAACAAATAAAAGTCACATGGCTTAGTGGGGTCACCTTATAGATGAGCCTGGGCTGTTATTATGAAACTTCTTCGCATTACTAGTAGTGATGCCAATATCGTAGTTAAAAACGGCTATAGCTCTTGAAAGTATCGAAACCCGATACTCGTAAATAAGAATCGATGTATCGATATATCGGTTTTTGAAATATCGGCGATATATGTATATCGATATTTATTTTCTCAAATATCGATATTTCGATATATCGATATTTTTTGCCCATCCCTAGTTCAATGTCGTCACTTATGCTAACTTCATGTCAGTTTTTTCACAATGGCCACTACTCTTCTCCTTCTTGCTTCAAAAATGACTTTTCAAATTAATTTTTCCAAACTCCCAAAAATGGTTACAGAAATGCGACTTCATTTGCTGTTTAAAGAACCACCAGGAGCACCATTTCCATATGGTGGGATTTATGTAGAATTCTTCTATTTCCCACAATGACCATTTTTCATTCCAAAATAGGACTTTTTTAAAATTAAGTTTGTGTGTTATTGATATATCTGTTGTATATTCCATTAGTATAATTTGATTATTCAGATCTCGGACCATATTTTCCATTAATATTTGGGTATAATAACAGTCGCTGTTCCTGGATTTCGCCACCGAAATAATATTCCTTTATTTTACTAGGACTGTTAAGTGCTTAACAGTGCACTGTACAATTTTTAGGGTTCCGTACACCAAAGGTGAAAAAGGAACCCTATTGTTTTCGCTACGCTGTCCGTCTGTCCGTCTGTCCGTCTGGCCGTCTGTCCGTCTGTCCGTCACAGGGTATTTTCTCGAGAACCGTAAGAGCTACGGACCTGAAATTTGGACAGAGTGTGTAGACCCTTGGCCGCTACAACAACAAATACATGAGAGTTGGAAATTAAAGGGTGTGCCAAAACGAGCAACGAAAAATGTTAAAATCCCATGTAATATACATACAATTGTATGTATGTATATTACATGGGACCCTTGGCCGCTACAACAACAAATACATAAGAGTTGGAAATTAAAGGGTGTGCCAAAACGTGCAACGAAAAATTTTAAAATCCCATGTAATATACATACAATTGTATGTATGTATATTACATGTGACCCTTGGCCGCTACAACAACAAATACATGAGAGTTGGAAATTAAAGGGTGTGCCAAAACGAGCAACGAAAAATTTTAAAATCCCATGTAATATACATACAACTGTATGTATGTATGTATATTACATGGGACCCTTGGCCGCTACAACAACAAATACATGAGAGTTGGAAATTAAAGGGTGTGCCAAAACGAGCAACGAAAAATTTTAAAATCCCATGTAATATACATACAACTGTATGTATGTATGTATATTACATGGGACCCTTGGCCGCTACAACAACAAATACATGAGAGTTGGAAATTAAAGGGTGTGCCAAAACGAGCAACGAAAAATTTTAAAATCCCATGTAATATACATACAATTATATGTATGTATATTACATGGGACCCTTGGCCGCTACAACAACAAGTACATGAGAGTTGGAAATTAAAGGGTGTGCCAAAACGAGCAACGATAAATGTTAAAATCCTATGTAATATACATACAATTGTATGTATATGCACTTGAAATTTGTAAAGTTCGTGTATATTTATACAGACTACAACAACTAACACTAAAATTAAAAAAAATTTAATTAAAGGGTGTACCATCAGTTAATGTAATTTCGACTATGTAATTTTGAAAACTTGCTGTATCTTGGAAACCGTAAGAGCAAACTTCCTGAAATTTTCAAAAACGGTAAAACAAAAAAATCTCAAAATTATAAAATCGCCAAACCGAAAAAAAATCGCCAAAATCAAAAAAAAAATTGACAAAACGAAAAAAGCACCAAATTAAAAAAAAATTTCTAAATCGAAAATAAATCGCGAAAAACCGAAAAAATCGCCAAAATGAAAAAATCGCCAAAATGAAAAAAAAATCGCCTAAATGAAAAAATCGCCAAAATGAAAAAAAATCGCCAAATGAAAAAAACCGCCAAAATTAAAAAAAAATCGCCAAAATTTAAAAAATCGTTAAAACGAGAAAAAAAGAGAAAAATAATAAAAAAAAACACTATTTCAGCTGAAAAAACGTAAAAAACACTGTATTAAAAAATGCTCAAAGCCCAACGTACGGAACCCTTCGTGCGCGAGTCAAAGTCGCACTTTACTGAAATTATTTGCTAGTTAAATTTAAATTTATCTTCACACACACACACACATTAAATTAACTAATTTCATGAAAAATGCATAATGTAAATTAGGCATAAAAAAGTTTCACGTAGCAAATTCGATGAGATTTCATAAAAAAAAAATACTAAAATGCAATGTATATGTTCCAGTTAAATTATTTTGCATGCCAAATATCCTCCAGACACCGCACAAGGCAATTTCTCATAATAAAAGTTTTCAATCTTATATATAATTTGAAGTTAAAATTAGGGATGTAACGAATGTTCGCATTCGCTTTCGCATTCGCAAATTATTCGCTTACTTTTGCTATTTGCATTCGCTTTTGCATTCGCTAAAATGTATGCGAATATTTAAAACGAATACTAAAGACAAAAATATTGGAAATATCTTCCAGTTTTTGAAAGTTGTTTGATTTGCGCGAAAATATTTTCTACTTAAGACTATTCAGTTCAAACTTTTGAAAAATGGTAAGCACCATTCATTACTTCGAAAAAAAATTTGAAATGCAAAAATATTAACTAATCCTTCTTTGTTGTAATTTTTTGCGAAACAAGTGCCACTCATATTATTTCGCATGAAAACTTAAAATGGTGAAGATATATTTCATATGTTTGTGCCAAGATGAACAGAAAAATTTTTTCATGAACAATTCATTCCAATTTTTTTAATATATATTTTGGTAGCATTTTACAGGAAATGTTGAACTTAGTACAAGGTCTTAAGGCCAAAGTACGAAATGGTTGATTGCCTAACATTTTGAAAATTTATTTTTAATTATTATCTATACTTATTTTAATATGATTTCATATATCTTTCAGTTTAACAATTTTTATTTCTAATAAATTAATAAATATTTGCTGAATTCAAGACTCAAGTAGATCTATGTATACAACACAACTTCATATTCTTAGACAAATTTATTTTCATGTGATTTTTTTTACGTATTGTAATATTTGCATTCGCTTTCGCATTCGCTTTCGCAAAAATTAAAATGTATTATTCGTTTTCGCATTCGCATTCGCTAAACTGGTATTCCTTACATCCCTAGTTAAAATTAAGAAAGTGCGAGGTGTTTTGGGGATGGAGTGAGTATGTATATGTTCTTATCGATTTCTTTTTAGAAAAGTTTTAATTTAGGGAATTTTTTGTGACGCAAACACTTGACCCAACTGAATTAAGTAAAGAGATGGCTGTACGATGATACACGAGTGTTGAAAATATTACAATTGTTGTATGCGGTTTTATTTTGTTCAACAAAAACACCGACTGCTTCACTTTCAGTGTGGTGTTTTTTTTTCGCCACCAGATATTTATTTGTTGTTCTGTTTTCTTCACTTTTCTTTTGAATTTTCCTCTTTGTTATTTGTGTTTTTGTTGTTGATGTTTTTGCGCAAAAGTGTTACGCCGCCTGTCTATCCATTCATCTATTCGTCTGTCTGTCCGCATATTTCACTTGATGGGGTAACAATATTCTGGTGTGAATTCAGTTCAGCATTGTTGAGTTCTTAAAGCGAACGTGTTTCTAATTTCTCTTTCATAATTTCGGTGTGAAATATCGTCGTCGCGTCTCGCGTGCACCGGTTTTCAATAAATTTTCCTTACGATTCGATAAAATTATTTTCAAAAATATTTCCGGTGATATATGTATTTAAATAAAAATTAACTTTCTTTGTGTTAAATAGTCTTAAAGCGTTTTATACGCCTAAAAGCTTAACGACGTTTCAAAAAAGATATTTTATAAAAGCGTGTGCGTTTCAAGGCATATACTTGCATAAGTGCTTTTTATTTATTTGTGAGTGAATTAAAATAGAAATAAAAAATCCAGTTGAAAACTCAACACAATCAATTCATTACAAAAAAGGCGTTTTCCCACCTTTTTTTTTTTGGAAAAAGAAATTATGTACTAAACTTTGTTGAGTTAATCTGTGTCTAGAAAAGAGTTGAGCTGTGAGTTGTAAAAAAAGCAAAAATAGGCAAACGTTAAAATCTGTAATTCAAAACCATTTTTTGTTCTAATTGGATTGACGTGTGTTTACACTCAATAGTCAGCTAGCTGCCTTGCCTGTTGGCACTAGTACGTCAAAAATAAATAATAGAAACGAAAACACCAACAACTACATACTTTGTAATTTATGCCATTGTATTCCATTGACTTCCTCAACCAGCCAGACTCTGTTTTATTTCTATAAATAATTTTAAAGCTGTTAAAAATTATAGTATGTATGTATGTATGTAAAAATAGTTTCTCACATTAAAGAAAAAAAAATCAATACATACAAATAATTTCACTTTAATCCTTTAAAACTTACAAATAAACGTGTTTCAAAGTGTAGTGCGTGCTAGGACATTCCGTCCTGTTAAATAAAAATACACACGATTTCAGTGCGGTTTCCAAGGCAACCAATTTTGACAAGTCAATATTGGAACCACAATAAATAACGAAATAACAGCATAAAGAAAAAAGTGCTATAGCCATTAGTTAAATTCAGCAAAAATTCAATACATTTATTTTAAACGCATTACAAAACGCCGGAAATTTTTAATAGTTATTTGTTCAATAGTAACAACCGTGTGTGTCTTCTATAATTTTTTATAGATATTTTTCTTAAACAAAAACATCCAAGGAAATATTACAACAACCTTAACAAACTTAACGATTACTTTGGTGGGGCTACTTCGCCATTGAATTTCTTTCATGTCTGTCAGTACGAAACCACAGTGTGAGTATCTTAAGTATTTGAAAATAAAAATGTTTTTACAAATTTCCTGAGGTTTTTTTTGAAAGCAAAGAAAATTCATAAATTATTGGTTGGGTGAAAATATGAGGTATTTTTAAAAGAACATATCTATATTATATCGCTGATTTATATCAACAATGTCATAACTCAAAAAAAAACTAGTTTTATAGAAAACGTATTTAAGGTTTTTAAGTCCTATTTTACACTATGCAAGCCTTATTGCTAAGCTGATTAGTTTGTTGGGAGAGAGAGAGACAAGGGGAACAGAAACGTTTCTGTTCCCCACGTCTCTCTATCTCTCTCCTAACAAACTAATCAGCTTAGCAATAAGACTTATGTATATAGTGTAAACCAGGACTAATTTACTCGCAAATTAATGAAGAAAGAAAATTTAATATTTTTCTCAAGAGTTTTGAGTATAAAAGATATTAGTATGAGATTTTTATAAAGCATAAATAACGATATGAAAATTAATTCTGCATTATTAACTCAAAAGTCGAATTTTTTGAGTTATGGCGTTGTTAAAGTAAACGAGCGATATATTACATTATTTATATATTTTATGATTACACACAAATGTTGGTTTTATTTGAAAGATATCTTTTGTAACGAATTCCAAAAGTTTACAGTCTGGCCCACTATTTCTTCTTTGTTTGGTCAATAATTTCATCGTTGGAGCTAAATCTCTTTCCACCGATACATTTCTTTAGGTTTTGAAATAGGAAGTAGCCACTAGGGGCTAAATCTGGAGAATAGGGCGGATGAGGAAGCAATTTGAAGCCCAATTCATATATTTTTGCCATGGAAACTGCACATGCGCTTGTGGTCGATTGTGAGCAAACGCGGCACCCATCTTGCGAAAAGCTTTATCATACCCAAGCAATCATTCCAAATTGGAAACCGTGAGTCATGTGGGATGCCTATGGCATCAACAATGGCACGCACTTTTACTCTTCGATCGGCCAACAGCATATTGTGGATTTTTTCGACATTTTCGGGTGTACTGACCTCAATTGTCCGTCCAGAGCGTTCAGCGTCATTTGTACTTGTGCGACCACAACGAGTCAGTAATCCACTTTTTTACCATTGAAATCGATGGTGCAGAGTCCCCACAGTGTTTATCGAGCTTTTCTAGCGTTTGATTGACGGTTTTTTTTTCGCATAAAATAATGTTTAATGAGCACTCGAAATTCACTTTTTTCCATTTTTAGAAAATTACACGAGGTTGTATGTGTTGAACAGCTGTTAAACGCAAAGTAAATGACGACACTTGCTCAAAATTTGACAGTAGTCTATTAACAGGTGGTACTTGATGGGGACAGTGTTGCATTTCATATAATTACGAGGGAAGTTCGAAAAGTCATGGACTTATTTATCCGCCCTCGTAATTAAGCAATAGAAAGTTTCTTGTCAACATCGTGGGTCAGTCCGTTACTTTTCGGTCACTTTTTCAAATATTTTTAAATCGAATGTAACATACTCAACGTACAATATCTCCTTCAATTCGTCTAAAATCGCTGGATTGTTTCCATTAGCCCTATCTTTTCACCTTCCTACGGTCTTCCAGAAACAGCTCGTTGGCCTTTTCCAGAGTAGAAAAATATCACCATGACTAAAACTTGCGTTTACTAAAAAATATTGTAAATTAGACGCAATTTACACTGTGCAAATTTACATGATGTGAAATGGCACTTATCGATATCATTTCCTTAAAATTTAGGAGGACTAACGTCCATACACTGAAGCATTTGCTGCGAAATATTTTTTATTTCTCTTTTGAAACTGCATTCGTGTCCACACTGTGAAGTTTTTGTTTTGCAGCTTAATACATTTTCTCATATACATATTTCTCATGAGAATGAGGCTACGAGAATGACGTACTCAACAAGAACTTCGTGTACATAAAACAAAGTACCCTTTTCCATTCCTCTTTCCTCGTTTATCTACAAACTCAAAAGTTTTGCAGCAAATGTTTCACTGTATGGACGGGGACTTATAAATCTGTGTTTTTCTTTAATAACAGCCCATGTTCAAAAATTTTTCAGCAAAGCTAAAAAATTTCTTTTTGAAGTTTATTTAAATAAATTCAGTAAAGTGTGACTGTGACTCGCATACGAAAGGTTCCGTACGGACACTACGTATCGTCAGCTAAAATGCAAAAAGGCGTAACTAACAAAAAATTCAAAATCGAGTTTTTTATTGATTATTATGAATGCCATTAAACTACATGTCTTGACAAAATATTACACTTTTGCGATAAAAAATTACGCTTTTATTAACAAATGACAAGGGGACTTAACTACACGTTTGCTCAGTTTTTTGTTTAGTTTTTTGTTTCTCCTATAAAATTATATTTTTGTTAGTTACGCCTTTTTGCATTTTAGCTAACGTTTTTAGCGTTTTTTAGTTTTGGCGTTTGTTTTCATTTTGGCGATTTTTTCGGTTTTGGCGATTTATTTTAGTTTTACAGATTTTTTATATTTGGTGCTTTTTTCGTTTTGTAATTTTTTTGGGGTTGAGGGTTTTTTTCCTTTTGGGTATTTTTTTAATTTTGGCGATTTTTCGGAATTTGGCAATTTAATTTAATCTTAGAGTTTTTTTAGTTTGGCGTTTTTTATCGTTTCGGCGATTTTTTCCAGTTTTTTGACGATTTTTTTTCGGTTTGGCGATTTTTTAATTTTAGCGTTTTTGAAAATTTCAAGAGTTTGTCTATTACGGTTTCCAAGATACAGCAAATTGTCAAAATTACACAGTCAAAATTATATTAACTGATAGAATATCCTTTAATTTTTATTAATTTTTTATTTTAGTGTTAATTGTTGTAGTCTGTATAAAAATACACAAACTTTAAAAATTTCAAGTTTCTATTTATAATTGTAAGTATATTACATAGGATTTTAAAACTGTTCGTTGCACGTTTTGAAACACCCTTTAATTTTGAACTGTCATATATTTTTGTTGTTGTAGCGGCCAAGGTTCTTCATACTCTGTCAAAATTTCAGGTCCATAGGTCTTATCAAGGCGAATTGACACAAGGTGGTCTTAATTTGCAACTCTGCGTATTCGCCTTGTATATTTGTTAGTGTAAAATTTCCTGCTGTCAGAATATTTCCTAACGTTTTGGTTGATTTGACAGCAGAGAAGCTATGTCAGCTGGTGAAATAAGACCAAATATGTGAATTCGCCTTGGGTCTTATGGTTCTCGAGAAAACAGCTTATGACGGACAGCGTAGCGAAAACAATAGGGTTTTCTTTTTTTTGTGTACGGAACCCTAAAAAAGGTAGACGTTGTGTTGTTAAAAAAAATTATGTACATATATAAGTCCATATTAAAAAAAAATAGAACTTCCTTAAAAGCATTTAAAATATAGCAATTTGAGATCATAAACTCGAAATGAGAAATATATATAACATAGGTTGTTATTAATGCAAACCACAGAAATATGGAAAATTTTAAAATTTTCGAATAACTTCTTAAAGCTCAAACTTCAACAAGTTCTGAGTATGCACGTTTTTAGTGTACAATGTGAGCCTTAATAGGTGACCACTATTGTCCGCTCGCGTCATTTCGTTCCCAGGGAAATCGAGTCACATTCTAGAAAATCTAATATATTACTTAAAATTTAAAGTTTTTCGGAAAACTACTGAAAACTCGAACTCCTATAAATTCTGACTATGCACTTTTTAGAGGACTACTTGGATATTAATATGTATATGACTAATATTGTCCGCCCGCATTGACTCCTTGCCAAAAAAAAGGTGCGTATCCCTCAAAAGTGAAATACCTGGTTAAAATTCATGCTTTTCAAAAATAGATTCATGGGCAATAATATAGGAACAAATTCTATATAAATTTGCATAACTTTTTCCCGTCTCGGTTGTTTCATTTACTAGAAAAGTCCTTTTTAAATGCATTACTCGAATATTTATAGCTTAACAGAGCTCTGCTATCACTCTAACAGAGCTCTGTTAAACCACAAGATGTGTGTCAAGGGTTATACATTTTTAAATTTAACATCAAACATGAATTTAAAGACAAATATTTTTATGGAATATTTTAACCCGTTGCGTCCCCATTTAGGGATACTTACGAAATTGACAAAAATATCCATACAGAGAAAAGTTGAACATTGTGGACTGTTTAAGTGATGACGGCATAGTATTAGTCACTGGACATTGAAGAGGCGGAAAATAATACTAATAATCTACAGTAATATACATCACAGTGTCCCCCTTTCGTGCAACAATGCGCTGAACACTATTGAAAAGCCACAACTGCAGAGTTGTAAAATAATATATTTTACACTATTCCTTTCCCAAAGAAGGTAATACGTAGCGCAAAATTGCGCCCTTAGTGGGATCTCGGCTTGAGACATACTTATGTGTACTTAGTAGCTATTTGAAATTACTGAATTGTAGTTCAATATACATGCATACATTTGGCTCATTTACTCAAACAACGTCATAATTCAAAAAAACTAGCTTGTCAGAAATACTTCAAATTTTTCAATTTACACACCAAATTAGTATGATTTTGATTATGATTTTAAATTCATTTAAACAAATTAGGGTTAATTGTCATTGTGAAAGGCAGCAAAAAAAAAAAGGAATTACGCACCCTCAATTAAGTTTGACTCGAAGAAACAAAAAGTAAAATGCTTGTACAATTTCCATAAATTTTCTATAAAAAAAAGAAATCAATGGAAAGCGGCCAAGAACAACACATGATATTTGCTTTACGTTTAAATATATTCGCTAAAGCACTATGATTAAAATTGTATAAGTATTGACCCTTGAAATATCAATATTTGACATTTGTATTTAATTTCCTTCTTCTACACAAAAATGAGGTAACATTGAAAAGTGTTGCAAGCAAATGAATAAACAAAACCATTATTTCGTTTTTGTTTTTTTTAAATTTGTATTGTTGTAGAAATGTATACTACCTGTTGGAAATTTCGAGCTTTTGGAAAATATTTCCCACAAATGGCTCACGACATCTCTTACTGAATTACTTATGATTTTTTTTTATAAAGAGAAGTAACACTCAGGCAATGACTACTACTATTACTACTAGGTGTTACCTTCCTTACGAAAGGGATAGCGATTGAGAAGATAGGTGTTTAAGGAAGAGATAGAGGAAAGCTTTATTATTTTACAACTCGCTTTTTTTTGCACGTTTCTAATAATGCAGTGTTGCAGCGCCCCTGGTGTCCATGAAGCGTATTAAATTTTCAAAGCTGTGCTTGGTAGCCATTTTATTGATTATTTTACTTCGTCAATGATTCTGTTATACAATACCGACGAAGGAGGGCGATTTGATGTTATATTAGGTTTAGTATCCGCTGAATCTGGTGTAGTTCAGTGACCAGTGTCCATGTCTTCATCACTTGAACTTTCCTACAGCAACTGCTACAAAGGGAAACTAATGTACATGAAAAAAATGCGTAGTGTTATTATTTAATGACTGTCGGAGACCGGGCTCGAACCCATGACCTTTGGTTTTGTAGTCATCGTGCTAACTACTTAAGCCAATGTCACTCTCAAAGCTGATCACTACAAGTCGAACTCACGAAATATTCACGAAGTTAATCAGCCCATTCCCATTCCTCCTATTATGAATTAAAATTTCCCCGGGAAAAAAGTTGGTATTCTTAAGGGAGAGAAAACTCCCCAGGAAAAAGGTAGGCATTTTAAATATGAGGGAGAGGGAGAATTTTTTGTTTTCCTCTAATATCAAGACCGATAAGAAAAACTATGAAATTTACAATTTCCTTTGCACATACCCGTCATTGGAAATTTAATCCATTCGCATCTGCACCTGGGCAGTTTTAGTATCACTTTCTCAGCATAAAGTTATTCCGCATGGTTGTATATGATTATGCTGTTTGTTTAATTTTTTTTTATTTAAGCAAAAACGATATTTATATTAACACATAATCTTATTGGCAATGAAAAGATCCAATTTTTATTAAATTTCGATTGCTGAACTCTTGCTTTATTGCAGAATAAGTGCAGAAGTGTAAACATTAAACAGCTGATTCAGACTTTACTCTCTCCCGTATTTGCTTATTTCTCGGCTATTTAGAATACGAGGGTTATTCCCCCGAAACATATGGTAGGGAAGAGAAAAAACTCCCCGGGAATATTCATAATTGGGCTGAAAGTGAAATTAACGAAAACTTGTTTGTTTTTACGATAAACATTTATGAAAAAAGTTATTTTAAGATCTTGCTGGCAATGCAATGGACACCAACCAATTCGATTACTATTCCAGAAATTTAAATTTATTTTTCACAACCTTAAATTCTTCTCTACTCAAGCTCATAAGGCATTAAACACATTAAACACAGCAGGCTACACAACTTTAAATGCAACTAGCTGCAATTGTCGCCCTACTTAATTATTTTGAAAACGGTAGCAGCATCATAAGCATCCAATAAACCCGCGTGATTTATAGAAAAATAAAACAAAAACTCAATTAAAAATGTAATTGAGTCAATTAAACCTTTGTTTAATTTAATTTAAAGTTTAATTCACCCAATAAAATTTTTAATTGATTTTTTTTCAATTACACGTGTTTATTTGCCAGAAAATATTTTTTCTGTGTTTGGTATTCAAGTATAAATACATATTTCAGTAGAGCTACCTTCAAATATTTCACGTTTATAAAAATAAAATTACCCTTTCCAAATGTACTTTTATCACGTGAAAGTATAAAAATTAATCAATTTATTTCGTTACATGAATTTCGGGATGTTCTTTCTCTTAAATAATATGCAGGAATTTTTCATCATTCATTATATAATTACGGCCTGGCCCACGATGTCACCAGACATCGTTCGATCGACAACTTGTATTGCAAACAACAATAACTTTGGAAAATGTGTTGTTGTTTGCAATACAAGTTGTCGATCGAACGATTTCTCGTGACATCGTGGGCCAGGCCGTAATAGTTCTATATAAGATGCTTGCAATGTTGCTGTCGTTCCCAATATATTTAAGTTGCTAACTACTCGGCGTTGATAGCAGTCAACAGCATTTGTAGTCGTGTTGTCGTGCATGCATTGTAGTGAAATTTCCAAGCGGGGCTGTATAAAACTCAATCATTGCTGCTTATGTTGCAAAGAAAACTTCCAAGTGTTTTCGCTTTGTATTCTTAAGAACATAAATAAAAACAAATTTATAGTAAGAATGCATTGGAAAAACAAAAATGTTTAAATTATCATAGTTTTCTTGCTTTCTATTTGACGTACGTTCTTGTACACAAATGAAACGGAAATGCAATATGCAACAGCAGTCCATTGCTAATACGGCAGTCTAAAGGCTCAGTTAGCCGACTGTAATGGAATGTAACCGCAACGGTAGGAAACAGCTGATCGATATTGTTATGAGAAAAGTAATTTACAGATTCTTACAATCCTGTTACATCTTTATAACCATTTTCATTTCTTTTCATATAACAATATCGATCAGCTGTTTCCTACCGTTGCGGTTACATTCCATTACAGTCGGCTAACTGATCCTTTAGACAATTTGTTTAAATCTCTCTAGTGTGAATTTTAAATTGAATGCTACCTCTAATCTAATGCAACAATTTAATTATAATAGGGATTTAAGAAATATAGCGATCTGTGCATGTCTTGTAAGTCTACTACTACCCAACCGAAAAAGCGGAAGTCATTCTTCAAAGTATTAATATGTGCACAGTAGCGGATTTAGGTCTGCTGCCGCCTTAGGCACTATTTTACATGCCGCCCTTTTTGATTATATAGAAGTTACTATAAAAAATATAGTTTTTAAATACTCAAACGATTTCGTATTAATTTTATCACTGTTATACACTGATACATATCATCCCCTAAAATACAAAAGGCCGTAACTGACAAAAATTCCAAAATATACTTTTTGTTTGATAATGATGTAAATAACAAAAATACATCTCTCCTTGAAATTTAACATGGATACGGTAAATAATAACAATTGTGTAAGCCAAAAAACAAACAAACAAAGTTGGCTAAGTTTGACTAAATATGCATCTTATTTTTACTTTTATTAAAAAATCAATGCACTTACAGCTTTTTGGTTTCAGATAAAACGAATCCAAAGTTCCGTAGTAGCATTAGGAAAAAACAAATATTGTTTATTCACTTTTTTTATTGGATCACATGCTCATTAATTTGTCTAAACTTAAGTCTAAAATTTGGTTACTAGAAAATAAATAGTCTTAAATTTATAAAGTTTTTGGCTTCTCATGTAAAATAAATAAAAAGTGTCACGATTTAACTATCTTACAAACTGACATTCCACTGCATGAAGTCACCGATTTAAGGGACTGCATATAATAAGTGGTTTCATGTATGTGTGTGAAGATAGATTATAATTTAAATAGCAGAGACATGAACCAACATTTCTAACATAGCATGTTAAGCACATAACAGAGCACTATTATGTAGCTATTTAACAGTAGTCGCTAAATGGATTAGTATTCCAAATCCTTGGAACTGGATTAATAAATAATAAATAAATAAATTAATAAATTAGATTTCAGAAAACATGATTTTCTTGAGAAAATAAGTAGTCGTAAAATATGAAAGAGCACACGTACTACACCATATATGTAGGTGTGGTACTCTGGTGGGTCCTAAATATGACCCATGTGTTCACGTTTCTCAAATAATTTTGGGAATTGAAATAACCGTTTTTGAAAAATATGCTTTTTTAGTTAAATATCTTACAGTGCTCCGTTATGCGCTTAACATCCTATGTTAGAAATGTTGGTTCCTGTCTCTGCTATTTAAATTCGAACTTATCTTCCCACACATAACATTTTTATAGTAAAAATTTCAAAATATCTAGGTGAGAAATATGTTTGTTTACCAACATATAAAACGATTCTCGTTTGATTGATATGCAAATGAACGTAAATAATTTAGAAAATTTTTCTATAAGAATTTTTCATTTCGCTTTCTTCTCTATCGCTGATATTAGGAAAAAGAAAAAATGTCAGGCAACAATTTCACGAAATTTATAATGTACATAAATTCTATGTTATTGAAACTACATAAAATCATCATACGACTATGCAACATATACATGTCTTTGGACTTATTAAAATTTTTAAAACACCAACCACATCCACCACTACTTTAAAAAATCTTGACCACACAGCATTAGACGACATTTGCAATTTTATTTGCACTTATTTTTTTGCATGTGTACGATCCGATTTACACCGAAAGGTTTCAGTTCAATTAGTTTTAAATTTTTTTTTACTTAAATTTTACTGCGATTGATGTTATTTTGTTTTAGCTGCTGTAGTTGGCCTTTTTGCAATTGACCCAAGCGGTTTTAGTTTGTAATCAAGAAGTTTGCCTGAGAGAAAGTCTGTTAATGCGTTTAACGAAAACGAAACACTTTGGGAAAATTGCAAATTATTGATTAATTTTTAAACGCAAACTTTTAAATTGCAATGAAATTATTATTTTTTTCAGATATACATACGTACATACATATGTACATATTTACATAATTAAAAAAAAAATATGTTTCTCAGCAAACAACAAACAGTCCGTTTAAAATTTGGATAACCAAAACAAAAGCTTTTCTTTAATTTAGTTTAATGATTATTGTTCGAACTTTTTTTGATTCTATCGGCCATGTCACAGAGTTCAATTCAGAGAAGCAAGCCGACCAAAAAATTTCGGCGGCGGCTGAAAGACAAATATTTTCGGCGGCGGCGGCTGAACGGCTTAACGCCGATTAGTTTAAGCATTTAAACAATTCTTTTAACCCAGTCCGTTTCTGGAAAACTAGTAGAGTTTTTGAATCACCACGTTGTAGCATTATTTATTTTGTAATAATTTGAATATTGCAGCAATTGATGTTCTAAATGCCAAGAAAATTAACTTCGTAAATTATTTGTTTTACCATAGCAACATATTCTAGAATATTTATAGATTTCATTTAAGGTACGGTCACACTTGACAAACATTTGCCTAAAAAAGCGTAACCAGCAAATACTAATGAGAAATCTTTTGCTGCAAACACGTGTTTATTAAGTTAATTAGTTTCGTATTTAACAAATACGCAAAGTTACAGAATACAATATTATTGGAAACTATTGAACTTAATAAACACGCGTCTGAATCAAAAGATTTCTCATTAGTATTTGCTGGTTACGCTTTTTTAGGCAAATGTTTGTCAAGTGTGACCGTACCTTTAGGCTTTCCGTTTGAATTAAAAATTGGTTACTTTATTGCAACACTGCTACGGATGAACGAAACAAAAGCTTTGATCAAATAGTTATCAAAAAGTCGCCAGAATGCTGCGACAAAAAAATCTATGTAAACGTGCATGGATTTAAAGGTGCAATAAGAGGTGCCATAACCATAGCCATAGAAAACAGCCGTACTATCCAAACTAATGGGCAACACTGTATTTGATTATAGGTGTCTCGCCATAATGCCATAGTCATTACCATAGAAACCAATTGAATTTTGGTTTGGTTATGGCTATGGCATTATGGCTATGTCACGTCTAATTTAAGCTTAAAAAGGAACTTCATAAGAGAACGTACGTGTTTTCGCAGCTACATTACCGTTCATATAAACATTCTCTTTCTATGTGGAAGCAAAAACAACTTTCTTTCAGGGACGCTTGCTATCATATTCAATATATAACTAAAAACTATACGCAACTTTTCGCAACACAATATTAAAAATAATTAAAACAGAAGAAAATATCGGCTGAGTATTAAGCCGCCGATAATCCGAGTGGTTCGGCGGCGGCTCGGCTTGTTGGAAAAAATCGGCTGAGCGGCTAGCCGCCAGCCGCGCCGTTACGGCTTGATACTCTGGTTCAATTCCGTTCGGAATCGGAATTCAACCCACGCCATTTTTGTAGTAGACGGTGTCTAAAAAAGAAAACTAAAATACGGAAGTTTGTCAGGTGTGTCCAGACTGTGGGAGGCGGTGGTATGCTGGGTAATGCTCCGGCTAGGGCTTGAGGTTTATTCAATTCCGTTTCCGAACGGAATTGAACTCTGTGACATGGCCGTATATTTATGATTATAATAGGCAAGTATTAATTTTATAAAAGAGTAGTCATTCTCATAATAGTAGAACATGGTTTTACTATAATTTAATAAAAAATTAATAACAAAAAATAAAAATTTTTAAAAACCCCCTAATATATCTAGAGAAGATGTGCAAACGGCTGGACCTATTTTCTTGAAACATAGCTAAGAACCCTCTCGATCAAGTTACCTTTCAAACAGAAAAATCGAAATCGGTCCAGCCGTTTGGTCTGTACGTGGACACTGTGCAGACACACAGATACACAGACACACACTACAAACTTATAACATCCCTTTTTTTAGTCGGGTGTTAAAAAAGGGAAATAAAATGGACCAAAAGAATAATTAATCTATGTACGTTGAATGGAATTGCCAACAGTCGTCGTCTGCAGATTTTTATTTTATCTACTATCGGCGCTACAATTGAAAGAATAATTTCATCCGTATTTAAAATGAACAGTTCTTTAAAACGAATTCGAAAATTACATAAAAAAATATGTTTGTACTTTTATTTTTGCTAATTACATATGTTCGTTTAACCACATCAATTTGAATAATTTGAAATTATAATAAAATTTTTTATGATTTTCTTTTGTATTTGAAACTAAAGTAACAAAATCAACAATACAAAGACACAAAATCATTTCACTTTCACTTGAGTTGTTGCTTTAAAATACAGGTGGTGTGCGCTGCTGTCATTGTCTGAGCATGTGTGTTAAACAACAAAAACAACAACAATATACTATGTATATTTAGCTACAACAACATCTCTAGCATTCTTTTAGATGTTGTGCTGGTTTTGTTGTTTCTGTTGAAATATGTACTTCAATAAAATATGGTCAACGATCTTGCTGTGGTTTACAAAATAAAAAAAGTAATTGTGATTTAAACAAAATCTTTCCCAGTTACAAAAAATACGAAATGTTGATTTAACAAAAAAGTGTACCTGATATGTAATTGTGTCTTAAATTGATTGTATGTACTTATCCAGCAAAAATTTTACATAAAAAATTTGTATCATTTGAAACGGAACTACGAACAAGGGGACAAAAAGTAATGTGTTTGCAGATAAATTCGAATTTAAATAGCAGAGACAGGAACCAAAATTTCTAACATAGCATTTTAAGCACATAACACAGCACTGTTAGCTATTTAACAGTAGTCGCTAAATGGATTAGGATTCCAAATGCTTGGAACTGGATTGAGATAGATAATTTTTTTTTGGTTGGAAAAATTTACCTAAAAAGTAGTTTATGTAATTAGAAAAGTAGGATGGTGAAAATATGTCTGGTAGAGCCAAAAAATTAGTTTTGAGAAAGTATAATTTTCTTGCGAAGATTAGTGGTCATTTTGGTAAAATATTGAAGAGCAAGCGTACTACATAGGTGTGGTACTCTGAAGGGTCCTAAATGTGAAACAAGCTGTCACGTTTCTCAAATAATTTTGGGACTTGAACTAATCGATTTTGAAAAATATGCGTTTTTGGTGAAATTTCTTGAGAATTAAATTTTCTGTAAAAATTTGTCTCGTAGGTTTATATGTATATAAAAGCGTTAAACTAGTTTTAACTCTAAAGTTGGTTAGCAGGTTTAAAGTATACTTTAGCTTCTCTGCAGCAGACCAAAAGTGTTTTTGCAATAAAAGATGACTTTAGAATTCTTAAAGTGTAGTTTATGCTTGACTATGATTAGAAAAATAAAAATTTTTATCTGCTTCAGTTTTGTTTATCTAAGAAATACGTACATATGTTTATGTATATCTAAGTAAATACATAAAATTAAATCTAGAACATGTCTAGCTAAAGAAAATTCATATTTTTGTATTAGATTATGAAATTTATATGTATGTATGTATGTATGTATCTAAATGGCATTTAACAGATGTTGATTTGTTCTTTCCTTGATGCAATTGACCCACATTTTTTATTTGATTTGGAAAATTTTTACCTGTGGACTTATAAACAAATTCTTTTATTTTAACTTTTCATCTCATTTCATTTCATTATACATACATATTTTCTCATTTATTAAGTATTTTGAACTTTTTTGTGCTACTTTTTGAAATTAAATTAAAAAAAAAAAAAAGAATTAGTGTATTGCCGTTTGCAGTGTCGTCAGTATTTATTTTCGTATTGCCTTTGTTCCATAATTTTTTTTTATAATTTTTTGTTTGTTATTTATTTACGCTGTCAATATTTTATGATAAATTTGAACTTAGGAAAAAAATTGGCATTGGATTTTAATTTGCGTGTGTCTGATTTTGCATATTTTGGCTGTTTTCAATAAATTTTTTTTTTCAGCCATCATTAATTTATCCTAAGTTTTTGCAATGTTTTTTGATTTTTATTAACAATTGTGTTTGTTTTTGAAGACTTATCTATATATTTAGAATTTTCAAGATTTTAGTTTCTTTATACATCCCAGGTAGCATTTTGTATCATAATCCAATCGTTTCCGAATCAGCTTGACGGGAAAAATAACCGTATATGAGCTCATTTTTCAATCATAAATGACACTCCCGTTGTGAGAAAATGGTACCCTACAGATGAATCATACCTAAGAATCAGTTATGATACGATTTGCTGATTATTTTTGAGCAATTTTCTGGTTGTATTAAATCATGAAATGACTTTTTGGCGGTTTCTTTCCATTTTGTTCCTCTATTTTCAAGAAATCATTGTTCGATCGTATAGATGAATCATAAGTGAATCCTCTTTCAATCGCCCAAGTGATAAATCACTTTTTAATCATCAAAAGCGATCTGTAGAGAATCATATAAGATATTTCTGCCAAAAATGATCACCCAAATGCTAGCTGGGATATACCACATACATATGTACGTATTTGTGTGCGCACATTTCTACATATGTGCATATCGTTACCTTAATATATAACGGCCCTAACTCATTATTTTTGTGAAATTCAGTTTTTTGTATATTTCTATAGAAGAACATCTACTGTATCGAAAAATGCAAAAATCTCAAATCCAAAAAAAGAATGACTTAAGGGCCTTTCTATATGAACCTATTATCGTCGCTGTTTTAACTAACTGACCTAACTGACATCATTTTGAAGAATGAGTTAAGTCCACTATTAGACTTTAACAGACCTTGTCCACAATTTTTATGACTGTAAACATTACTGTCGAGCCTATAACAGTAAAAATATTTCAGACGTTTCCATAAGAATACATATAGAAAACAATCATAAAAGCTCCTCTCCTGTAAAATTTACAAAATGTCAGTTAGGTCAGTTAGTTAAAACAGCGACGATATGTACAAACATATATGTATGTATACACATGTTATAGTTTTCATTTTCTTTGTTTCAGTTCGAAATGGACTAATTATAATAAATTTCTGCCTGACCAAAAAATTCAAAAGTTTTTATTTCATTTTTAACCCATCAAACCGGCATTTTTGCTGTTCAACAACGTCATCTTTTATTAAAAGTCTATTTTTGTTAAAAAAAAAACATTTTTTTTTTTATATTTTGAATAATTGCCAGAGAATAAAAATATTTGCATGTGTAATTTTTTAAAACCAAATATATTCTGGTATGTATACATATACAGTGATCGACAAAAGTCAGCCATTTTTGGAGTCTAAAAACTTTAGGCAGATCAATTATGTCTGTTAACTTAAATTTATTGCAACATTGTTTTGACAAAAACATTTTTCCCCAGCTAAAAATTCTTCTCTTCTTTAAAAAACCACATTATTTAATAAAAATATTTCATTCAATAAGAATTGAAAATACTGAACTTAAGCCCGATTAAGAAATTATTATTGATTAATACTTTTAACTTAACTTAAGCCCGATTAAGAAATTATTCCTGATTAATACTTCTTTTAATTTTTGTACTTTATACATATTTAAATTTGATTTATACTTAATCACAACTAAAAATCATCAATAGTATGGGACTCATGAAATGGCAAGAATTGTGGTTGTATTAGTAAACTTATGTCGGCTACTGTATTATTGTAGCGATTTTAAAGTATGCTAATTTAAATGGCATTTTTTTTGAAGATCTAAATGGAATTAAGTTTTGAAAATTACAATTAATTGTATACTATTTATTTGCATATTTTGAGGTTATGAATAACGTGACGATTTTTTAATTTAAACCTAAAAATACATATGTACATTAGCGTGACCTCACTCCCCCAAATCGGTTCAGTTTTATGTAAAAAAAGAATACAAACAAATTTCATAGCGATAAATTGTGTTTTAGGGGGTGCGTCCGCCCCTCAAAGTTTTTCTTCAAGCCCATTTTTCAATGTAATTTATTTGCATATGACTATCTTTTTAAAAAATCATTTCACAAGAACATGATATATGGCAATATTTTTGCTCAAAGAGAAAGTTTTTTGCTAAAACTAATATTTTAGAAAATAATAAAGAAAAGCACCAACAAAATACCAAAACTTTTATATAACCCTGCAGGAAATGGAACTGACACAAGACTAGCTATGTGACCGATCCCCAAGTGATAGGGACCAGTCCGAGTTCTAACACTTCCTAGGATGTGGACCAGTCACTTTTCCATGGTGATGGCCTAGGAGGGGGTTAATTGATACTTTGAATATTCGCATTCGCTTTCGCATTCGCAAATAATTCGCTTACTTTTGGTATTTGCATTCGCTTTTGCATTCGCTAAAATGTATGCGAATATTTAAAGCGAATACTAAAGACAAAAATATTGGAAATATTTTCCAGTCTTTGAAAAAGAAAAAGCAGTGTTTGAATTGCGCGAAAATATTTTCTACTTAAGACTAGTCTGTTAAAACTTTTGAAAAATGGTAAGCACATCATTACTTCGTTCAAAAAATTTTATATGCAAAAATATTAACTAATCCTTCTTTTTTTGCGAAACAAGTGCCACTCATATTATTTCGCATGAAAACTTAAAGTATTGAAGATATATTTCATATGTTTTTCCCAAGATGAACAGATTACTACTTCTGGAAAAATTTTTCATGATCAATTCATTCCAATTTTTCTTAATATGTATTTTGGTAGCATTTTACAGGAAATGTTGAACTTAGTACAAGGTCTTAGGGCCAAAGTACGAATGGGTTGATTGCCTAACATTTTGTAAATTTATTTTTAATTATTATCTATACTTATTTTAATATGATTTCATATATCTTTCAGTTTAACAATTTTTATTTCTAATAAATTAATAAATATTTGCTGAATTCAAGACTCAAGTAGTACACAACTTCATGTTCTTAGATAAATTTATTTTCATGTTATTTTTTTAACGTATTGTAATATTTGTATTCGCTTTCGCATTCGCTTTCGCTTTCGCAAAAATTAAAATGTATTATTCGTACAAAACACAACCCGCAAAGCGATTAGCTTGTCTGCGGAAAACACCCAGGGTCTATGGTGGGAATCGAACCCACGACCTCTGGACTGAGAGGCTAGCATCGCTGCCACTCAGCCACAGGGGCACCCTAATTTATTTGTTCATATTGTAGACTTATACCTATTTTGTTTTATTACCAAAACTATTTAAAAAAATTTTAAAAATAATTTTTATGACACACTTTGTTATTTAAAAATTTTTTAAAAAAATATTTTTTATGACACACTTTATTATTTGAAAATTGTATACATAATTGAAAAAAAAGGAAAAAGAAAAAACAAAAAAACAGAAAAATCAAAATACAATATACTATATCCTGAAGAAGTAAACCGAAGGTTTACGAAATATCGTAATAATAAATACAAAAATTTAATAACTGACCTAAAGCTCGGAAAAATAGTTTAATTTTCACAGAAAAAAGGTCGAAAAATTAGATAAAAATATAATTTTTTTTTGTATAAATTTTTTTATTCTGCTATCTAAAAGTATAATTTTTTTGGTGAAAATAAATGCTAACTCTCATGTAAATTTCCAAAATTAAAAAAAAAAAATAAGTAATTCTACCTCCTATCTTATTGCATTGGGCATGCTGAACACGTAAAGATTTTGATATCCTATGGCAAGTTTTTCAGATGTGGTCACTTTGAACATATTAGTCCATAGGTGTTCCGATAAAAAAAATTGGTAATATACGTATAACTTTTAAACTGTCAATCCAATAGAAATATTATGTATGGACCGATTATAGTCAATGATATAAGCTTTCGAAATTGAAAATTTGGAGTAGCCCTGCTATGTACAATAGAGATTGAGTTAGAGATTGCCAAAGCTGACCACCTCGAGATGAAAGAGGTTTTCAGGCAGGCTTAAGTTATATTTTTTATGGTATTTTGGCTTTTTTCTTGTAGCTTTTCAATTCTTATATCTAGTGTTAAGTAAAAGATTTCACAAATACGTTTCTGATAACTTAACGCCTGTCTTAGTTGAAATTTAGAAAATACAGATTAGTAGTATGTGCTCTAGCATCAGAATGTAGAAGAACACAATTTGGAAATTGACGATTTCAAACTTTTAGATTTTCTCGTTTTCGATTTTGAGCAAAAAAAACTTGTATTTTTCACAAGACTGTTAACAAGTTAAACTCGTATTTTTTCACAAGACTGTTAACAAGTGAAAAGAAAATCGAAAACAAAAAAATCTAAAAGTTTGAAGTCGTCAAATTCCAAATAGTGATCTCCTAAATTCGGATGCTAGAACACATACTATTAATTTGTATTTTCTAAATTTCAACTTAAGCAGGCGTAGCATGTGTTTTAACATCCGAACTCACAAGAAAACATGTGAAAACGATGGGAAAGCCAGAACACACACGATTTATTATATAAAACAAACGAATTTCAAATTACACGTAAATTACACCTGAGAGCAATTACCCATGCGCTACACTTGCACATACAAGTTACACCTGATTCGGGCACATAAAAATTAAAAAAAAAGCACTAAAGGAGTAATTTTGAGATCTAAAAAGTGTAAAAAGCACTAACGTGCAAAGCGAATTAAGATTCAAACGTGTGAAGTTTAGTAATGTTTAATATTTTCTGAGCTATTCTCTATTTAATGAAATACTCGTATATCAGACTAAAAAGGTATGCTTTACACTGAAAAACTAAATACACCAAGTTTTTATTAATTTTAGTAATTTTAAGAAATACATTAATTTCTGAAAAGCTTTACTTAGAGCTTTTTCTTAGTTTAGCAATAACGCTTAATATTTGGCGTTTTGAGTCTTAAAAAAGCACTAAAAATAGTGCCAAAAGCACCAATTTGGCATCGCTGGTGTTTAGGTAACATTTACCCTATGAAGAGAGAGAGAGAGAGAGAGAGTTGTTCCTCAACACTCACAAGTGAAATACCTTGGTATCAGTGATGGAAAATTTAGTACTATTGTACTATTTTCAGAACTTTTTCGCAACAAAAATACCGCAGTACCCCCGCATCATATATAGTACCCCTTTTTCTTCTGCTTTGTTCCCAGTTTAGAAATCTAGCGTTAGTGTTTTTATAACCATTGACAACATTGGCTACAAAACAAGATCATAAGCAATGTACAAAATCCGTTATTAATGTTGCAACAACATGTTGTTGTAAAATTAATAAATTTTTAGCAAGCACACACTGCACAAGTACGGAATCAGCAAAAAAAAAAATTGGAAATAATGCTTTGTTTGTTTGTGGCAGAAAAATACTTGCCATTTGCGATGCTTGACCACCTGAACAATATTATTAAAAACGGAGTTTCTGATTCGCAAATAACTGAAAAAATTTAATTAATTGACAAAGTATTATAACACATGTAATAAATAGCACAAGAAAATACAAAGATGATTTCAAAGTTTTGTAAAGATAATTACTTTTCAATTATTATTGATGAAAGTAACGACTAGGAAGGGTGTGGTGCTATACCGCACCTCCACTCGGATACCCCATTGGGTCCATTGTGTGTGTATAAGTAAATACATTTTTTTGGAGTAAAGTATTTTAAATATTTATTTATTTACTAGGGGACCCGGCGAACTTCGCCTCGCAACAATTTTAAGCCTTCCGACAAATTTTAGAGTAATAATACAACACAAATATTTAAATTTTCAATGTGATTTATTTGAATGAATCAGTAGAGAGCGATTTGATGAACAATGCTTTTCGATTTGTTTTCCGGCGCAAACACAAATAATGCAGACGGTTTCTCAACACGCGAACTTGCAACGTACAGCTGACCGTGCGAAAAACAGGGAAATTTGAGATTAATCCCACAGACTTCTAGTGATTGGCCTTGCGATTTATTGATTGCCATCGCAAATGCCAATCGAACGGCGAACTGAATCCGCTTGAATTGGAATGGAAGGTCAGTTGGAATAATGGGAATTCGTGGGATAAGGACTTCCTCTCCTTTGAATTTGCCCTTGATGATTGTCGCCTGAATCACATTGTTCATTAGCACAATTTTGTAGGATTGAGATTCCGCGATTCTCGTGTTTGTGGTCAATTGTAACTTCTTGGTTATTGGGCACGTTGGCTTGCCAACTGTGAGAAGATTCATCAGCAGTTTCAAAGCCGAATGTGCACACAAAATTCCGTACAAAAAATCTATTTGCGATTTTGTTGATAAATATTTTTTTTTAATACATATATTTATTTATTGAATCTTCAAATATGAACTAACAATAAGTATTCAAATCTTAAATCTAAATATAATTAATTAGGCCCGACCAGTGTCGGACATAAACTTAGTGAAAGTTATTAATAATACATAAGTTGTGATAAGCAAAAACAAAAGTATATTCAAGCAGTTTCTTCTGGAGTGTTGAGTACTAGGCCTTTGTGTCCCTCTTTTTTAAGCGGATGTGTCCAGTAAAATTCAAGATATTACGAGCAAGGGGATTAGGATGGGTCTCGAGTTTTGTTATGTATTTGCCTGCGTATTTTGCGATTTCTTCAGTCACTAGTGGCATATTTAAATCACGATGTATATTTGAATTTTTAATGTACCATGGAGCCGATGTTATTAGTCTTAAAATCTTATTTTGCCTTCGTTGGATTCTCTCTATATTGGATGCTGAAGCAGTGCCCCATAACTGTATTCCGTAACACCATATTGGTTTCAAAATCGACTTGTATATTAAAATTTTACAATCTAGACTGAGTGTTGAATTTCTACCAATCAGCCAATGTATCTGAGTTAATTTCAGTTTCATTTGTGTTAGCTTTGAGTCAATATGGGGCTTCCATGTCAGCCGTCGATCAAGGTGTACACCACTTTGTACTTTGATTCTCCATAAATTTAACCATAGTTCCAGTTGTGTAATATGTTCTTGTAGATATCGGGAAGCCTCGTGAGGGTTTTCGTGCATACTAAGGCAGGCTGTATCATCGGCAAACGTAGATGTATGGATATTGCTGCTCAAAGGCATATCACAAGTGTAAATCAAATACAAAACTGGCCCCAGTATGCTCCCCTGTGGCACACCGGATGATATAGATTCGGGCACACTCATGAAGTCTCCTTCCACAACCGTGAACTTCCGGGTAGTAATATAACTTTCTAATAGCTTCAGAAAATTTATTGGTAAATATGATTTCAATTTTGAAATAAGACCTTCATGCCACACTTTATCAAATGCCTGAGAAACGTCGATAAACAGCGCAGAACAATACTTCTTTTCTTCGAATGTTCTTCTTATAAATTGAACCAATCTATGAGTTTGTTCGATGGTGCTATGCTGACTTCTAAAACCAAATTGATGGGCCGGTATGCACCCACTACTAACTAGAATTGGGGACAATTTTGTCATGAGCTGTTTTTCGAAAAGTTTTGACATTGTTGATAGCAGACTTATTGGCCTGTATGACTCAGCCTTGGTAAGGTCTTTGCCCGGCTTTGGAATCATTTTGACCTTGGCAAGCTTCCAGCTGTGTGGATAATACTTAAAATGGCCTTAAAAAAAAATAACAGGATTCTAATTGCAATACGAAGCAACTTTATTAGCATCTGGTTACTAATTCCATCAATACCCGGATCTTTCTTCGGGTTAAGTTCAGCAATTATTTTTTGTACATCACGCGTTCTAAATTTTATGGGTCGAGGGGGTAGCGCCACTACATTCGGCAAATCAATAATACCAGTACATGTGTTAGGGGTAAATACTGATTTTAAATGCTTAGCAAATATTTTACCTTTTTCAGTATCGCTTCTTGCCCAACCTCCGGTAGATGTACGCAGAGGTGGTTTAAACTCAACAGGTGTTTTAAGCTTTCTATCAGCGCGCCACAAAGAGTAATTAGATGCTGGTGTGGCAGCCTGTTTTATATTTTTGATAAGATTGCCAATGTTAAATTCAATATCTTCGGATGTTCTTAGCGTAATGTTTTCCGTACAATGACTACTGAGATATTTTCTGAACCCCAGCCAATTAACACGGTTGATCGTCTTCACATATGGGTGAGGTAAGTCACGATCGTGGGAGAGTGATCGGAGGAGAGATCTTGAGAAGCTTCAACATGAACTAATTCCCTAGAGATATTTTTCATGAGTCAAAATCTATAACATCCGGAATTTTTTGTATGTCCGTAGGCAAGTAAGTGGCCTCCCCACTCGAAATGACGTCCAAGCCCATTTTTGAAATTGTGTTGAACAATGCCCGACCTCTAGGTGTAATAAGACGCGAACCCCAGAACGTATGTTTTGCATTATAGTCGCCAGCTGCTACGAAACAAGGGCCCAGAGATTTGTAAAAATCCTCGTATTGATCTTCAGTAATTCCGAATCTAGGAGGGGAGTAAATTGATGATATGACAAAATTTGAGCAAAAATTTTTAGACACAAATATTTGTTGCTTGTAGATGTTCTTCACAAATGTTGTCCAGAATATAGTGCTTGAGTCTTGACTTTATCAGAATTGCTGATCCACCGCATGCTCTTCCTCTCGGGTCCTTTGAATCATATAAGGTGTAGCCATAAATTTTAAAGAGGCTTCTCGAAGTCAAATAAGTCTCAGAGACCAACATTATATCAATATTGTTTTCCCTGAGGAAGTGCTCAAGTTCGTTTTTGTGTTGGCGAATGCCGTTTGCGTTCCAGAAACATATTTTTAACGTGTTCATGGCTTGTTAACTAATGCTTGAAGCAGAGTATTCTGCATTCTCAGCATTTCTCTAGTCATATTTGTTGTAAAATTGTTTATAGTTTGTACCAGATTTTCAATAGTAGCTTCAAGGCGATTAAAATTAAAGCCTGAGTTTGTATTTGTTGAAGTATTTGGCCGTGAAATATTTTGTGTGGGAATAGAGCTTGTCTTAGCAGCATCGGCATACGATACACGTGAATTAACTAGTTGGCTCACTTGGGCAAGAGTGGCGGAGTAAGCGTTTGTTGTTTGTGCTGGAGCTACTTTAGGTTTTTGCCCCATAGTCTTTTTAACGAAAGAATATACAGGACATCCTCTATAGTTAACGGTGTGATTACCTCCACAATTACTGAATTTTTTTCTGCTTGATCTTTTGGTTTAGTACAACTAGCAGTACCGTGCAATTCACCGCAAATAACACAAACTGTAGGTAATTTGCAGTAAGTTTTTGTGTGGCCATATTCTTGACAATTATGGCACTGTACGGGTCCAGAACGCTTGTGTGGTTCTTCAACTGTTATTTTTCGGTATAAAAGGTATTTTAAATTATAAATTGGGTGCGTCTCATTTTTTCTCAATCTTATATCATTCGGCTCAAGTTCAACGCGAAATAGAGGCTGGGGGATCTTCTCCCTATTTATTATATTGGAAACGTTTTTTACCTTAAATCCCTGAAGGACGAGTGCATCTTTTATTTCTTCGGGAACAACATAAGAATCTATGCCCTTCAATACGATCTGCAGGCCTTTAGCACTCTTAAGCTGGTATGTGTAGAAACTTGTTTTATTTTTTTCAAATTCAGAAACCATTTTGCGGAAATCTGTTTCGTTATAAATTTGAATTTTCGTTTCATCGATATTGCCACGTTTTATTGGAACAATGTTAAATTTATTCTCACCAATGACCGAAATTAATTTCTTAATAAGAGCGTTTGAATTTTTTTCTCTCAAATAGATTGGTGGCGGCTTGGAGGTTTTGTTCGCGGATATATCAGGTATGTCGTTGTCATCTTGCAATATTTGAAAACGATTAGTGGAGGATGCGCTGTTATCCCTAGATACCTTTGATAAATATTGCACTGAATTTCAATTGATTGAAATGCTTTTTTACGACTATCCGGAATCAGTTTAACAATACACAAAACTTGTATAAATTGCAACAAGAAAATAGAACATTTACTGTCGAAAATTACAATGCCAAAATGACATCTGTCAGATTGCGCAAAGTCTAAGTCAACGTATAACGCCATCTATCGGATTTTGGCTGAGAACTTTCTATTTTTCATTTAGAAAGGCATTAAGGAACTTTTGCACACAAAATTTCATACAAAAAATCAATTTTCGAGTTCCAATATTCCGCATTTCGAATTTTCCGCAATTTTCCATGTTTTACACCAAGAACTTTCTATTTTTTCATTTGGAAAGCCATTAAGGAACAATTTCACACAAAATTTCGTATAAAAAAATCAATTTTCGATTTTTAAAAATTTCCGACTTTTCCGGAGGAATTTTCCAAAATTTTCTTCCGTAAAAACCTGCTCCTCAAAAATAGGAACAACTGACAAAAAATTTTATAGAAATCGGCCCAGCCGTTCTCATTTTATGAATTACTATAAATTTTTTACACCATTTTTATTTATTATTTATTTATTAATATTGATATTATAGATAAATAAAATAACAATATAAGAGGGGTAGAAGCACTAGCTACTAAGGGCATCGGCTAACATTTTTATATATGTATATAGATTTTCTCATGTTAGAAACAATGAAAACTGTGTATCTTAAGTACATACCGCTTTTTCATATTTATTTTTAAATCCCGCTTTTTGAGGGTACGTATATTCTTCAAAATCCCGCTTTTTGCCACGTGTTGCCACGTTAGCTATTAAAGTCCTGCACAAGACCATTTATAAGAACTTTCAAGACATTAGGGATTTTTCAAATGCTTTACTACAGCGAAGTCTTCTAAAACAAACGCTAAGCAACACTGTTTGCAAGAATTTGTTGCAGTTATTGCAAGTATAGGAGTAAAGAAGAAAATACTTCGTGACTGAAAAATTTGTGATGCTTGCTTCTTTCTACGCATGGGCGCGTATACAAGCGTCATGCATGTACATACTAAAGTCCTGCACAAGACTATTTATAAGACCTTTCAAGACATGCGACATTTTTTAAACGCTTTACTACAGCGAAATATTCTAAAATAAACGCTAAACAACACTGTTGGCCAACAGCTTTTTTTAGCGTTTGTTTTAGAATATTTCGCTGTAGTAAAGCGTTTAAAAAATGTCGCATGTCTTGAAAGGTCTTATAAATGGTCTTGTGCAGGTCAATAGTACATACACACACGTTGTGTGTATGCTCTTCTATTTTTCTGCACACAAACAAACGTTCACATGTATTTACATTAGTTGTGTGCGCTTGCTTAAAAAAAACCTCCCTTAAACAGCCCTGCAGAAAATGCGAATAGTGAAATTGTAGTGATTTACTAGTGACATTGTCAGTAGTACTACTGACCAGGTGTATCCCAGCCAATGTAATTATCTATTGACATTTAACATTAGCTTGTCATTGAAAATCCACCACTAGACTGTAGCAATACTGACTAAGTAGTTCTTTTGGGACCACATGGAGACATTGGATCCAAAGATTCACTAGTAAATTTTAGGGGCTTCAGTCTACAATATCGATATTTCCTCGCTCCATATCAATAGTAAAATTGTAGTGATTTACTAGTGACATTGTCAATACTACAACTGAATAGGTGTACCGCAGCCAATGTAATTGCCTATTGACATATAACATAGGGTTGTCATTGAAAATCTACCAGTAGACTTTAGCACTATTCATTTACGACCATATGGAGACATTTGAACTAAAGAATCACTAGTACATTTTAGTGACCCTCGTCTACAATTTAATAAGGGTTGGGCCAACAAACTTAAATACATACATAGAACTGTTGTCTCTAACGTATCTCTACTCGCGCATAAAAGGAAAATTGTCGACATTTCAACTAGTGCAATTGTCGCTAGAGAAAAGAGTGTTGACATAGAGACATATGGCACTAGGCTGGCTAGAGGGACATAATAGCTTATCATCTACATCTTACACACACACTCAAACGTACAATATGGAAAATAACAAGCATACACGTATCAACACTACTTTGTTGACTGTTTGTTCATAACAAGAAGTCTTCACGACATTGCTTGTTAGCACTCATATACACGCACACAAATGCATCTACAGTAGTTTTCGCTTATAGTCACATTTAAAATTGCACAGAAATTGTGGACTATATCGCTAATGTGACTATAAGCCTAACTTTTTTATATGCCACACAGAGGTATATAAAAGAATTTCCATACAATCCAATTATGTGAATATAAACCAAATAAACTAAATTCATATTTATTATTAAAAAAAATAAGCAAAATGACTCCATTTTACAAAATATTTGCACATTTCACAAAAGTTGTAGTTAAAAATAGATTATTAATTGCTTTCAAAAAAGTCAGTAATTTTAGATTGCTTCAATATAAGTGATTGTTTTAGAGTCATGTCCTCTATTTTGTCAAACAAAGAATGACCCTCAATATCATTTTCTAAGCAAAAAATTCATAAATTCTTTTGGTGTTGGAAGGTGTTTTTTTTTGTTGTATTTAAAAGGCAAGTTTTTGTGGCCTTTTATGCAACAATGTTTTCTTCTAAAGACATGTTCTTCTACTAAACAGTAGATGGAGGTTGAAATTTAGATTTACTTTTTGGTTTATGGCTTAAATAAATAACTAAAAAAATCTGTTGAAAATTTTTGTGACTATAACGCGAATTGTTTGCATACAATTTGGATTTTGACTACCACAAAATCGGTGCATATATGTCAAATATGACTATATAGTAAATGGACTATATCGCCAACTTTTTGAATGAAATTAAGTTCAAAAGTCACAAAAAACATTAAATATGGACTATATCATTAATGTGACAATAAGCGGTTGTGACTATAAACGAAAACTACTGTATCGTGCTTTGCTTATAATACGACAGCATTTATTATTGGTTTAGTATAATGCAGCCACGAGAATACATTTAAAAAACAAGACGTATTTACATTTCAAGACAATTTACGCAGGTCTTTATTAGCTATGGGGCACTGCTTCAGCTTCCAATGTAGAGAAAATCCAACGAAAAAAAGTTATATTTATAATATTTGATAGGTCCTGGATTCAGCCACATCAAACATGTTCAGTGCCGCTTACTACAATACTAGAACGAGTTCCAATTCAAGAAAAAGGTGAATATGTAACCCTTTACACGATATGTCTTCTTTTCACCACACACTGCTCTCTACTTTTGTTAGCACTCCCATTTTCTCAAGTCATAGGATGAGTACGCTTGGTTCAATTGTCACCAAACTTTCTGCAGGGAACTAAATTATATTTATATGGAAATTATTTGTGTTAGGCACGTACAATAAGAGTTTATATCTATTAAATTATTTCATACATATACATACATATAGTCAAAAGAAAACTAAAAAAAATTACATTGAATAAATAGGCTTGAGGTGCACGCGCACCCCCTAAAACACAACTTATCGCTATGAAATTTTTTTGTAATTTTTACATAAAACTGAACCGATTTAGGGGGAGAGAATATAAGAAATAAAAAAAAATTCACCATACAACTAACGGTCACGCTAATGTACATACATACATAATTACAAAATATTCTCCCCTTGTCGTGTAAAAAATGAAGACGGGTGTCTTTGGACACGCGGTTATAGCTATGCTGCTTGGCTATATAAAACAAACTTAATGTGTTAAATAACAATGCTATAAAATTATATTATATGATGATGTCAAATTCGACTCAAATATATCAAATCGTTTCCATTTATTTCCCATTATTTTATTTTCTAGCGATATAGGATTAAATTAGTGTATTGTTTGTGGCCGGCGGCGGCTGTTAGGCGGCTTATGGCCCATCAGCTGTGTTCTCTGGCTTGTGCTCATGTGCAAAAACAATACAAAAACAAATTAAGCAATCCATCTCATTGTTTTTGTTTTGTTTTTGTTTCACTCACTTCAAAGAACGAAGCAAAACAAATTCAAACAATTTGTTTCGTTTAATTTCGTACTCTGATTTTAACTACAAAGAAATCAAAAGAAAAGTATCTTTATAACTGTAATTAATAGTGTCCACTACTTTTGTTACGAAAATCATTTCCTAGCTCCTGTGTCGTGAAATAATTAGCATAGCTATAAAAAGTCAGCGGGGTTTTTCAAGTAAAAGTTCGCATTTTTCATACAAAAAACAAAATATCAATCACGCCAAAAACTTTTCGCCTTTAGTTTTTGATAAGGCGGATTGAGTTTTTAGTCCATTTTGAGATTTTTGTAGTTGTAGTATTTATTGGATATTAAACAGTTTGTGAAACCTTAAAAAGCTTGCCACAGAATAAAATAATAGCTTTAATAATCAAATTTCTTTTATTAATAAAAAAATTTTATATTTTACATACAGAAAAATATATGTATGATGTTGATATGACTGGGTCTGGTCAGGGATGGAACTCGGACACTCAAAGACCGTCATTTGCTGTATAGTCAACGAACTGACTACTTCAGCCAACTATATCATTAACTAATTTAACGAATTGGCTATTTTCACTTTTTGCAACACAACGACATACAGTCGCCTTATCTACACACTGTAAAAACCTAACATTATTTTCTCTACTCTGACCCTCTTTGTGATATAAAAGGCTACTCAGACTATTATATACGAGTCTAAAAAATTTAATCACATTTTACGAGAAAGAAATCTAATGACATTTGTTTCGACTATAAAAAAATCCCTATGTTCACTTTGAACTTTTTATAATTGTTTCATGTACTATTACATAATTCAGTTGTAAATAAAGGACATATACATATATATATATATATATATATATATATATATATATATATAAATCTAACGTATAATGACATTTTGAAATAAAATTAAAAAAGCAAGTGTAAAGAAAACAAATGGTTAGAATTAACACGCCTACACAGAAAAAAATATTCCGGCAATAAACAACTTTAATTAAAAATTTGATATTAGCTTACTTTTGATATTGCTAGCGAAACTTCGAAATCGAATGTTTTCTGGAACAATACTGAGCAACAGGTGAATTTTTTTCGATTCAGTTTGAAGTGTCATTCTCGATAGTGTTACACGATAAATGTTCGAGATATATTCGAGATCGATATCATTAACGAAAGTATTGGTCAAGTGGGTAGCCCTTGAGAGTATATTAAAAAATAGTTTGTAAATTTGCAGTTACGGAAAACTCCAAATTTTATCAGAGATTTCTTTAAAAATTTTCTAGAGTAAATTGTCTATTATATGGAAACCAAAGAAAATTTTAGCGTTTGTTATTATTTCTATTAAATCTAAGAATTTTTTACTACAACGTCTTATATGTATGTATGTCTGTATGTATGTATGATTGCGTGGTGCAAGGCGGTTCAATTTAGTAGTGGGTTGGTTGCTTTTATGCATATGTGTAGAGTAGCCATTCTGATGGAAATCACCAGTCATAATGCCCCCCTAGAAAAGATTTATAGCTACGCCAGTGCTTTTATGCATTGCTTGATTCGTTGGATTGCGTGTTATTAAATGCGTAGCATGTGAAAACTTTGTTAAATTAATTTAATGTAATTGGGTTAAATAAAAATATTTTCCGATTATTTTTTATCATAACAGAGACAAAAACCATGACTACGTTTAGTACAAAGAAAGAAACATTTTCTTATCACTGCTTCTACACCTGTTGTAAAAAAAGAAAAATAAAAATGCGTAGGAATGTGCTAAAAGTACAATACAACATTTTAAATTTGTTGCACTAACGATTGAGGCGCAATAAAAAAACTTTTTGGCTTATAAACTTTTTTATTACTGCCCAACTCAATCAATAGTGAGACGTTCATAATAAAATTTTCTCGTTATTGAATTTAATATTTTATAAATATCGTGTATAAATCCTACACCATCAACAAAGTTTTCTATTACAAGTTCTAGTATTTAGTTTGCTTGTCTTTTGTTCATATGTTTTTCCCTTTTTTTATACAAATGTTTGTATTACATTTCATGTAAATCAATTCAGCTCAAGTTTCTTTTAATTCTATAAAATGTTTAAATTTTCATTTGAATGCAAAAGGTTTCAATTGTGATTTAAATAAACAAACAATTGTAATATCAGTGCAGCTTATCAGTATAGAATAAATTTAATAGGTTGGAATTAGTTTGAATTGTTTTATAACAAGCATTTTTAACGAAACAAAATTTTGCAGTAGAAGAGTTACAGTGAGTGCACACGTAATTATATATTTCATCAATTTAATAATTGGGTCAAAATTTCAATAGTTTATAACATACATATGTATGTACATATATAAGGCTATGAATACTGATTTGTCATAAGATTAGCTCAGTTTAACAGTTTTCAGTTTCAGCTTACCTGAACCCAAAAACAAGTTCGTTTGTGTTGCCTGAGAGTAGGAAATAACAAATAAAGGGTAATTTTTTCAGCAAACTTTCTTTTTGGCAATACTGTTTTCAGCAGCTGTTTTCGTGTAGCACCCCTCCAGTCAGCCTAGAACCATATGTCGATATCTCAACACTCTTTCTCTAGCGACAATTGCACTAGTTGAAATGTCGACAACTTTCCTTTTATGCGTTAGAGACAACATTGACAACATTGTCAATGAACGCGTCAATAGTTAGTTTTTCTTTTTTATTATGCTATGCAATAATGTTAAAATCTTACGTACATATGTATATATGTATGCATTTAAGCTTGTTGCCCCAACCCTCATAAAGATGTAGACGAGGGTCACTAAAATGTACTAGTCAATCTTTAGTTCAAACGACTCCATATGGTCGTAAAAGAATAGTGCTAAAGTCTACTGGTAGATTTTCGATAGCAACCCTATGTTATATGTCAGTACACGTTAACATTGGCTGGGGTACACCTAGTCAGTAGTACTATTGACAACGTCGCTGGTAAATCACACCAAGTTTACTATTTACATCAAGCGATGAAATATCAATATTGTATACTAGAACCCCTAAAATTTAATAGTGAATCTTTGGTGCCAATGTCTCTACGTGGTCCCAAAAGAACTACTTAGTCAGTAGTGCTACAGTCTAGTGGTGGATTTTCAATGACAAGCTAATGTGAAATGTCAATAGATGGATTAAATTGGCTGTTGTACACCTGATCAGTAGTACTATTGACAATGTCACTAGTAAATCACTACAATTTCACTATTCGCATTTCCTGCAGGGACGTTACTTTTAAACATGTTTAGTTTGGTCTATAATTTAACCGTGAGTCGACTTACAAATGCACAAAGCTTGCAGATTATTAAATTTTATTATCAACATTCATGTTCGGTTAAGAAATTGCATCCTGCACTTCTTCCATTTTATGGTCAGTTTGGGCTACCTTCTTGTGACTAAATTTCGCATAAAAATTCCATTACTGAACATTATACCACGAACATGCATACGTATAGTGGGGACAGAGGAACATATCGCAGCTGTATCCCAAAGTGTTGTGGATGACCGAGAATTATCGAATTAGGAATTGGGCCCCTGTTAATTTGTTTTTTTTTTGTTGCCAAAATGAAAGAGTTGGACTTGGGTGACATAAGTCCCCTTATCGTGGTTGGCGTATTTCGACTCTTACTACGGACGTTTTTGTAATAGATTAAAGAACACGGCAAAATTTTTTCTTTAATCTAGGACGAAACTGTCGTAGTCGAAGTCGAAATATGCCAACCACGATAAGGCACAAGGTTTCAGCAACACGGTGCCACATGCTATGTACCACGCGAAACAATGGCCCAATTGAGAGACGAGTTCGGTGAACAGTCAGTTTATTTCGCGTTTGAGGCCGATCAATTGGCCGCCTAGACTATTTATTGTGGGGCTATGTTTAAGGCTCATGTCTGTAGGGACAAGCCCGCAACGGATAACGCACTGGAAGGTAATATTGAATAATTTATTCGTGAGATAACGCTACAATATGTTGGAGAGAGTATGCCAAAATTGGACCCAGCGTATGAACCATTTCAGACGTATACGCGGTCAACATTTACATAAAACCACATTTAAAGATTGATTTATATAGATCGTTTTACCATCTGAAAAAAAGATTTCATACATTTCTGTAAATTTTATGTTTTTTTTTTAATCATGGCGTTGGCTGAAGTAGTTAGCACGTTGACTATAAAACCGAAGATAATGGGTTCGAGCCCGGTATCGAACAGTCATTAAATAACAACACCACGCCTTTTTCTGATGTGCATTAGTGTCCATTTGTATAATTTTTTGTAGGAAAGTTCAATTGATGAAGGCATAGTGACTGGTAGTATACCGACTTCAACAGATAATAATCCTAATCTAACATCAGAGAGCCCTCCTTCGTCGTTATTGTTTAGCAGAATCATCGGCGAAGTAAAATAACCATTAAAAGGGCTATTAAACACAGATTCAAAAATTTAATACGCCTCATTGACACCAGAGGCGCTAGTCTGCAATATTAAAAAAACGTGCAGAACGCAGTTTTAAAAATGAATGAAGCTTTCCTTTACCTCTTCCTTCACCACATGATTTTCCTAACGAAGGTAACACCTATTACAAAGTAGTAGTAGGCATTAATTGCCTGAGTGTTACTTCTCTTAAAAAAAAAAAAACACACACGTTATATAGATAGAGATGACCTAAATTAATCACCCTTATTCCAGTTGTCAACATCGACGTCACGTCAATTACAATACCAAACAATTTTTAACAATCATCCTTAACGGGAATAAAATTTCACGTGAAAAGTGTTCCCTTTTCCTGAAATTATGATCGCCAATGTTTGCGTTGTCGTTGTGTCAGCATACCATTTTCTAATTTTGTTCGCCATTTTCTTGTTCACGGGAAATATTTCCCGTGTTCGGGTTTTATTCCCGATAAGGGCGAATAATAATTATAAGTAAGCGGCTAAATATGTAAATGTAAAATTTGCTAACTTAAATGGCGACCGACATATTTTTGCAGTCTGTTCAATTTATTAAAAGAAATGTTTTCCTCTTGGAAGAAGCAGTATTTTTTCTACATTAATCTAGCGATATGGTTAAGTGAACAACCATGTTATTAATATTTATTAAATTTTATGATTGATAGTAGTAAAGTGATTAAAGTTTTGCTTAAAATGTCGCTTATACGGTAACATGTATTATAACATATTGTTACGTTTTTATTCTCTGTTAAACACGCTTTTCCGTAGATTCGAAGATTTGCAATAAATAAAAGACCCCAGTGTACTAATTAGGGTTAAGAATGATACAATCTTTATTTATCAATAAATACCACTAATCTAAATTCAATTCAAGAGCTTAAATACAAACACATAGATACTTCAATATTCACAACTGGTTACCACTACACCTTCTTTGCTGTTGTATATACACGTCTCAGACCACTGGCTGCGCTAGTGATGACACAATTCTGCTTTCTCTGTTGCTCGTCACACACAAGACTCACTCTGCCGACACTTCCAGTTGATACACCAATAACAACTCTATGGCAGACTCTCACAGTTGATACACTAATCAGGACTCGCTGGCTTCACTTACACACGTTTATCAGCTTCCACTGCTCCCTTACTCTTTACTCAAGGGACTCCACAATAAACTCAAATCACGACAGACTCTAACTGTCACTATAGACTGTACTATAATCTCTTCAATTTCCAACTCACGTATTGTAAAGCACAGACTCAAATATCAACTCACGTTGTATCACAAATCACGGACTGCGCACAACTTAATTGTCAACTCACTTGATTAACAACAGAATTCTTATTAGCAACTGAGCTTCTTCGCAACTGACTTATTCCCAACTAACTTTTGATCGCGACTGAACTGCTGTTAGATGCGTCAACCCCTTTTTATACTTCGCACAACAACCACTAGAATTTTCATGCAAAGTCTAGACCGAATCATCATTATCTTCAATGTTGTTTACAAAGCGCGTAATTAAGTTCATGTGGTAACTATGTACATACGTGTGTATATGCATACATCATTAAGTGGTTGTTTACTTTTATTTCTGCCTTTAGTTGGAATTATCAGGCATGTACTTATGTATGCATGTAGCTATGTATACCTTCTTAATAAGCAGACGCTTGTAGTTGTTGTTGGTTGTTTACGTTTAATCACGTATGTATGTGCTACGCATGTGTATATAGTTGTTTGCTATAGTGCTTGTATGTGAATACGAGTGTACGTTTAGTTATTTATTTAAATACTTCTGGATGTTTCTTTATATTGGCCCTGTTCGAATATTCTTGCGTAACACTTATTAATCTTGTCGACGGCCATTTCCGTAACAATATATTATAACATGTATTATAACAATAAATAAAAAAAGTGATTTATAATTTATTGCTAGTTGCAAGCGTTTTCGTTTAAGCTAACGATATGTACATATGTACATATCGTGCCATAACCGCCAAAAAAAAACCTTAAGCGACATAATTTTCGAACATTAGTTTTTGACCAAATTCGATTATTTGCTGTCGTAAATAACCGATTTTGGTAAAAAAAACGAGCTCCAAGATATGTATGTGTCGTTTAAGATTTTTTGGCGGTTATGGCTCGATATATATGTATGTATCTAAATAAACAGCTAAGCGTGCAATTCACATGTTATAGACATTTGTCTGATATCATTTTATTTGCATCTACAAGTACATGCTTTCATTACGATTATTTATGTTAATTCAACCAACGAGTATTTGTGGCTTTTTACCATAATTTTATGAAATAAAACCCACAAATAATTTAAACTCTTCATAAAATATATAATTACGGGTTACATATAATTTTATTTTTGTCCTAACACATTAAAAAAATCATTCGTTTTCATTTATTAACCAGAAATCAGGTTAAAATTTACATCACATAAAATAAAAGAATTTCAAGGAAAGTTAAATAAAAATTTTTTATTAAGTTTTTTCATTGCAATACTGTAGACAAATTTATGCTGTCATAAATAATAACAAAAAACATTTTATGAATATTATTTAAAGAAACGTGATTATTGGGCTGTTATGGTCATTGTTTAAAAATCTAACAAACATTAAGGAAAATCAGTTTTTTATACTCATGGATGATACCACAATAAATGTTAATAATTTGTCTACCAAGTTGCATGTTTAATTAGTAGTTTTTTTTCAATTTTAATATTAGCCATTCATATTTTAATCACAAATCATGCCATAAAAATAAATATATTTTTTTTTGATCATTTAAGTGGTATTTTACTTGAAATAATGGTGAGTAAATATATCAATGTCCATTAAAGCTCAATGAAATTTTGTGGGAAAATTAAGTTATGACTGGTAAAATATTCAATAGTTTTAAATACAGCAAATTTTGTATTGTGCACATATGTATATTTTACAAATTACTTACATACATATCACTTACAGGCGTGTCACCTTTCCGACAAGAATTAAACTGTCTTAAGGCTCAGTTACCCGGCTGTAATGTAATGTAACTGCAACGTAGGAAACAGCTGTTCGATATTTTCATATGAAAAGTAGGTTACGTTACATTACATCTCTATAACAATTTTTTTATTATTTTTCAACATTACAATATTGATCAGCTGTTTCCTACTGTTGCAGTTACTTTACATTACAGTCGGGTAACTGAGAATTTACATTTGTCATAAAAGACAACTCTAATATCAATTGTGCTCGATTGTGAATAAACATTTTATTGTGAATAGATTTTTAATATGTAGTTCAGTTCACGAATGTCCATCCAATATTTCATTAAAATACACATAATATTGGGTGATGCAGCTTAATCATCACGCCATGATAACAAATTACTAAGACCCAACAATTGACTTCTCAATTATGTATATGTCATTTAGGTAATTGCCACTTAAATTCAAGTTGCACTTAAATCTGGTTTAATTTTTTCAGCGATTAATTAAAGTTGTTATTAAATTACAGTTAAAGGACGGCAGCACTAAGAACTTTTCAAATATTATGGAAAGCTTTCCAAACAACAGCTGTTTAATATAAATAAAAAAAGTTAGGTTATCAATGTGGAGAAAATTAAAATTGCATAAAAACACATTTTATGAAACAAAGAGAGCATCCGAACGCATTTTGCTATTTATTTTTCCATGATATAAAAGTGTATATTCTATATGTTATATACACTCAGGGAAAAGCTGCAACTTAAAAATACGAACGCGTCACATTAATTCAATGATTTTCAATATAATAGAAAATGTATGGTAAGATACTTAAAAATAAATAAAATTAATAAATTAATACTGTAAATTAATATTTTTCGATATTGAAATAAGAAATTTCAACATGATTATTTTTTGGTTAATGGTTTTTATTAATTCAATATGGTTTTTATAGATTTTAAGCTGTTTTTCCCTGGGTGTATTTATGAAAATAAAACGAAATTCTCTTTAATATAACCACATGATGTCCATGTACATGTTTTCAATGAACACACAGAATCACAAAAACATATGGTATCCTCGTAAAACTTAAGTAGGATTTAAATACGAAAGTTTGGGCATTTAAGTTTCATTTAAATATCTCTCAACTTAGTACTGAAATAATTCTGCAAAAAAAAACCGACTTCATTTCCGAAAAAAATTAAAATTAAATTTAAATGGGTGTGCTTCCGCCCATTTTTTAAATGCAAGATTTTGTGTGTTTTCAGAGCTCAGGGTGTGTGTTACGTTTTGTAAAAATCGGTACAGTAGAACCACTTAAAATAAATTTTAATGGGCATAACCCCGTCCATTTATTCAACTTTAAAATTGTGTAATTACAAAAACCACATGAAATATAAAATAAATTTTAATGGGCATAACCCCGTCCATTTATTCAACTTTAAAATTGTGTAATTACAAAAACCAAAGGTGCTTGCTAGGTTTCGCCGCAATCAAATAAGTAGAATATCATAATCAAATGAAAAAAACTGTAGGCCTGTCTCCGACCCAATGGGAAGCTATAACCTATCAGACAATAAAAGAATTTTTACAATCGGTCTAATATGAACCGAGTTATTAACAGTGGCAAAAAATTAAAATATTTGATGCGAATTGGTAAGCTTCTCCTTTTCTTTGAAGTCGGTTAAAAATTAATTCGGTACTTAAATGGCATTTAAAGATAAATGTCACTTAACTGAGATGTCAATTATTGGGCCTAAGAGCCCTAATTGGATGGTATGTTTACTGCAAAAAAACACTTACTAAACGAAACGCTTTGTTAATGCTTTATTTCACGAAATGCTTCCACCTACAGCCCATAATAAATCGTACAAACTCAACGCCTTTGTATTGTTAACTTGGAAAGAATTGCCGAGATATGGGAATGGTCTAAAATTAAATTTCTGCAGTGTGCTACAGCCTAGCCAGTAAAAAGAAAAATAAAACAAATATATGTTTGTTTTTGTTGATCTATTTGGCCCATTAAAATCTTTCGTTAATATATATGTTTTATTTTTTATTTTTTGCTTTAAATACGAGTACTTTTATTGTTGCCCAATGTGGCAGCTAATTGTAAAAAGATGGTGAAAAATAAAATAAATACAGAATCGAATAAAGATACTTGTTTTGCAAAGATTTTTGTTCGCGGTTTTCATACTTATTATGTTTGTATATTGCGATTCTCAATATAGTATTAAGAGTCTTACTATAAACATACGAAGTTTGTCAGTTAAATTCAAAAAATTTTTGGGTTGAAGTCTACTGACGAGTTCCAAAAACGGGAACGAAATGCATATAGACAATTGCTTAACCATAAAAACAAGAAAAATTTTCAAATTAAATATATGTCAAATAAATATACTTCGGTATTTCATGTATAGTTACTATATAGCATAATTATGTCATAATATACATATATATTTATGATATTAGATAATAATGTCACAACATCAATGGCATAGCTATTTTATGACATAATTATGTAAGGACATAAACATATTCAGACATAGTTATGCAATGATATGAACGCATACATACGTCATAATTATGTCGCAACATATGGTATGATCTAATTTGTCATGTCATAGATATGTGGTACTACGCCATTGTTAACATTTATTTTTTTTATTTATCATTTACCATTTATCTTATTTTTGAAGTTTTTAGACATGAAAATAATACCAAAAAGATTTCTTAGATAAAAATAAGATTTTTGAAAATGTGACTTTTGGGACTTTTGATATATTATTGAGGAGTCTTTTGACTAAACTACTGATTTGCTTCATAATAATCTTACACATATTCTATACAGTAAATATTTTCTGTTATTTAGCCTTGCGTTGAATAGTTCCCTGTGAACAAAATAAATTTCAACTTGTTCTTGTTTAATAAAATAACAAAGAAAGATTTTTATTTGAAAAAAAAGTTTTTTTTGCTCGACTTGAAGATTTTTGAAAAGTAAATATGGCAACACTATAGGCGTTTGACAAGATAGTCATAGATATGCTATGATCTAATTGTAACCAGTGCTGCCAGTTTTTTATAGAGCTTATTCCCAATTTTTGATTTGTCATCCCCAAAAATTCCCAAATTGAGTTTTTTTTTTTATTAAAATTTTTTCTCTCGTAAAAAATTGAATTTTTTTACATTTCATTTGAAAAATAATTACAAAAATAACATATTTATTCAATAAAATTCATTTATATCGATAGCTATATTTACATTCACATAAATTTAATTTGTACTTATAAAACTTGTAAAGAAAAAATTACACATAGCTTAATATACATAAGTATACAAAATTTTTTAACCAAAGCTTAAAAACTTCATAATCGAAATCTTCTGAATCATCATCCTCAGAAAATTTGTCTTGCAAGTCGTCTTGCATTTTGTTGCATCTTTATGTTTTGGCAGTGCTCTCTTAGTGGTTAGTCTGCCTTGATACTTCTTCTTTATTAGAAACCATTCACGAATAGTAACACACATTTTTAGACTTGCCAGACGCATATTTCTTAGTTCAAAAATCATTCTTGTTATAAAAAAAGAAGAGAGGTGTCTTAGGACACCCGGTTATAGCAATTGCTACTTAGCTATATAATAATATGTTTACACTTATGTGTTTAACGTCCTATTCATCTTTAAGAGCTTAAACACAATAATTTTTTGATGTTTTATCATACATTGACTTGTTTTGTTAAGCATCTCAGTTAACAAGTTTTAAAATTAAACTCATCGATAAACACGTAAATGAAGTATGTTCAGTGCGTTTTTGATAGCTCTGGCAACTTTGTCTTGTTATTAAATAGTGGCACGTTAAAAAAATTATTTGGAACACAATAATTGCTTAAAAAATATTACATTACTTAGAAAAACATTTGTTGCTTAAAAATAATAAGGCAAACAAAAAGCATAGTTGTTCGAAATTTCTTACAAACACAATAATTTATTCACAAAACGTCAACCTTAAACATCTCAAATATAATGTGAACGAGTGTGTTTAGTTTTTAGAAAACTTGTCTTAAAAATTTTTAAAAACATAAGTGTGAACATGTATTAAAAATGTTTAAAAACATAAGTGTGAACATAGTATAAAACAAACTTACGTCCCTTTTCACAATATATGGTTAAGAGTTAACTTGAACTTTAACTACAAGTTCTTCATACACAACTTGCCGTTAAAGTCTCTGTTATCTTTTAACCATACATTGTGAAAATATTATATTATGATGTCAAATTCGCCGCAAATATTTTAAAACGTTTCCATTTATTTCCCATTATTATATTTTCTAGTGGCGCACGATTAAATTAATATATTGTTTGCGGCCGGTGGCGGCTGTTAGCCGGCTTACAGTCGATCGGCTGTGTTCTCTGGTTTGTGATCAGGACAAAAACAATACAAAATCAAATTCAGCAATGTTTCTCATTGTTTTTGTTTTGTTTTTTTTTTCACTCACTTCAAAGAACGAAGCAAAACAAATTCAAACAATTTGTTTCGTTTATTTTCGTACGCTGCTTTTAAGTACAAAGAAATCAAAACAAAAATAAATTTATAACTGTAATAGTGTCGATTAATTTTGTTACGAAAATTATTTTCTAACCCCTGTATCTCGCCATAAATAGCAATAGCTATAAAAATCCCCTTAAATTTGATTATCATCCCCAACAAATCCCCAGATCCCCAATACGAAACTTTCATCCCCAATCGCGAAAAAATCCCCAATTTGGGGACAAATCCCCTCAACTGGCAACTCTATTTGTAACATTTAAATTTGCAATGTTCATATATGGTCACAATTGTTTTTACTATCAAACTTACACTGATCGATAATTAATTTTTGTGTTTCCCTTTTTAAAATATATAGCCCCAAAAAAAAGTTTACCAAAATTCTTAACTACATAAATTTGTGAATTATTAAAAAAATGTTTGCTGTTTTAAAAAATTCTTGTGCTTTTTTACAAAATAATCTGTGACAATAAGAGTTGACTATCCAGTTACTTGCAGCTTAAACCAAAGCTATCATTTTACGAGAATTTTTACACCCAGCATATGTGATGAACCTTAAAGCGATTTACTGAACGTGTAGCTGCAGCGTTACTGAAACGAACGTTGTATCATTTGCATCCTAATGAATAAAACAAACCATATAGCCTAAATGTAACTCCTTAGTTTTTTGAGTAAAAGATTTCTAAAAAAAGATGAAACAAAAAACAATTTTATGGTCCATGTGGCGCCTTTTGGTTGAACAAACTTTTTGTAACATTTGAATGAATGGAATAAACAATAATAATAATAATAAAAAAAAATACATTGTTTTACGCATTAGTCAGATTGCGGCTACCATTTAGTCTTCAAAAAAATAATTTATTAATAAAAAAATCTACACACACGCAAAATTTTCTACTAAACGACACGTTTTGTTGCTTTTGAAATCTAAAATGTTTAATAATTTGTTTTATATAATTTTATTACTTTGGCACCCTTTTAGCCGCGCCCATTTTTGTTTAGTTATAAATGAAAATATTTTAATTGTAAAACGTGTTGAAAAGTGAATATATTAAACAAAACTTTATTTCAGAAAGACACAGCTGGAGATGTTGCACTCGCATTGTTGCCGGCAAATGTTTTAAATAAATATTTTAAAAAATTTGAAAGCCAAAATAAAAAAAAAAAGATTTCATTGATTTTATTTGAATATTTTTTTCAGCCATGACTACGGCTGATTTAATTTAATTTTTTATTTTTATTTTTTGAGCAAGATGAATGATGAATTCATTATATGCAATTGAGTTCTTAATTCAAATTTCGCATTCATTTTCCCAAAGTTTCAAAATTATTTCCAAAATGCCACCAAATCTATTCCTGTGTTCTTTAAAGCAAATACATTGGTAGTCCTGTTCTCTACAGGGTGATTCATATCAGAAATACAATAAATGGAAGAAGCATCATCGCGAAACTAACAAACAACATATTTGTGTAAGATGTTGACGTTAGAAACTTCAGCGTTTTTGTAATAGATTAAAGAAAACTTGTAAACGCGTCTTTTAATTTATTACAGAAACGTTGAAATTTCCATCGCTAATTTTTCCACAAACAGGCTGTATTTTTTTTATACAACATTTTATTTAATAAATTTTTTATTTTTTTTTTAAAGAGAAGTAAGGTAATAGTAATAGTAATAGTAATAGTAATAGTAAGTATTACTATTACTAGAAGTTAGCTTCTTTAGGAAAGGGATAGTAACAGAGAAGACAGCTGGTGAAGGAAGAGATGTAGGAAACTTACATTCTTTTACAACTCTGCTTTTTTTGCACGTTTCTAATAGTTAATGCAGTGTTGCAGCGCCTCTGGTGTCAATGAGGCGTATTTAGTTGTTGAAGCTGTGTTTACTAGGGGTTTTTATTTCTCATTTTAATTCGCCGATGATTCTGCTACACAATACCGACGAAAGCATTAGTATCCGCTGGTCAGCTGTTTCCTACTTTCCAGTTACATGCCATTACAGTCGGCTAACTGAGCCTTAAGCCTAGATCCCACTATCGGCACAATGTACCGATTTTCGTCGGCTCACTGAAATAAAGTCATAAGTAATAAGGTAAATTGGCCTTATTTTTCAACTGGTTGAAATATAAGGACATAATTGCACCATACTGAATTGGTAATAGAGCCATATAGACTTATCCTGGAATTAATTGAGAAATAAGGCTATTTTGGTTTATTACTTATGACTTCATTGCAGTGAGCCGACGAAAATCGGTACATTGTACCGATAGTGGGATCCCGACTTTAAGGCAGACCAGAAAAATTCGTCTTGCTATTATTTAATGACTGTCGGTCGAACCCAGGACTTCGGTTTGGTAGTCAACGTGCTAACTACTTCAACCAACGCCACCCTCAAAGATTAATGATCTAATGATCTAAGATTTTAAACATTGAAGTGTTAAATATGATTCGTATGTAACCATTTAATAAATGTTGAAGTAATTTTAAAAGCTTAAGCTAACATTTAAATAGAGTTGAGCACTCTTTGTCGAAACCTATAACGTGAAGTCAAAAACAAATAATGTAATGCGGCAAACATTTTTACCTAATGTGAACGCCATACAAATTTCAATAAAATATTACAAAACTTTTGTCTCTCTTTCAATTACTTTTGCCTCTTTTAGCCATCAAATTAACAAGAATTTTAAATGATTGTCTTTTCCACTTATTGCCAGCTTATCAAAAACTATTTTATATGACATGACTGTCACAATTTCAATTTAAATGCTGTACAATTTGACAAAAAGTTTTTCTTTTTACTTAAATAAATAGATGATTATCAAATCAAAAATCTAGCTTTTGTAAAGCCCAAAACAAATATGTATGGCTGTTATTTCTTTTCTTACAACTGACTCAAAGTGCGTGCTTTAAACAAAGATCTACTGTGCCTCTGCCATCTATCAAATTTAAAAATCTGTACACGTTCCATGTGGGGAATATTTTATTAAAAATAAAATTGAAAAAAATAAATACCTTTCAAGAAAAAAAAAATCTAGCTTTTTACTGCAGAGTATTGAGTTTTGTGTATTTATTAATTTATTTGTATTTAGTTTGCATTTCAATACTCGCTCGTACTAGTATTTATTTACATATTCATTTAGTTTTCTTTTATACAAACGTCTTTGGATTTTTAATGCTTCTTTATATTTAGATTCCAATTGTAAGAGTAGTTTCTAATTTAACGAACTAACTAAAAATTTGCATTTGTTTGCCTTTTAAGAATACCGTGTTTACAAAAAGAAAACAATTTTGTAATGCGCGCGTATTTCAAAAAAAAAAAAAAAGTAACGATTTATGGCTGCAACTTGATTGTTCTACTTGAGTTACATGCTCAAAAGTTTTTTCTTTTAAATCTATTATATTGCCATTTACTAGCTTATCTGTGTGTATATATTACATATCGCTACCTTAATATAGAAAGGTGCTAACTCATTATTTTATTTTGAAATCGAAATTTTTGCCTTTTTCGATACAGTAGATGTTCTTCTATCACAAAAATAGCCACCCTTATCGCAAACAACTATTCCCATAAAAAACTTCCCAAATTTTCTAATTTCTTATTGTGAATCATTCCCAAAACAAATTTTTTGGGAGCGAATTCACAAACATAAGAAATATGGCATCGCCAATGTTTACTCCCAAGAATTATTTTGTAAAATCAATTCGCAACACATGCCAATGGGAACAAGACGGGAATATGTAAGTTATAAATTGTTTTTAATTGATTTTATATATTATAAGGAACGCAAATGTGAATTAGGAGCAAATTAATTGGATGGTGGAAGCGATGGTAGCAAACCCTTCATATGCGAAAGGGTTCCAAAAGGAAAAAAAGAGGATGTGGCAAAATTTTGGAATGAATTAAAGACGACGTTGAACAGCCTGTTCGACTGTTTCTCCTCTTCCAGCACCAAAAAACGAAGATACACGCTATTAATTTTTTAAGTACATATTTGTATTTTTCTTTAAAAAATTGTTGTGAGGTAATTCACAATAAACACTTTTGTTTACAATAGAAACTTTAACTCCCAATATATTCGCGATACCAATTTTTTGGGATGGGAAAACAATTTTACTCCCAAACAACTTATTCCCATAATATTCACGATAGGGGTGAACGAGTTATGGCTTTTCTGTATTAAGGTAACGATATGTGTGTATGTATGTATTTATATACAAAGTCGGATAAAAATATTCACACAGCACTCATTGATTTCGACCTATTATATATTTTGAATAAAAAGACACAACCGCACAGAGAAAACAGTGCATACTAAATACCTCATAAAATAGAAAATATTAAATATCAAATATTAAGAAATCTCTATGGTTTTTCTTCAATAAGGAAATCTTATTAATTTCATAGAGAAAGCCTTTTTGAATAAAATCAAGAAGAAATCTTGTAGTTTTTATGAGGTTATCTTATTGATTTTTTCAATAACGAAATAAAAAAAAATTCGCATTATTCTCTATACTTATGTATTTTCATTTAAATTCTATACCATATACATATGTATGTAGTATGTTGTAGATGTTATTTATTTATACATACATACATACATACACATTCTACCTGATAGACAAGCACTCTACCCAATATGCTAACAAGCAGCCTGAATAACCATTGAAATTATTGTGCAAACATTCTTATACAAAAATGAAAAAGATCATGAAAAAAATTGTCTCAATGTCAATTTATTGATATGAAATAACAAAACACCTCATAAAATCAAGATTTCCTTATTAAAAAAATCAATAAGATGCTTTACTTATAATCATATAGGCACCTACTAAAATCAAGAAGAAAACGTTATTGAAAAAATCAATAAGGCAACCTAATAAAATCAAGAAGAAACCCTTTTTAAAAAAATGAAGAAGGCAACCTAATAAAATCAATAAAAAATCCCTATAGTTTACAATTTATAAGAAAACCTAATAGAATCAAGAAGTTTTTTTCCATGGATTGTTTTTTTGGTGCCAAAAATAACGTAAATTGAGTAAAAAAAGTTGTCAATAATTAGATTTCTTCTTGATTTTATGTGGTTTTCTTCTTGATAAAATTAATAAGATTTACCACATAAAAACAATAAGGAATCTCTATGAAAAATTCTTCGCTTCTTTCTGCTGGGTTACCCCTTAGCTCTAAAAACGGTTCATAGAGAAAATCTTCTTGATTCTATGAGGCAGTTTTTTCTCTGTGCGGATAAGTTTTTAACAAAAATATTTGTTTGTCAGGCCAATTATGAAAAAAATTCCGCGATAAATTTCTCCCTTTTCCAATTAGAATTTTTTTTATTTTCCCTATTACTTGCTTGCTATTCGTTGGAATTGTTCCCTGGGAAAAATTTCTCGCGGAATTTTTTTTCATAATTGCCCTCTATATCAGAGTGCGGAGAGTGCTCGAATTAAACTCGCTCGCAAACGAATTCAATTCGAGCAAGTTATGCGCATTTAATTTTTCAGAATCGAAAATAGGACTCGCGAGAAGAATCTTACGAGTTTTAAAATAAAACTCGCGATTACAAATGTTAAGGCGAGTCATTTAATGCTTAAGAGTCGGGCACAAAAGGAGTACGAGTCTTATAAAATGTGCTCGCGAGTTCAAAATTTGAACTCGCCAGCACAAATTTTAAAACGAGCGAGTTAATAAAAATTGTTCTCACGAGCAAAATTTTTCCCTACCCTGCTCTATATGTTTCTTATATAAATATGAGAAAAACTAGAATTTAGAATGCTGTTTAAGCGAAATAAAAACAAATTTTCTATTCAAGGCATGAATTCAGTTGCACAAAAATATTAACGCTGTGTATTGTATTACCTTATGAAATCAAATTTAGAACAAATTAAAATTTTGTAGGGCACTATTATTTATAACCTATTCTAACATTCTTGAAATGCAATGAAATGCAATGCCATTGAATTCATATGAAAAATTTTTAATCGGGTTCATCTCCGGTGATTGCGGTGGAGATGGTAGCATGTAGGGTACCTTATGAATGATGGACAATCGAACACATTTGGCTGAGTTTTACGGGTCATTCTCTTTTTAAAAATGGAAATTGTTCGTAAAGGTACTGTCAAACTTGACAAACATTTGCCCAAAAAAGCGTAACCAGTATATACTAATGAGAAATCTTTTGATTGTGACCGTACCTTAAGACTTAGGCTGAGTTTGCATCTGGCATTTCTTGTGTGCCATTTGCCCAAAAAAGCGTAACCAACTAATTACTAATGAAAAACTGTTTGATTCAGACATGTATTTATTGATTTAAACAGTTTCCAATCATGTTGGATTTTATAAAATTGTCCATTAGTTACATATGTATGGAACTATTTAACTTAATAAATACATGTTTGAATCAAACAGTTCTTCATTAGTAATTAGTGGTTACGCTTTTTTACGCTTGTGTGGCATTTGGCACACAGATATAAACCCGACCTTAGTTTATGGATGCTGAAGAAAGAAAGTCTTTTGGTCTTTCTTTTAAGACATTGAAATAAACCGTTTTTTCCATTGCTCCGCCGTTGAAAATTAAGTCCCCACACCTACTGCAGCTATACCTACCCACAACAACAACAACAACAATATTATTAGTACCATCTCGGTGGGTGATTGTACTAATAATAATGTTCTTCTCCAATTCGGTATCTGGCTTCCTGCAATCCCATATTTTCCCATCCGTTTGAAAAGTATTAAATTAAATATGCTTTCAACGGGAATTAGTACGCGAATTAGTCACGTGATTTTTGATTTTCGTTATTCATGTTGTGTAAAAATTTCATATAAATATCCTGTTTACTTAGCTCTTGAGAGAATGAGAGAAAAATAAAATTTTCTTTCTCCATTAAGTTGTTTTCTGGCGAACTGTGTCTTTTTTTCTCCACCAGCAAGTGGAGGCACCCTTGGACAGTTAGTAAAATTACATTTTCCATGTAATTTCTATGCTACAAATTCACACCATGAAATCAAATTAACTCGCCTTTAAAAATTTCAATAGAAAAAAAAAAAAAATCTTGTGGTTTTTACTTTCAAAATTATTTTAAACAGGGACGTGCTTAAAACACAAAAGCTTGGCAAACCAACCAGACATATTTTTTCAATCAACCAGCAACTTCTATCAAAATGATCAAAATTGAACTACTGCCAAACAAATTATGTATATTCAAGGCAAATATTTTTAATATTTATTATTCAATATATCTGGCTGCATTTTGCATAATATGCATTTGCTAATATTAAATCTTGTATGTAAGATAAAAGAAAATAAAAAAAAATTGGCTATATAATGAGAAAAGTGTATGGTTGGAGGTTTCAGGAACAAAATATTTTTAAATCACATTATAAGAGCATTTTACAGCACCACGCCAAGACACACCATCCATGCATCCATACCAGGGATGGCAAAGTTGGTACAATTGTACCTTTTTTGGTACTATTCAAACTCGGAAAGTACAATTGTACACCAATGACTAATTTAGTACATTTTAGGAATCTCCCAGTTTCACTCTGCATTTCTTTTCAAAAGATTTGCACATGTCAATTTTCACTTTTGAACAATAAAAAGCATATTCTTCTCACGTGAAAACAGTCTTGTGAAAGCAAAACGCGACGAAAAAATCACAAAATGCGAACTCATCCATTTCCAAATAATTCTTCTTTTAAATTTCAACTTAAACAGATGTAACCATATGCTTTAACATCCCAACTTACAAGCAAATTTGTGAAAACGATTTGGTAGCCAGAACAGAGTCGATTATTTCAATAAAAACAAATAAAAATATGTAATTTGCACAAAAAAAATTTTTTTTAGTACAATTACGGTCAAAAAAGTACAATTTTTGAAGGTTGTTGGTACAATTTGAAAATTCTTAATGCCATCATCCCTGATACATACCTCTCCACAACTCATTATGCTCGTATGATGGTGTCAAGATTAAATAAGATTTTATTTTTCCTTTTGAATTACACCAAATAAACACACTCGTTCAATAGGCGGCGCAGTTGTATTCATCAAAAAAATTAAAAACACAATTTACAATACGACTTACAACCGACTAAGTTTGAAAGAATTGATTGTTTAGAATAAAAAATTAATGACTTAAAAACATTGTTGCGATCCATTCAGTAAATTTAAATGACAATAGTTAAAGCAGAAAGGCTTAGGAGTTTAAAACCTTGGTTATGTGTAAAATATTCCCAGGCCAACAATACTTTTCGAAGCTGCAACTTGTGAGCACTTGGTAAGATTACAATGTGCTTGCAAAATTGTTCAAATTTCGCAACTTCTACAACTGTAAGGAAATAATAAAATTAAAAAAAATATTTAAAATATTCATGTATATTTGGGGTATTCAAATGGTAGTCATATATTAATACGTTTTAAAATAATAACACGAAAAAATATGACTTCTGTGAGCAACCTCTCATAATTTACATCAGTGCACTGCACGCCATACCACAATTGTGGATCCCACACATGCTCTTTTATTTAGTTGTCACTGAGAAAGCGGCGAATGAACTTGTGCACCCACGTACTAATTTTTTCCTGGTTTTATGTTTAGTTTTTTTTTTAAGCACACTGAACGATATTGAAGTTCAAATTTAATAAATAATTATGGAAGCTAAGAAATATTTCGTGATAAAAAATGCTATTGGCAACATGCAATGTATTTTATGTTATGAAACATTTAAAAATAATAGGGAAGATAGTTTAAAAAGGCATTTTAATAGTTTTCACAGCGCTGTGCATAAACTTAATTTGGAATTTATACACTGCATTGTTGAATGAATTATTGGATTTTTCACTTTTTACTTAAGTTTTTATTAAATTGCTTATTTACAAAAAATATTCAAACAGTTAATAACCACAGCATGTATTTTAAATTACAAAACTTTTCTTCAAGTGTAACTTTATTTTACACTCATTTTTCTCACCAATACAAACATATTTTATTTTGCGGATCACTGATTTACATCTAGAAATATTGTACTTATTTGTATTTCCGCTTTAAAGTTATAAAGATTAGCTCCTTCGTACATTGCTTACCCTCTCTCTCTCTCTCTCTCAATTCCTTTGGTTAACTCTCTCACATTTCTACGTGTAATTATGACAAAACAATAAACATAGCTCAGAAAGTCTTATTATTTTATGACTTTTTTCTTTGAGCCACAACAAAAATTGTTTTAAACTATGTTAAAATATTAATACATTATGACACTTAAGATTACCGTTTGAGTACCCTAAATGCTTTCAGTTGTGTATGAAAATTTAAAACTATTTTTTTTAACCTATTAATTTTTGTTTTTGGTACGAAAATGTATTCCGCAAACGATTTTTGAAAACCACAAAAATATTATGTTAATAATCAATTAATAATGTAATCTCACGATTACTAATTGATTACAATTACTAATAATGGAAAAGTAATCTGAATTACTTGAAAAATAATCATAAGTATCCGACTACTTTCAAAGATTACTTTTGATTATTTTCAAACATTTTGAAAGAAATTTATAAAATTAGATGTTTTTGGTTTAAGAAATTCCTAACATATTCGGTTATATAACAACACTAATAATATCAATCTGAGGAAAAAAAAAATATAAAGAAAAACATAAAGTGAAATTTTTTGCTGGTGGTTAAGCATTGTTAATATGCATTTCATTGTCGCTTTGACAAAACGTGAGTAGACTTCAATCACACATTTTGAACAGCCACAAATTTCTTATCTTATTCACAGATAATTCATGATTTGAGAACTCAAAAAAATTAGCTTAGATTGATATTATATAACCGAATATGTTAAGAATTTCTTAATTTCTTGATTATTTTGTAATAATTTCAAGTAATTCAGATTATTTTTCGATTATTAGTAATCGTAATGAATTATGCCCTTATGCAAAAACGATTGTTAAAGTTTTGCCATACAAAATTCGTTTGTTAAACCAACTTTAAGTTTAACAACCGTTTTTGCATAAGGTGGTTATTTATCAGAAATTCTTTTAAAGGCAATTATATAATCAGCACAATTCTTTTTAAAATGTAATCTATAATAATTGATTCCTAATCGTAATTGAAATTTAACAGCTTTGCTTTTAATTATGTTTTAAATTTAAAATAAAAATACTGTCACATTTTTACTTTTTAAAAACATTATTCTTATTTGAATTTTCCAATCAAATAAAAAGTCACCATTGTACACTTCTTATCAAATCAGAACACTTTTTTACTCAACACTGATCCTGAATAGCTTTTAAGCCAATGATGTCAAATATAATCAGAACAGTTGTCTCATTCGTCTCTGAAGTACATAAAAAATTAATATTTGGAACAAATGCAGTTTAGTAAAGCAGCTCAAAAAAACAAAAAAAAAATTTAAAGGAGCCTGTGTGATGGAAATTAGAAAAAAATTATATAAAAAAGTTGGCAGCGACCCATATTTTCCGAGTTATGGGGCTCTGAACTTTTCGTAGGAAACTGTGAAGAATCTCTAAAAAGAAATGCTTAAATAGCTTATCTGATAGAAACTTGAAAAATAAGAAAACAAAATTAAATAAAAAAAAAATTGGATGCGGCCTATATTTCCCGAGTTATAGGTCTTTAAGGTTTTGATAGAAAATGCAGTTTAGTGAGGCTGCTCCAGAAAAAATCAAAATATCTATTTTGTGCGTATTCATTTATTTCCTTAAAAGTTTTGTAATATAAAACACATTAAGGGCCAATAATATAACTTCCCATTAGTTAAAGATAGAATTTTATTGGATGGATAAACACTTTTTCATTATTACAACTTCTCTTTAACCAAAAGTGAGCGATAATTTAAAGCCAAGTTCACCATACCTGTAACTTTTATCGTGAGGTTTAGTCATTTGGAGCTGCAACATTTTCATAAGTTGCCACACTTTCTATTTTATACATTACAGCCAAATTTATTTTAACATGAAGTCGGTTAAAAATATGACAGAAAACAAAAAAAAAAAAAAACAAAAGAATTGAGAAAAATGGTTTCATTATGTTTGTAATGTGGCAAATAAACAAAAGGAAGTTGCCACTAAGTGTTTTTAACGATCAATATCCACAGGTTCCACAGAAATGTTGCCATCAAACAAAAATTTTAGTACTTATTTTATCGGACAGTTGTAATAATGGAAAAATTTAAAAGTCACTTTATAGTTCAGTTTTGCTAAACTTGGGACTTACTATCCGGAACTTTATCGTTAAGTCATAATAATGGCCCTAAATATGGTGAAAAGCATTGGTGATAATAGAATATTTTATGCATATCACTTTTTTCTTTCACTGTACCTATAAAGAATTTAATACACCCGCTACGTATATGTTATCGTCGCTGTCTCATTGACGACTAAATGAAGGAGAATAAAGGTGGTGTCACATACAATTTCAACGCTTTGCGTGACGTTTTTCTAAATTTGAGAAAACTTCGATTACTCTGATACCACTATCTTCAAAGCAACGCGAAGCAAAAGTTTTATCTGACATATTGTGTGTGCTTTTAGCAAGCACAATTGTGCATTGTGTTTTAAGCACACAATGTTAAATTTTTAATTTTTGGAATACCACAATGTTAACTTTATATACATATTTTGCACAAAACTGACTGTCCGTTTAGCTGACACATCGACCTTTTTACACTAAACATAAACATTTCAGAAGAATGTTGGCAATATCCAAAACACTAAGCAGCTTGCTTTACAATTCGTTCTACATTGGCTTTGTGTGGTAAGCGTTTCAAATGATTTAATTCCTTCAAACATCTGAGCTGCTTGTTGCTGTTCGCTCATTTGCTGTTGTACACAATTTTCATTATGAAAAACAAAAAAAAGAAATTAAGTGTGAAATAAAAGACAAATAAATTGTTGAGTTTTTTATTTATTTATCTATAATAGTTTTAAATAAAGGAAATTTGTTAAATTCAATACTTACTTATGCTGGAAAAAAAAAACGAAACAAAATGTGTCTTAAGAGTGTTTCTTTAACATAAACAACCCAACATACATATGTACGTGTAGAAAAAGAAGCACAAGCCCATAATAAATGATTTCAATGTAATGATTCCAATAGTGTTGTTGGTTGGCGGCAATGTGGGAGCCTCCCCACCCTGCACACCCGTTTTCTTCTTTTTCTTCGTCTTATTTATTTCTTTTCATTTTGTTGAAGGGTTACACCAGTACAATGAACTTTTATTAATGGACACTTCATACTAAAAAAAAAAAAAACTTTTAACACTTGCGTGTTGGATAAGTCCAACATGTTGTATTTGTAACGTTGATGTAGAGAGGACAGTTTGAAGCATCATAAAATATTAAGAAATTATTAAAGAAAAATTTCACTTCAACAAAAATCCTTCATAAATAATAAAACAAAAAGCTTCATTCAATATTGGGTAATAACATCTGCATGAGCAGATTGATTTATTGACCATTTACGGTTTAGACAACATTTTGTTTTAGACATGCAATTTGGAAATTGAATGTGTTGTAGGACATTTGTTTTGTTATTCAACCGATATTATGAATTTATGACTTTCATGGAAGTACATACATACAAACATATGTACATAGATGGAAAACCTTTTACGTATTTTATTTTTATATAATCGCTGATTGATTTGTTAGGGATAAAAATGCATTTGAGTGCTTGTCTTATACACATGTTTTCCATTAATAAAACATAGAAAAAAAAAAAACTTTCGATAAGACTTATAAATAAGAAAATTTTCTCTATAAATTCATACTTGTCATTATAAAGTCCTAATTTACACTCAGCAAGTCTTATTGCTAAGCTGGTTAGTTTTTTAGGAAAGAGAGACGAGGGGAAAAGAAACTACTATTTTCCTCTATTCTCTCTCTCTCTCCAACAAACTAATCAGCTTAGCAATAAGACTTGCTTAGTGTAAATTAGGACAAAGGGTGGGCGAATTTGAGGTTAGGAAGCAAATTGGCTGTCAAATGATGAAATGTCAAGAAGTGAGCTTACATACTTTGACATTTATTTAGTAAAAAGTTGGGAAATTTTAACCATGGAACGGTACAGTCGTGAATAAAGAATTTTCATTGTGAATTATTATTATTATTGATAATTAGACTTGTGTTCAACAGTTCGGTCAAAAGCGCCAATGTAAATTAAATGGGTTGGAAACAACTTTTGTTTCGAACACTCTCAAACTATGTGGTTCAAAATGAGCTGTTCGACACAAGTCTAGTGATTATACCCATTAGGCGTTTATGTAAACAAACAAAATTCTCGCATATGGGGCCCACTAAATCCACAAAAGGTCCTCGAAAAACTATTACATCTAAATAGAGTGCCCGTATGGTGCGGTTTGTGTTCAGAAGGCATAATCGGCCCATATTTTTTTTCGAAAATGAGCAAGGAAGCGCCGTCACCGTGAATCGTCTGCGCTACTAAACCATAATCACTGATTTCTTGTGGCCACAATTGACCGATGCTGACATCACTGACCTTTGGTTTCAGCAAGATGGCGCCACAAGCTACACCGCCGGCCAAACAATTCAGTTATTACATGAGAAATTTCCCGGTCGTGTAATTTCTCGATTTGGCAAATGTCAATTGGCCGCCTCGTTCTTGTGATTTAACGCCGCTGAATTATTTTGGGGCCATTTGAAAGACCGGGCAAAATGTGGTTAAAAGTTTTGTGAAAAGAGCGAACGTCTGCCAACGTGGTAGTGGTGGACATTTTCCCGACATCATATTCCATTATTAATTCCCATATTTCTACTTTCAATTATTATCAATAAAACTGAATTAAAAAAAAAAAAGTGTGTTTTTAGGCCAATTTAATTTGTAATCCTAAATTTGCCCACGCTTTGTCACCTCACGCCAGGTGAGCAGATACATCGTCAGAAAAACCATGCAACCAAGTATTTTAGAATTATGTGGGAATATAAAATACATAACTAAGGAAATATTTTGACAACCTTTATATAACCTAATAGTGCTCAAGTCAATTTGAAATTTCCACAATGTAGTTACTGCGGTGCAGTGTTTTTTTAAATGTTCAACTTTGAATTAAAATGATGGTCTAAGGTAAAATGCACTTTGAAATAAGAAAGCAAATACATATAAGCAAAAAAAAAAATAATATATTTAAAAAAAAAAAAAATAATAATTAGCGCGTTCATAAGACGTCGCTGTTTAGCTCAACTGCTGTAAAACTGTTGCCAACTGCTTCATGCTTGATATACTTCAAAATAAACAGCTGATGAAAGTAAACAATTGATTTTGATTGATTGATTGAATTTTTTTCTTTCAAAATTCAAGAATATTACACAATTATTTTTGGTCCCTGGTAATAACTACTCGTTTTCAATTCGTTTATGCTCGTTTTGCACTCTTTTAAAATTTGTGCTTACGAGTTTTAAAATAAAACTCGTGAGTACAAATTTTAAAGCGAGCGAGTTAATAAAAATTGTGCTCGCTAGTCGAGCACAAAAGGAGAACAAATTTTAAAACGAGCGAGTTAATAAAAATTGTGTTCGCGAGCCGAATTTTTCCCAACCCTGAGTAAGAAGTAATATGGCAAATGTCAAAATATATGGGAAATTACTTAATTTCAAAATGATTTCGACTGAAATCACGAAATTACTTAATTTGGCATCAGCCTGAATGAGCTATTAAGAGAATTAATTAGTTTAGCTAAAAAGTATGGACATTAGAGAATTTTTAATGCAGTCTAGGAATTTTTCATTTTAATTTTGAAACTTTAAAGGTATTCATTTCAGATTTTTTTGGTTGGAAAAATGGAAAAATGTAATTTTTCTTACAACAAACACAGGTAAAATAATTCACCAAAAGTTGAAATTTTAAATTCAACTTTTGGTGGAATTTTTTTTCCTGTGTTTGTTGTAAAAAAAATTACATTTTTCCATTTTTCCAACAGAAAAAAACTGAAATAAATACCTTTTTTATAAAATAAATATTCTGTGCTTGTGCAATAAAACAAAGAACACTGTAATAAAATTATAAACCAGGGCCAATAGTATTTATATTTCAGCGCTAAGCCGCCGCCACGGTGTTCAAAAAATCTTTAAACGTTATAGTGAATTAAATATGTATGTAATATATAATAGACAACATAATAAAAATACATATACATACAAACATATCTTTACGTTAATACAGAAAGGCCTTAACTCATTATTTGTTTGAAATCGAAATTTTTTAATTTCTCTATACATTAGATGTTTTTCTATCGAAATATACAAAAAAACTCGAATTAAAAAAAAATGAGTTAGGGCCTTTCTATATGAAGTAACGATATGATGTAATGAAATTAGTATTTTACTTTTATTTCTATATATCGTTACTTGAACAAAACGGCGTTGCATTAGAGTGTAAACGGCATAGCTATAATCGATCAGCTGTTCACGCTGAGCAGAACATGATGACTTTAGGTAGTGAAAAAATTTCATGATTTCAAAAAAGGCAGCCAATTAGCAACTGTTGAGTGGAGTTTAACTGCTCAACTATGCATTTCTCAGACAAATTCTCAACGGTTGCCCAACAGTTAGGTAGAGAAACAAGTCGATCGGCTCGAAGCCGACGGCGCGTCGCCGCCGATAATTTTTTTATTTATCACGCTGACGCCGATTGTATCGGCTCGCAGCGGCTCAAAAACATTCTCTCGGCACGCCACCGCCGGTCACGAAACTACTGCGCCGCCACAGCCGGCAATTTTGCCTCGATTTGTTTCTCTGCAGTTAGGTGTTACACTGAAAGAATTTTCGGCAGAAATTCTATGAACTTCGACATTAATCTAATGAAAAATTCATTAAAATTCAACCAACGTTACGCTTCGTTGGATTAATGAAACCAGTTTCGTTGAAATTATTTTATTGAAAACTTCATCAAATTTATTTAACAGTGTAATTAATGCAGTGCTATAACTTCATCGAAACAATAAAATAATTGCATGAAAAGAATGAAATAACTTAAATATAAAGGGGTTTCTTAATAATTAGAAAATATTGTTGTCATAAATCCAGTAAAATATTCTTACGAAACTAGAATACTAAGGAAGCAATTCCAATGAAATTCTTTCACAATATTCATGAAATTTTAATTGGATTTGTGAAATTATCATTAGATTTGTGAAAAAATTTTAATGAAATTGTTTCATTGGACTTATGAAGCAAAATTCTTTCGCTGTATGAAGGCACCAATATTCTAAAGCTTAAGCACAAGTCCAATCATTAAAATATTGCTCTAGGATATTAATTAAATTGCATTTTAATTTGCCAAAAAACTCAATCCTATAAAAAATAGTTGTATTAAAATTGTTGCTTGGAAACTTTTTTATCTACTGATAAGAACTGATAATTGCCTGGCATTAATTTTAAGAATATTATTGGAAATTGCTTATCCAATTTGCTTTTGTTTACTGCAAACGAAAATTGTTTCATGCAACAAATTTCATATAATAACTCATTATATAAGTCTAGTCTAAGATTATTGTCACAAAGTTACTTTTGAGAATTAATTTCAACTCTAATATTTATCTTTTATCTATTTCTTTGCAGGTAAGTTCTGTTTTAATATTTCATGCAAAATATTTATCCCTAACAACAGCAAGTAAGTCCTTAATATAAAATAAGACATTAAAAATGAGTCATCTTCTCTGCAGGAAATGAAGAAGTAATTAGATCCTTTTTTTCCCCCAATACGCATTTAAGAGGTTGTTTAGCGAAACGTTAAATAAATATTTGAGTTAATTTTTTTCCGGAAATTGAAAACCATTGACACATTTATGTCAAAAACTGTTCCTAAATTGAATTCTTTGCTTGTCCTACGCAAATAAAATTTCCTCAAAATGAAGTAATCAAAAGACAATTTTACGAGTTTTTGTCTTTAGTTTTATTACCGTGACTCACTTAGAAAAGGTTTAGTTGTAATTAAAGAGACTCCATAGTGTCTAGTCATTTTTTTGGGACTAAAGTGTAGATATTATTTTTCATTTATTAACATAAATATCCTTACAATATGTACATATGTATGTATTTACCTGTCTGTCTTATCGTCTGTCTGGCTGCATATTTGTATTGTTTCCTTGGCTGGCCTGCCTTCAGCTCTTAAAATTTATGATAAATTTTATGCAAAACAAATTACATTAGTCCCCTGTTCACAAAAAGAAATTTGGCCAACTCTTTGCAAAATGTTTTTTTTTTCTTTCCAGAGATTTGAATTGTGTTATTTATATTTTTTTTATCAAACATAGACCGTCTGCCATTCAGCCAGCATATCAGCCAAACATAAGACTCTGTCTCTAGTCGTAGCGATTTTGCATGTGTGCTTGCAGGCCCGTCTGATTGCTTGCTTAAAAGTAATGACGGGCTTGTGAGTAAGATTTCGTTCTCCTTCGTTCATGCACACTCATGAGTAAAAAAAATTACCAAGATATTTAAATCAAATCAGTCAAAAAAATATTTCAAACACTTTTTACGACGAGTGACTGTCAAGAAAAACTACTACTATTTCAGAATTTAGTTTCCAGTCACGAATGTCAAAATTTTTGAAAATTTCCCTTTAAGAAACCATCATTAAAAAATGAAATGCGTGATTCATATCTCTCACGTGAGTGATATTTACCCATCACTTGTTTATTTCAAATACGATTTTGATATCCTGCTGCCAGCAACGAGCCGCTTCAAATGTTATTTTATAATTTGCGACTTGTTTTTAGCGGTCTCCAGTCACGCGACAATCACTAAATGGTACTATTATACTCACTGCAACTAAAATCGTTTTTTATATTACACCAGTGTATTCCGATACACTAGACGGAAGAAAGAAAATAATAGTCCACTGCCATTTATATATCAAAAGTTATGGTTGGCTTTGCAGTGCTCTACACTCACGTTAAGCAAGCCACAGACCTTGCGACCGTTGGTACAACATGAGCAGCTTGTGTATGAGATTGTAAAGTGTGTGGGGTCGTCGTATGAAGTTGTGTCTCGGTTGTATAATGATTAAATTTTTTTGGCATATTGTATAGACAGTTTGTAAGATTTAGGAGTTTGTTATACAACTTCATTTCATTTTGTTCTTATTTTCGTTGTGGTCATATAAAATACGTAACGAACGAATACAAATTTGCGTCTAAAATGCAGAATTCAACAGAAATAAGTGATTTTATTGAATTGTATAAAAATATGTTATTTACTTTTGTTTATGCACCGAAACTTTTGACAAAAGGTCATTAAATACTTCTTCTGTCACCCACTTGTAATTTTTATAGTCCTTTGCCTCACTTTTTTTAATATTTTCAAACGTTTGTTGTTAGAATACCTACGTTTCTTTTTCTATAAACCACTTCTTTAACCAAATTCCTTTTTTACGTTCTTCTTCTTATTATTTTTTTTTCACCAAAAAAATGTTCCAACCGATGTCATGTTTACCCCAAAAAAAATTTAAGAAATGTTGCTAATGCTAATGTTGTACAAGTTGTTGTATAGTTTGTGCCCATATCGAGCGTGTTGTACCATCGGTCGCAAGGTCTTTACAATCATTCAGAATTACATTTGTACATTTAACATTAAAAACTTGCTCACAACAACGCGTAATCAAGCGTGACTCATATAAGTCATGTGAGTGATACCCATTTATCTTCTCTTCATTTAAAACAAGAGCCACTTTCTATATTTATGATTTGATCATCTCTTTCGAAACTTTCGTTTTGAATTTGTGAATTTGTGACGTGTTTTTCAGGACACGGGACAATCTCTAAATACACTGATCTGCACTCAAATTGTCATTTACATGAGAATACATATATAATATATATATATATATATATGCTAAGCTGATTACTTTTTTAAGAGAGAGAGAGAGACAAATGAAAAAGAAATGTATCTGTTCCCCTCGTCTCTTTCTCCCACAAACTAATCAGCTTAGCAATAAGACTTACATAGTGTAAATTAGGACTAACTATGTACTCGTATGTTCATGCACCAAATCACAAATATTACTTCCAAAATAGACTGGTCTCTCTAATATGTATGTATATTTCACCATAACTCAATAACCTTATATCTATCCGTATACCAACATAAACTTTGGAATGCTCAGTGGGATCGCTTTCCTCCCACAATGCCCTTGGTGGCATTGTGATATTGAATCTCCTCATACAAAAAAGTAATATGAATGATTTTGTAATATTAATTAAAATATTTGTAATATCAATTAAAAAATTAACTAAATTTTCACCTATAAACAATTTGATAATATTATTTAAATTTTTCCACTCAAATTAATAAATGCAATTAAAAATTTAATTGAATCAATTAATATTTTAATTGATAATATTAATTGGTGAATACTTTTTTTCTGTGCTGTCAAAGCTCAGTTCACAACAGTATACCCTTTCACTAGGCATTTCTAGCAGCACTATGCTGGCTGGCGTTAGCTGAAATTGTTAGCACATTGACTACAAAATCAAAGGTCCTGGGTTCAAGCCCGGTATCCGACAGTCATTATATAATAATACCATAAATTTTTCTGGTGTGCAGTAGGAAAAGTTCTAGTGATGAAAACATAGACACAACACCCGCTTCAGCGGATTCTAATCATAATGTGCAATCACTATTCTTTCCTATCCCTTCCCTATCACCCTCTCTCACTGGGTTCTCTTCAACTCGCAGGTAGCACAAAGTGAGCTGGACTCTAAATTTCACCCTTCCTAACCTAAACTATTTATGCTGGGCATTGCACTCAGGACCGACGAGTGCCCGTTGTCGACACAACGAACGGATTCCAGATATGAAGCTCTCTCAAGAATTTTGTTCATTCACGCTGTACCACTTCGATAGTTTTGGAAGGAAAAATCACTCACAATCCTACGTGATTACGTTTGATCATGCGTGACTCATGGCAGTCACGCATGTGATAAGCACCTATTGTTGAGCCATTCATGTTTGCTGCTTGCTTTATCTGTTGTTGTAATTGTTGTCTCACTTAAAACACTTACAACATGACGCGCCTAATGATCTTTTAACCTATAATATTTTAGTGTTTGTTTGAAGTTTGTTTCTGCTGTTGTAATGAATCTGTTTTGCTTTCTTTACTTTACGCACGAAATGAAAATTTTCATTCAAATCTGCAACATGCACCACTCACTATCCTCAATGCCTCAATGCACTTAACAAAGTCTACATTACGATCTAATAAAATGTCTTATAAAGGGTGTTTTTTTTTAGAGGTATAGAACTTCGAATTGAAATAAAACACAAGAAAATCGTTTTAATGTCCATCAATTTGGCTTTATTGGAAGGATAATTTTATGCCATTAATGTTTAAATATGATTTCGGGCATGTGGCCGCCGCGGCTGGCTCGAATAAAGCCAATTCTACAGGTCCAATTTTCAACCACTTTTTCGAGCATATGGGGCCGTATGTTGGCAATAACGCCACGAATGTTGGCTTCCAAGTCCCCTAACGTTTCTGGTTTGTTGGCGTAGACGAGCGACTTCACATATCCCCAAAGAAAATAATCCAATGGTGTCAAATCACACGATCTTGGTGGCCAATTGACAGGTCCATTCCGCGAAATTATGCTCTCATCGAATGTTTCCTTCAATAAATCGATTGTGACGTGCGCTGTGTGGCATGTAGCGCCGTCTTGTTGGAACCACAACTCATCCACATTCAAAATCTTCCATAAAGTTGATGGACAAAGCTCCAATTGCTGTGCACGGTGGCGAATCGATTCATTCGGGTCCTCTTCAACACTTTGCTCTACAGCGGCAATTGTTTCTTCGGTGCGCACTGTTCGACGTCTCTGCGGATGCGTATTATCACATAGAGTAAACGTAGTGCGAAAACGATCCATGGTTAACCGAATTAATTGCTCTGATGGACGATTATGTCGACCATAAAATGGACGGAGCTTGCGGTAAACTTCGCGAACTGAACCATTATTTTCGAAATAAATTTGCACGATTTGCAAGCGTTGTTCTTTTGTCAACCTGTTCATGATGAAATGGCAAACCAAACTAAATATTAATCACTTGACAGCTGATAAAATGGCCGCCAGTTAAAAAAGTGATGCCAACTTAAAGTTCTATACCTCAATAAAAAACACCCATATATATGAAAAGAAAATATACTATATATGTATTTTACAGTGGGATACACATACTTTTTGGTAACTGTTGGGCACAGTGCATTAAATCCAAATTTTCCATGCTCGGTCTATGATTTTCGAGACATTCTCTCGTCTACCACATCAAACTCTCGTTAAAGCAAGCACGCCTTGCAAAAGTGATCTTTCATCTCTTTTAATTAGACGCTCATTCATATTTCCGTCTGTTAAAGGTGAAAGTGATTTATTGTCGTTTTGTTGTTGTCATTGCTGTATTTTGTGGTCATGTTGTTGTTGTTGCATTAGTACAGTGTTGTAATGTGCATATACATATATTAACAGATTTGTCCCCTTTTGAACGTGCATAACGTCCGTGCACACAGCGTCCGTCTGTTTGTTTGTGCTTGTAATTGTAAATCTGCAACTTCCACATGAAAACGATGCCTCATAGATGCACACATGTTTTTATTTAGCTACACCGCTTGTGTGTTTAAAACGTATGTAGATGTACATATATAAGTACGTTCATGGAAAAACAAATAAATAATTTAATTTCTTTGCAATTTTTGTTTTGTGAAAATAAAAAGTGAAGTGAGACCTCATCTCGCAATTATTGTTTGCAGATCATAAATATTGACTTTTAGACCAAACAGTGAGTGTAGAAATCTTGTATACAACACTCGTGAACATTTTGTTGGTAGTTTTTCAGTTTGTGACTTGAATAAAGGTTTTTCGGTTTTTCTTAGTTTGCCAAAGTAATTGTTATTACTATTATTGTTTTTTTTTTCAACTGATGTATTTCTAGAAAAAAGAAAAAGGCCTGAAGACCTGTTGTTTATTTGAAATATGTACATATTCGATTCAATACTATTTGCCGTTTTATGTTTATTATAAAACTTCTTAATGCTCTTATAGGGTTTACCAATAAGGAAGAAATGATGTTGAATTATGGATCAAAGAAAGCCTATTAAATGAGCCTATTTCAGACAAAGCATAGAGTTAAAGTTTTTAAAGGTTTTGCTATATAGAATCTATATATCTATAGAATTTTTAGCATTAGCTTTGACTTTACCTTGTTTTTTGGAAGCATAGCATTCGTCTATGATAATTTCAATAAATCAAATCTCCACAAGAAAAAGTCGGGTATGAATCAAATCCCATGCCCTTGGTGGGAAAATCACTTTACTCCTCTCCGTGGTACTCACATTTTTTAAGAGCTTAATATTGGGCCTGTTCGGAAATGCATCACTGCGCTGCATCTGATCGTGCGTTCGTGCGTTCTGAAAATCATCAGATGGCAACACTTCAAAAGTGATGAGTTCTAAAATGCATCACTGATGTATATGATGCGCAAAGTAACATCAAAAACTAATCACAAAAATTGCTGATGCAATAGATGAGTAAATATTTGATTTGTTATTTATTTGTTTTTTTTTTGTTAATTTTTGTTTCTTATAATTTTTTTTCTAATATTATTTTTAATTATACTTTCAACTCATTTTTGCATTCATCCAAGTCAAAAAATATGTTAATTATTAATTTTCCACTTTTAATGTTCTCGCGTTCGAAATTGTAATCAAATGAACTTTTTTGTCTGCGCATCTGCATCAGTTCTTTTGTATCAGCTGCGCAAAGTACTCACACAGGCGCATCAGATGCAGCGCATAGATGCATTTCCGAACAGGCCCATTGTTAGGTAAAGTTGCGTCTGAGATGTCTAGAGTGGTAAACCGTTCCAGTTGTTTTGGACAAGTCGCGGCCGTTTGCGATCTGATGCTTCATAGTGTCCAACCTAAGTTAGAGCGTCTAGCGTTGCTTTAACAGCAGGGTACGTATTTTCAGTACATTTAAGTAATATCCCTTTTACACACGGAAAGTTTACTTTGCAAAGTCTTAATTCAGCTGTGTGAAAGAAGAGGGAGCAATACTATCTCTTTCTGTCTTTCTCGCAGCTGAATTAAGACTTTGCAAAGTAAACTTTCCTTGTTTAAAAGGAATAAAATATTTTATACGTTTAAATGTACGGAAAATACGTACCCTGCTGCCGCTACGCTTGACGCTTTAATTTAGGTTAGATTGTTAAGGTGTATCAGAAATGATTCCCCCTATAGTGAACATTCTTTACCACGAAATATTATCACTTTTTCCCAAATTGCAATCGTGAATAATTTTTTACATAGAAATGTCTTCCCTTTTTTAATTTCCCTTATCGTGAATAATATTTTTCATAAGGATTTATTCACTTTTCCCTTGGTTTTGTTCATTTTATTTTTGAAAGCGAACTGAACTAATACATGGCATAATTTCAATATTTTTCTTCCAATTAAATATTATAAGTTATAAAAATTTATATAAATAAACTTCACGATTCTTAACAATAATTCCCTGCAACACCTATTTGGATGGAGAATGAACACCTTGTTTACATATAAGCTCAGTTCACAGTCTTAATTAATATATTATTCCAAATGAGATTAGAAGTCTAAAAAAGATAAGTCGCAAGTAATTTTGCTATAACTTCCTGAAAAATCATACAAATTAATTAAGATTTTGACCAGGGGTACTTTCGACTATGCAGATTACAGAGGTACCATTAACTCAAAATTAGCTTAACTCGACTTAAGCACTTTTTCCTTTTCCCCACATATATTTATATATGTTGATGCTCACCACTTTACAATTCTTGGTGGTGAGAATCAATATACTATAGCATTTTGCACATGCTACGATGCAAGACTATTTGCACAAGATTGTGAATTGGGTTATAGCAAATTTTATGGCGGTGGTATAACAAAGATTTTTTTCCACTGCACCTACAATATTTGCAAATACAACTTTACACTGAAAATATTTAATTTTAAGCCCAAAATTTTTGTATTTGTTACTACTAAATTTAAATTTGTTTGATTTTCTGTTAATTTTTAAGCTTTACAAATCTTTCTTCCGTTTTTTACATTCACTACGCATTGATAGCGGGAAGAAACGTTCTCATGAAATTCACGATAGCAAATTTCCCTTCATGGTGAATGAAAATTTCAAGGGAACAAAAATTGCCCATTTTATTGACGATAAAGGGGAGTTTTTACTTTCCCCTCTCTTATGAACTAGCTGATTTGTTTTTGTAAGATTAGTTACACGCCAGCGTTGCCACTTAAGAATTTTTGCTGCTAAATTTGGCACATTTTGTATTGATTTAAGCGCAATTTTTTTTCATCTGTTTTGTAAGAACTCTAATTATCTTTTCAATAATGCACGGTTTCCCTTCTTACAAAATTTTTCTGAAATATTATTTGAAAAAAAGAAGTCTCTAAAAATATGTATATATGTATGTATGTATGTATGTATGTACTTAATCTCTAGTAGTTTTCAAACACTACTAAATTTTCCTTAAAATCAGCTCCGACAACTTATAAATGGAACTGAACTTGTGACCATGAATTATATTCGCATAAAGAAAGAAGGCGATTTGTTGCAAATCTCCATAAATAGTTAAATTAAATACAATTCATTGGCTTCGAAAGTGACTTTAAGCGCAATATACATATAATCCACAAGTGTGTATAAATTTTATTATTTTTTTTAATTTTTTATATTTGCTCCTTTTTAAATCTTGTTTATGGTTTGTAATGTTTGGACTTCATAAGGATTAGCGAACATCAGAAGACTTGCATTGTATACAGACAGGGTGGTACAAATACAAAAATCTTTTATATATTGAAAGGGTGTTATTGATGTTGTATGAAGTAGTATTCTTGCTGACGAATAAAAAAAATATGAGACTCATCAAACTGAGGTGAGTTGCGAACGGCATGTATGTAATCTCTTAACTTTTTCTCACAAGTTACAGAAACGAGTTATCCGTTCGATAAGAAAATTTTTGTTTAAAAAACTTACAGTATTTTTATTACTTATTTACTATACACCCGTTTCAATACGGGCAAGCCGGGACAAATGGTATTGCGGCAATGTCTTGAATGTGCGTAAAAATTTACACAACATTTTGTTGCTGATGATGATAAATGTTGCAACAAGCAATGTCGTAGTTGCATGAAGAAAATTGCAAATATTTTTTAAAATAATTTTTTTGCACTTTCGCTTTTTTTATTTTGTAACTGATGGTGTGGTCTTGCGAGGGTTGGTAATACAAAATATCAAAATTCACATAAGAGTGCATAAGGCAAGTATAATTCCCGACATTTTCTTCCATAATTATTCCATCATCTAAAATTTGAAAATAATTATTTCTAACGATTCTTTTTTTTTTTTAATATACTCGTACATATAAACGCATCTTCCCTCGTTTAATTCAATTGCAAATATAAGAGGAAAATAGTGCAATATCCATCGTCTTACTGAATTTGTATTTCATTGACTGTTACATAGTTAAGAGTTTGCAACGCTGTTGTCTTTGTTTGTTTTCGTTGATCCGTTGTTAACTGTGGCATTTATCATCATGATGTTGCACTGTATGTTTTTTGTTGTTGTTTGTTTAGGTCTTGCATCTTTTTAATTCGCATGCATGTGTTTGTTTTACATATGGATGTGCAGCACTCTCAACAAGAAGACACTGAACATATAACATTTTTTTTTTCATTTTGATCGGTGCGTCTTAAAACGATCAGCATAGTTGCTTATGTTTCTTTTTCGCAATCCGCATCCAAAGAAAAATGCTTTATTTAAACAAAAATTCGTTGCATTTAATTGCCTTTGGCATTACAACATTTAATTGTACAAACAGTGCGCGAAAGAAGTAAATATAAATAAAAAATAAGTGGCCTTGTGTCATAAAGAAAAATATTTTGAAAAGCAATGATAAATAACACCATGTGACTAAACACTACTATATATCTACACATCAATTAATCTAGAGACAAAACCTAGTCAAACTGCGTACTTGGGTCTTCAGTTCTCCCAAAACAAAAATAAAAAAGGAGAGAGGTGTTTAAGAGCTTAAACACGATGATTTTGAGATTTTTTACCATACATTGACTTGTTTTGTTAAACATCTCAAATGAAGTGTTTTGTTAAACATCTCAAATGAAGTATTTAAGATTTAAACACTTCCTTAAACACTTAAATAGAGTATGTTCAGTCCGTTTTTTGATAACTCTGGCACCTTTGTTTTATTATTAAATGGCGGCACCTGATAAATTATTTGGTAAGCAAGTAATTACTTAAAAAATACTCAATTATTTACAAAAACATAAAATAGAAAACTCGTCTTAAACATAATTGTGAAAATGTCGTCGTTTGGTTTCTGGTTTGCTGCAGACATAATGTATTTTGAATATACTGTGCCGCAAGGCAGAAACCAGCTGACGATGTATTTAACATGCTTAAAAACATAAGTGTGAACATAGTATAAAACAAACTTAATGTGTTAAATACAATGCAATAAAATTATATTATATGATGATGTCAAATTCGCCGAAAATATTTCAAAATGTTTCCATTTATAACCCATTATTATCTTTTCTAGCGGAGCACGATTAAATGAATATATTGCTTGTTGCCGGCGGCGGCTGTTATTCGTCTTTCAGTCGATCGGCAATGTTCTCTGGCTTGTGGTTATTTGCAAAAAAAATAATACAAAAACAAACTGAGCGATGTTTCTCATTGTTGTTGTTTTGTTTTTTTTCACTCATTTCAAAGAACGAAGCAAAACAAATTCAAACAATTTGTTTCGTTTATTTTCGTACGCTGCTTTTAAGTACAAAGAAATCAAAACAAAAATAAATTTATAATTGTAATAGTGTCGATTAATTTTGTTACGAAAATTATTTTCTAACCCCTGTATCTCGCCATAAATAGCAATAGCTATAAAAATTTGCTTTATAAATATATCCCTCACTCAGAAAAATTTCAACTTAAAATCTACGTAAACAAGGTTTATTTAACCTTTTTCGGCAAGGATTTTGCTTCATGTGCGTTTCATGTTAATCTAACATGATTTATACACAGAGAAAACAGTACCTACTAAATACCTCATAAAATATAACAATATTAATATGAAATCTCTATGGTTTTTTTCAATAAGGAAATCTTATTAATATCATAAAGAAAACCTTTTTGAAAAAATCAAGAAGAAATCTTGTAGTTTTTATGAGGCTATCTTATTGATTTTTTCAATAAAAAAATAAAAAAAAAATTGCGTCTTTATTCTCTGTACTTATGTATTTTCATTTAAATTCTATACCATATACATATGTATGTATGTAGTGTGTTGTAGATGTTATTTATTTATACATACATACATACACATTAGGTTATATTCTTAACTAACTTACTCACCAAGTATTGAACCAGCTAACTTCTACCTGATAGACAAGCACTCTACTCTACTCTAGGAACCTAATAAAATCAAGAAGAAAACCTTATTGAAAAAATCAATAAGACCACCTAATAAAATCAAGAAGAAAACCTTTTTAAAAAAATTAATAAGGCAACCTAATAAAATAAATAAGAAATCCCTATAGTTTACAATTTATAAGAAAACCTAATAGAATCAAGAAGTTGTTCTATATGGATTGCTTTTTTGGTGCCAAAAATAACGGAAATTGAATAAAAAAAATTGTGAATAATATTTCTTCTTGATTTTATGTGGTTTTCTTCTTGATAAAATTAATAAGACGTAACACATAAAAGCAATAAGGAATCTCTTCGCTTCTTTCTGCTGGGATACCCCTTAGCCTAAAAACGGTTCATAGAGAAAATCTTCTTTGTGTAGCAACATTATTTATCCTATTGAAATAACTTTATTTCATGTTGATTTAACATTCCCGTACTGTTAAATTAAAATGAAGAATCACGTTGAATGAAAGTTATTACTAGTTGAAACAACATGAATTTAATTTAATTTAGTGATTGATTTTATTAATTATTTAACTTACGTGTATATATTGGAACAGGCATCACAAAAATGTATACAAACATAATTGGCTTACAAGGCCAATATTTGAACTCGGAACTAATTACGTGGTAGCCAGAGCGCTTACCGTTGCAGCCACAACAACCTTAAATATTCTTTAGATGCACGCCAGATATGTACCATCATGATTTCAACTTTAATTCAACATGATTTCAAATCAAAATTTTTGCATGGTGATTTTACATTGGTATTTTATTCTGTACGAGTATGTGCTCTATGTCCTTGAAAGTTTTCATTAAAATATCTTTTAAAAATTATATGCTACATGATGTTAAGAGGGATAAAATCTCTTAGTTCGAAAACTGTGCTGGTTGCACAAAATTAATTTCTATAAAAATTTTATGTAGACAATTTGTTTGTAACAATCAACTATTGTTGATTATCGCGGTTTAGTAGTTGTTATATTATGTTCATCATTATGATGGAAAGTACAAAATTTGGGAATGGAATATGTGGCGCATTATATGTATATATTTCGATCCAGAAATCACTGTAAACGATAATGCGTTTCATTACTTCCTTATTTCACTGTACCCATATAAGGGCATATTCATACGCTTTTTTGTACTAAATACCTACATACGAATATTTTACTTACATACATACATACATAAGTTTATTATAAAGTTAATAACATTGTATTTTTGATTGGAATATTTTCTCAAGGAAGGAGTGTTTATTTTTATATATTTTTTTTCTGTTTCGCCTCCTTAATCTTTTTTGCTGTTGCATATAATTTGCTGTTTATTTATTTAATTTTTTTTTGTTTGAATAAACCTTTTGCGTACTTTAATTTTTAATTAAAAAATTTTAATTTATTTTAATGATGAACCTATTTTTTCTTCCTTGAGTTATTTTTATTTTAAATTTATGTGCGGCCATGATTTGTGTGATTTACTTGAATCGTTGTATAAAGGTATATTTTTGGATTTAATGTGACATTTCTATGATGGCATTGAATCATTTATTTATTTTTGCTAAGAATATTATCCAAAGCTGTTAAAATATGGGAATAAGGAATTAAAACCTCCCTTTACAGCATGAGAACATAATTCATAAGGAGTGGCAACAAGACGAAACCTTTTTTGCGATTAAAACTTTATTTTTTTTTACGTTACTCCTATTCTTAAGTATAACTTGCCCTTTTGTTTTTAATGCGCGTGCGTATTTGGCTGGATTCCAAAGTGAAAATTATGTGTAATATTCAGTTTCAAATGATAAATGTTTTTTTAGCAAACTTATGCTCAAATGTTTTTCAATTTCAATTTGCTGAATTTGTTGAATTTATTGAATTTTAAGTATCTCATCTCACTTTAAATTTGATAATAATGCTTGATATCGCATTCAAATTCACTACTACAGGATTTGATTTACAGAGTAGGCCACCAGATTATGGCAATTGCTCCGTGCGATCCGCTATTTCGCTAGAAGTCAACACAGCTTCCCCAAAGAACTTGAATTATCCGAAGAGAAATTGCTCTGATATTTCAGCGAACGCTTAGAATAATCGAATCTGCACCTACACCTATAGTTTACTGCTGAGGGCTCTTAAGACCCAAATTTCCCATCAACTTTCCGTTGGTATTCGCATATCATTATTATCGATTAAAAATATAAGAAACCTGCTGTTTCAATTATCTGAATCCTGTCTTATCACAGGAAAAGCTTTTGGTCTGGTTGATTGGTTTGCTACATTGAAGGAATCAAGGAAAGGTTGCTTGCAGTGGTAGGGTCAGGAATGCGGCTCTAAGCCCCGCCCAACGCGCTGAGGTATCTCAAAAAGTCACCTTTTTGAAGTTCTGTGATATGAACTTCAGGGAAAATTAAACAAATATTTCCATATAAAAAGAGAGTAGCGTTGGATGAAGTAGTTAGCACGTTGACTACAAAACCGAAGGTCCTGGGTTCGAGCCCGGTCTCCGACATTCACTAAACTACACCACCACGCATTTTTCTGATGTGTATTAGTGTCCTTTGTATTAGTTGTTATTGGAAAAGTTTTAGTGATGCAAGCATAAGGCACTGGTAACTAAAACTAATGTTACTAATGTAACATAAGAGCGCCCTCCTTCTTCGGCATTGTGTAGCAGAATAATCGGCGAAGTAAAATAACCAATAAAATCGCTACTAAATACAACTTCAAAATTTAATACGCCTCATTTGACACCAGAGGCGCTGCAACACTGCATTATTAAATGAAAAGCGTGTTTAAAAGCAGAGTTGTAAAAAAATGAAGTATTGCTCTATCTCTTCCTTCAACTCCTGTCTTCTCTATCACTAGCCCTTCCCTATCACCGTATCTCACTATCTTCTCTTCAACTCACAGGTAGCACAAAGGGATCATTGCATTGGATCCAAGTGAGTTGGACTCTAAATTTCACACTTCCTTACCAGCAGCGTGCTAACCTAACCTAACCTTCCATATAAAAAAATTTTGGATTGTTTTTACATATCGAGTGTCGAAATTTGTACTCATCGCACTATAAGATTTGATTTAACCATTCGTAACTATCAGGAAATGGTACATCCAAGTCACTTGTATTTGATTCGGATGTATGGTTTGTTCTATAGTTCTCCTAGAATCATTATATGTCTTGTATTCCTTCTTAACTTCTGAAACCAAAACGTATATGGAGCGATATATCTTCTCGAACAGACGCCCGAGCTGTAAGTTCCTCAATTTTATTAATGTTTGAATATGAATTTGAGAATGTTCAGATGTTCGTTTGGTTCAGATGTAGCGTAATCTGGTTGTCCTGGTTCTAACACTTTTGCCAAAATGAGAGACCGTATCTCAACAATAATCCAGTAAATGTTGTCATGCGATTTATTCAAACAAGCTGATTTGGTCGTTTATGTGCTTAAAATAAAATCCAAAATGTCATAAATCGCAAGTTTTAGGCGATCAATTGGGTGGATCATTTGGAGAAATAACACGTATGCTAAATGTTTCCTTGATTAAGTCGAGTAATTGACACGCTGTATGAAATGCAGTGCCGTCCTGTTGGAAAACATGTTTTCAAATCTAATTGAAGCTGAACTATTAAGGCCAGCTGCATGAACTCAAAACCGGAATGAGATGCAATGGACGAAACAGGGAATAATCCAGGAACCGATATTTGTACAGACGTTTCGAAAACGGGTGACAGAACAGGAAGTATGCTGTATGAAAGAAGTCGAAATGTTAAAAAAATCTTTCGTCTGCCGAATCGGATGTTATGAAGGAAACAGGGAATAATCCAGGAACCAATATTTATATACAGACGGTTAGAAAAATGGTGACCAACAGGAAGTAGGCTCTATGACAGATGTCGAAACGTAAGCGATTTCTTTCGTCTGCCTTATCATAGCACAAATTTTTAGACTCGAGATTATGACCATTAAGGAAAGCATTATATGGTCATAGCAAATTGATAATAGGACGGCAGCTTTAATGAAATAGGAAGGTAACTCTCAAAACGTCTTTCAATGTGAAAATTATATAAACTCATGCACATACTGTACAGATCTACAGATAATATGGATACTCGGACATCAAGATATAACAGGAAATAAAGAGGATAATAGGCTCACCAAGATGGAAGAATCTTTTAACAACATCACACTGCAGAACGTCAGACCTTTTAAGAGACTCAAAACCGAACTAAATTAATGGGTGATTGGAGAATATGAGAGCGTTTGACAAAATGCTACTGTGGGAAGAGTAACCAAACCTCTATAGGAAAGTCCGATTCAGGAGAAATTAAAAGAGATTCTAAGATTGAATAGGCCAACACTCAGAAGGCTTGTTAGTACAATAATCGGCCACACAAAGATGAGTTCTTATTTACTGATACAGGAAGAGGACGACACATTAGAATACTGCCTGTGCCATTGGCCATGGTTTAGTCAGCTCAGGAGAAAAATTTTACATTTTCAACATAACGGAGTTGGAATGTCTTAGGAACTCTGGTTGGAGAGACCTAAGGAAATAATAGAACTGGCGTGACTGGGTTTTCTGTGCAGTTAGGTATAGTTGCGATACCCCGCATCATCGGTCAGAGCGCATAACCTGCTGGGTCAGGAAATAAAAGTAATCCTATATGGGATTGGGTGAACAAAGTTGCCCCTCTTTTCAAACTTATTAACTAATATAACGACTCTCAGTTGACGGTAACACTCTCGTTGGTCTTATTTTTTTTAGCGAAGTCAGTTAATAGAGCAACAGGCTCTATCATGGTAATAGAGCAACACGAACAGAGATAAATTAATACCTCTCGAGAAAGGTTACCTGAAAAACCTTTTTCACTTTATGATGTCACAAATGTAACAATAATAATAATTATTATACAAAAAAAAAACTTCCACAAAGACCAGCGAACTAAAAAATTTAATACAAAATGTCTTCCACGATGAATGATTCGAAAAGCTTCATGTCAAGTTGCTTTAATTTCTGTTGGAAAAGCTTATGTTATAAAAATTTTAAAGCCGAAAGTGGCAGGACCTTTTTACAAATCTATTTCTTATCATTTAGCTGCAAAACAAAACTGCCAGCTTGAATTATTATCAAAAGAATTGTGTTTATTAACTAAGAAATTGAAAATTATATTACACATGGAAAGGAGCTAAATAAAGTCTAGTCAAAAAGTTAAGTAGCCACACAAACCACATACGTATAGGAAGGAGTTGGGGCATACTTATACTGGTCATGCAACTGAATTTAATCATACGATCAAGATGAAGAAGATTGTGCGTCTGTTATGCGATATGTTTAGTAGGGTCAGTTGTGGTTGTAACTACCCAACATGGTACATACGTTAATGATTGTTGGTGGTGGTCATGTTGAGATGCAGAATAACTTGTTTATTAACTCACCAACCCTCAAACAACTCCCTGTTATTTTTCGTTATTTACAACATACTTGACTCATGCCAAGAAGTTGTTGAAAATACGAGTACAAGAAAATAATGGCATAAAAAAGCAGACATGCAGACAGGCTTCTTTGGTGTTTTAGGTAAATTAGGGTAATACCTAGAGAGAGAGAGAGAGAGAGGATTTAATAAAAAGGGATTTTAACTTTACAGTGTATTTCGTTTTCTTTACATATGTTAGATTGATTGGCTCGAGACACTCTTGAAGTTGTAGATGCAAAATAGCAAGTACTTCCTTGTATCCTCCTCTTCTTCTTAAGTCGTTCTGCTCATACGCTAGACTGTCGGATCTGTCATGCAATACCTTTCAAGTCGTGCTTAATGATGGTTTTTCAAAGAATCTTATAATCCTGCACAGAATTCGAGTAATTCTGTGCTTTTGTGCCGATTTCCATCTGGACTTCAAGTTTATATTTTTCACGTCGTCTATAGATATGATGGCCTAGGTAAATTCGCTCGTTTCGAAACCGCTCCTTACATACTTGACCGCCTTCTCGTTATCACAGGGATCACTATGTATGTAAGTATTTTTTGGGTTCAAGTTAGTTTGATACCATATGCAATCGCCCAAGCATTGCAGATCGCTTGCAGGATGGTCCCTTCGAATATACTTCGCCTCTGTCTGAATGCATTTCCTCCATAATCTTCTTGAAAATCGAACCCTGCAGTTTTGACGAGGTGGATATCCTTGTCCTTAAGGAAGTACCAGATTGGTTGAAAATGAGTGTTACTTTATCCATCGTCATCAATACGTGTAAACATTGGTACGTAATTGAGCAGGTTCTGTATATCCTCTTCTGAGAACGAAGACTATCCCCTACTGCCAATTACCTCTTGGTGAAATGACAGAGTGGATCAATAGAAATATCGCTTGGTTTTCCTTCTAGAGGGTCATTATGGGAAACACTAACCTCGATAGTTTACAAGGCTTGGCTCAACCTTACGAATTTTCCCGATGTACCATTAATCTCTTGCAATAATGACTGACGGATCAACAGACAGACAGTTGAGTAATTGTCAAAAAAATTGCTAGTTATACACCAAAAAAACCCGTCTCATGGACGGTTAAATTAAAGAGCATAAAATTTAATGAGATATATCTTCTAAACAATTGTTTCGTGAAATGCGCAGCGTTGCTCTAGTGTCTTAAATGTTTTATTCTAAACAACTATCACTGGCAGATACAATGTGAGCTTCGCAGATGCTTTGCAATATTAGAACTTGACTATTGCCAGTAAATGATCTTTAATCTCGTGTCTCATTCTTCCCTAACGTTTTCCTCCAAATATCAACTTTAGAGAGCATACAATGCTTTCTTTCCTTTGGTTCGGTCTTCCGGTTCCGATGACTACCCGGATATGTATCACACCTCCTCTATAAACTGTAGAGTATTGTCGTCGTCCAATATGGGCAGTGTAAAAATTTTAGTATTAAGTTTTCATAATAATAAAAATGCCATTGCTTTATTGCCACTTGAAAATGGTTCCCATTCTACTGTTCCCATTTATCAATAACTCGAACCTCGATAGTACTCGTACCCAAACAGATTCTGATATCATCTCTGGAATTTTAAACTTCAGAATTATTCATACCTCCGAATAGGGGTGGAAAACTATCGATGGCACTATCGATACTATCGATGGTTAATATTTTTTTTTACTATCGATGTTTTAATTCTGCCATCGATTAATACTTGAAAACAATCGATATTTTTAATCACTATCGATAGTAAATGATAAACCACTGAAACCAAAAAATGTAAGTGAATGAATGACGCTGATCTCACTTATTTTTTAACCCCAGACCAAAAAAAAAGGGGTGTTATACTTTTGTAGTGTGGATCTGTGCATCTGTGCATCTGTGTATCTGTGTGTCTGTCCGTGTCCACGTACAGCCCAAACGGCTGGACCGATTTTGATTTAGTTTTCTCTGTTTGAAAGATGACTTGATTGAGGTGGTTCTTAACCATGAAGAAAATCGGTCCAGCCGTTTAGAAGATGTCACATCTTTTCTAGATATATCGGGGGTTTTTAAAATTTTTAATTTTTGTTATTGTTATTGTTATTATCATACAATTATTTAAGTTTTGTTATTTATTGAACTGAAAAAAAATTTGATTTTATTTTGTTTTGTTTTGTTTAATAACAAAAATTAAAAATTTTAAAAACCCCGATATTGCTAGAAAAGATGATATCTTCTAAACGGCTGGACCGATTTTCTTAAACATAGTTAAGACCCTTCTCGATCAAGTCACCTTTTAGACAGAAAAAACTAAAATCAAAATCGGTCCAGCCGTTTGTGCTGTACGTGGACACGGACAGACACACAGATACACAGACACACACTACAAACTTATAACACCCCTTTTTTTTGGTCGGGATTTAAAAATATTTTGTTTTGAATTTTTAGTGCAAATAAATATGTACATTACAAGAGAACCATACAACTTCGATACTATCATGATAGTATCGTCGATATATCGATAGTTTTTCTAACTTTCGATAGTCTTGAATCGATATATCGATAACGTTTTTTAAACTATCGCAAATTTCTAGATAGTGACACTATCGATAGCTTTCCACCTCTACCTCTAACGCCGGGTAGTCGGAGTTAACTAAGTCTCAAGCCGAAGTTCCATACCATCCGTTCTTTGCATATGCGTGGTATGCGTTTCTGTACATTCTCTCCGATTCTAAATTCAAGTTACATGCAATACATCTTATGCGCAAGTATTTTTTTTGTTTTAATGCAAAAAGAGAAAAAATTTAAATTCACCACACGAACATTTGGCTATAAAAGAGAGCATGATGCATGCGACGGATACAAAAGTAGAAAGTAAACATACTTTATCAGTCCTATGCGTCTACACGTTCCTTGCGTTTTGTTCTGTAACTTGTCACATACAATTACCTTGATTCTACTTTTTGACACATGCCTACAACGCAACTACGCATTGAACGGATGGTATGGACTAGACTTGGGTCGAACTCGTTCAATAGTTAATTTTTGCCACAAACCAATGATCAAACGCATGTAATTTAAATAAGTTCGACCATTGGTTTGTGACAAAAATGAACTAGTGAACGAGTTCGACCCAAGTCTAGTATGGACCTTCAGCTTCAGTCTAATCGCAAGATCCATAAGGAATGAAATCCAACTTGCCGCTCACTGCTGGCCACCGAGAGTAATGTATTCGCGTATGTGTATTCATTTGTATAAAAAACTGATTGATGCTCGGCAATTTGGTGCTACTTTGGACAGCGGTGCCGTTGATATACATATACATGCTTTGATCTTAAATGATGAGCGAAATGTTTGCAGACATTGATCTATGAAAACAACAATGTCACAACATCAGAACAGTACACAGCGCTGTTCAACCATAATACTGATTAGCTATTATTTTGTTGCATATCTCCATGCTGGGCAATAACTCAGGAATATTTAAATTAAATTTTAATGCACACCGCCGACTTTAATTAATATTTAATACGGTTACATTGCTTTTCGTTCAAATCTTAGAATTAATGCAATTTAATTTTTTTAATTTATTCCACTCTACTTGAGTGGCGACATTTCACATATTTTAATCCCTTTTCTAAAAGCCTTTAAAAGCTCCCTCCCTAATGTCTATAAACTGGGCGGCTTTTGCTTAATAAACAATGGGAGAAAAAAAAGAAGTTTTTAAATTTTATAAAATGTTAAAAAATATACACAATCAAAATGATTGGTGGCAATTTGTAAGTAAAATGTTGGAAAGATAATAAAAAAGAAAACGAACAGGCCCAAACATCTGAAAACAGACATTGGCAAAAAAAAAAATCCAATGATTATGAAAACATTTTTCCTCTCACAGGTAACAAGATTTTTTTTTTTTAAATTCCATTTTTCTTACAATATGTGTCAGTTTGTTATGAAATATTTTTCAGTGATATGCATTTAACAACAACAACAACATCAAAAAATAATGGTAATATAAAATTTATGCCAAAACAGGATACTAAAAAAACATTATTATGTATTTCAATTTCAAGTCAATTGAACGCTAAGGCATTTGAAATTACATTAAAGTGTAATTAATGGCTAAAATATACAAAAAACGCATTCAAGAGAAAGACATATTTCCAGCGATGCCAACTATGTATTTATAACCCAAACGCGCTATACCCCTTCTCAAAACGCGCTAGAACGCACTAAGTTACAGCATTATCAACAATTTATAGTCAAAACGCGCTATTTTCGTACGCGCTAAATTAAATTTTAATAAAGGTCGATGTATGTATTAGTAAAGGGCCACTCAGACTATTATACTTTGTATTAATACATGTCAAAAATTCAAATAATACGTGCAAGTGCGATATTGTGAATGCAAAATGTCATAACGAATGGTAAATAATACGATAAAAATTTGACATCCCATAATACTTGACCATTTTTTGAAAATTTTCTAAACGATAATACTTTTCATCTGATCAGGGTTGCATTATTACAAAATCCAAACTAACAAGCCGTCTGTTCCGACGCCGATGCCGTGCCGTCGTTTATGTTATATGTCTTTGTATTAAAACGGATATAAATATTGAATGTGCTTATCGTATTGAATAATTTTTCGTGTAAGACATGTCTGAAAGTTAACGAAACTATCGTATTTTCTTTTTATTTATCTTATTTAAATCAACTACTTTAACCGCCGTCTATTTTCAGAGGCCGGCACGACCACAGCGTACATGAAACTGCCTTACCGCCAGAAGTCAAAGATTAATGTAGGCATGTTAATCCTCAACAGCTGTTTGCTTTATACTTGTGTTTTTAATGTAATATGAGGTGTGATGGTGTGAACATAAAATGTCAATTTACGTTAGATTTTTTGATAGTCGAAACAAATGTGTTTAGATTTCTTTTTCGTAAAGTGTGATGAAAGTCTTTATACATGTATAATAGGCTGAGTGGCCCTTAAATACGAGTACAATCAATTTTTTAGTAACTCTTTTTCAGATTATGCAATATTACTTCTTCGAAATTATATCCTAAATAACTAAAATCATTTAATACAGAATCAGTCTCGCCTTCAAAATATTCGAAATTCTTAAGGCCTGGCTCACGATGTCGACAAGAAATTTTCGTTCGCTTATTTATATTAAAAGCAAAAACAAAATAAGAAAATTTGTTTTTTTTTTCAATATAAATAAGCGAACGAAAATTTCTTGTCGACATCGTGAGCCAGGCCCTTAGTTTTGATTTTAATTTTATTTGTCAAACTTTGTAACAAGTTATCGGGTATGTTCTGTATTCCACGTGAAATTAAAGGTGTGAAATTGCCATAGAATTGTTGTTATAAATACATATTTCCAGCAACAATTCTATACCAATTCCACACCTTTTAATTTCACGTGGAATACAGAACATACCCGTATATAAATTGTCGAATAGTGTTGTGATTCAAATGCTTTTTGAAGTACATACAAAAAGAATAGATGCTTAATAAGTTTTATAAATTTTTTGGGTCACGAGTACGAGTACATATTTTTAACTGTGAAATTTCAAAATATTTGCCATTTACAATATTAAAATGCGTTTTTAATTCTAACCACAGTCAAGGGAATTTTATTTGCAACATCTGAATCATTAACGAATTTAAACAAAACGTTAAATTTTGTTAAATTTATACAAAAAAGTAAAAAGATATTGAACTCAAATGATATTTTTGACTTGAATCAAAACGCGCTAATTTAGCGCTATTTTTATTAAACGCGCTAAGACGAAAAAAAGCGCGTTTGGCATAGTTAAAACGCGCTAAAACTAGCGCGAAAGCCGCTAAATTAGCATCGCTGCATATTTCACTTGGTTTTTTGTTCATGTGCGCAATTTCCGCTAAATTAAATTCAAAAAATATTGTAATAATTAGAAATGAAAACTCGACTGGTTGCTGGCTGCATTATTATTTTATAAAAATTTTATAAAATAATTTCTCGTAATTTTTGCAGTTTCCTTTTTATGTTTTTTTTGCTTGTTTTAGTAACCACAAATAAAATTAACGTCTATTTAATTTATTTAAAATGTGCGTAAAACAGGAATTTTTTATTTTGCTGCAATGAAAATGAAATTGAATGTTTCTGCAACATGTTGCTAAAAGTCGTTAATAATTTGGCGGTTGAGTGTTTAACATCGAACTTGTTGTTTATGTTCGAGTGTAATATTGTGAGTTTTGTTATTGTTCGATCGCTGTCTAAGCAAATAAAAATGTTTAAAACACAGTGGGCCTGAGTAATTAAGTCGAGTGATGACTTAACAGATTAAATTGTACCTGTTTAACACATAACTGCATGTTAAGTTGTCTTATAGGCTAAAAACTTTATTGCTACACTAGTTAGTAAGTTGCACAAAAATGTCAAAATACAGGCAAATCTCGGTATAACGGACGATATAATGTCAGGCCCATTCGTTGTGCCGAAAAATTCGTTATATCGCAAAGTTTTTTTAAGTGTTATTTTAGTTATTATTATTGTAGACATGACACAATACAATAAAAGGAATGAGAACAATTTGTTTTCAAATAAGCTACCAAATATAAAGGCTTTTGGTTAATTTAATTATTATTTTTCGAACTGTATTTGTTTCTATATTCTTATAATTGAATTGAAGGCTAAAGTTCGTAACGCTTTTTAAGCCAAATTACATGTGATAATTATTAATGAACAAATAACATCAAAGTTAGTTGTAAATATTCTGACAACAACACATAGTTGAACGGAACAGCCAGCTGTTTTCGAAGGCCACTAAACCTTCCTCATCAGCGTTCTTCTGTGTTTTTGGTCAACTGTGTGTGGTGTCAGTTGATGTAGATGTCTGCCTTATATACGAAACTTTATTGCAAATGGAATATGTGAATTGGTTTGATTCATTGCATTTCAATTTGCTCATGTGTTTTGTAATGTAGGCTCAAAGTTACCATCTTCTATATATATACCATCTTCTATATGTATACCATCTTCTATATATATACAACAGTCTTACCATTGTCGTTTGTTGTTTACTAACTATGCACATGTTTGTTAATTTGCTTATTTTTGTTCTACTTAAGACAAACCTTTTTGGTTTGTTACTATTAAGTATATTTTTATTTTTGATTTTTGCCACAAGCCAATGACTATTAATTTTAGTTAATTTAATTATTATTTTTCGAACTGTATTTGTTTCTATATTCTTATAATTGAATAGGCTAAAGTTCGTAACGCTTTTTAAGCCAAATTATAGATTTTTTTCTAGACAAGTCGCTTGCTTGCATTGTGGAAACTAACGAATCTCGCTTAAACGAAACTCCGATATAACGAACGTCCAAAATTTTTACATTAATAATCTTATATAACGAATACTATCTTAATTTTATACTGGATTTAACGAATGATACGGAAAAAATCCCAAAATAAAAAACAAAAACTTCCTAGGAACATATTTCTAACATTTAGTTTTACTCTATATTGATAAAAGTTGTGCTCTGTATAACGAACGGCAAAAAATATTGAACAAAATCTACAGGAGCGATGTAAATGCAAAAAAAAATTTGATATCATTAACTTGTATCATTTGAAAATAAATTGCCTTCATTCATTTTATTGTATTGCATCATGTCTATAGTAATTAATAGTTAAAATAACACCGGGATTTGGCTGTTAATACATACATATGTACATGTAAAGGACACCTGGTGTTCAATCCGCCTTGGTCGTGATTTTATTTTGATTTTCTTTTTAATTTCTTTTTTTTTTTTTTTTTGCATGGAAGAAATGGATGGATCTTATTATTCTTCTATTAAATATTTTTTATACTTTTGAACCCGAACCTTGCTGAATTTTTCGGTTCAACGGCTTCGGGTTCAAAGTCTTTATATGTATGTGTTTTGGCTTTCACATCGTTTCAAATTCACGATTTCAAATTTTTAGCTTTTTTCGTTTTCACTTTTGACAAAAAAACTCGTATTCTTTTCACAAGACTATTAACAAGTGAAAAGAATACGAGTTTTTTTGCCAAAAGTGAAAACGAAAAAAGCTAAAAATTTGAAATCGTCCATTTAAAAATCGTTTTCATCTAAAATCGGATGCAAGAACACATACTATTCATTTTTATTTTCTAAATTTCAACCTAAACAGGCGTAGGATGAGCTTTAACATCCGATTTCACAAGAAAAAATGTGAAAACGATGTGAAAGCCAGAACACATACAATAAACTGGTTCGGGTTCGGTTGCAGTCCCTGATATAAATATATATATTATATTATATGTAATATATATAATATATGTATATATTTCTATTTATTTAGTACTTATATTTTGAGCTAATATTTCAAAAACAAAAGAATATATTTCCGATAATAGCTATTCACAATAGTAATTTCGTAGTTTCTTTTCGAAAACTTAGGGTTGTTACATCTTTTCAACCGCTAACATTTCGTAATACTGTTTTATCAAATTTGTTGTAAAAATTTCTCTTATCAACCGTACGTTACTGTTCATAATAAGCCTGTATGTCATTGAAAGAACTAGGGATGGGCAAATGAAAAAAATGTATCGATATATATCGTATCGATATTTTTGAGCAGTATCGATATATATTTTTTGAAAACATCGATATTTTGATGTATCGATATTTTTTGCATACAAATAGAAATAAAATATTTAACAAAAAAAGCATCATATAAATACATACAAACATACTCAGATCGCATTTATTTGTTTGATGTTTTATTTTTTTGCTTTAAAAATTAAATCAGTCAGTGCTGTCAGTAAATTAAAAAAAAAAATAATAACTACGTAAAAACTTTTCCCTACGAAAATCCCTGTGCAATTAATCATTTTAATTTAAAGAAACAGAAACTAGAAACATTTACACAAGTCGGCATATATATTTTGACAATTCAGGCGATTTTCTTCTCTTTTTTATTTACAATCCAATGCAACGAGAAAAAGATATTAAAACTGCTTGAATTAGTTAGAAATAACTATTGTATAATATTAGAAAATAAAACATTTTACAGATTTCAAATGTGTTTTGTTAATCTTTTTTGATTGAAACTAAAAATAGCACATATCAAAGACGTTAAGTAACCTACTGTAGCTCCTTAAGGCTTCATTAGTCTTTACTTTCTGTTGCCGCTCTGTTTGTAAATTTTATTAATAATTTTTTTTAAAACATTTTACAGATTTCAAATGTGTTTTGTTAATCTTTTTTGATTGAAACTAAAAATAGCACATATCAAAGACGTTAAGTGACCTACTGTAGCTCCTTAAGGCTTCATTAGTCTTTACTTTCTGTTGCCGCTCTGTTTGTAAATTTTAATAGTTACTTTTTCTCTAATAAATTATCAGCTGTTTCTAATCAGAACGGTCACTAAAGTGATAAGTTTTGCATCGTAAATTGTTATATTTCAGTACAATTTTATGTTTTTCTGGTAAAAATTAAATTTTTTAAATTCTTAAACCACAATCCCAATTTATTTCAAAATATTTTTATTTTATTTATGCTGTCACTTACAATTACTTAGTGCCGGTCCAGACTTGCAGTTTTTATTGCAGCAATTCTTGAATATGTGTGAGTGTTGAAATAGAAATATATACTCTTTGTATTCCTCTATCGCTCTTTTGCACTAAAAAATAAAAAGTTGCCGCAACAAAAACTGCAAGTCTTTTCACAATGTGAACGAAACAGAATTTCTATAAACAAAAGGACTCAGTTGAACAGAAAGTAAAAACTAATTCTGCCTTTAGGCTTAAACCCACACCAACCAAATTTCACATTTAGCTTAGTTAACAAATAAAAGTCACCTGACTTAGTGCGATCACCTTATAGTTGCGCATTGGCTGTTATTAGAAAATTTCTCTTTTTTTTCTTCGTATCACTAGTAGTGTATCGATATATCGTTTTTTTAAATATCGGCAATATATATTGATATCTATTTTCTCAAATATCGATATTTCGATATATCGACATTTTTTGCCCATCCCTAGAAAGAACCCAAGGCGTGCTAAAAGTTTCATTGGAATATGTTGAATAAAAGTACACCAAATTACAAAAAAAAAAAACACAAACCTAAATACGAACATAGCCAACCAAATTGAGGAGTTCCTTCTTTCTTTGAAGAAATAACATTTTGAATTGGATTCTGGCGTTTCTGAATTTAAAATTTGGAATTTGCTGTTATGGCAACTCTGTCCCTGACGAATCCACATAAACACAACATGTTGCGTGTTATTTTATTTTTCGACAGCACACATTATAAAGTTTGGCTGTGCCGAACACCTTATTGAGAATGCAACCAATTCCATGGATTTTAATACCGCAACAACCTTTGAAACGAAAGGTACAACATGTTTAGATTAACGGATAAACAAGCCAGACTTTTTTAAGTAAACACGTTATTAAAATGAATGACACTTGGCTGAAACTACTATTTATTTCTCATAAAAAAAATAATAAAAACTAAAGCGCAAAAGAAAGTCAAATAAAATAACAAATGTTTTACAACAATAACACAAAATAAAAAATGGTAGAACGTGTGTAAATATTTCCAAATAGGTATTAAAAAAAAGTGAATAAACAAGTATAAAAAATAGTTCTAGTGAATAAGAAATGAGTAGTACATATAAGAATGTACATAAATAACTAATGAATAAAACAAATTATTTATAACCTTAACAAAAAGAAAATCGATCAAACTTGGAAATAGAAAGAATTTGATAAGAAGGCCGCCACACAATAGAAAATAAGTCAATGTTCAATTAAAGAAAAGAAACAAGTGCATAAATAAGACATTTAAAAGAACTGAAAAAAAATATTTGGTTGCACTAATAAAATAAACAAAAATTAAAAAAACCGTAACATTTCTTAAAATAAAAATTAAAATTTTTTTTTAAATATTTTTAAAAATTTCTTGTACCTTTTGCTGTTGGATTTAGTTAAAATTATACGCGTGTGAATAATTTTTCTCTCTCAAATCAATTTAAGCAGCAAAACGTGTTAAATTTCTTTCACTCAAAAATAAAACAAGTTAACAAGATCATCAAACAAACTAAACTGAATTCACTTTTTGTTTAAATTGAAAAAAAAGTGCTTAAAAAAATCAGTTGAAATTTGTAAAACCGAATTTAAAGTGAAAAAATCTTTTATTAACTCAAATCTTTTGGAAAATTAATGAAAACTCTATCTTATTTTAAAAAGCAAAATAATATAAAGTTTCTAGAACTAATAATTCTGCTTATTTTAAATAACACCAAGTAAAAAAAAAAATTGTTAAGTTTTCGGGGCAAAATAACTTTCAATAAATCATAAAAATGATGTAAACTTTTAAAATAAAAATATAAATTTAAAGCAAATATCAAATAAAAAGGAAAATTTATAAAACATTAATCAAACCAAAAACTGCACTCAATGAAACATTTTAATCAAAACAACGAAATAACGAACTTGTTATATAAATAAATAAATAAATCAACTAATGGTATTTTAAAGTTTTAAAATGATTACAAATAATTAAATAACAGCCAAAAATATTAATTTTAACACTCAACGAAAGAAACTATTTGCTGAAGCCACGAAATTACAAGATACAAAAAAAAAAGAGAAATAACCAGAACTCTTGAACCTTAAAAATACGATAAACTGTAGAGCAGTTTTAAAAGTCAATATAACAAATCCTTTAATTGATCAAATTATTTAATTGATACAACGAAAGCATGAATTAGAAAATAAACTAACTGAAGACTGCAAAATTCTAATAAGGAGACAAAAATAAAAATTTTAAAGTTAAAATAAAAATGTTTAAATAAAAAATAACATTAAAAGTTTTTAAAAACTTTAAATATGACAAAAAATACTTTCGGCACAGGTGTAACCATTTTGCTCAAGTTTGAATAAATTTTTTATTAAAAAACTGAAAATTGAATATAAAACAAAATCACTTTATATAATAAAACTTTCGCCCAAAAAGCCACCAATTTGCAAAAAAAAGCAAAAATATAAATAAATAAAAATTCAGAAAATTATCTCATAATAGCAACTTGAAATTCTCTATCTAAAAAACTTCCAAAGCAATAAAACTAGTTTTAATAAAAATATGTAAAGTTATAGAATAATTAAAAAAAAATTAACAAAGTGTGACGACGAAAACTTAATCTTGTTTTGAAAAGTAAGCGAAAAATACAACAAATCTAAGCAAAATAATAATAATAATAATAATAATAAAAGAGAAAAACTTTTAAGAATATTAAAAAATTAATAAAAATGATTGATTTACAATAAAAGTAAATTATAATGAAGAGAAGGTAAAGAAAAGCTCGTGTTAAATCTGTTGAACGAATAAAACATTTCAAGACTTTATAAACATATTTTAATTAGATTCTAAATAAAATTTCAAATAACGAACATCAACACTTTCTTTAAGAAAATTCTTAAGTTTACAAAACTTATTAGAGCAAAAAAGCTACAAAATAAAATGAATAGCCGCATAATTGAAATAAAAAAAGCGTAAAAAAATAAATAAATAGTAGAAGTAGCCAACAGCAGCCGCCAGTCCAAATTTGCAACAATTAAATCACATTTGTGGTCTATTTAATTTTGAACTTCAACGAAATAACCCAGCAAACAGCTTGGATAAACTTCGTGTTAAAGAAAGTAAATTGCATTTCTGAAACAATCTAGCAACATCATACCACTTCTTCATTCACAATAAGAAATTTGAGTTTTGTTTTTACTTATAATTTTTTTATAAGCAATTGAGTTTGTTGAATTATTATTGGAATCAAAATATTTAAACAAAATGTATTTAATTCAGGTGAGACTTTTTTTAAATCTAATTTATTATTTATTCAATATTGTATTTTATTTTGCGAATTTAATTTGCACACCCATTAGCCACATACATACGACGCATTAGCACATACGACGCATTTTGGTATACCCGCTGTTGTGTTATAATAATTCCCCTTACATCTATCCCTCAAGTTTTCACTTAAGCTATAAGAAAAAACTGTGCTATGTAACCAGCGGAGGACCGGGTGGGTACACCTAATTCGAAATTCGTATACGCTGAATTCAATGGTGCTAACCGTTTTTTTTTTTAGGTTAGCTCTTGTTTAAAAAATAATTAGGATTGAAAACTTGGTTAAAATTACCTAAAAATCGCAATTTTTCCCAGTTTCCTACCATTTATTAATTTTTATATCGATTAAAAAACAAATTATGGATGAACATGCATACTAAAGAAATTTTTAAAAACTTAGTTAAAAAAAAATTAAAAAATATCCCATATCAAAAAATTGCAATACATATTTTGAAAAAAAAAATTAAAAAAAAATTTTTTAATTTTTTTGCAAAAAGTTTACTTAGGACGCCTGGTTATCAATAAAGGGTAGAAAACTGGAAAAATTTTGATTATTATGAATTTAAAAATTCAAATTTTCAATCTTAATAATTTTTTAAACAAGAGCTAACCTAAAAAAATTCGTCTCACGTATATGTATGTATGTATATATCATTATCGTGAATAACATGTGGAATTAGTTTCCCATGATAAACTGTTATTCCTCTAGCAGGGAAAATGCTATTGTGAATCTACGCTGTATTGTTGCCGCTATGTACATATATGTATATCCCTATCGTGAATAACATGTGGAATTTGTTTCCCATGAAAAACTGTTATGCCTCTAGCAGGAAAAATGCTATTGTGAATCTCCCGTGATTTATTTTTACCGCTGTCAGTTCTCAGTGAATGTATAAAACGGGAAGGGTGTTTTTAAAGCTTCAAAATTAAGTAAAAATCAAACAAATTTAAGTTTAATAAAAATATTATTCTGCAATTTTTAAAATTCAAAGTCTAGAGATTAAAAAAAAGTCTAAAATATACAGAATGTTAAATGGAACGCAACTTTGCAAACCTCTTGTAAAATGCCAATTTTATTTACATATTTATAATTTGTTCTTTATTGGGATTTTTTAAAATGAAATTTCAATATTTTTATAGCACTTTCTCCCAAAATTAATATTTAATTTGCTTAGTAAATTATTAACAGCCTTATGTATAACGAAAAACTGGCATGAAGTTAGCATAAGTTTTATCACAATGAACCCAATTGGGTCTCGGAGTGGAGGTGCGTTTTGGCACCACCCTTCCTAAACTAGCATAAGTGGCAAAATTGAACATGGTCTTAACGAGTTCTTCCATACAATTTGACACTAAAAACCTAAACTTTTCATCCTAGCGTGATTTTTAATGTAAAATTGTATGGCCACTTATGCTAAGTCCATGCCAGTTTTTCCTTATACGGTATAAGGCTGTAATTATTTCTTAAATATTACATTAAATTGATTATTGAGGGATTACTTGGATATAGTGTTTTTCATATGGGATTTCCCGAGATCCCGCATATTTCCCGGGAAAGAAATTGCGGGAAATTTGTGCGAGAACTCCCGGGCTATTTTTTATTTTATTATGGCACCCTTAGTTTGCATATACACATTCCTTGATGAGTGTCTTTATTCACTTTATGAAAGCGTCGGTGCAATAATAAGGTGACGACAGTGGCACAATAGCTAAAACTATATAACAACTGAGGCCGAGTTTACATCTGGCACACATGTGCTCTGAGACTTAGAGGCCTTTATTTGCCAAAAGCTGAACGCAACGTTCAAAATTTAATTCTACAACAATTCATAAAAGTAAAAACAAATCCACAAGGAAATAAAATGAACGATTCTATTTATGCTTATTCTGTACTAAAGTCCTATTTCCAAAGGAATATTTTGTAATATTTTTTTTATAACATAATTTGTTTTTTTGCGCTATATCAATGTATTTCGTTTTGCATTTACATATGTTTAATATTGATATTTATGCATTACTATTATATAAAGAACACAAGTGGTATTGTTTTTTTGACTAATGTGTTTATTTAATCGATCTCTTGAATTATAATTTCTTTTTTGTTGAAATAGATTCAATTAAAAAAATATTTTTTTATTGTTTTGCATTGAGCTGGAAATACCGGGAAATCCGAAAATCGTTCTCACTTTCCGGGGCAATGAAAAAGTCCGGGAAAAGAAAAAACTCTAGCTGGATCTTATGCGCGTTTCACTGTTGTTAATGCAGATTATGAGGGCAGCTTTCCTAAAAATTTCTTAGCACAACTAGAGATATTGGCGCATATTCATAGCCAACATAAAGTATATTTTAAAAATTCAAAACCAGTATTACCATACAAAATACTTTCTTGAAACTCTTAAAGTATACTTTGTTTTGACTATGAATACGAGCCATTATATATATTCAACATAATGAGAAGTTCAACTAATATCATAGTTGAAACAAGAACTCAATAATCAATATGTTTTTTATTTTCTTATTTTACCATTTTTATGTTTGCCGGCTTAAGAAATATAACGTTTTTATGTTTTTATTTTTTCTCTGTCTACAAAATCATTCTCCGATTGAAGATGTAGTTTTACACATTGCATTCTTTACTAAAAAAATAGAACAAATTCAAAAGAAAAAGCCTTGTTTGTTTGTTTGTTTCTAAAGCATGTCTGCAAGTTCTTTGTCATTCGTGACTTTTCTTTTTAATATTGAATATTGTTATAAAATAAATCTATAAAATGTTGAGTCGTACAAATTAATAAGGGCTCTGTGAATAATAATTTGAATGCAGTAAAAAGTTATTAAAAACATGTGGAGTTAAAGTATTTATTAAAAAACTTATAGCATTAGTTTCATCAACTTTTAGGCTGCTCCAATCTCTGTGATTGATGACTTTCATAAGGACAGCGTGAATTAATTTACAGATGAATGGCACAAAAGGTTCACTAGATAGCGCAGTACCGGTCTTTGGACCAGTACTTGCCCCTATTCTATTCTATTTATCAATTTGCTAAGAATTCCTCATTAGTTACTTGAATATTTATTCCAAAAATTCAAGCGAGTCTTGAATAAAAGCAAACATTTTTCGAAAGGACCAAATTGTGTTTCAATTGTAACAATTTGAGTCGTAAATATTTTCAATTATATTAGACCATTTAATTTAAAACTAAATTATGAAGAAAATGGAACATGTAACAAATTGTAATTCGTGACTTTACTATTTGTATGGATATTATTTTGGTATTTTCCAATACTTTATTTAAAAAAAATATATAGAAATTATATAAACAAAATATATAAAATTAAAAAAATTATGTATATGTGACGCGCAAAATAGAAAGGGACCTAAGGGTAAAAACCGGTTTTGTTCAGGAGAGCCATTTTAAAGATTTAAATACGTGTATCTTTGGTGTACCATCAATTTCATAAAACGCGTATATCTCTGGCAGGGAACACTTTTGGGGTATGGGATCGGTCTCGTTGATTGAAAATTGATTTTTTTACCCTTGGGTCCCTTTCTCTATGCGCTGTCACATATATAAAATTCCACAATTTTCTTCAAAATCTTAAATTTTTAATTACTCTTTTTTGTGTCAACCGGTTCGGGAAAAAAATAATATAAGTAAGTAGATTTTTTTTTGCTTTCGAGGTTCTCATGTGTTTACTTTTATAAAAGAGAAATATATTTTAAATCAGTGACATGCAATTTTTTCTTTCAAGAGTTTTGGCCGCCTTCCCACTGTGCAACGGCCTTATATAAAACAAATCTGATGATAATTTTTTCTGTGCAATTGTATTTCATATACCTAATAAATTTGTACTTGATCTATAGACTTTTCTTTAATCCAACCTGACCTAAATCAGCTGACTCAAATACTAGGGACTTTTTTTTATCAAAGAGCAAAAGCGTTACTCTCTCTTTTACCGCCTACAATGCATATGCGTCTTCTAGTCTTGCTCAAGTGTTTATTTAATATGAAGAGGGTACTTGTACAGTCATGTAAGTAAGTATGTCATCGCCAGTATGTGCATAGTATTATTAATTTCCTAAATGTGACTGTAATAAATGCAGTAAATTCTTAAAAATTCTTTTTTTAAACAAATGCCAAGTCATGCAAAACTATGTAAAAAAAATATTTCCATAACATACGTGTGTCTCAGTTTTCAAGTAACCCACCATTTTGTCAATGAAATAGAAGTTCGTCAGTCATTCAGTCACATGAGAATTGCTGACAAATTGATGAAGTTTTGTTTTTGTCTTCAATCAAACATTTAAATCTTGATGTGTTTTTTTTTAAACCATTATTAGACGGCCACACAAATTCATGGTATGGACTGCAGACGACGCTTTACAATAATAATTTGAAATTAAAAAACTTTTTAAGCGCAAAAACGTTTTTATTGGTTTACAGGGTGTTTTTTGTGTGGTTCTTAAGGCTAAAAATTATAAAGATTTAGATTGTTGGTGAATGGTACTAGAGCAAGGGTTTTCTTTGAGAGGATTTAAACTGCCATTTAAAAAATGTGACACCTGTATAATTTTTCAGCGGAAAGCTACGCTATAACCAAAGCTGTCGAAAAATCTAAAGGCCATTCTTAGTAGTCAAAACAATCAACTTTTATGTAAATAGATGTTGATGTGGAGGCCAATACTTAACCGGTCTTAAACAACAATATGTCCAGTTAGTCTAAGTTACCTGAGGTCATTCAATATGATCGCAGGAATATGTAATGTAACTGCAACGTAGGAAACAGCTGATCGATATTTTTATATGAAAAGTAGGTTCCGTTACATTGCATTACTGTTCACATAACAATATCGATCAGCTGTTTCCTACTGTTGCAGAGTTACTTTACATTACAGTCGGGTAACTGAGCCTTTAAATTCAAATGATTTTCGTCCAACATCATGAAAGTCACCCTGTAGCTAAACACCCGGTTTCTTAGAACTCTATTTTAGTCGTTGGTATATTAAGTAAGCAGCATAAAGTAGTTGAAAGTTGTAAATCGTTTGGCCATGCATTATTCTTAATTTTTTTGTTTTTGCAATTCAATTCCGTTATAAAATAAATACTCGTGCGTTTTCTTAAACATAGACTTGAATTATTTATTCATTGGTATTATCGTTCTCGTAATACTCGTACATTTAAGTTATATTGGCCTTTAGATTCAGTCAGACAAATAACCCGATACACATCATTAAATCAGTCGTTTGTTGTTTGTGCTTTCATGTGCAACATTTGAATTTATTTTTATTGCTTTTTAATTTGTTTTCTTATTTAGTGCTGTTTTCCAATAGCCAGTTTTTTTTTGTGTTATTCCACAAAAAATGCACACAAAAATACATTAAATTCTAGAATTATTAGACAATGTTTGTGGCTTTTTGAAAGTATGTAGTATGTAAGTTTTGGGGTTAAACTTACTTAAAAAAAAAAAATAAGATCCCATATAAGGATTAAACGAAAAACCATTACAAAACATTTTAAATAATTATCTTAATTACACGTATTTTAGATGAAAAGATCAAAGTGAGTTATGTAAAATCGATAAACTTATATAGAAAATAATTAGGCTTGATTAAGAGTTTAATTGATCTAAGTTTCTTATCTTTATTGAATTCCAGAATCGATTTCGATAAAATTTTGTGTACATATGCATACGAGTATGTAGTGTAGAGATGGGCAACTGAAAAAAAAATTTATCGATACATATCGTAACGATATTTTTGAACAGCATCGGTATATATACATATATTTTTTTAAATCATCGATATTTCGATATATCGATATTTTTCCCAAATTTTAAGTAATTACACATACTAAAATACTATGCCATAACCTCCAAAAAAGTTTAAGGGACATATTTTTTTTTTTTAGCCAAAATGGATAATTTGCGACCGTAAATTATTGGAAATAGAAAATTCTTTATGTCGACTTTATTTAATGAAATACAAACTTATTGAAAGATTTAACAAGGTATTGCATTAAAATATTTTATAATTGAAAAGCAACGAAAACTCGATTTGAATAAAAATAACGACAAGTGTTATTTATTATTATATTGAGAAACAGTGTTATTATATTAAGAAACAGTGTTACCAGGCAGTTATTTTATTGTCAATTACTATGTGTCGCCTTTAACCCGAAATAATCGATATTCGTCAAAAAACGAGGTTCAAAAAATGTGTCGGTTAAACTCGTTTGGAGGTTATGGCTCGATATATACAAATATGTTTCATGAATTTATAATTCATGTTTATGGCCCTATGTTCCACTTTGGAACGACGGGAATAAATATATATGTGATGCGAAAAATAGAAAGGGGCCTAAGGGTAAAAACCGGTTTTGTTCAGGAGAGCCATTTTAAAGATTTAAATACGTGTATTTTTGGTGTACCATCACTGAGCGTGCTGGTATTGGTCTCATTTGAAAGCGACACATCTCATGACGCCAGGAACGTGTTGGTCAATCTTGAAAACGCGCGTAGGTCGTCCCTACCTCTTGTTTTGTGTAGTTTGTTTTTACTGTTTTCTACCTAGCGCGCTGTTTTCATGAGTTTGATATCAATTTTGCTCGAGTTTTTTGGAATCCAGGTTTATTTTCTGAAATTATTAATTGTGAATTATAATAAATACTTATTTATAATTCTTTTAAATCGTGAATATCACTCTGTTAGTACGAAAATTTTTTCACATAACCTTAAAGGCAAATTTTGTAAATAGAAACGTTTTTTTCGTTTTGAAATTTGTATGGAAAAAATATTTTTTGAAACGAATTTTCGTTATTTTTCATACAAATTTGAAACGTTTAGAAACGAAATTTTTTACAAAATCTGCCTCTTAGAATCGTCGACTTCAATTTCAAAAAACGCGCATATCTCTGGGAGGGAATACTTTTGGGGGCATGGGATCGGTCTCATTCGATGCTCAGATGTTGTCCACATAAAAAAAAGAGAAGTGAAAAATTTATTTTTTTTACCCTTAGGTCCCTTTCTTTATGCGCTGTCACATATATATAATTTATAATTCAAAATTCAATATTTATTTATCAAAAGTTTCAATAAAACCAATATAAACAAAAGATTCAATAAAAACAATAAAAAACATTCAATATATAAACAGTAAAAAATAGAAACAAAAAATTTACATTAGGATGATGCTCCAAAAAAAATTCGTTTTTTTTTCAGAACCAGTGCCTCATTTCTGTGAGGAATGTGAGAACTTTTCGAATCGAAAAAATTGTTATCATCCTGTGAAACACAGGGTGAGTAAGAAAAAAAATGTATTTGTTTTGATATTTTTTGTAAGTTTATATAAGTTTTTGTGTGAGTAACCCTGTGTAAAATAGGACAACCAATATATTTATTTAATTTTTCTCGATGCGAGAACTTCTCACAAGTTACAGAAACCGGGCACAGGTTTCAAACTTTTGTTTAGGTAAAAATTAGGCCTGTTAAAATATCAGCTGATAATATTAATGATGAGATGGTGCGCATCGCACTTTTCGATTTCCCATACGATTTACATGGTATAAATTTATTTTATTCATTCTGATTGTCATAAGTAAAGAACGGAATGTCCTACAGTAAACTTCTTGGTACGCTTTTGTAGAAAATTTAATGCTCTATAAAAAATTTTTAAATAAAAACTAAAGCTGAAATAAAAATATTTTTATTTTTCATTCCATTCACTTATATACTTTATAAAAATTTTTTATTTTTCTCTATTATAACGAAATAACTTTTTTTTGGCACTTTATAAAAGGCCTGTTTGTATTTTGTACGGAAGTTTGGTAAAACTTTCTGCAATAACCAGTGTTGCCAGAATTTTTAAGGATAAAATCTGAAAAATTCAAAAATTTTTTACGAAAAAATCTTCAAAATCTGCATTATATTTTTAAAATCTTCAAAACCACTTTTTTATATTTTATTGTAATATAAATATGTGTAATATAAACATTTTTTGATTAAGCCATGTTCATAAAATTTAAACTCTGATTCAAATGTATATTATTTAAATTGTTTACTCCCTCTTTCTATAATCCAGACGGTCGACATGAGTATAAAATTTATATGAAAACAAATATTTTTTGTTATTTTCATACCAATTTTCTAGACGAGTCGTCTGCCTGACTTGTTGAAAGGGGTTGTTAGAAAAAATCTTCTTAAAATAACTTTCCAACAAACAATTAAAAATTCTTTTTAGTTATGTGCAAATCGGATATATAAAAAATTATACAAAAATTCATTTAATTTGTTGCATAAATACCCAAAGAACTTCGAAATTTTATTTTATTCAAGTTCACTTGAATAAAAATTCTTCCGAAATTTGCAAATGAATGAAAAAAATCTGCGTTTTTAGGCCAAAAATCTTCAAGTCTGCATTTCGTCTTTTTGGAGGGTAAAAATCTGCAAAATCCAGATAAATCTGCATTTCTGGCAACCGTGGCAATATTTCTCTTGTTTTTTGAAAAATCGTATAAATTTAGGGTAAATTTTACTTTGACCGTAAACAACTTTTGATCCTTTTTTTTGTAGAGCGTTCAATTTTCTACAAATTTTGCCACTTTTTAAAAGTATCGAAAGCCGATACTCGTAAATAAGAATCGATGTATCGACATATCGGTTTTTGAAATATCGGCGATATATATCGATATATATTTTCTCGAATATCGTTCTTTCGATATATTGATATTTTTTGCCCATCTCTAATTCAGTGGTTTCTATTTATAAATGGGTTCCGGTAGGTGGAACTGTCCAGGCGGGCCAAATATGTTTGAGAAAAGTTACTTGGCCCGCCTCAAACTGTTTCCAATTTAATTTCTTTAAGCCTGCCTACTGATTTGGCGTACTTAACTTGTTCTAATAAAAATAAAAATAAAATTTATTTTTATTCATATACAACTGCATCATGATTTAAATTGGATTGTAAGTAAAGGAATTACAATAGAAAACATCTTGATTAAACCCAACTTGACAAGACTTTATTTGTTTGCATTAAAATACTCTTGACAAATAGAAATGCGTTTAGCAAACAAATTAAGGGCACTGAAAGCTTTAAAAATCATTGACAAGAAAAACAGTTTTTTTAAGAGATTAACAAACGATTATAGAAATACAGTGTTTTTTTTAGAGGTATAGAACTTCGAATTGAAATAAAACACAAGAAAATCGTTTTAATGTCCATCAATTTGGCTTTATTGGAAGGATAATTGCCATTAATGTTTAAATATGATTTCGGGCATGTGGCCGCCGCGGCTGGCTCGAATAAAGCCAATTCTACAGGTCCAATTTTCAACCACTTTTTCGAGCATATGGGGCCGTATGTTGGCAATAACGCCACGAATGTTGGCTTCCAAGTCCCCTAACGTTTCTGGTTTGTTGGCGTAGACGAGCGACTTCACATATCCCCAAAGAAAATAATCCAATGGTGTCAAATCACACGATCTTGGTGGCCAATTGACAGGTCCATTCCGCGAAATTATGCGCTCATCGAATGTTTCCTTCAATAAATCGATTGTGACGTGCGCTGTGTGGCATGTAGCGCCGTCTTGTTGGAACCACAACTCATCCACATTCATGCCATCCAATTCGGGAACAAAATAGTCGGTTATCATGGCTCTATACCGGTCGCACGGTGGCGAATCGATTCATTCGGGTCCTCTTCAACACTTTGCTCTACAGCGGCAATTGTTTCTTCGGTGCGCACTGTTCGACGTCTCTGCGGATGCGTATTATCACATAGAGTAAACGTAGTGCGAAAACGATCCATGGTTAACCGAATTAATTGCTCTGATGGACGATTATGTCGACCATAAAATGGACGGAGCTTGCGGTAAACTTCGCGAACTGAACCATTATTTTCGAAATAAATTTGCACGATTTGCAAGCGTTGTTCTTTTGTCAACCTGTTCATGATGAAATGGCAAACCAAACTAAATATTAATCACTTGACAGCTGACAAAATGGCCGCCAGTTAAAAAAGTGATGCCAACTTAAAGTTCTATACCTCAATAAAAAACACCCAATACAAGCCTAATAAAAAGTAGAAACGCGAAATCTGATTTATTCTAATAAAAAATATGTTAAAAAATAAAAAACAAAATAACTCGAAAAAAATCAATTACATTTAAACGTATTTATATTGATGAAAATCTCTTGAAGCAATTAACTTAAATCACACATAATAGAATAAAAAGCCTAGAATACAAACCAAAAAGAGGTAAAGTGCCTTTAGAGTAAAGCACTGTATCCATTCATTTGGTCAGTTATTTGTGAACAGGTGTTCTTTAGAAATAGACTTACTTTTGAGATTGTACTACAACTTTCAGTTCAAGATTATTTACTAATCTTTCTATTGTTGTTGTTATTTTTTATATTTTTTTTCATATATTTTCCAATTAGCTTCGCTCAACTTTAAAAGGTTTAAATTTTTTTTTCAATTTGTTTATCATCTTGTAGACAAGTTTTTCTTTTGCTTTTCAATTTTCGAATATAAATAACTGTTATTGTAAAATGTGCACTTTAGAACTAATTTTGAATTCTGCTTTTTTTCTCTAAAAGGCAACTTTTTAAGATAAAAAAAGCATTAAGATTGTAAGAAGGGTTCTGTGTGCACTTAACATACATTTGTAAGTTTCCCCCCCCCCCCCAAAAAAAAACTGTATTTAAGCCTCAATGAATCTGGAAATTTTGTAATTCACTTAAGAGATTATTAAATCGGACTGGTCCCTAAATTATATAAAATTAAATTTATTCTATAATCAGATTATTATAAAAATTTATAAGTTAAATATACACATATTCAACCTTTTTTTCATCAAAATATTTTCTAATTTATGCTTTAGTTTTTTTTTTTTTGGTTAACACTATTTAAAAGTCCATATCGATGTATGTATGTATTTAAATAGTGCATTAAGCAGGTTGCGGTCTTTTATTCAGATACAAGTTTGAGTATAATTATTACTTACAGCTATGCTCTTTATGCCACAAGACAGAAGCTAGAACGTGCTTTTCGTAACAAAAATAATCGAAACTATTACAGTTATTATAAATTTATTTTTGTTTCCATTTCTTTGTGCTTAAAAGCAGAGTTTGATTTTGTTTTGTTTTTTTCTTTGAAGTGAATGAAGAAACAAAAACAAAGAGAACGATTGCTCCATTTATTTTTGTTTGTTTTTGCACATGAGCACAAACAATACATTAATTTAATCGTGCACAGCTAGAAAAGAAAATAATGGGAAATCAATGGAAATATTTTGAAATATTTAAGCGAATTTGACATCATCATCTTTATATATATAATTTTACTGTACGCGTGTATGTCAGTGAACTGCTCTCCTCCTAAACGGCCGGTTTGAATGAATTTTTTTTATACGTTTGGGTGGCGCCCTGGATGGCTTAGATTCACAAATAAGCTCGGCAGATGGCGCTGCAGTCGCTATCTAGGTTATTTATTTATACTGCAACTAAACGGCTGGATCGAATTGAATGAATTTTTGTCTATTCATTCATTCAAGTGGGTGCGTAAGACAATGTTTGCCGCGTCCAGCTAGTATATTATCATTTTATTGCATTTTTATTTAACATATGAAATTTGGTTCGTATAACTAAGTAGCATAGCTCTAACCGGGTGTCCTAAGACGTCTCTCTTCTTTTATCATCTAAATAACACTCTACAAAAAAATCAAACAGTGTTCTGGAAGAAGATATAAACAAAATTTGTTTCAGAAAGCTTAATGCCCTAATTCTGTTCGACGAATGTATCGTCTTGTCTATGGACGGAAAAAAGAAGCAGTTTTGATTCTTTAAAACGATTATTATTTATTGTCTATGCTAGAAGGTTCGTGTATTTGCCTTATGATTTTGTTCTGAACATTATATCCAACACATATTTTTTCATAAATTTTTCAAACTATTGTATAATAATTTAATTGAATTTTTATGTTTTAAAAACATGGCAATAATATTTATATTTTTCATTGTCAAAGACAACAACCATTTTTGAAGAAAATAATTTAGAGACTTCAAAGACAAGAACTCAGAAGCATTTTCAAACAAAAACGTCCTAAGTCTTCTTACTGAATTAGGGCATAAGTCAGAAAACGGAGAGAAGAAATTCGTTCCCAAGCTAAGTAAACTTGCTAGCATAAATATCCGTACACTTCAAAAGTGATTACTCGACTCTAAAAACATAGAAAAGTAACGAATAAACCTAACCTAATTAATTCTTTATGTAATAATTTTTCAAAGTGCTATTTTTTATTTGAAGATATCTTTTTAAAAATTATTTATTTTTAGTTAGTCGAATATTTTCTTAATCGGGCTTAAGTTCAGTATTTTCAATTAAATTCAATTTTAATTGAAATTGAAGAAATTATACCTGATTAAACTTCCCTATAGTTCAATTAAATTTAAAATTTATCAATAATTTATTAAAAAAAAAAAAAACAATCAAAAAACAAACTCAAATAACTGAGTATATTCATAAATAAATTCAGTTAACTGCGACTATGACTCGCACATGAAGGGTTACGTACGGTCACTACGTACATATGTAATACTATACACACTTTAGCCTATATAATGGAATATCTTATCTTATATGCAGACGTTTTTTAACAAATTGTAAGCACCCGGTAAACTATTTTTGTGGCACCCGGTTTGTGGCGATTTTTTTTAGTTTTGGCGCTTTTTCTTAGTTTTTAGTTTTTATTTTTTGTTTATTTAAATTTTTTCGTTCTTAGCGATTTATTATACTTTTAGCGATTTTTTGAGTTTTCACACTTTTTTCGTTTTGGCGATTTTTAAAATTTTTTTTTTGCAATTTTTTCGATTTGGAAATTTTTTAAATTTGGAATTTTTTAGTTTTAGCGTTTTTGAAAATTTTAAGAGTTTGCCTCTTACTTACGGCTTTTAAGATGCAACAAGTTGTCAAAATTACATTAAGTGATAGAATACCCTTTAATTTTGTAGTCTGCATAAAAATACACTAACGTTGAAAATTTCAAGTTTATACGTTAGGATTTGCATATTTTTCGTTACTCGCTTTACAAAACTCTTTAATTTTTAAGTGTCATATATTTGTTGTTGTGAAAATTTCAGATCCGTAGCTCTTACAGTTCTCGAGAAAACAACTTATGACGGACAGGCGGACAGGCGGACAGCGTAACGAAAACAGTAGGGTTCCTCTTCACCTTTGGTGTACCGAACCCTACAAAAGTATGTATTAACATATTTAAATAAAATTTTTTTCCATATTTGTGTTGCTTGTCATACAAACTTTTTAAAATTCTGAAATATTTTTACACAATTCATCAAGTTAGAACAAATTATTTATTAATTTACTTGTCAAGAGTAAACAAGTGAGACAAAATGAACTACATGCTGAAAATGAAACGAACAAAACTGATCTAAAAATAACCGTTTCTAAGAATTTATAGAGAACAATTAAGAGCCAGAAATTTAAAGAAATTTTACACCTGCTTTTGGGTTAATATTCGTAATAATTACACTGCCGCTCATTTGATTACGTTCACATTAATTAATTAATTTTTTCCACAAGTGTGAACGAAATTCAATTTATTTGATTTTTAAGTATGTATGTATGTATGTATGTATGTAGTAAAATTTCGCATTATGTGTCAATAAAAAAACTAAAAGAAAGTACGGTAATAATTATCAAATAATAAATATTTTATTTTATAATTACATAAATTTGAACGATAATATTTTTGGTTCATTTAAATAGGTTTACGGGATGTTCTGTATTCCGGGTGAAATTAAATCGTTCGGAATTGCCAAAGCATTGTTGTTCCATGCAATTCAGCATGTTTTAATTCCAGACTATAATATTGAGCAGGTACTCTTTTATTCTCAATTCATCTTAAAAAAAATTCTAATTAGAAAAGGGAGACATATCTCGCGGAATTTTATTCAATTTTTCTATAATATTCAGATCGGGAGGGTGCGGTAGCCACTCGAAAATATTAGCATTTTGACTTCTCGAATTAATTTTTTTTGCAACCCTCAAGGTATAGAGTAAAGCATTATCTCGCAATAGTTCGCGTTCATTCTGGAAAAAAGAAATTGAAGCTCACATATACCCCCACCCCCCTCACTATCACACTGCCCGCACATCTATGGAGATGATTCAGGTAACGTACTTTTTATCGCAGATCATGGAAATAATTATTACGCACAACTATCTGCCCTTTCCAAATTAAACTTTTTTTTTTTATCCAAAAGAACAATACTTTGCCATTCCAGAGATGGAATTTTTAAATTGTTTAATCTTTTGAAATCCCTTTCACTTCGTATATTCGTAACTGTAGCTAGGTGTCGTTGGTTGAAGGACTTAGCACGTTGACTACAAAACCGAAGGTCCTGGGTTCAATGCCATTAGTGCATTAGTGTCCCTTTGTATCAGTTGTTGTAGGAAAGTTCCAAGTGATGAAGCCATAGTCTCTGGTCACTGAACTATACCGACTAATCCTAATGTAACATCAGAGCGCTCTCCTTCGTTGTGTAGCAGAATCACCGGCGAAGTAAAATAACAAGTAAAGTGGCTACTAAGCACAGCCTCATTTAACATCAGAGGTGCTGCAACACTGCTTTTTTAAAAACGTGCAAAAAGCAGAGTTGTAAAAGAATGAAGCTTTTCTCTATCTCTTCCTTCACCAACTGTCTTCTCTGTCACTATCCCTTTCCTAAAGAAAGTAGCAGCTAGTAATAGTAGTACGCCTGACTGTTACTATTTAAAAAAAAACCCGACTAATTTAAACATACTGACTTCTTAAATTCATTTTTAGCCCTCGACCAAAAAAAAAAGGGTTGTTATAAGTTTGTGGAGTGTGTCTGTGTATCTGTAAGGATGTATGAGTCCACCTACAGACCAAGCGGCTGGACTGATTTTTCTGTTTGAAAGGTGACTTGATCGAGAGTGTTCTTGGCTATGTTTGAAGAAAATCGACCCAGCCATTTAAAATATGCCACATCTTTTCTAGATATATATATATATATATACATTTTTGTTATGAAGTACAACTATTCATTTCTGTTTTCCCATTCTTTCATTTACAATAACACCATTTCTCATATTCCATTTCATTAAAAACCGATGTTAACAAACATTCTCTGCCCAAGTAAATATATACATATGCTGATGAAGTGCGTGGTGGCAGAGAAAAATGCGTCATTTGCCCCAGCTAAGTCGTATGTATTTTTATTTTCTTGGCTTTCTTAGGGAATCACATTAATTAACAAAATATTTAATGCTGTAATACAAATTAAATAATACTGAACTTAAGCCTGATTAAGAAACTATTCCTTGATAAAAAAAAACTTTTTAATGTACCTCTATTATTTTTTTTATCAAACCCAGTAAAAAAATTGGAAGTCGTTCTAAAGGAACTACATTTTCATTGCTTCCAAAATATCGATATTTTTAATTTGCTGATAGTTAGTAGAAAACCAAGTAGAAGTTTATTTTAGTCATACAAAACCTTGTAATTCCTCTATAGTTTTTGAAATTACTCACCAGAATTTAAAAAAAAATCGATTTTTTTTTTGAAGAAACTTATGAACTAATTTTTTTTTTAAGTTTTGAAGTTATTTGCTTGAATTTACATGAAAATAGTGTTTCGCGTTTAAATTCCTATAAACAGAAACTAATTGTCAAAATAGGTAACTATTAACCATTTTTCCTAGATGAAAATATTATCATAGAACACAAAAAAGGACATTTTTCTTAAAATCGCTTCCAATTCGGTGACCAGGCATCGAAAAAGAGAACTTCTTGCAATGATAATCCTATGTAAAAATCATTAGATCGGATCGAAATTTGTACTACTTCCAGATCGCAAACTCTACATTATCATGACTTTTTTGGAGTGTCTTTTTTTTTACTGGGAACGTACAAAATATCTCTCAATGTTAGTTTAAATAAATTGTTCTCTCAAAGTACATTTTGTAGAGAAACTTAAATTGAAATTAAAAAACTAATTATAAACCTAATCAAATGAGCCGCAGTGTAATGCAATAATAAATTTCATATTACAGATTACATCAGTTATTTAATCAGGTAATTTTAAAAAATTTTTTAAATTATTGTCTACAAAAAATAATAATAACGATGGAATTTCGAAGACAATAGCAAATGTATTACGTTTCAGGTAGAATCCCTATTAACTCTTATTATTACTGCTCAGTAGTAGCTCTTGTCTGCACAAAGGATCGATTCTAGTTTCTTCATCATTTTATAGGGTGCCAAGTTATAAAATATTTCTAAGATTGACATTCCCTTTGAAATGCATACACATTTATAAATACATACCTACAAAAATAGTATGTATGTTTGTATACATTTGTGTGAGTTTATAAAAAAGATTAACAATATAACTGACTAACAAAATTATTTCTACTTACAACACCCAGAAAAAAGGGAGTGTGAAATATGTTGAAGATAAAAAAAATAAATCCTTATGAGAAAATGTTCATATATGTACATATTTTAGATGTCATACATAAATTTTGTTTATAAAGTAGCCAACTGTTGCTCTCAAGGTAGAATAAAATGATCGTAGACTGGAAAAACTATTTGAGAACAAACGTTTTCTTTAACTGAAACTAATTTGGTTATGCAAGAGGGAGAACTAGACTACATAATTTTTGTTTAATATTCAGTAAGAGAAATGGAAATGAAATGTTATTTGAATAAAATATTTTATTGTAAAAATTGTCTAATAACCCTACTTCCGCCTTTATTATATGTACATATGTATGTACGTAATATGTACAGGGAATGAGATGGAATCGTGATTAAATTTCCACACGCAGTCATGCAAAACCTTATTTGATATCTCACGCTCATATACATAAATACTTACGTACGCTCATGTTATGAACAATTTATGTTCACGAAATACAAAATAATGTGTCCGTTCTTGTTATTAAAACTTATCAAAACCATTTGTTAAGCGATACATATTTCTATTTCAGAATTTTCGATGTAATTCAATAACGAAGTATTTATTTATTTAATTTAATAACGAAGTATTCACTCAAAAGTTTCACTCACGCATGCCCAATTATTTTGTATTTGTCATGTGTTTAGGCACGCTAGCTCACTTGTTTGGAATAACAGTTTACCCATGATCATGAGTGATTCAACATGCTCATGCAACTCACGCAAATCTAGTTCGAAATAAAAACTTAATATCGAAACAAATAATAATTTTGTATTTATAAATGAATAAGTACACAGGAATCTTCTTACTCCTTTGCATCGTAATATGACAATTACATATCGTTGGTCACAAGTAGAAAGGCCCTAACTAAAATAATTGTAACTTTACAGCAGAAGGTAAAAACATAATAGAAACTGTACAACTGCTTTATACAACTGCTTGTAAAAGCGTTATTTTTACACTATTGCAATAAATTTTTGTGAAGAGGTTTTTTTTTGCGAAATGCATTTTTTTGAAGCTACGCTTTTAAAGCATTGCATATGTTGTTCTACATATTATTGTCGTTTTGACCTAAACTATGCAATAAATGGCACAATATTTTTAAAGAAAACATTTCCCAATTTTCCTGATAGTGAAAAAGTAGACAAAATAAAACAATATTGCCACCACATTACACAATTGTGGTGAATGATAGATATTTGCCAATATATTGTGCCACCTTCGAATATGACATACACATTGGCGATATTTTTGTAGAATACGAAATATTGCACAATTATATTGCAAGTGGGTGGGCCGCTTAAGTGGTACCCTATACTTTTAATTTATTTTTTGAACTTATCAAACAAAAATATTAGGTTATTCGGTCAAATTTTAAAGTACTTACACGACTGGAGAGTGTACGCACTTTTTACAATTCTTATATGTTTTTGCGGGGTAATGGCTATACTTAAAAATTCAGTAAAGTGCGACTTCCAATCGGGTACGAAGGGTTCAGTACTTTCGGTTTTGAACATTTTTTCAATTGGCGTTTTTTTTTTTGAGTTTTTGGCGTTTTTTTTAGTTCAAACGATTTTTTTAGTTTTGTCGCTTTTTTCTCGTTTTGGCGATTTTTTTTTTGTTTTTCGCGTTTATTTTAGTTCAAACGATTTTTTTCCATTTTGACGATTTTTTTCATCTTGGCGATTTTTTTTCAATTTTAACGATTTTTTTCATTTTGGCGTTTTTTCCAGTTTTTTTCAATTTATTTTAGTTCCAGAAATTTTTTAATATGACGCTTTTTTTCGTTTTGGTGATTGTTTTATTTTTGGAGCGTTTTTTTCGGTTTGGCGATTTTATAATTTCGAATTTTTTTAGTTTTATTGTTTTTGAAAATTTCAAGAGTTTGGGTCTTACGGTTTCCAAGATACAGCAAGTTGTCCAAATTACATAGACAAAATTACATTAGCTGATAGAACACCCTTTTTTTTAATTTTAGTGTTAATTGTTGTAGTCTTTAAAAAAATACACTAACTTTACAAATTTCAATGTATATTACATGTGATTTTAAGAATTTTCGCTGCCCGTTTTGGAACACCCTTTAATTTTTAATTAATTTGTTGTTGTAACGGCCAAAGGTCTACACACTCTGTGCAAATTTCAAGTCCGTATCTCTTACGGTTGTGGAGAAAATAGCCTGTGACAGACAGACGGACAGAAACCATTTCTCCTATTCTATTTCATTTCATGAGTTCGTATGAATAGACATGAGTAGTGATGCAGTGCATGGCAAACCATTTCTAATAAAAAAGATACTGAACTTGACACTCATTAACAAATTATTCTTCAAATAAAAACAACCGTGAGGTAGTTAATGAGGTATTTGCACCTATTGCACTTTAATTTTCGACTCAATTGAGTTGTATTCCATCAGCAATTTGTCTCAGGTATCTACAAATATTTTCTTATTTCTGTGAAATTGTAGATATTGCTTTTTTGTTAAAATAAATTTTTTTTAAAAAATCACTCTATATTTATTTATACTTTTATTTTTGCCAAGTTTTTATAATTTCATATTCATAGCAGTCAATATTTAAACGTTTATTTTTTCAACTGCTATTAACCAAAAGCACGCTTGCCATTCTTTGAAGCAACAACAAACAGAATAAATACTTGGCTTAAGCCAACAGCAGAAATATAAAAATCAACCAACCATTCATGTCTAAAATACCGAAACACTCACTCTGAACTTTGCGAACCAAAACACCACCACCAAACAAACAATCAGACAAGTTAAATATGTACATACATGCAACATACACAAATAAAATAGTATAAAGTTGCTTTTGTTGTTGTTGTTGTTGTTGTTGTTGCTGTTGCTGTTGTCACTTTTGTATCTATGAGTAGATACTTTGTTGTTACCATGAAATGCACTTTATGACCAGATCACACATGCAGAATTGTAAATAGTCATTCTTAATTTTAGCCAAACAGAACAAAAAAGTGCAGAAAAAATGCGGTTTACCTTCAACATTTTGTTTATTTTGTTTTCTGTTTTTTTTTTTGTTTTGTTTTGTTTTGTTTTGTGTGGTTGTGACATTGTTGCCACATAATTTTTTTTTTTTGGAAAATAACACCTAGCGGGAGGCAGAGTTAAGCTTAAATTAGTCGTGACATAGCCATAATGTCATAGCCATAACCAAAATGAAATTCAATTGGTTTCTATGGTGAGAGCTATGGCGTTATGGCGAGTCACCTATTATCAAATAGACTTGTGTCCAACAGTTCTTTTTGAACTAGTTCGTTCATTGTATTATTGTAGTTGCAAAAAAGAGAATAAATGTCCGTTAATAGATAGATATTCACAATAATGTTTTTGTAGTTAATGGTTGAACAATTGCGTTGACATTTCGTAGCACGAATGGAAATCATGGTACAATTGTACTTTTTATGGTACATTTTTGATCTCGATGGTGCCGTGGTACTACCGCGAGTTTCTTGGTACAATTTAAAAATTCCAATGTTTCACTATATGGTAACATTAATTTTGCATATGTTGTCTTTACATTTTTTGTGTGTTTTATTTTAGACGGCCAGCTTCTCTGTTTTTGTTGCAATGCTGTTGTCAAGGCAAATTCATGTACCAGGTGGTGTCAAGTCTGCAACAAAAAATCTGTCTAGTACTTTAACTGTAACCTTTTAACTTGACAGCACCTCGTACATGAAATCGCCTTGGCTGTGGGTATATTCTGCATTATCGTGGTTGGCGTATATCAAATACGTCTACGAATGTTTGGTAATAGATTAAAGAAGACTTCAACAGTTTTTCTTTAATCTATTACCAAACAGTCGTAGTCGTATTTGAAATACGCCAACCACGATAAGGCAGATTTATTTTTGTTAACTACATATCGCTCCTTTACTTCAATATTGTGTTTTAGGTTTTATCGCGCATTTTTTATGCGCATAACTTAGATTTTATAGTGCATGAAAATAACAGGCCTGTTAATAAGCAAAATTTGTAAAATAACCGATCTCTAACAAGTCTAATCTACGAATGTACCCTTATGAATGCAACATTTAATATTTTTTTATGTTATTTTTTATACTTAATTTTTCTACACATTTTTTACTACGTTTATACGCAGGCCTTATTTGCAAATAAAACAGTAAATTTTTGCCATATTATTGTTTTTATTGCGACTTACTAATTCAGAAAACTATTCACGATTAACGCACTATTTGCAAATAAAATGCTTGAGGTTGCCACGCTTACAAATGTTTGATAACAAAAAACAATAAATGGATAAATATTGCAACAAAAAACATTGATAGAAGCAAATAATGACGATTTAAACAAACAATTATTTGATGTTTTGTAAATTTACACTATTTTTTTTTTGTCAACATAAGTAAGTTTTCTATAGAAGTGCTACCAAGTTTGTGTACATTTGCTATGCCTTATAAACAGTGAGTTAATTTATTTGCAAATAATTTTATTTGCAAATAGTGCGCGTATAAACGTAGTATTTGTTAAGTTTCTGTTCTTTATTGTTTACTTCTGAATTTTTACAAATTTTTCTTACGTTTGCGTTCTTATTAATTAATATTAAAAAATGGTACCGTCGTGGTCCAAAAAGTACATTTTGTTTTCACAGTTGGTACAAAATCCAAGAAGTCATTTTCCTTCCCTACTTCGTAGTACTGCTTTATCAACTTTGTTGTAAAAATTTCTGCACGTTGCTGTTCACATTGTTATTAGCTAACTAATCAATAAATAATTTTTGTGCAAGTTTTGGACATTTATATTTTCACCAGTGTTGGGGAAAAAGTATTTACAAAAGTATTTACAATTTGAGCATTTGGTCACAACATGGCAGCACTGATTTACACCGCATAACACTATTTTGAGTTTATCTTGGGTTCTTCAACATTAATTGAAACTGTGACATTAAATAGAATATTAAAATAATAATAATAAAAAAAATTCTAAACAAATCATAAATATAAATAGAAACTAAAGTTAACCTAGAAAACTTAAATAATGCACAATAAACAAAGACTTGGTTTCAATAAAGGAAAATTTATAACATTTGAAAAGAAATTTTCTCTCAAAAGGGTCAGCTTAACAGCCCAAGGGGGACATACATACATATGTACATATATTGTATGTAAGTTTAGATATGCATGTATGTGATAATAAAAATAAACATTTGCAAAAGCAAAAGGCTTAGAATGAAAAACCGCACAAAGGAAGCTTGTTGAATTGGCAACAACTCTTTAATATTTGGCGCTCCCTCAGAGAATAAGTTACATAAAATTCTTTAAATGGAATATAAGCCCAATATTTAAAGTAATTTTTTAGCCCATGTCCTCGTGTCAGAAATAAGAAGAGTTGGTAAAGAAGCTTTTTAAAAATTAATCCATTTCAGGTAAAATTAATTACAATTAGTTTTAAGCTCAATGACAAAATTTTGAATTATTATATTTAACACCAAAAATTCTTGGCCACACCCTTTAGAAACAAATAAATGTGCATGTTTTCATCTTAATTTATACAACATAAATTGAGGCTGATTTTTTTATTTTTTTTTTAAAGAATTCTAAAAGATTTCCTTAATAAATTTGTGTGAAAACAAACACAACACTCCCATCTTAATAATAAAAATCATGCTGTTTTCAAGAGGCCATTTCCCTCCTCAGTTGACACAGCATAAATTTTGAACGATAAGAAGAAGAAGAAGAAGGAAAAAAACGAAAGAAATAATCTTCAAATGGATTAAATTTCAATATTGATGATTATGTTTTGTGCAGAAACCACAAAGTTCATTGAATTTCTTTATTTCATGTACTTGTGAAAAAAAGTCTGCTGGTACATTTTTTTTAATTCCTTGCCATTTCAAATATAGAGCAAACCACGATGTTTTATGGCAGAGAAAGAGAGAGAGATGAGACAATATCGATTACAGTTCATTAACGGATAACAATATTTTTAAGTTAATATGAAAAACCTTCAATTGTCACACAGTTAAGTCATTATATTTATACGAGGGTAGTTCCAAAATATTTAATAAATATGCGGAACGGTTGTGTAAACTAAGATAATTTTGGATCAATATATTTTCGACTTCAGTAGTGCGATTCAGTAATTTTTGCAAACCGAAAATCGCAATATTTATGGAAATGCCATTCTGTAATTTATTTTTTATGATAGTGTGTATATAGCTGTGACTTCTAACCAAGGTTGGCAAACGGTATCGTAAAAATACCGATACCGATTCAAATACCGCTATAATTAGATACCGGTATCGTTACCGATACCGAAATCCATTTCGGTTAGAAAATACCGGTATCCAGACTACCGTTTACGTCTATACCGGTACGTACCGGTATACCGATTCCGGCCAAAAAATAAATTATAAGTGAGTTGTAGTTGCCAAATTTTTATTATGTATTACAACTTTTTTCACCATGACACATTTTGGTTTATATTTCGACCATTACATTCGTTTTGCTTTATTATTCCAATCCCATTTGTCAGCCAATATTATTGCCACGTTTATAAAACATAGAATCTCAAGAAAAAAGAGCAAAGCCAGAACTAAAAATATTTAAAATGTTTTGTGATAGGTACTATGGTTTCAAAAAACATAGCATATATAAGAACCTTTGTTTTTCGAGCATTTATTCGAAAACAACTAAAATTAGTTTTTATTCATAATACCAAAAGTTAAGTTGTTTCAGTTTCAATCCAACTTAGTTGAGCTGGAAACCGTAATATGGGCAAAAATTGCAAAAATATATATCAATTAACTTTCTTTCTTTGGGTTAGAGAAAAAACTTCTAAACTTTTATATTTGAAGTTACAAGAAGATTGTTTTCTTTGTTTTTAAGCTGGCTGAAAGAATATTATTTATTCTTTGAATTGAAATATTCCAATTTCGTCTGAATTTGGCGAGAAAGTAAAAAAGCAATATGGGTCCAGTACAAAAATATTGCCTAAGAACGTGTCCAAAGTACAAAAGTGTCGAAAAAAAACCCAAAAAATTATATTTGGTGAAAAATACGGACATATACGAGTATTTGAAATTTACTGAAACAAGATATACATATGTACATATGTATATGGTTCAAAAGGCCTTAGTCTCTTCTTTCTGTATCCGTTTATAAATTTAAAATCAGTTGATATTTAACTTAGTTAGAGGTTGATAAGTGCCTACGGGTACGAAAAAGCGGTTTTTTACTCGTAAAGGATGGTACTCTGTTCGAAAAAATTTCAGTGCAATTGGTTATTTCGCGTGAAAAATTTGACATGTACTAAACTCGCGGTTGTTTTAATAAATTTCTCGCATTTTTTTGCTTGTATGTATGCAACATTGCTAAAATTCCGTGCGAAAAAAGCACTGCTCATGTTGTTTCGCAGCGAAACTAAAATGATACCAGATTAATTTTGCATGGAAAGACATGATTTTCCGTGTTTTTCACACCAAGAACAGAGTACTACTCTTGCGAATTTATTTCGCAAATATTTCATACCAAATACTTTTATATGTAGTTTGACAGCATTTCGCACGAAATTGTGAACAGAGAACCAGGCTTAACTCAAGATTTTGGAGATGTCTGGAAAATTTTTATACTCGACAATACCTAGCAGAAAAATAGTAACACTTCGCAGGTATTTCGATTTCATTAAAATTTATCACACAGTATAATTTATCAGTATAGACTTTATATATGTAAAGTTTGAACTGCAGTCTCCTTGTTTCACTTTTTTAATAAATTATTGTTTAGTAATAGTATAAAATCATATATAGAAACAAATAAGTTTATATGATTTTATACATACATATGTTAATGTAAAAATACTCCCTTTTTGAAGTAATTTAATAAAAAAAAGTTTTTTTGCTATGTCTGCCTGAAATAATAAATTTGTCAGTAATATCGGTATACCGGTATTATAAACTCGATAACGGTATGTACCGGTAATACCGATACCGAAATAAAAAAAATACCGATACCGCTACCGAAATTTAAAAAATAATTGTACCGGTATCAATACCGATACCGTTATTTGTTTCGGTTTCCAACCTTGCTTCTAACCATTTGATTCTATATCATGTGGCATCTCTTCACACAATCACCCGTATCGTGAAATTTACTGCCTTGAAATATTTCCCATTTCCTTAAAGTTGCAATCGTGAATTATTCCCACTTGAAAAAAGTCGCATGTTGGAAAAAAAATATGGCAACGCCGATTTTTACTCCCGTGAGTTTTTCCCCAAAAAATATGTGTATATTTTCGCAAACGTTTTGCTTGGGAATAAAGGAAAGGAGCATAATGTAAGTAGTTTTCTTGTTGTGTTTTAAACTTATTAGATTTTATTTTTAAAAGGAGTGAAAATGCATGAATTTAATCGAAGCAAAATGCTATTCATTTATTAAGAAAATTATAAAAATACGCGTAGAAAAATACAATTACATCAATTCACAATAGCATGTTCGACTCGCACTAATAACTGGTGATGCCAATTTGTTGTTCATGGGAACAAACAAATTGTTTCCAATTGTTCAATTGTATTCCCTTGAGATTCGCGATAATGATGAATATGTCAAAATAATAGAGAAGTACAAAGAATAATAAAATATAACTAAATGAATTTTTACCTCACCCGACAGCAAATACCGTCAAAATTTGTTACTGGATAGCAAAGTCGATAAGTTTTCGATATATGTATGTATATATGTATGTATGTATATGTATGTATATTAAAACGATATGATTATCGTAAAAAAAAAAGCTACTGAATCCAGTTACAGAAACCCATAATATATTACCCAATTTAAAAAATAGTTTTTTTTTTGTCTAAGAGAGTAAGTACAGCTGCTGTTTAGTTCCACTGCTCAGAAAAATAAGCGCCGTTATGTCTATTAAAATTTAGTATTGAATTGTACCCACTTCTATACAACCGATTCCTAAGGAGTTTCGCACACACCTTGGAGTTTGTTTTGATTACATAAGGCTGTGTAAAAGAGAGAGTAGCTCGTGGCATCTTAAGTTTAACATATCATTTTATGCACTTTCATCAAACCGATTCTTGCCCAACTTTGAAAACACTTTCAATTTGCATGAAGGCCCAGTCCCGCCTGCACAAAATTGGGCGTAACCATGAATATTTCACATTCGACAGCAAACTTTTATATATACTAGATATACTAAACGGACGACACAATCGTCCGTATTCTAAACAGAAACAAAATCTCTTTATTAAACCTAATTCAATTTATTGAACTCTCTTCCTATAAGTTTTATGGCTTTCATACAATAACAAAAATATTACACAAATATACACGCACACACACACACAGTGTAAGCTACCCTGCAGAAAATGCGAATAGTGAAATTGTAGTGATTTACTAGTGACATTGTCAGTAGTACTACTGACCAGGTGTATCCCAGCCAATGTAATTATCTATTGACATTTAACATTAGCTTGTCATTGAAAATCCACCACTAGACTGTAGCAATACTGACTAAGTAGTTCTTTTGGGACCACATGGAGACATTGGATCCAAAGATTCACTAGTAAATTTTAGGGGCTCCAGTCTACAATATCGATATTTCCTCGCTCCATATCAATAGTAAAATTGTAGTGATTTACTAGTGACATTGTCAATAGTACAACTGAATAGGTGTACCACAGCCAATGTAATTGCCTATTGACATATAACATAGGGTTGTCATTGAAAATCTACCAGTAGACTTTAGCACTATTCATTTACGACCATATGGAGACATTTGAACTAGAGAATCACTAGTACATTTTAGTGACCTTCGTTTATAATTTAATAAGAGTTGAGCCAACAAACTTAAATACATACATACCTACATACATATGTACATAAGTTTTTAACATTATTGCATAGCATAATAAAAAAGAAAAACAAACTATTGGCAATATCAACAGAAATACATTAGAACTGTTGTCTCTAACGTATCTCTACTCGCGCATAAAAGGAAAATTGTCGACATTTCAACTAGTGCAATTGTCGCTAGAGAAAAGAGTGTTGACATAGAGACATATGGCACTAGGCTGGCTAGAGGGTAACAAATGCGTGTGTACTATGTTTGCATGTAGTAGTAGCAACTTTTAACGCTTATAGCTCCCAAAATACTAAACCGATTTCAATAAAATATGGATTCTGCACATCTGTGCAAAAATTCCTTTAAAATAATATAAAATCGGTGCAGTAGTTCCGGCGTAAAAGGGATTACAAAAAACGTGTTCGCCTATTAATTATATATTACATATATATGTATATATGTGTCACAGTACACCTTTTAAACAGAAAAGTCGACTGTTACAGCACACTTTTTGTATAGAAAAGTCCACTTTGCCACAGCACACTTTTTATACAAAAAAAATCGACCATATAACAGCACACTTCTAATATACTAAGGTCTACTATGCAACAGTACACTTTTTATATAGAATAGTCGACAATTTTCTTTATGTAGAGAAAAGTCGACCATGCCACATAACATTTTTTATTTAAAACATTGTTTGCTGTGTCTCATCAATGGTTTAGGTTGAATTACGTGGCTGCTTTTTAAAAGTGTAGTGTTATGTAAAAATGTGGACTATGTCACAGCACGCTTTATTATACAAAAAGGTCGACTATGTCAGCACACTTTTTATATAAAAAATGTGAAGGTGTCTTAACACACTTCTTATGTAAACAAGTCCAATATATCACAGCACACTTTTTAAATAGAAAAATCAACTATGCCACATTATGTTTTTATACATAAAAATCAGCTATGTCACAGCAATCTATTTTTTTTTTTTAGTAAAAAAATGGGTGTTAGCACACTTTTTATATAAAAACGATAAAGATGTCACAGCACACTTTTTATACAACAAAAAAAAAAATCGGCTTTGTCACAGCTCACTTTTTATATAAAAAAGTCGGCTATGTCATAGCACAATTTTTATATAAAAAAGTTGGGTTTGTCAAAGCACGTTTTTTATGTATGTATATAAAAAATAAAAAAGTTGGCTATATCAAAGCACACTTTTTATATAAAAAAGTTGGGTTTGTCAAAGTACGCTTTTTATATAAAAAAAGTTGGGTTTGTCAAACCAAACTTTTTATATAAAAAAGTCGGCTATGTCAAAGCAGCACACGTTTTATATAAAGAAGTCAGCTGTCACACTTTTTATATATTTATGTTTGTCAAAGCACACTTTTTATACAAAAATTCGGCTATTTCAAAGCACACTTTTTATATAGAAAATTTGGCTCTGTCACAGCTCACTTTTTATACAAAAAGTCGGCTATGTCACAGCATACTTTTTTTATATAAAAAAGTCGGCTATGTCAAAGCACACTTTTTATATAAAGCTATGAAGGGGTCACAGCACACTTTTTACATAAAAATGTATATTAACTCACAGCACACTTTTTATATAGTCGACTGTATCGCACCACATGTTATGTTTCACGTTATCCTACCCAACAGTTTCTAGCAATAATTCGCACACACCTCTGCATGTAACCTTATAAATACCATTAGTGTTGCCAGATTTGTTCAAAGTATAAAATTCCTAAAATACATGATTCGACTTAAAAATAAAAACATAAAGAAAAAAAAAATTAAACAATTTTAAAAATAAGCTACAAAAAGTTAACAACAACTTAAAGAGTTTATTCTAACATTAAATAAAGCCAGCGTAGTTTGCCCACGCATAGAAAGAGAAATTTCTTTTTATTTATTATTATGGAGGAAAAAAGGAAGAAGTTTCAATGATTTCTTGAAGGATACCCTTAAATATTTTTGAGTTTATTTTTAAAAGCAAAAACAAAATTATATTTTTTAAGCCTATACAATAATGCTCAAAGTTGCACAAACGTTTTCTTAGGAAAACACATTTTGAATAGAAACTTTTGCTAGAAAGCCTATCGAAAAAGATTATTTAAGCGTTTAAATGATTTTGAAATTAATTCTGTATAGAACTCTTTTTTTCAAATTCTTAATCTAAATATTTTGATTTTCATAAACAATAAAATACTTTATACCGCCAAAGTATTAAATGTCATGGATAATCTATTATACTTTTATGCTGTCAGTCATGTGTTAAACAATAACATAAAACAAAGCAGATAGTGTTGCATGTATGTATGTACTCGTCTGTAGAAAGAATAACTTTTAGGGCGTGATATAGTCATTTGTCTGTACGGAACCTTAAGAATAACAAGTAAGACAAAAGAAAAGGTTCGTTACTTTTGAATCTCTATATTATATAAATTACTTGGGAATTATAATTTTTGATAAGAATTAATGTTTTGTTTTATTTATTACTTGTGTTGTTTAGGAACAATTTTCAAGTCAAAAATAAGATTTATTTCAATTTCTATCTGTTAAAGATCTTGTCACTAATATATTATGACTATGATGTACATACAAAATACATTTATTGATGTTAAAAAGAAAACAACATAAAAAAATTGTGCTGGCATAAACGTTTAATCATAAAAAAAATCACAACGTGTTTGGTAAAAAAAAAATTGCTTTGAAAGCCGCTATTAACTATAAAGAAACAAAACCTATCAAATGGTTTCAAATCGTTATTTTTTAAAGCAACAAATTTCATTGAAGAATTCATAATGTAAACACAGATGTAATAAAGGGTGTTTTTTATTGAGGTATAGAACTTTAAGTTGGCATCACTTTTTTAACTGGCGGCCATTTTGTCAGCTGTCAAGTGATTAATATTTAGTTTGGTTTGCCATTTCATCATGAACAGGTTGACAAAAGAACAACGCTTGCAAATCGTGCAAATTTATTTCGAAAATAATGGTTCAGTTCGCGAAGTTTACCGCAAGCTCCGTCCATTTTATGGTCGACATAATCGTCCATCAGAGCAATTAATTCGGTTAACCATGGATCGTTTTCGCACTACGTTTACTCTATGTGATAATACGCATCCGCAGAGACGTCGAACAGTGCGCACCGAAGAAACAATTGCCGCTGTAGAGCAAAGTGTTGAAGAGGACCCGAATGACTCGATTCGCCACCGTGCACTGCAATTGGAGCTGATAACCGACTATTTTGTTCCCGAATTGGATGGCATGAATGTGGATGAGTTGTGGTTCCAACAAGACGGCGCTACATGCCACACAGCGCACGTCACAATCGATTTATTGAAGGAAACATTCGATGAGCGCATAATTTCGCGGAATGGACCTGTCAATTGGCCACCAAGATCGTGTGATTTGACACCATTGGACTATTTTCTTTGGGGATATGTGAAGTCGCTCGTCTACGCCAACAAACCAGAAACGTTAGGGGACTTGGAAGCCAACATTCGTGGCGTTATTGCCAACATACGGCCCCATATGCTCGAAAAAGTGGTTGAAAATTGGACCTGTAGAATTGTCTTTATTCGAGCCAGCCGCGGCGGCCACATGCCCGAAATCATATTTAAACATTAATGGCATAAAATTATCCTTCCAATAAAGCCAAATTGATGGACATTAAAACTATTTTCTTGTGTTTTATTTCAATTCGAAGTTCTATACCTCTAAAAAAACACCCTTTACTTCAGTAAAATCTTACCCCCTGTTTGTGTAAGACGTTTGAGTTAAAAATCTTGGCGTTTCTGTAATAGATTAAAGAAAAGTTGTACAAGTTTTCTTTAATCTATTACAAAAACGCCAAGATTTCTAACTCAAACGTCTTACACAAACAGGGGGTTAAAATTATATGTGTGTATGTATTTGCAATTCTCTTAATAGCCCGCTTCAAACTTCGAGAACGATATACAAAACTTTTAACGTTTTAAAGATTGGTTTTTTTTTCAAATAAATTTTTGTTTGTTTTAATTTTGCAACTACAACACATTTCATTATGCAAAAAGTCATTAACTTTAAGTTTCAAATTAAATGCTGTAATACTAGATGCCTAAACCGAAATCATATTAACTATTCCCCTTTTGACCAATAGGTGTGTTCCTTATTTAAGGTTTTGTTAATCATTAAAAATGTTGATTTTCCATTAACGCTGAATACCCTTATTGTTATTTGTTTTAAATTGTTGATAATCTTGAAAAGTTTAAAAACTCTTCAGATTTAAATTACAAACCTTTTATGTTTTTTTTGTTTTCTTTCTTAAATTTGTTGTCGCTTGTAAAACGAGTGCCCATGCATATCAAATTAATATTCGATTAAACAATTTTCATGTGTATGGCTGTTGTCGTAAATTCTTTTACGAATTTTATGTTCACTTAATCAGATAATTATTTTCAATTTGGATAAACAAACATGCGCCAAGGAGTTTAAAATATTTATATATTTTTTTAGTCAACGAGTAAGATGATGTGGAAGAAAGAAAAGAAAAAACACACATTTAAATAATTGAAACTTGACCTTCTCAGCCAGTGAAAAAGCACATTTTGCAGGCAGGTGTATGCAAAATTTTTTTAAATCTTAGGAAGTCTTTTATTTAAAACTTGTTAATAAAAGTTATTTAAAAATGTCGAGATTTTTTTTTGGTGATATTTAAAAGATTGCAGTAATGAAGGGATGTGGTTGGATACAATTTCAAAAAACTATTTAATTCAATTATAAAAAAAATTAACCGAAAATCACGTCCTAACTCGTGTCGTGACATAAATAGCATAGCTATAAAACTTAAATGAACTTAAGCTGGTGATTTTAATTTTTTTTACATCAACCGACAGCGAATATCGTTAAAATATGTATGTTACTGAATGGTAAAATCGATAATCGATGGTGTTATATTTGTCATAGCGATGCGATTATCGTAATAAAAGTTACAGGTACGAGAGATTAAAAAGTATGAAAATAATAATGAATTTTTTCTTAAATGTTTTTGACATTTTGAAAATTGAAGGTTCCTGTTAAAATAACACCTCATGCTCTAAACAATGTGAAATAATACACGACTATACATAATAATTTGCCCCTAAAAACTTTAATGATCTCCCTTTCTACAAATATTTGACCATTAACTACCAACTATATAAAATGATACGAGTATCAAAAGAGGGACAAAAGAGAATCAAAAACTTACGTTCACTAATTGAAGGTGTAATTGATGCCGGTGTTTGTTGTTACCACTTTAACCCTCTAACATGATAGTACAAATTTTACCCAGCTACTTTTGTATTTTGTATACTCCTAGAAAAACAATTGTATTTAATGGCGGTTTTTCTGTTTATGGGTGTTTATTTCTATGATTTTATTAGGCAAAAGGGCTAAGGTCTTTCATATGTTTTTGTTATTTAAGTTAATTAAAAAATTTTTTTAACTATTTTCAATATTTTTCCCTTCTTTCTCTTTTCAGGTATGTATTTCTTCAAGTTGTATGTATATTATTGTGTATAAAATCAAAATCTGTGCTGGGACCCCCTTTGTGCAGTTAAGTATAAACTTATTTAGTTTTCAACACTTTTTTCATGGTTGCAGTCAGCAATAATGGTTTTTTTAGTTTTGATTTTTATTCATTTGAATTAAATCCAATTAATTTCAATATCAATCTTTAATACAGACAGGTTTAGTGTATGTGTGTGATTGTTTTTTTTTTTTTTTTTTTTTTTTTTTGTATGAATAGTGAGTGCATTTTGTGGCATGACATTCGCATTAATTGAGTTCAATTATAGTGATTTTGAAATGTCTTTTCAATAGGAATTTCAAAAAAAAAAAAAAAATATATATATATCTATAACAACCAATAGAAAAAGAAAGTTAATGAAAAAGAAAGTTGAGAATTTTGTTACATTCCCAATAAAAAAAAAATTCGAAGTCATTGTTAAAGAACTACATTTTCATTGCTTCCAAAGAGTCTACAGATGTTAAAAATAATGCAGGTGTGGGAACTACCGAGCGAAAGTTTTTTAAACGAATTTATTGAATTGTATGAAAGATTGGTCGAGTTATGGCAAATAAAAATCGACCATAAAAATTTAATAAAAAATGTGTATTTTTTCCTTAGGTCTTTCTTATTTATAATAATTTTCCAATAACTCGCATTTAATGAATGCCGCTACAATTTCTTTTCGCTAACATGTTCTACAGTATAATAGAGCTGAGTCCAACACGTTCGAAACTCTTTCAGTCGGTCGTTTTCGATAGTAGATTTGGGTCGAACTCATTCAGTCGGTCGGTTTTGACACAAAACTATGATCAAACGCATTTAAAGTCCATCGAATAGATTTTTTGGGTCGGAATCGTTCATGTCCCAAGCAGGGTTGTCAGAGTTTTTCCGACTTATTTCCCCAAATTGATTTCAAAAATCGGCCAAAATCAAGTTTATGTAGTTTTTCTTAATATATATTTGCTAATAAACTTGTTTTTATATAATAATTTTTTTAATATAAATTTTCATAAAATAATAGTAACAAAATATAGCAGAAAATCGCCAATAATTATTTCTTGTAAATTTTTCTCATCTGAATTCCAAACACTAATGACTGCAATTAATATAACAAAAATAATTAAAATCGCATTGATTTGATTTCTTGTTTATTCAAATAATTCTCATAAATTATAAAAATTTTGAAGTTCAATTAAAAAAAAAATAGGCATAAAAATCGTAAAAATTTTAGTTTATCTCCAAAAAAATCGCCATGTCGCCAAATCAACAATTTAGACTCCGAACAAGTTAAAAAATCGCAAAATCTGACATCGCTGGTCCCAAGTCTATCTAAAAGGACCGACTGAACGAGTCCGAACGAGTTTGACCCAGCTCTACTTTGGTCGAACTCGTTCAGTCTGTTATTTTAGACAAAAACCTATGATCAAACTCATTGAAATTTTGTATCGAACTCGTTTCGTAGCTCGTTTTTAGACACAAACCTTTGATCAAACTTATTTAAATTACATGTATTTGATCAGCGGTTTATGTCTAAAACGAGGTATTGAGACAGAGTTCAATACAAATTTAAGTCCACTTAATAGACTTGTTTGAATTTGAGACACAAGTCTACCATTTTAATAAGATACATCGGTTGGATCACAGGTTTGTATTTAAAATTACTTCTTGAACGAGTTCCATGCAAGTCTAACGACTTACGGGTTGGAAGTCTCGATGGTAAACCTAAAAGATGGGCTTGAGTCGAACTCCTTCAGTTGGTCATATTGGACACAGAGTTTTTGTCGAGTAGATCATAGGTTTGTATCAAAAATGAACTAGTGAGCGAGATCGACTCTAGTCTAATTTTAACCTATGATCAAACCCATTTAAATTACATGGGTTTCATCAACGATTTGTATCTAAAACGACCGACTGAATGAGTTTGAACGAAGTCTACTACTAACTCATTTAAGACACAAACCTGTGCTCAAACCCATGTACTAGACTTGTATCAACCGCTTTCAGTAGCTCGTTTTTGACACAAATAGACTTGGGTCGAACTCATTAAGTAGGTCGTTTTGACACAAACCAATGATCAAACTCATTTAAATTTCATGGGTTTGATCATAGGTTTGTGTCAAAAACGACCGACTGAATGAGTTTTACCTATTTTAGACACGGAAAGTTTACTTTGCAAAGTCTTAATTCAGCTGTGTGAAAGACAGAGCTAGGAATACTATCTATTTCTGTCTTTCTACCAGCTGAATTCAGACTTTGCAAAGTAAACTTTCCGTGTCTAAAACGGGTATTTGATAGACTTGGGTCGAACTCGTTCACTAGTTCATTTTTGCCACAAACCAATGATCAAACCCATGTAATTTAAATTGGTTTGATCATTGGTTTGTGGTAGACTTGGGTCGAACTCGTTCACTAGTTCATTTTTGCCACAAACCAATGATCAAACCCATTTAAATTACATGGGTTTGATCATTGGTTTGTGGCAAAAATGAACTAGTGAACGAGTTCGACCCAAGTCTAGTTTGTGGCAAAAATGAACTAGTGAACGAGTTCGACCCAAGTCTAGTATTTGACCCAAGTCTAGACACAAACCCGTGCAATTTAAATAAGTTTGATCATAGGTTTTAGACTTGAGTCGAACTCGTTCACTAGTTCATTTTTGACACAAACTTGTGTCCAACAGTAGTTCGTTCAGTTGGAAACAAGTCCGATCAAAAACATCAATGCAAATTAAATGGGTTTGAAACAACTTTCGATTCAAACGCTCTCAAACTAGTTCAAAAAGCACTGTTGGATATAAGTCTAACACAAACAAATGATCAAATCCGTGTAATTTAAATGGCTTTGATCATCGGTTTGTCGAAAACTTAAAATGTTCAAGTAGCTTTCAAAATCGATATTTTTGGTCTGAAAAAGTTGGAGTTACAGAAAATTTATAAATTTTCCACCAATTTGGGGTTGATCTTAGCAAGACGTTCCAGTGCCGACCATATCCCATATTTATTTGTTTAGTTTAATTAACTTAATATTAAAGCAAATCGTATTAACTTGAAATTGCAGGCAAGTACATTTATCCCTCGATCCACATGACGGAAAAGGTCCATAGAAATGAGTGTAATAATAGTTGGGTTGGGTGTGCTTTTAAATAAATCTCAGTTAAAGTTCATTTAAAAATTTTTAGAAACAATAACTCTTTTTAACAACTTTATGCTCGTACTTTATATATTTTTGTTAAAAATATGATTTAAAAAAGTGTCACTGACCTATGGCCGTTTTATGTAAATTAATTGTTGTTGCTGTTTATTTTTCTACTGTATTTGCTTTTGTTGTTTTTGTGTTGTGATTGTTAGACTATAACTTAATAAATAAATAAAAAAAATAAATTATAAATGCACCACACGTTTCTTGTTTTTTTTCTTCTTTTTCAAATAACACGGATATGTAAGGCCGATGCAAATAGAGATAAAATAAAGAGGAAAAAAATGTTTTATAAATTTTTATGTACATTTCAAAAAAAAAAAAAAAAATCTTTAAATAGTCAACAAAATTCCACACATGAAACATTCTTAATTTTACACGTACATATAGATTCTATTAATATAAATATGAAATGCAATTTGAATTGAAATGATTGTTAGGAATTAAATTTTTTCGGAATTTCATATTAGAAATTCTTTTTAAAATTCTATTTGAATTTTTTTTACAAAAACTTTGGTATTTTAAAAGCTTTTTTCATAATTAAAAGAAAAGAAGGCTGTCAGCACTGTGTTTTTCTCAGAGCACCACAAAATCACAGACATTCATTCATTTTAAATTTACAAAACTATTTCCGAACATGGAAAAATTTTCGAAGATAAAGGTTTAGTTAGCCGAACGTATATGTAGTGCAAAGTATCAGATGTTCGTTTTTAGTAATTATATAAAAACCAATGCAAAAGCTTAACGAATTTAAATGTACTGTAGTTGGAACGGAAATGCTCGACGTTGTAACGTAACATTTGTTAAAGAAGTGAGGAGATGTTTGTATATTCACCCTTATTCCAGTTGTCGACATCGACGTCACTTTAACACAATACGAAAAATTTGGGACTAGTGTACCCTTTGTCGAAAACAACTAACTCCTCTTGGCAGTTTTATGCTATTTTCTAGAACTTGGGGAACGGAAATAGACTGTCAGTAGCACAAAATTGTTTTCGAGAGCTAGTAAACAAGACCCAATTTTTTGGTATTGTGTTAAAGTGGCGTCGATGTCGACAACTGTAATAAGGGTGATTAAAAAAGTTCGTCTCTTTTTTTTGGGTAGATACATGTAATTGAAATTGGTCAGATTATAGGTTTCTGTTTAAGGCAAGGTACTGAAAGAGCTCGATACAATTCTATTGACAAGTACAAGTCTGAGAACAATTTGACTGCATATTATATACTTGGTCCAAACTCGCTCAATAATTCATTTGTGACACAAACCGGTAATCAAACCCATGTAATGTAAATGGGTCTGATAAATGGTTTGTGTCAAAAATTAACTAGTGAACGAGTTCGATCCAAGTCTATAATATTCAGTAAAATTGTTCTTAGACTTGTACTCATCAATAGACTTGTATCGAACTCATTCAGTAGCTCGTTTTTGACCTATGATCAAACCCATTGTATGAAAAATGAAATAGTGAACAAGTGCGACCCAATTCTAGTATACTATATACATAGGTTAAGTTAGGAAGAGTGGTGCTATGCCGCATCTCCACTTGGGTCCATTGTGATTCCCTTCTATTGCCCATTAAAACAAAATATTATCCATCATTGAGCCACCGAATTCCCATGATGAAGCCACTGATGTCCTCTAGTTTACACTTCCCGTTATCAGTAATGCTCTCATGGAAACGTCTGCTCAGCCATCTAAGCCTATGGCGTTGCAGCTTCGGGCAGTCACAGATAATATGTTCAATGGTTTCTGGTTCCTCCTCATCCCCGCACATCCTTCAAAAATTTAGAGTGCCAGTTTCCCAAGTGCTGGTTCTTGCTCTAACCGAGCAGTGACCAGTCAACACGCCTATCACGATTCGCATCACCTTCCTATTCATGTCCAGTAACAGTTTGGATCTTCCTGAGTTAAGTTTTACTGACTGACACTGTATTTATCGATAAGCAAGCTGAGGACTCTCCCACAGTCACTAACAAGTTTCGATTTTACATTGTGTCCCATCAAAGCTTTTAGTGCTGCCTGGCTGTCGACGTAGAAGGTTGCCTTTTCACCTTCAGCTACATTATTGGCCACCAGTTCCTTGGCCCTGAGGATCGCTAAGATCTCAGAATGGAAAACGCTGCATTCATTCGGTAGTCTGAAATACCTACGAATGTTCGTTCCCCAGATATAGACACCAGCTCCTGTACCTTCCCCCATTTTTGATCCGATAACATATACATACATACATATATATCCACAAAATATATTTTTGTTGCCGTTTAAATATATTTGTGCTCAGCTGTTTCATTTCTTCATAAAAATGAAGTTAAAGTGTCTTGAGTTGTTCTGGGAAAATAGATAATGAGCATCTTAGAACAAATTTTGTCCGCGGCTTAACTTAGCGGAAAATACAAATTTTTGTGTCAAAAAGCGTCGTTTTGTACTTGTTTAGACTTTAACATGTCTACCACTTAATTTAAAAAATCTAATGCTGCAGTTTTTTTAGAGAAATATTTAGGTATAAAATCTGCATTTATGGAATTTTAGAAAAATTTAAATTTATAATCGAATAACCAAGCAAAGGTGCTAGGCAATAAATTGCATACACCCCTTTTAGACGCGCAAAGTTTACTTTACAAAGAGATACTAGTCCTCTCTCTGTCTTTCACCCAGCTGAATTAAGACTTTGCAAAAGAAAACTTTCAGTGTCTAAAAGAGGTAATACTCTTTCACGCAATTTAACTTTAATATATTTGGAAAATATAGAAATGGTTTGTTATATCCCCACTTTCCCCTCCACGTGTTTTTGTTTTTCATAAAATCAAAAGTAGAAATTTCTTCTTTCGATAAAAAAAAAACTCCGAAATTTCCGGAGTTTTTGCACGAAAATGTGTAATCGTGCAACGTTCGACTACCAAGACCTTAAAGCTCCATCACATTCACGATTTAAAAATATCTTTTTACGTAACATTGACTAAAACGAACTGACGTTTCTTTATAAAAAAAAGAGTAAAAAACTTTTTACTATATAAATCATAGGGTAGCTGACAGAATAGCAAAATCATTGTACCTATATTAAATAACAATCTTCTTAAAGTATTTTCTATTACAAATTGCGCCAAAAATTCAGCAAACAAGTTTTTGAAATAAATTAACTCGTTTATGATTCGGTTTCTTTTTTAACACATTTTTAGCATTCTCTCAGCTATTGTAGCATATGAAATGTTTAAAATGTCTTTCTTTGTTAAAGAAATTACATAGTTATTTATACCCAATCTTTAACAAAATATTACACGTTTTATTTTATTTTATGTTTTTGTGATAACTTTCCCCTATTTATTATTTAACATGCTCATTCAGCTTTGAGATATTTATATAAAAAAGATGTGTCTAAACAACACAAAAAACTCATATACATATCGCTCATTTGCTGAAATAACATCATAACTCAAAAAAATTAGTTTGCCAGAAAACGAATTTAACTGCCAGTTTACAGAAACCATGTAAAAATTCTCGTCTGCATATTTATATTGAAAGCAAAAGCAAAGCACTTAAAATTTATTTTTGTTTTCAATATAAATAGACAGCCGAGAATTTTTACATGGCTTCTATAAACTGGCAGTAAGGCTTTCAATTTACACACAACTTAAAGAAAAAAGAAACTTTAACTTTTCTCTCAAGAATTGAGGATATTTGTTTAAAATCTTTACACAATATGAACACAGAGCAAAAACTGCCTCATAGAATCAAGCAGATTTTCTCTATGAACCGTTTTTTGGCTAAGGGGTATCCCAGCAGAAAGAAGCGAAGATTTTTTCATAGAGATTCCTTATTGTTTTTATGTGGTAAATCTTATTAATTTTATCAAGAAGAAAACCACATAAAATCAAGAAGAAATCTAATTACTGACAACTTTTTTTACTCAATTTACGTTATTTTTGGCACCAAAAAAACAATCCATGGAAAAAAACTTCTTGATTCTATTAGGTTTTCTTATAAATTGTAAACTATAGGGATTTTTTATTGATTTTATTAGGTTGCCTTCTTCATTTTTTTAAAAAGGGTTTCTTCTTGATTTTATTAGGTTGCCTTATTGATTTTTTCAATAAGGTTTTCTTCTTGATTTTAGTAGGTGCCTATATGATTATAAGTAAAGCATCTTATTGATTTTTTAATAAGGAAATCTTGATTTTATGAGGTGTCTTGTTATTTCATATCAATAAATTCACATTGAGACAATTTTTTTCATGATCTTTTTCATTTTTGTATAATAATGTTTGCACAATAATTTCAATGGTTATTCAAGCTGCTTGTTAGCATATTGGGTAGAGTGCTTGTCTAACAGGTAGAAGTTTGCTGGTGAGTAAGTTAGTTAAGAATATAACCTAATGTGTATGTATGTATGTATGTATAAATAAATAACATCTACAACATACTACATACATACATACATGTGTATATGATATAGAATTTAAATGAAAATACATAAGTACAGAGAATAAAGACGCAATTTTTTTTTATTTTTTATTGAAAAAATGAATAAGTTAACCTCATAAAAACTACAAGATTTCTGCTTGATTTTTTCAAAAAGGTTTTCTCTATGAAATTAATAAGATTTCCTTATTGAAAAAAAACCATAGATATTTCTTATTAATTTTGTTCTATTTTATGAGGTATTTAGTAGGCACTGTTTTCTCTGTGAAGAACGACATTAGGATTAATTCTGCATCATTAACTCAAAACTTCAATTTTTTGAGTTATGACGTTCTTTGAGTAAATAAGCGTTGTGTATATTTAATTTCCTCTTCTATTTTGTATAGTAAATCGGTTTTTAATTGTTTTGTCACATGTAAATTTTTTAATCAATTCATGAATATTTGGATAAATACATACATATGTATTTATCAGCAAAAGATTGCAAGCGTTGATACCTGATAATTTTGGCGAGAGTTGAGGCCAGTAAAAGCAATCGTCTTTAGTTTTAGCAAGAAAAGAATATTAGTTTGTAACAAATTGGTTTTTATCAGGAAGTTTGGTAAAAGTAAAGCCGAATGCATGCATTGATAGCATTGTATAACACCAAGACAACAAAGCTCGTATCGATAAAGAGTAGACAAGTGACAATATTTACTGTCGCCTTGATGTGACGTCGACGACTCCCGTCACAATAAAAGGGAATAAAAAATATTTTAAGCCTGACACTTAATAGGAATAGACCGTCCTTAATTAACAATGTACGGGTCTTTGCGCTCTTCTGAAAAGTAAAAATTTGCATATTGGATAGTTTGACATGGTAGGGACGATATGGGTAGCTGAAATTCAAAATCACTTAACTACACTTTTTTACATTTTGTGGGATAGAGAAAAAAAAAACCGAACAAAATGATTCAAGTGACTGAAGTAAAGTTTTTTTATTTTAATTTGGGCGATTGTTATGATCAGGGAAACCAGAAATATGCTCTAAAAAAAAGCGTTTTATGCGCATTCAATATGCACTAAAAACATGAAAATATGCACTAAAAAGTCTAAAAATATGCTCTTAAAAATAAAATAAATTGGATTTTTTGTAAATAAAAATATATTTTTAATTAAAAAATTCAACAACATTTGCATATAAAATAAAACAAAAATAAAATAAACAAAAAAAGGAAACAATAAAAAAAATTAACAAAGAATTACTGCCATATTAAAAAAAATAATTTAGGTTTAAAGTGCACGTTAAATCAAAATTGGCATACAAATTTTGACTAAAGCAAATAATACAAATTAATTTTTTTGTTTTGCTTCAATTTTAAAAGAGATCACGATATCAGAATTAAGGCTTCGGAACAATATTTTGGATAAATAAGACAAGATTTTTATTTATAATTTAGATTTTGAAATAGAAATCATTAATCTAAATATGTACATTGTAGATTGACAGTGTTCCTTCAACGTCAAAGAAAAATTTATACACTACATGGAACATTGGAAATGAGATGTAGATGGCGAAAAATAAAAATAAAAATTTTGACGAACACATATTAAAATAAAAAATTCTATAAAGTATCAAAATATGCCCTAAAACCGTAAATTATGCTCTAAAAATTAGAAATTATGCTAAAAATATGACAGTAAGGCTGATATATGCTTTAAATTCTAAAATATGCAAAAATATGCTTTAAAAGGTAAAATATGCAAAAATATGCACCAACAAATCGATGCCAAAATTCATAAAAAGCTCTGAAACGGATAAATATCTTAATACCGCATTAATACATCACACAAGAAAAAACATGCAATTGCATATTTGCGATTTCCCTGGTTATGATAACCGATGTAATACACAACGCAATAATTTATTAAAAATTCTATTTTGAATTTTTGTTAGTTAGGTGGTTTTGCATTTCAGCTGATGATATAAAGCCTGAGCAGGGCGAGCCAAAAAAAAAAAAATAATGATAAAAAAGTTCACTAATTCCAAATGTTTCAGAGACGCCGTAGCTTTTTCCAAAGTTCAAAATTGTTCTCCACTTGATAATAAATTTTTTGGTACAAATTGTGCCCGTTGACTGCAAAACCACATGAGGCCAGCACGCTTAAAAGCTACGCCAACTGATTGATATCTATTAGTTTTCTAAGATTTTATCTCATTTTGCACTCTATTTTTTAGCTTGAGTTTTGTTATTCATTTTCGCTGTTTCTTGTTGTTTTACACAAAGTGTGATTTCTTCAAAATGTTTTATAATCAATAAACAAGAATTCTTTTAGAGTGTGTGTGTGTGTGTGTGTGTTTGTTTTTATGTATGTATGTAATTTACTACGTAAAATTCACACAACGAAACTTGTCTCATTACAACCTGTCATAAGCTGAATAAACGGTTTCATACTCCTAATAAATATGTATTTCAAACGAAAAAAACCGGCAACGTTAGGTACTCTCTTATAACGAGTTATAAAAACAAACAATTCATGTTAGAAATTAAGTTCGTTTTGGGTAAAAGTTTTGTATTAAAAACAAAACCTTAACTAAACAAACTAAAACTAAAACTAAACTACCTTGTACTGAATTTGCTTTTTGAAGCAAGTAAATATTTAGCTTGCGTTCAGTTCACATGAAAACAACAAGAAAATAAAACATGTACATGTATATGTATGTATGTATATGTGAACAGATAGACAAGCTGATCGGCTCACAGCCGGCTCAAGAGCCGCCGCCGCTGATCCATGCGGCTAGCTAAAAAAATATTTTGTTATAAAATTTACATAATCAATTGCACTTTTTAATGTTGAACTTTTTTTTATTGCAAAATTATATTGTATTTTCTTTTTCGATACACTAAAATAAAAATTTTTTCACAGCAATTCGTTTTCTCAAAACGAGAGAAAAATCGGACGTTATAAATATACTTCGTCAGGTTAGGTTAGGTTAGCAGGCTGCTGGCAAGGTAAAGTAGAAATTTAGAGTCCAGCACACTTGGGTCCAATATAATGATCCCTTTGTGCTACCTGTAAGTTGAAAGAAGATAGAGAGAGAACAAGACAAGGGTAGAAGTAGAAAATAGATAAAAGTTGTTCAGGGAGGTGTGAGATGAGAATGGGTCAAGAAATTTGGTTAGGGGGGTCAGCGATTATACCAGCGACTATTCCTTATATAGAGGCTTAGGCTTTTGAGCCCGATTTCCGATAAGTCGGATAAGCTTCTGCCAAGGAGGTGCAGACGGAGATCCTCCAGAGCGGGACAAAGACACAGGAGATGCAGAATACTTTCCTCCTCGTCATTATACGGGAGACTCATACGTTTAGCATGGGTTCCGAAGGTGCAGTGACCGGTCAATGTTGGAACGATGTTCCTCAAGTGCTTCCTATTGAAGTTCATGATATTTTTCGTTCTACGGGAGTCGAGGCGAAGCCAGAGTGTTTTCGCTATTACACAGGTGGACACATTGCGCCATCTATTTTGAGCTAATTCAGGAAAGGTAACATCGAAACGTCTGCAGCAGGATGAGAGTGGGAGACGAAAAATATTGTAGATATCGACTTCTCTTAGCAGGGTTCCCCTCTTTGCCAGCTCAGCCGCAACTATGTTTAATGAATTAGTCCCGTGTCCATGCACCCAATTTAACGAGATATTTGAGTGCTGCGCAAGTCCATCCAGGACTTTACGACATTCTTGGACAATAAATGATGTGGTGTACACCCCTATGAAGGATTTAATAGCAGATTTGCAGACGGAGATCCTCCAGAGCGGGTCAAAGACACAGGAGATGCAGGATACTTTCCTGCTCTTCCTCGTCATTGCAACTGTAGCAGTAGTCATTATACGGGAGACTCATACGTTTAGCATGGGTTGCGAAGGTGCAGTGACCGATCAACGTTGCCAAGATGTTTCTCAAGTGCTTCCTATTGAAGTTCGTGAAACTTTTCGTTCTACGGGAGAGTCCAGGCGAAGCCAGAGGGTTTTCGCTATTGCACAAGTAGGGTTCCCCTCTTTGTCAGGTCAGCCGCAAGTATGTTTCCTGAATTAGTCCCGTATCCATGCACCCAGTTTAACGAAATATTTGAGTGCTGCGCAAGTCCATCCAGGGCTTTACGACATTCTTGGACAAGAAAGGATGTGGTGTACAACCATATGAGGGACTTAATAGCAGATTTGCTGTCAGTCATAACATGGAGATCTCTATTGGAAATCCGATAGAACCTTAGCCAGTGTGCCGCTCTTTTAATAGCCGATAACTCTGGCTGTAATATACTGCATTCGTTCGGGAGTCTGAAGGACATTTGAATTCCGTATTCTGGAATATAAACGCCCCCACCAACCTTCCCCCCCTTTTTTTTTGTTGATCCGTCCGTGAAGACCTATATGGCTCCGTTCAGTGGGGAAAACTCTTCTGTCAATGAAATTTTAAAATGAATAAGACTGGGTAAAATGCTTGCATGCCCCCAAAGTCGGTGGTTCCATGCGCCTATTGCGTTAGTCTGACGGCGATACGTAGAGCTAGCTTTCTAGCCGTTAAGTCCACCGGAAGCCAACCCAACATAACGAAGAGCGCTTTTGTTGGCGTTGATCTTAATGCACCTGTTATCATAAGTGACATTTTTAGGAGAATTCCCTCATACGGAACTGAGTCTTACTGAGTCGAGTGATTTCTATCAGACTGAAATTCCATAAAATAATATACGTTTTATAACCATCTCTAGTATCTAACCGACTCCCTTAGGATTTATCCCCCAGGTAGGGCCGATTGCATTTCTACACACATAGATTGCCGTTGTGGCTTTCGCTACTCTTGCCTGGAGATTTTCCTTGCAGGATAGCTTGCTATCGAGGACAACACCCAGATATTTGGCTTTATCCGACAGGGCTAGGGTACTGCCATTTAGCTTTGGGTGATTGAAGTTGGGAACTTTGTATCTTCTGGAAAAGTGTACTAGTTCCGTTTTGTCCGGCTTGACACTGAGGCCGCTCCGTGAGTACCAAGCACTAGTTTCTGTGATATAGTATCCAGGTGTAACCCTGATATTGCAATCGCTACCTTAGAGCAGATTATTGACCGTCACATTCCACAACAGGGGTGACAGCATACCACCCTGAGGTGTACCTCTGTGGGCCTGCCTTGTGATGCTAGCTGCTCCCATGGTGGAAGTAATGATTTTGCGTAGTAGCAAATTTTCAATGAGCTGATATATCCCCCGGTCAAGCCCCAGCTCTCTGAGAGACGGAACGATTGCCATCGGATCAATATTGTTCAAGGCACCTTCAATATCCCCATGAAGGCCACCATGGTATAATTTTTATGCTCGAGTGACTTCCCTATGCATCCTATAAGCGAATGTAAGGCGGTCTCAAACGATTTGCCCTTGGTATATACGTGTTGAGAGGCCGAGAGTAGAGAGTTAGCAATGAGTGTTCTAATATGGACATCCATTATTATCTCAAGGGTTTTCAGAAGAAAGGAAGTTAAACTAATGGATCTAAAATCCTTCGCCTTGGTATGTGATGCCTTCCCTCTTTTGGGTATAAAGATCACATTACCTTTAGTCCATGCAATTGGAATATATGACCATGCAATGCAGGCCCTGTATATTACAAGTAGCCATGGGATTACTAGTTCGGCATTATGTTGCAGATCCGCAGGAATGATACCATCCGGACCGGGAGATTTAAATGGATGGAAGCTTTTAAGGGCCAATCTCACTTTCTCGACAATAATGTCTATGGATATTTGGGTCTGGGCATGGGAGGGGTATATTTGTCGAATATACTTCGTTATGTACAAAACAAAACCAACAGCTGTCAGCCGGCTATAAGCCGCCGCCGATTATTTTTTCCTAAGCCGCCACATTTTTAAAACCGTTTGTTTTTCTGTTTGTGAAACAAAACTTTGTAACAAAACTGAAAATAAATGTTAAAATATTTTAACAATAAATACTATTCATTTGCTAGTTTGTTACGATTGCTTGTGCGATTATTCAAACGCTTTTTCTGTCATTTATTGATTTTGTGTTCATTAAGAGTTTAAACGAAATATTTTTAGGTAAAATGCGTTGCACGTTATTTCACATTTTTTTTCTTTAAATTTTTTTTTTTGGACCGATTTTCTATTCGTGTTTTTTGTTGGCATTTTTTTTAAGGCTAAACGAATTTGTGTATTCGCAAATATGGTGTGAATAATGTGAACACAAATACACTTTGTTTGTAAGGTTTCAATTAAAAGTATGAAATAATTTAAATGGCAAAATAAAATCTGATGCCTTGTTTGTTGTTTTTAAATAAGTACTTTATAAGGTTATAAAAAATTTAGAAAATGTTGAGGTAACAAGAGTTAACTTTTATTTAAAGTTCAACTTGAACTGAAGATCAATATCATCCATATTTTGAAACAAAAAAATCATTGATCATCGTGCCTTAGTCCTAATTTACACTATGCAAGTCTTATTGCTAAGCTGATTAGTTTTATAGGTGAGAGAGACGAGGGGAAAAGAAACGTTTCTGTTCCCCTCGTCTCTCTCCTCACCCACAAACTAATCAGCTTAGCAACAAGACTTGCATAGTGTAAATTTAGGACTTAGCGATCTCGTTATAAGGTACAATGATGCCACCATTCTTAATGCAATGGAGTATTTAAGGTCTGTTGCGGATTAGTTTCACGCTATATGCGGCAATTTTGTTTATTATTAAAGCAAAAAGCAGCTTTGTTTAAGTATAAGATTATACTGTATACTCGTTTGATAGTTAAGCCTTTCGTAAGTTCTATCCGACGTGAAAAAACTCCTTCTATATATTCAATTATTTTATTCCTGATATTTGAATTATTGATTACACAAATTTTCACATTTAAAAATAAAAGTTTTATTTTAAATATTTTATATATTTTTTTTATTTAAATCTTTAAAACCTATTTTTGCAGTGTAGTAGTACTTAAATTTTGCAAAGTTAGTGCATAAACTAAACAGACTACAACAATTAACACAAACATTAAAAAATATATAAAATTAAAAGGTATTCTATATGTTAATGTAATTTCGCTGTATGTTGAAAACCGTAAGAGTCAAACTCTAGAAATTTTCAAAAACACTAAAACTAAAAAATCCCAAAATTAAAGAACCTCAACCAAAAAAATCGCCAAAAACCGAAAAAAATTGCCAAAACGAAAAAAGCGCCAAACTAAAAAAAATCGCCAAAATAAATCAAAAACCAAAAAAATCCCAAAAACTAGAAAAATCGCCAAAAACATACCGGGTACTTAATTTTTTTTTAATGTCAGATATTTGATTAAATAGCCTGAAGTTCGTATAGTAATGGGTGTTTTTTTTATAGTGACACAAGTTTAATTCATAATAAAACAAGGAAATATATTTCTAATATCAATGAAACGGGCTTTTTTGGAAAGAAAATTTTATGAAATTAATGTTTAAATCTGATTTCTGCCATGTGGCCGCCACGGCTGGCGCGTAGAAGGCGCAATCTAGAACACACATTTTCAACAACTTTTCGCAGCATTTGCGGCTGTATTTCGCCGATAACTCTTCGAATGTTGATTTCCAGGTGTTCAATTGTTTGTGGTTTATTGACGTAGACAAGTGACTTAACATAAACCCAAAGGAAAATAATCCAATGGGGTTAAATCACACGATCTTGATGGCCAATTAATTGAGCCATTACGCGAAATTGTTTTTTTGTCAAAAGTTTTTTTGAGTAAATCAATTGGAGCGCTCGCTGTTTGGCATGTGGCTTCGTCCTGTTGGAACCACATATCAGCAAGATTACTGCTACGTATGAATGAATGAATTAAGTTAAACGGGAAGCACAGGACTCTGCGGCCAAAATAGATCTCTTGTATTCCCTGCCAGGTGCTAGAACACCTCATCTAGACCTACTCTCCTGATGAATCTCAAGATTTCCAGTAGGTCCAGAGTTGGCAGTTTCCAATCCTCCAATAGGTGGTTGCCCAATTGGCTATGTCTTCTGTGGCATCACGCTTCACAGTCCTTCAGAATATGCTCTGGAGTTTCATCTTCGTAATCACAGAATCTGCATAGGCTGCTACTCTCAATGCCAAGTCTGTTGAGGTGTTTTCTTAGTCTACAATGGCCTGTGAGCATTCTTAGATTGATTTTACTCAGTGACATGAAAGCTATGAAACGATTTTGTTTATATGTACGTTCCAATCATTAGCTTTGCATGCCTCAATCATGGGAGATTCAGCCAGAGGTGTTCCCTATGCCACGTCATTGAGATACGAAAAAATTTCGATTCGCATGTTCCTATACAGTTTACCATTGACAGTAACATTCTTACCATCATCGTTTTTGAAAACATATGGGCCAATGACTGCTCCAGCCCATAAAGCGCACCAAACAGTAATTTTCTGTGGATGTGATGGTGTTTCGACAAAAGCTTGTAGATTCTCCTCACTTCAAATGCGACAATTCTGCTTATTTACGTACCCATTTAACCAGAAATGGGATTCATCGGAAAATGGTAGAAGTGCACCATGAGTTTGACGAATATAACAATTATTTTGATTAAAAATTTCAGCAATTTGCGCGCGTTGCTCTGGTGTAAGTCGATTCATAATGAAATTTCAAAGCAAACTAAACAAAAACCAACTATCAGCTGTTAAATGGGTGCTCAAATAAAGCAGTGATGCCAACTCAAAGTTGTAATACTCTAAAAAAACACTCTTTATTACATATGAGAATTTTTCTTTTTTGTAGCGTGCGACAGCAAGCAATTAACCTTGTATTTCTGAACAACGTGACTCGATTATTCTTAAAATTTTAGCTAACGTAGAGCTGCTGACGGCCTACACACATATATAAAGAAAAAAAAAGTATCGTTCTCTTTGAAAAACAAGCCTATTTGCTTAGTGTCGCCCGCTACAAAAAGTTGACATACCTGCGGAAATGCCCATATGTAGTGTCCGTACGGAACCCTTCGTGTGCAATTTACAGTCGCACTCTACTGAGTTGATTTTGATTTAAATAAATGTCAATGCGGCTTGGAAATTGTGGTAAATAAACATTTTTTTAATTAAAAAATGTGTTTTAAATTTTAGCAATATTTCTTTTCATCAGATTTTGATTCCTTTTGTATTTTTGTATCAGTTGTTGTAGGAAAGTTCAAGTGATAAAGGCATATTCACTGGTCATTGAACTATACCGACTTCAGCAGATACTAATCCTAATGTAACATCAGAGCGCCCTCCTTCGTTGTGTAGCAGAATCATCGGCGAAGTAAAATAATCAATAAAATGGCTACAAAAACACAGCTTCAAAAATTAATACGCTTCATTTAACATCAGAGGCGCTGCAACACTGCATTATTAAAAACGTGCAAAAAGCAGAGTTGTAAAAGAATGAAGCTTTCCTCTATCTCTCCCTTCACCACCTGTCTTCTCTATCACTATCCCTTTCCTAAAGAAGGTAACACCTAGTAACAGTAGTAGGCATTAATTGCCTGAGTGTTACTTCTCTTTGTAGAAAAAAAAACTGATTTTGTCGCAAAAAATTTTTAGATCTGGGGGTCTACTCTGTAATTCAAAACGAAAGAAAATGCTTTCGAAAGTATCTGTAATTAACATACAAATTCGAAAGAATTTTCTTTCGTTTCGAATTACAGAGTAGACCCCCTGGCCACATCGTTTGGGTACCGATGACAAATTTTTAAATATTTTACTGCTTGAAATGAAAAATCGTATTATTTTAACAGTGCGCTAAGAAGTGAAGTTGGTCGCAGTAAATAAAAAGAAATCTTGAAATTTTTGAAATGTATATTTCTACAGAACAGAGAAACAAGCCGATCGGCTCACAGCCGGCTCAAGAGCCGCCACCGACTTTCAACGTAACTCCAAGCCGCCGCCGATGCATGCAGCTAGCATCGGCTCTAAATTGCAGCCGGTTAATTGTCTTTGTAGTGGCAAATTTTGACCACATCTTACAAATTATATGCAAGTCATCAGGTGTTTGAAATTTTTTTAATATAAATGTGTTTAAAAAACTGTCAATGTCAGCCGGCTTATGACCCGCCGCCGACTATTTTTTTTCTAATGCGGCTTGTTTCTCTGATACAGAAGTGGGAGCAGTAACTAAAATTACCAATTAAAGAGTTCACAATAGCGTTTTAGAATATGTCTTAATATTGCAACGTTCCAATTTTAATACTTTAATAGGGGCTGGCAAGTTTGTTGCTTTTGATTTTGACAATAAATCAAATTTATTGCTAGTTGGCAAATTTAAAAGTATAAAAACTTTTTATTAAAAAGCAATATGGTAATGTTAAAATAAACAAATTAAAACTGTCAGCGCAGCTGTAGTTGATAAAAAAAAATATTTCTATTTTTCGCTGGATAAATTTATACCAAAATAGTTTATAATTTAAAAAATTTTGTTATTTCAATTTGAAATATTGAAGTATACGAGTACTAGCGGAATTCACGGTTGGCCTTGTAGATCTTTTAAATATTGTAGCTTTGGTAAATTGTTGTTGCTTTTCCTTAAATTTTGGCAAAATTTACCAAAGCTACAATATTTCAAAGATCTACAAGGTCAACCGTGAATTCCGCTACTGTGTTTTATATCGTTGCCTGCTCACAATGAAAATTTTAAGATAACACAATGATACCACTTGCCACTGTGAATTCCCTAAATAATGAAAACATTAGAAAGTGTGGCAATCACAGACACTTTTAAAGCATTTTCACTACTTTACTAAATTTAGTCGATTTCGTTTAAAATTATATTTTAATAAAATACATTAAAAAAAATTATGTAATACTGGCAGTGAAAATTCTTCTCTCCAATTGAATTATTACGAGTGTCGTATTTCGACTACGATTACGACGATTTTGTACTAGATTAAAGAAAAAATGTTGCAATCGTCGTAGTCGAAGTCGTAATACGACACTCGCAATAAGGCCGAATAAAAATTAGGAAACTTTTCATATTTTCATCAATAAAATTTAATAAAATCAACAAACAAAAATTAAATTCGAAAAGAGAATATATTTTGAAAGTTATTGGGCTCGTGTTTTAAGCAAAGTAAGCCTTTCATATTTTTTTTAAATGCAGTAGTACGAGCGAAATCCAATTAAATACAACAAAAATTGCCTGTTCACAAATACATTAATCAAACGTGTATTTCAATGGCATGATATACAATACAACTGGGCTTGTGAATTGAGCAATTAAGTTAAAGGTTTTGTATTTTTGTTTTACCATTGGTTTCAGCGATAGGCGTTTGCTCCACTTGTTTAGATTGTTTTGCTGATCTTTAAAATAATATTTTTAAATAAACCAATAATTTATATACACATGAGTACGTACATGTGTATATTATATTTTTAAACATAAATATTTTGAAACAAAATTTCAACCGATACCAATTTGCTAAAAACAGCGGCTATACACAATTATTTGCCACGTTTTATAGTCTTGGTGCTTAAATAAATTATGGTTTTTACGTTTAATATACATACGAGTACTTATGTACGAATTATTTTTTGTGTATCAGAAATCAACACACTTTATTACCACTTTGCTCGTTTATTTTAAAATAATATCTGTTTATAATAAAAATAGGTAAAATGTATTAATTCCAAACAATTTAATATAGCTGAAGGTAAAAATTTTTTGAAAGCCAAAGTTTACTTACAAAAACGAAAGGCAGACATTATTTAAAATAAATAAACAAGCAAAAGAAATTTAAATGAATGTGTGTTAATTCACAGAGACTTGAACGCAAATTTAAGTATTTAATTAAAATAAAAAGATTTTAGAGTTCGTGCCTCTTTAATAAAATTATAATTTTACATAGAATTAATTTCATTAAGATTAGATAAATAAATAAGAATAATACTTAATTCATTAAAGAAAAATGTGTGGCATAAAGGAAAAATTACTAAAGCCGAGATGAGCTGATTTTGAGTTAATGGCACTTCTGTAATCTCCATATTCAAAAGTACTTCCAGGCTAAATAGCAATTATTTTTTGTTATTTTTCAGGAAATTATAGGGCAATAACTTGCTGCTTAACTACCATATTTTCGACTTGTAAGCTATTATGAAACAAGTAAGAGTGCTGCTATATTCGGCCGTGCCGAGTCCTATATACGCTTTACCAACGTATGTATATGTAGTATACAGATACATACATACATACATATTTGTTTTGTGATAAAATTTATAATTTTTTGTTATAGTGAAATTTTAAGTAAGTGAACTCTCGGTTTTTTTTCAACTAAAGAATTTGCTTGAGCAAAGATTTTCCTAAAACGTGCAATATGTTTAACTAAAAAAAAAATTCTTTTGTTATTTTTTTACCCAATTTTTTTTTCAAATTTCCGCCCGTGGAACTATAATTAAAATTTTTTGGTTTTAATACTAATTTATTTCTTTCTAAAATATAGAATATATTTAATTACCAAAGAAATAACTAGCTTTATTTAGTTAGTTTTATATACTATAACAAAAAAAGGTTACTTTTCCCAACCCTGGAATCATCCTTTTTGATTTTTTCGGTTCCTTATACTAATCTTATTCTTTAAAAAATATATAAAATATGTTGAGTGAACAAAGAAAAGAAAAAAAGAAATAAGGAAAATACTAGTTTTATTTAGTTACCTTAATATTAAAAAGAGTTTAAATTTTCCAGCTCCACACACACTGCTTTTTATTTTTCTAATTTTCCATACCCAACTTTTCTTTCCAAAACATAAAATATGTTATATCGCACACTAAATCATAAAGAGTCACAACTCAAAAAATTTCAGATGCTGAGTAGTTGCAAACAACTGTTGATACTGTACAAATGACGCAAGTATGAGACATAAAAACAAGCATAACGGTATTTTATATTCTTCAAGAAGACTGTATTGCAAAAGAAATTGTTGAGGTCGTTATAGATTTCTTCAATTAACTGGTTTATAAAAAAGCAAAAGCACTTTTATAATTTTGAGTTGTGACTTTTTATGATTTAGTGTGCGATATATATATATATACATATATGTATATAAATTAAAATAAAATTAAATTTTATATATTACAAAATGTGCAAGTTTCCCATCCCTGGAATCATAATTTAAAATTTGTCTGATTTCTTACACCAATCTTTTTCTGTTAACAATGTAAGATATTTTAAATTTATACATAAAAAGAAAAATTAGTTTTAATAGGTTATTTTTATATAACAAAAAAGTTTAAGCTCCCAACCCTGGAAACGTCTTTTTGATTTTTTTTTATTATTATTTTTTATTTTTAGTGCAAATTTTATTCGTACTGAAATATAAAATAAGTTTACTTAATAAAAAAATAAAAAAAATTGTGTTATACGTTTTCAAGCTCTGAAACTGTCTGCTCGATTTCGCTAATTTATTAATACCAATCTATTTGTACCATTTCTGATACATGAGTCCAAGACCGAAGTCGTCTCTAGCTTTTCTGGGAGCCTCGCAAAACCGATTTCACGTACACCAACCAATGTATGTACATATGTATGTATGTATGTGTGTTCCTTCGCCGTACTATACAAATCACACGCGTGGGAGTGTCACTAGAGATACCCAAAAAAAAATTACACATTACCAGTTCTGATAGTAATATAATGCCATATAATGACTTACTTTTCTGATTACCAAATTTCATTACTCGCTTACAAATCACATTACATAAAGGGTGTTTTTTATTGAGGTATAGAACTTTAAGTTGGCATCACTTTTTTAACTGGCGGCCATTTTGTCAGCTGTCAAGTGATTAATATTTAGTTTGGTTTGCCATTTCATCATGAACAGGTTGACAAAAGAACAACGCTTGCAAATCGTGCAAATTTATTTCGAAAATAATGGTTCAGTTCGCGAAGTTTACCGCAAGCTCCGTCCATTTTATGGTCGACATAATCGTCCATCAGAGCAATTAATTCGGTTAACCATGGATCGTTTTCGCACTACGTTTACTCTATGTGATAATACGCATCCGCAGAGACGTCGAACAGTGCGCACCGAAGAAACAATTGCCGCTGTAGAGCAAAGTGTTGAAGAGGACCCGAATGAATCGATTCGCCACCGTGCACAGCAATTGGAGCTTTGTCCATCAACTTTATGGAAGATTTTGAAGATTTTGAATGTGGATGAGTTGTGGTTCCAACAAGACGGCGCTACATGCCACACAGCGCACGTCACAATCGATTTATTGAAGGAAACATTCGATGAGCGCATAATTTCGCGGAATGGACCTGTCAATTGGCCACCAAGATCGTGTGATTTGACACCATTGGATTATTTTCTTTGGGGATATGTGAAGTCGCTCGTCTACGCCAACAAACCAGAAACGTTAGGGGACTTGGAAGCCAACATTCGTGGCGTTATTGCCAACATACGGCCCCATATGCTCGAAAAAGTGGTTGAAAATTGGACCTGTAGAATTGTCTTTATTCGAGCCAGCCGCGGAGGCCACATGCCCGAAATCATATTTAAACATTAATGGCATAAAATTATCCTTCCAATAAAGCCAAATTGATGGACATTAAAACGATTTTCTTGTGTTTTATTTCAATTCGAAGTTCTAAACCTCTAAAAAAATACCCTTTAAAATTAAAAAAAATTATGTACAAGTTGCTAAATGAGGAGAATAATTTTTTTAGATTAAATAGATTACGTGAACAAGTTGCCAAATAAAAAAAGTAAGCACTTCTCAATAATCGATTATTTTAGTCTCACGCCTTGTTAAAATCATTAAGTTGGTAATCCAGTAAGGAACAGCTTCCACCAAAAATGCTTAATTCCAAACCCGATTACCTTTTTTGAAATTTTTTGCTGGCTATGACCGTAATCAAAATTCAATATGGCGGGCAACAGATGCCATTTTGTGAATACGAACTACGGATATGTATATCAAAATGTGTATCATTCGCCAGGTGTTCTTTTCATTGCCAATAAGATTGTGTGTTAATATAAATATCTGTTTTTGCTTAAATAGAAATTTAAATCAACAGCGCCAACATTCACCAGCATGCGAAATAATTTTATGCTGAGAAAATGGAGCGAACACTGAATCAGGTGCAGCCATTTTCACCCCCTTCGAATCAGAATTTCCAAGAATCCCTTCTTAGTGAATATATACATATATACACAACAATTTTCAGATATCTAGCTATAGTCGTTGGGCTGGGCAATGATATAACAGTCAGTTAGTCAGTTAGTAATGTTACTCCTTTTTTTTATAGAGGCATAAAACTTTAAGTTGGTAACACTTTTTTTTAATACACCGGCTTCAGCGGATACTAATCCTAATGTAACATTAGAGATTCCTCCTTCGTCGGTATAGTGTAGCAGAATCATCGGCAAAGTTAAATAACCACTAAAATGGCTACCCTCTCTCCCTATCATCTCTTCAGCTAACAGGTAACACAAAGGGACCCAAGTGAGGTGGACTCTAAATTTCACACTTTCTTACTAGCAGCCTGCTAACCTAACCTAACAATTTTTTAACTGGCGGCAATTTTGTCAGCTGTCCGTTAAGTGATTTATGTTTAGTTTGGTTGTTTGGCATTTTAACGCGAATAGACTGACGAATGAGCAACGCTTCCAAATTGTGGAAATTTATTTTGAAAATCATGGTTGTGTTCGAAATACATACGTATCGCGCACTACGTCCATTTTATGTTCAACACAATCCTCCATCAGAGCAATTAATTCGATTAACTATGGAACGTTTTCGCACCACATTTACTCTAATATCCACAGAGACATCGTACAGTGCGTACAGAAGAGCGTAGCGTATAGGAAGAGACCCGCATCGGTCTATCCGCCATCGCGCACAGGAATTGGATATGTGTCCATCCACTTTATGGAACAACCATAATGTGCAGGAGCTGTGGTTTCAACAAGACTGCGCAACATGTCGCACAGCTCGTGCCACAATTGATTTATTGAAGGAAACGCTTGGTAACAGCATAGTTTCACGTTTCGGATTTAACACCGCTAGACTATTTTCTGTGGTGATATGTAAAGTCGCTAGTCTACGCCGATAATCCCGAAACGACTACAACAACATTCACTACGTTATTGCCAATATACGGCCGCAAATGTTGGAAAAAGTCGTCGAAAATTTGACTTCCAGATTACACTAGGTCCGAGCTAGCCGGTCATATGCCAGAAGTCACATTAAATTATTCCGTTTATAAATTTAAAATCAGTTGATATTTAACTCAGAGGTTGATAAGTACCTACGGGTACGAAAAACCGGTTTTTACCCGTAACTCAAGACTTTGGAGGTGTTTGGAAAATTTAAAATTCAGTGTAATTCACGTATGTATGTTTTATTTTATTTCAAAGCTGTATACCTCTATAAGACACACCCTTTATATATAGATAAAAATGCTTTAAACTACAGTATCAACAGTATTTTGATCTTAAATTTTTATATTCATAAACGGCAACAATCTGGCAAACGTCAATAGTCGTGGTTTTAATTAGTTGACGTTATCCAGAGTGCACTGTAGCTCCCTTCAAAATATTTGGCGAGTAAACTCGCAAAAAAAATCTCCCTATCTCTCATATTTAGGATCAGGGATGGCAAAGTTGGTACAATTGTACCTTTTTTGGTACTATTCAAACTCGGAAAGTACAATAGTACACCAATGATTAATTTAGTACATTTAAGGAATCTACCCATATCTAATCTATGATTATGAAACTCAAATCCTTTTCACTAGAAAACAGTCTTGTGAAATCAAAATGCAGCAAGAAAATAAAAAAATGTTAACTCGTCCTTTTCCAAATAATTTTTCTTCTAAATTTGTACATTTTAAATTTAAATTTAAACGGCAAATTTGTGAAAACGATTCGGTAGCCAGAATAATGTCGATTATTTTAATATATAAAAAATATTTTAGTACAATTAAGGTAAAAAAGTACAATTTTTTTAAGTTGTTGGTACAATTTTAAAATTCGCAATGCAGGGACGGCTTAGAATACTTCCCTCATTTTTTCGCCGGGATTTTTCCCAGGGAAATTGTAATTCATAATAGGAGGAATGGGAAACGGAAAGAATTCCCTGAGAATTGTTATTCATAATCGCGCTAAATAAATAACACTAGTTTACACTGAAAATGTACACTTGACGAGAGGTGATTTTCCTTATGTATTTGCCTCCGCTGAATTCGAAAATCAATGTTAAATTTTTTTTTATGGACCAGTTTTTGAGATATTGTGATTTTTTCAGTTTTTCGACCTTTTTTCACTTGACCCATCATATCTCGAGCTAGAACTATCCGATTGGGTCGTTCTTGCTATTCAAACGAAAGGTATTGAGCTGACAAATAAATATGTATAATCGGATCATTAATTGGTGTAGCGGTTCAAAATATATGGAATTTTTTAATTTTTATTTATTTTATTATTTTATTCTGTAAAATATACTCGTATGCTAGCACTTAATTGTGAATAAATTCAGAATTAATGGAATGATTTTTAATAAATTTGGCTCGTTTTATTTATAACATATGAATGTATCACAATTAGTAATAAAATATAAAATTTTCTTCAGTTTAAAATTTTAATGAGTCTTTTAAGAAACAAACGATTTTCAAAATTTTTTTGAAAAAATTTATTTTTTTGGTATAAAACTTTCTGAATATCTCTGGAACTATAAGACTGTTAAAAAATTCATGAAGATGTAATTTAAAGGTCAATTTGTTTCCTAGCCTTCTGTGTAATTTTTTATTGAATCGAAGAAATGGTTCTCGATTTAATGCCAATTATATGTATGATACAGCATCCTCTTTTTTTATAACGGAAAATCTCGAGACACCAAGTCAATTCAAAAAAAATAGTTTAAAGGGATTCATACACAGTACTTAGTATATACAAATTTACTATGAAACCTTTGACCTTACATAATAAATTTAATTTTGTTGACCTGTGTTATTTGATATTTTTATGTATTTTTACTTTGGATTTATTCAATCGATTGCTTATAACTTTGTAATTTTTCGGTCGATTTTCTTCTGGTTGGTCTTAGTTCTTACGAAAAAGTATTATCTTTACGTACATGAACAGAAACCAGACGTTTTTTAAACGATTCGTACTTTTCTGTCAGCATATAATCACTGTAAAATATGATTTTTTTGAAAATGTGCCCTATTTGCATCGATATATTTTGAACCGCTATACCAATTAAAGATCCGATTATACATATTTATTTGTCACCTCAATAGCTTTCATTTGAATACCAGGAAGGACCCAATCGGACAGTTCTAGCTCGAGATATGATGGGTCAAGTGAAAAAAGGTCGAAAAACTGAAAAAATCACAATATCTCAAAAACTGGTCCATAAAAACAATTTAACCTTAATTTTCAAATTTAGCGGAAGAAAATACATAAGGAATTCTATATCTCATCAAATGTACATGAAAAAAATTTTATTTTGTAAACTAGTGTAATCATTGCAGCAAAATTATCAGATCTCAAATACGATTTTTGTTCATTAATTTCTTGCCAAATTTCAATATCATTCAAGCCGATGAAATTTGTTTAACTATTTTGTAAAACTTAAGGCAATACGAGGGCGGTTCGGAAACTTCTTAGCCTATCAATGAAAGAGAATAGTTAGTTTTTCAAAAATATTTTTATTTTTCAATATAATCTCCTGAAACTTCAATACACTTAGTCCAATGCTTTTCTAGCAATTCTATCCCTTGATTAAAATAGTTTTCCTCAAGGTCTTCAAAATAGTGGTTTACAACTGTAATTGCATCTTTATGTGTGGTAAAATGCTTGCCAGCAAGGAATTTTTTTAGATTTGGGAACAGGTAAAAGTCACTGGGAGCCAAATCAGGAGAATGAGGTGGGTGGCCAAGCAACTCGTACTTTAATTCGTTGATTTTAGCCATTGTTAAAACACTCTTGTGCGCTGGTGCGTTGTCTTGATGAACAATTATTTTTTTGTGTTGTAAGCCAGGACGTTTTTCTCGAATTTGTACATTTAATTGATCCAAAAGGTTGCAATAGTACTCTGAATTTATTGTTTTACCCTTTTGCAGATAGTCAATCAATAAAATACCTTTGAAGTCCCAAAAAACCGTTGCCATAACCTTACCAGCCGATTGAATTGTTTTTGCCTTCTTTGGGGCACTACCTCCAGCTTCAGTCCATTGTTTGAATTGTTCTTTTGTCTCTGGAGTATAGTGGTGGATCCATGTCTCATCAACAGTTATGAAACGACGCTTAAAATCCATTTTATTTCGCTTAAAACGATCCAAACAAGCTTGAGAAATATTCATTCTTATGCGTTTTAGGTCGACTGTTAACAAATGCGGCACCCATCTTGCAGAAAGCTTTTTCATCTGTAGTTCTTCATGCAAAATTAAATGGACTCGATCATTTGAGATGCCCATGATATTAGCTATTTCACGCACTTTTATTCGTCGATCATTTAATACCATATCATGCACTTTGGCTACAATTTCTGTTGTTGTTGCTGTTTTTGGACGTCATCTTCAATGCTTGTACGACCACGTTTAAATTCAGCAACCCAATTTTTTACTGTTGACTATGAAGGAGCACTTTCACCTAACACATTCACCATATCATTATGAATTTCTTGTCCCGATAAACCTTTTTTATGTAAATATTTAATGACACCACGCATTTCTAATTTTTCCATTGTTAAAAAATCGCGGATGCGTCTTTTGTGAACACCTGTTTCTATATGAAGGAGTTGCCAGATCGAAACAAAATTTAACATGTGTTCATAGCAGAGATGGAAGTTTCCAAAACACTTAACTTTTTTCTGTTTATATCGCGCTTTTTGTGCTAGGCTAAGAAGTTTCCGAACCGCCCTCGTAATGACATTTTCCCAATAAAGTTGTTTTCTTCCAGTTTGAAATATCCCTCATTTTCAACAACTTTTCAAATGTTTTAAAGTCTTTTTTTCATGTAAATTAACATTAACGTTCATATCATATTACATTTTACATAAAAATACACTTAAATTAGTGAAACCATTATGTGAAATCACCGAAAACGTTTACTAGTTAAATAATGTTTAAACAAAACGTGTCTTTACAAGAAACATGAGTGAAATTAACCTCAATTATGTCTTTATAACAATATGCCCCCATCTTAAATACTTTTAATTTATTTCATTATAATTTTCTTAACTCCCAGCTCACGACAATAATCAACAACAAGTCAGCTCTTGTGTAAAAGTATTGAAAAAAAAGAAGATAAAGAAAAACATTTTTATTACATCTCTTGACACAAGTTGATGACAACTAGAGTTTTTCTTTTCCCGGACTTTTTCATTTCCCGGGAAAGCGGGAAAGATTTTTCGGTTTCCCGGGAAATCCCGGGAATTCCCGCCCAATACAAAACAATACAAAATATTTTTAAATTTAATTTATTTCAAAATAACATATTATAATTCATGAGATCGATTAAATAATAACGCTTTACACACGTTAGTCAAAAAAGAATACCTTTTCCGTTCTTTATATAATACCAATACATAGATACCAATATTATAAAAAAGTAATTATAAGAGTATTATTAAAAAAAATATTACAAAATATCCCCCTTATGAAAAAATCATTGTTAAACTTAAAGTTGGTTTAACAAACGAATTTTGTATGGCATGCTTTAACTTTAACAATCATTTTTGCATAAGGACATATCTCTTTGGAAATAGGACTTTAGTACAGAATAAGCTGTTAATGCTGTTAACCGTACTATTTAGCAAAGAGAACCTGTAATTATTTGTAATTTTCTTTTATTTCCTTGCTCATTTCTGTATTTTAGTTTTATAATTAAATTTTGAACGTCGCGTTCTGCTTTTTCCAAATAAAGGCATCTAAGCTCAGAACGCATGTGTGTCAGATGTAAACTCGGCCTTAGATGTTGTAAAGCTTTAGCTATTGCGATATTGCCATCACCTTATTATTACACCATCGCGTTCATAAATTGAATAATGAAACTCATCAAGGAATGTGTACATACAAATTACGTTGCCATAACAAAATCAAAAAATCCCGGGAATTCCCGCATAAATTTCCCGGGATTTCTTTCCCGGAAAATGTGCGGGATCCCGTATGAAAAACACTAATGACAACGGAAGTCGTGCATAATTACTTCCGATTTATAGAAACAGAAAAGTGATTTAATTATTTATTGTACTTAACATTTAGTACGAGCGAGTACTTCTTGATTTAAATTTATGTAAGAAAAAAAAAGAAGCCAAGTATAGAGGATGTAGTATTAATTGAAATGTTTATGTGAACGTTTAGCAAACATTATACACATAAATTATATTCAAGAAAAATAAAATGCAATATTTATTATGTAAACATTTATTAGACACATTAACAAGTTCAAGTTTGTAGACATGCAATTTTCTTCGGATTTTGCCTGGTATATACATATGTACAAGTATTGTAATATATTTATTTATTTATTTTTTACTGCAAACACAGAATGTTGCGTGCTTAGAGCAGTCATACTTTAACAAGTAAACTTGATAATAGTAATTTGAAGAAATTGCTGGTAATAATTTTTAAGCAAATTATAAAATGAACATTAAAAATTTTCACAGCTAAATTATGCTAAAATTTTATTTTACAGCGCTTGAGATTTTAGATTTTATTACGGTTTATAGCTTATTTTGTTAGTTTAATTGAAAAGCTAAAGTTTAAGCCCCATATTGCTATATGGTTTAAAATATTTCATGTCATTCTTAATAAATCGGTTGAGTTCTCAAAGTGTTTCTATGATCTTGATTTTTGTGAAATATCATTTGTCGTTATAAACCAAGGATTTTTTAATTTAAATTTGAGAAACCTAATTATAGTAATTTCTTTTGAAACTATTTTAACAAATTGCCAATCGAACGTTCTATGTCGACATAACGGGTCAGGCCGTCAAATTTACTTTGAATAGCTTTAGGTTTTCAATCTTCTTACACACAGAAAAATTTCAACCTAAAATCTACTTAAACAAGGTTAATCTAATCTTTTTCGGCAACGATTTGGCTTCATAGGCGTTTCATGTTAATCTAACATGATTTACAGTAATTGTCAAAGAAAATTTTTCTTTTTGAAATAAGTTTATTTCACGTTGATTTAACATTTACCTTCTGTTAAAATCAAAATGAAGAATCATGTTGAATCAAAGTTATTTCAAGTTGGAACAACATGAATTTAATTTAATGTAGTAAGTGTATTTAATTAATTATTTAACTTACGTGTGGTTGACATAGACATAAGAAAAATATTTGTATATAAATTGTCTTCCCCGGACAAGATATGAAGTGGGAACTCATCGCGTGGTAGTAAACATGCTTACCCCTGCAGCCACAACAACTTAACATATTCTCAAGATACACACTAATATTGGGTGTTTTTTATTAAGGTATAGAACTTTAAGTTGGCATCACTTTTTTAACTGGCGGCCATTTTGTCAGCTGTCAAGTGATTAATATTTAGTTTGGTTTGCCATTTCATCATGAACAGGTTGACAAAAGAACAATGCTTGCAAATCGTGCAAATTTATTTCGAAAATAATGGTTCAGTTCGCGAAGTTTACCGCAAGCTCCGTCCATTTTATGGTCGACATAATCGTCCATCAGAGCAATTAATTCGGTTAACCATGGATCGTTTTCGCACTAAGTTTACTCTATGTGATAATACGCATCCGCAGAGTGGATGAGTTGTGGTTCCAACAAGACGGCCCTACATGCCACACAGCGCACGTCACAATCGATTTATTGAAGGAAACATTCGATGAGCGCATAATTTCGCGGAATGGACCTGTCAATTGGCCACCAAGATCGTGTGATTTGACACCATTGGATTATTTTCTTTGGGGATATGTGAAGTCGCTCGTCTACGCCAACAAACCAGAAACGTTAGGGGACTAGGAATTCCAATGGACATTAAAACGATTTTCTTGTGTTTTATTTCAATTCGAAGTTCTATACCTCTAAAAAAAACACCCTGTATGTACCATCTTGAATTAAATTTTATTGTAACATTATTTCATTGATCATTTAACATACAAATTATTTGAAAAGTTTTAGTTTTAGTTAAAAAAACAAAATGCTTTCACTTGAAAACTTTTAGTTGAAAATAAAAATACAAAATACTTTGACTTGACTCCATCCAGGATTCGAACATGCGATCCTCCAACTGGCCTACCAGCCAGCAGCACAAAAGTGTATTGCAGCTATGAAAAAAGCAAATAAACACCAATACACTCAAACAACATATTATTTCTTGTAAATTTAATGTGATTTGAATGAATTTGAATCAAACTTTTTGCATGTTGATTTTACATTGGTATTTTGTCCTGTGTGTAAAGATATACATATATACAATTAAGCCATTGTTAATAAATAGTCTAAAATTTCAAAAGGTTCACTTTTACTGAAAAATCACTCGTGTTTAAAAACTTAAGCTTTGGATGTCAAATGTGACCACTACCATTAGTTTTATTTAGTTTTATTATATTTAGTTTTATTATATTGAAATCCCTTATGCTGAGTACACATCTGGCATTTCTTGTGTTGTCATTATTTTCAAAATGTGAACAATGCCGTTCACATGATATTTTCTATATGGAAAGCAATGCCACACAACGAAAAATATCGGAAATGATAAACGTTACCACTAGTACACACTATTGCAATGTCAAAAAATTCCATATCTAGTGTGTACTCGGCATTAGTTTAGCAGAGTTTTTATTTTATTTAAGTTGTAAACCTAAAGTTTGAGCCCCATAATGCTATATTTTTTATTAACATTTCATATCATTCTTAATAAGTCGGCTGAGATCTCAAAGAGCCAAGACGCTTAATTTAACAATTTTAAAGATAATCATGAAGAATTCATAAGAAGCTAGCTCAAGATTTGATATTTTCGACTTTATTGGGGACTAGATTTTTTTTTGGAGTACAATTGATTGTAAAGCTTAAGTCTGAATCTGAATATTTAATGTCATTCTTAAAAAATCGGATGGAATCTTACAGAAACAGAAATCCCATTTGCTGTTATAAATTAGGACTTCTGGTATAAAATTCAGCTATGATAAACAATTCTGTGGTTTTCATGAATAAAAAAAACCTATGTTACATGTTTTTAATTTCGAGTTTATATCAGAGATCTGCATGATTACGAATGAAACGGCATAATTTTTCATTGTGTAAAATTAATATTGAGATAGCACTTAACATAAAAAAAATATGCTATTGCATGATTCATATCAATGAGACTGTTATGGCTGTTATGTTATGCATGCCACTGCTTGCAATTTCTATTCATTCATATGATTCACTAAAGCAATTAATCAGTATGATTGTTTTGAAATCATCTCAATAGCCCTTCTGACAAATATTGTTTTGTATAATATTATAAAATAAAATAGCTAGGCTCATTTTATTTTATAAATTATTTTAATAAGAGATTAACTATTAATTAATAGGCAATGTTTTATTAGCTTCATCTAGTCAACGTGCTTTTATGAATTATTTGATTACTATACATACAAAACAATCAAACAACAGTAAGAATTTTTAATTTATTTTTACTACGGCACTTAAAAAAACAGAGTGAGTTAATGACAGTCAGTTGTTAGAGAGGTAACTCTCTTCTTTTGTAAGAACCAAGCATAAGTATTCGGGTTTGTTCTGAAAATCACTGTGATTTAAATCACAAAATATACAGAAGTGTCACGAGACGGAGGATAAGAGAATTTTTCTGTTTCTGTCGCGTTTTTCCTAAAATTTTGTCGGCGTTTTTGTGTTGATTCTTCTTTCTAATGCAATAAAATTGCAAATGCTTTTTATTAGCTGTTTTAATTGGTAAGTAGCAATTAGAGTTCGACAGATTAATCGGCTTCGGCCTTCGGCCAAAAATTGGTAATCTGCCAACATTCGGCCTATGGCAAAAATCGGCCGATTAGCCGAAGCCGAATATTTTTCATTCCAAGCTTGAAAAATAAAATTATGTTTGGTCGTTGCTCGCCGATAGTTTCTATTGTGTTTAACGTTTTGAAAGGGTTGCTTTGAAATACAACCCTGTTGCTTTCTACTTTCTTTTACTTGGACGTTCTTGTGAGTGATCATATGAAAAATCAATCTAGAAATTGCAAAATAGTTTTATTTTTCTTGTTATGTATCCAATAGATATTACAGCTATTTCAGTGATCTCAAAAAAGCAAACTTTTTTCTTAATTCATATAAAACAAGTATCATTTTTAAAATTTAAAACATTCGGCTTCGGTTTTGGCCGAAGTTTAGGATTTTAGCCGAAGTTCGGCTTCGGCTTCGGCCAAAAAAAAAACGCCTTCGGTCGATCTCTAGTAGCAATACAGTACAGTATCAAATGCACTATACTTTTCTCTTTTTTCCACAAATTTTAATTGATTGGAGCTTTTTTATCTGTCACTTTTTTCACTACTGATTATTCTGTAATTTAAATCGCTGTCTACTTAATGGACTTCTATTGTATTTTTGTCATGTATAATGGAATATTTTATTCCAACTTCAAGCGCTATAAATCGTGAAATTTACAAAAGTAATGATTAAACTTTTATTAATTTTTTAAATCAGCGTGATTTGACATGTCGTGATTTGCAGAACAAGCTGGATTGTAAAAGTGAGGGAAGAGCGAAAGTGAATCAACTCATACAGTTCTCTGATTTATATATTTTAAAGGTTTTTTAAAAAGGTCTAAGAACATTTTGAGAAATATGGACTTATACATATTAATAATATTAAACACAACTTAAATTTTTTTTAAAGCTTTGCTAAAAAAAATTTGATTTCTAAACATGCGCTGTTTTAGCTATTTAGCTGTTTTAGCGCATAGGAAAAGCACAGAATTTGTCGTAAAATAACGTTTAAATTTAATTTTAAACGCACCAAATTTTGTAATAAGAGATAGAGGAAAGCTTCATTATTTTACAACTTTGCGTTTTGCACGTTTTTTTTTAAATAATGCAGTGTTGCAGCGCCTCTGGTGCCAATGAGATGTATTAAATTTTTAAAGCTGTGTTTATTAGCCACTTCATTGGTTTTTTCACTTTGCCGATTATTTTGCTACACAATACCGACGAAGGAGGACGCTATGATGTTACATTAGGATTAGTATCCACTGAAGGCGGTGTAGTTCAGTGACCAGTGTCTATGCCTTCTTCGCTGGAACTTTCATACAACACAGACATAAAGGAACACTAATGCACATCAGAAACATGCGTGGTGTTGTTATTTAATGACTGCCGGAGACCGGCTCGAACTCAGCACCTTCGGTCTTGTAGTCAACGTGCTAACTACTTCAGTCAACGCCACCCTAGAATAAATTCGTAGGGAAAATTCAGAATTGAGCTGATTAATTTGAAGGCCTTTCAGAATAGCTGGCGAAAGAAGCAAAAGCGGAAGGCTTACCCCGCAGTGACAACGCGTGTCAAAAAGATATGAGTATGGAATGGAGCTAGTAGTCCTTGTATGTCCAAAATAAGGAGTACAGAGGCCTTCTAGGCAACTTTGTTCCTCCTTTTTCCCGCTGGGTACGTGTGTACGCTTGTAAGTATGTATCTTTGCAAGTACGTACGTAGATATGAGGAAATCATATTTTGCTATTTGTCTTTGTAAATTATTCTCAACAAATTAACATCATAGACAAGTGCTTTTGACGTAATCAAATGTTTTAGTTTTTTCATTTTAATATCTGCCAAATGAATGAATGGCATCAGCAAAATGCGAGAACATGATTTTTGTTTGCCTTACGAAAATTTAAAACACTCTATAAACTAATACACATTTTTTTCGTCATTCATAGAGCTGGTAAAATAATTTATTTTTGAACGCTTTTTGAAGTCAAAGCCAAGAGATAAATACGAGGGAAGTGTCGAAATTATTGATAGATATTTTATTAAGAATCAGTAGCTTTTCTGTGAGACCAAATAGATAAATTTTTACTCGAGGCGAATCAGTATTTCAATAGCTTTTACGTTTCGATGGAAAAAGCGAATCTGCATTACCTCGATACAGATGACTACAGTACGAGTACTCTTCCAATGTCGGTGTTTTTTATATAATTTTTATACATAAGCTTTCGTGTCGAATTGGACACTCTGAAACATATCGCACTGGTGCCTCTCCAAAATGGGTCGGGCCCTCAGAATATTCAATGGTAGATTTTCCACTTCTTCACATCCAGGACTTAATTTTGCTTGGCAACAATTTATACTATGGTCTTCGTTTTAAGGCTATAAATCCAGTCCTTGATGTAGTCTTTGTTAGGGTTCTTTTTAAGATGAGCATACCACTTCCATGTGGGGTTTAATGTTCTTTATCAGGTTTCGTAGTATCCCTACACAGAAATTTGATTCCAGTTGTAGATACATCAAGTTCCTGATGAACTTCCGGCTCTCTATATAAATTCGTGGAGCGTGCTCTTCGTAATCGACGAACTTCTCATCTTTAGAGTTTTCCCTTATGATGTGTCACCCAGAAAGACAGCTGAAGTCAATAGCAAAGTAGCAAACCTCTTCCGCCATCCTTCTGCTTACCATTTTTTAATCACCCTTATTTCAGTTGTCGACATCGACATCACTTTAACACAATACCAAAAAGTTGCGGCTTGTTTATTCGCTCTCGAGAACAATTTTATAAAATTGACAATCTATTTCCGTTGCCTAAGGTATAGAAAATAGCATAAACCTGCCAACACGAGTCAGTTGTTTTCGACAACGGGTACACAAGCCCCATGTTTTTGGTATTGTGTTAAAGTGACGTCGATGCCGACAACTGGAATAAGGGTGAATATGTAGACTTCTCTCCATCTGTCAACTTTTCGTCAGGAATTCTCGTTAGCGATTGTAAGGTTTTCTTATTAGAAACTCCTTCCACAACTGACGATTTCCTCAACGCCATAGAGTTAGTTACCTTTGGTGAGTTCTTTTCTTCCTTTGAAGAGTTTTCGTTGGGAAATTTGAAATTAGGGAGCACCACTTGTTGTACCCCCAATATGCGGGAAGCTTTTAAATATGATCTTTTTATGGTGGTTTGCTACTCTTTTGTAATGAGTGTAGAGGAAACGTTTCCCTTCCAAAAATCTCATTGATTGGCTTTACTTTGTTCTCCCTCTGTTTTATCTTGGCTGATTTACTTCGTTGCTCTTTCGATAGGTTACTAATTTTCTTGGAGGGTTTGCTCAAACATCTTTTCTACATCGGTGGTCAGGAGAGTCTAAGAACTCGCCTCCCTTGTGTGGCTGGGGATACCTTGTTATCAACCTTAGATTCAATCCTTCTTTCCCTAAACCTCTTGACGCTGCTTCAACTACCGAGGCTAAGTTTCCCACATCCGAGTTTGTGTCACAGTCGCTTGATGGAGAAGACTGGGGTCTGTGTTTTCACCACCTTTAGCCGTAGCACTGCAACCTAACGTTTACCTCTTCGTTTACTTTATTTTCACGTTTTTGGATTTTATTGGGTTCCACCACTCTAGCCTAATTTTATTTGGTCCGCGACAGATTTCGAAAATCTCTAAGGCTTGAGGTAATGTAAGGGATTAACAACCCAAACTGTGAGGATTTCCTAAGCAGCGAAATCATCATCAAGTTGCAAACCGCTCATATTATCCCTTAGCTCCACTAGCCGCCGCCTGGGGACGCCAGCCATTAAGTTCAGTTAATCACGATAACGACCTCGTAAAATTTTTCCAATAATTTAATTTTTTGTAAGTTTCATTGCAGAATTTAAATCCAATCAAATGTGCTTTTTTCCCTCTTAAATGTATTTTCTCCAATAAAAAAGTTTTTTGCATTTGCGTTTAATCTTTTGTAAATCAAATAGTTCAATCTTTTTGTTTTATTTTTTTTTAAATTAAAACATACAAATTTTTATCATTTCAATTTACTTTTTACTCTTTTCAAAGATTTATTTGTTTTTGTTTGTAAAATTGATGCCAAAATACCTATTAACCCATATTTACTCTTTATATATCGCTGATGCCAGACGCCTGCCTTTCATTAATTACATTCACTGTTTGTGCCAAAAAAAAAAAAAACGAAACAAAAAAACATCACAAAAAGTGCAAACATTTGAAACATTTCGTATGCATCAGTTTTCCTAAAATCACCCACTTCAATTAGAAGTTTGATGAAAAAAAAGTACTTCAACAAGAAATTCTTCCGCATATTCGACATTTCTTCAATAACTCTACAACTTTTCTCGAAGTAACTTGACAGCAAAATATTTCAGTCTTGCAACAATCAGCCAAATGATCGACCCACTTGTTAAGACTATATGAAAAGAAAGTAGCAACAAAATAATTGTCATTTTGTCGTGTGTGTATTTTTTCCCAAATTAAAATAAACTTAATTGTATTTATCTCTCAGACACAAAAACAGGTGATTCACAAGCCTTTTTTTATTTGTTTTGGTTGGAGTGAATTGTAAAAAGAAAATAAAAAAATGTGTGAGACTTATTTTTAGTAAAATGTGAATGTGAATGTGAATTCATTTAAGTGATTTATTGAATCATAGCGAAATATTACAAAGGAAATAATGCTGCGAAGCAGTTTCTTTTTTTTTAGGTTCGTTTCAAAGGGAGTTCACAATAGTGTGCTAATCTTGGTAGCTGTTGTATGTTGTATGTGCTAAATACTTGTAAGGGTTCAAAACTCATTCCAACCAGTGCTTTGTGCTCACTCCAGAAAATATGAATACCAAGTAAGGCTTATTTATTTTATACTTTGTGGTCTCATTCGCTGTGTGAGCCTTCTAAGTTGATGGTAAAGACTGAAATTTGTTAATGAAAATGCTTAAACTTAAAACAGGAACCATTTGAAAACACATTTTTATCACTTTTATAATACTAATAGGGCCTGACTGTCGAAATGCGAACGAACGTTTCTATCGAACATTAGAGGATTGCTTTTAATAGTCCCCTATCGTTAGAGCATTTGAAACCAACATTTGTCAATTTATCGCCCAGATACCACCCGAAATAAGCGAAAAAGTTCTAGAAAACTACCTCTAAAAGATCGATCAATTTGGAATCCCTCATTTAAATTACATTATATATCGTACGTAATAGCAAGGTCCAAGTATTATAATGAAAATTAAAAATTTATAACCCTATATTTTTGATTTTTGGTTTAGATTTTAAGCCAAAGACTTATTACATCTCCCTAATCGTCGTATACATACGAGTATAAAGAATAAGGAAGTCTGTTCGATAATTGTATCGTCTTGTCTATGGACGAAAAAAAGCAGCAGTTGTGATTCTTTAAAACAATTATTAATTATTGTCTATGCTAGAAGGTTTGTGTATTTGCTTTGTGATTTTGTTCCAAAAATTATATCCAACACATATTTTTTCATATATTTTTCAAACTATTGTATAATACTTTAATTTAATTTTTATGTTTTAAAAACATGGCAATAATATTTTTATTCTTCATTATCAAAGACAACAACCATTTTTCAAGAAAATAATTTAGAGAATTCAAAAACAAGAACTCAAAAGTATTTTCAAACAAAAACGTCCTAAATCTTCTTACTGAATTAGGCCATTAATGTTTTGAGTAAAAAATTGTAATAAATTATAAAAGCTATTTTATACATTTATTATGGCAATATGTTTTAAAATTAGTGCAATAACTTTATTTAATGAAAATAACTCAAGAACTATTTCCAAATATTCTAAACTGATGTTTCCATTACATTTTACATAAATCAAACTAATTTTAGTTTCTCATAAAATGTCTTATATACGATTACAGATGTAGTACATATATATCTTTAAATGTAAAAATTCCTTTTACACATTTCCTTAATCTCCCCAGATTTATGACTTTTAAAGAAATTTACACACAGAAAAATTTCAACTTTAAATCTACGTAAAACAAGGTTTATTTAACCTTTTTCAGCAATAATTTTGCTTCATATGTACATATTTCATGTTAAACTTACATGATTTGCAGTCATTCTCAAAGAAAATTTTTCCTATTGAAATAACTTTGTTTCATGTTGATTTAACATTCTCGTACTGTTGAATCAAAATGCAGAATCATGTTGAATGAAAGTTATATCAAGTTGGAGCAACGTAAATTCGCTACTGAATCAAAGTTATTTCAAGTTGAAACAACATGAATTTAATTTAATAAAGTCATTTTATTTTATTAATTATTTAAATTATGTGTGGATATTGGAGCAGGTATAAGAAAAATATTTTGTATGTAAATAACAAGATTTCAACTCGGAACTCATCACGTGCAACCACAACAACCTTAAATATTCTTTAGATACACCATCATGATTTAAACTTTATTTTTTAATATTTAATTTAATATGATTTCAAATCAAAATTTTTGCATGGTGATTTAACATTGGTATTTTTTTCTGTGTGTAAAGACGTGGCAGTGCAGTTGGTTAAACATTTTAATGTTATGGTTGTCTTAATTCTTATAACATTTTACTTTTACATGTTGTTTTTGTCTTGCTTTACTTATTTTCTTTTCTTTTAATAAGGAAGAAGAAAAAAAGAATAATAAAACACAAATCTTTCTAAAAATATTTTTAGTTTTAAGCATTTGAGTGGTTTGGTTTGGTAGTGCAAGTGTGTTTATTTCGCCTCTCATTTGTATAGAAGACGATGGGATAATTCGTTTATTTTTAGTTCATTTTTATATCTATTTTTTGCTAATTAGGTGCGGAATGTTTTCTTTTAATATATTATTTGTTTTACAAATTAAAATTGTAATAACAACCAACGATTTCTATGAGAAAATTTTACAACACAAAACATATGAAATATTTTTTTTTGGCCCAAAATGTGTTTCTTGTATGTTGTTTGTACTGAATTTCGTTATGCTAGTATTAAACCAAAATAATGTGTTACTTGGTAAAATATTTAAACAAGTTTGTATTTAGAATTATCTACCTGCCTTAAATGTGCATATCTCTGTTTTGCTTAAGTAAAGCGATTTTGTAGCTGTAAGAAACATTAATTACATCATATATAATTAAATTTATTTTAAACGTGATTTTATCTCTTGTGTTTTTAATGTCTTATAAAAGTTCATTAAACTTTGAAAAACAATTCTAAATAAATTTCAGATTACCATTGTACGAGGGTGAACTGAAAAATTTCATAAATAGTTTAAAATTCCATTAAAAGGTTTCATTTTGATTTGTTAAAAAACCAGTATTAATAAGTTAAATCGTCGTTTGTTTATTTAATTGTCAAGAGGAGGGTATGACATTAATAATGGAAAACAATATCAGACAAGTGACCGCCACGGCTACGTTTGCAGGGTCCTATTCTATTCATGAAATTTTCCATCACGGGTGTATGTCCTCGATAATTTCACGAATTTCATCTCGAATCGATTATGGGCCATTAACATAAACGTTATGTTTAACTCAGCCTCAATCAAAAAATTTCTAAATACGATAAATTACAGGATCTCGGTGGCTCATGTCTCTTCATCACACGGTCAAAAAACTTTACGCAAAAGAGCGATGGTACCGTTACTTACATAACTATGTACGTAGTGTTGGAAATAAACGTCATCCACATTTATATCATACCAATTCCTGTCATAAAAAATTATTAATCGTCGTTCTAGAGAATTGCTCCACCCCTGTGGGTGAGTGGTAGCGATGCTAGCCTTTCAGTCCAGAGGTCGTGGGTTCGATTCCCGCCATAGACCCTGGGTGTTTTCCGCAGACAAGCTAATCGCTTCGCGGGTGGTGTTGTTATTAAAAAAAAATTCGCAAAAGTAAGGTCCAATGAGCCTATCAGACTAAAAACTGCAGCAAACAGTCACGCGTTGAGAATGAAGAGGTTATTCAGCAATAATTCTTGGGTTTCCCGACCCCCAAATGTGGCAATTCTTCTTTATAACGTAGCTTTCGAGGTGAAAATGGGTCTCATCACTCATCACTCTCATCTTCAGCACATTGTACCACGCTAGTGAGTTCCCAGTGTGTTGGAAGGTTGCTAATGTTACGCCAATCCCTAAAAAAGGAAAAGCAAATAACCCTGAAAATTATCGCCTAATAGCAATATGTTCTGCACTTTCCAAAGTGATGGAAAATATGGCGAATTTCCATATTGTAAGGTATGTGGAGTCCAACAGCTCCAACTCAACGACCGGCAGTATGGATTTCATAGAGGCCGCTGTACGGGAGACCTACCTCCCCTCCTCTGGCAGAAATGGTGTAATTCAATCCAACATTTTCGGCGAAAGTAAGGTGGTGGCTCTAGATATCTCCAAGGCATTTGATAGAGTGTGGCATGGTGCACTTTTGTCAAAATGTATGGCCCTTGGTTTCGGTGATAACTTCTATCGATTCTTATCGAGTTTCCTCAAAGATAGCACTATAAGAGTTGTTATAGATGGTATGTCATCAAACGAGTTCAAGGTAAATTCATTTCTAAATGACCTTCTATGTCAAACTTTCAATCCTATCTATTCTTTCGCGGACGACAGCATAATTTGCCATTATTTCTCATTCAGGAACAGATCAAACCTGCCGGAGGTTGAGGCCATGCGACATAATATGAAGAAGAGTTGTTATAGATGGGATCTCATCAAATGAGTTCAAGTTAAATTCAGGGGTACCGCAAGGTTCCGTTCTTTCACCAACTCTATTCCTTATCTTTCTAAATGACCTTCTATGTAAAACTTTCAACCCTATTTATTCTTTCGCGGACGACAGCAGCATTTGTCATTCTTTCTCATTCAGCAATAGACCTAGCCTGCCGGAGGTTGAGACTATGCGAAAAACAATGAATGCGACATTAAACTACGATCTAGCAAACATTTCTGAATGGGGTCATGCGAATAAGATCGATTTTAACGCCCGCAAGACCCAATATTGTACGATTACTCATAGCCGCATGACCGTAAATGCTGCAGCTTAGTTAACTATGGCTGGTATAAATATTAATGAATCGGAAGCTCTTGATGTTCTTGGCATGAAAATTCAGTGTAATGTTCGTCGGACTGAACATATTTTTCAGGTCTCAAAAGAAGCATTCAAGTGCCTAAGATTTTTAAAACGGTGCAAGCAATACTTCACCCCATCTGATCTTCTTACTATTTATACCACTTATATCCGACCGAAAATGGAATACAACTCTCATGTATGAGCCGGCGCTTCAAAGTCTATTTTGGGGTTGCTTGACCGCGTACAGGAGAAGGCGAAGAAAATCATTGGTGACAGTAGGGTATCCAACTCTATTGACTTATTGGAGCATCGACGCAATGTGGTGTGCATTTTCCTTGTTCTATCGTTACTACAATGGAATGTGTTCTAATGAAATTAGGGAACTTTTTCCTGAAACCCGAACATTTCTTTCATATATAAATATGTATGTCACAAAAGTCTTATGAAATAACGTGTACTTTTAATTTCCCGCTTTCCCGGGATAATCTAAAAATTTTACCGTGAATATTAGGCAAACTTTTTCCGGGAATTCACGTTTACCAAACCCAATTGCGCATACATAAGCAGGAGTGTTACTCCTCTGCAAAAAGGAAAAAAATATACAAAGTATATTTAATGACAGGTCATGATAGTGCAAAAGTAAAGATTAAGTTTGATAAGTACATGTCGCTTCTTTATTGCAACATAGTTGTAGCTCGAATAATAATTCAAAACAATCATATCGTTCTTTATCTTGTGTGGAAAATATACAATTGGGGGATTCAAGCGGTTTTAAAATTTTTGTTTGAAAGAAAAAACAAACAAAAAATAACTATATTAAAATATTTCAAAACATTATGACACTTAAGACTACTATTTGAATCCCCCAAATAATGTTTTAATATTCTGATTGAAAACTTTAAACTCATTTCCTTGTACACTAGCCTCTTTCAGTTATCAGTAAAGGAAAGGGAACTTCCTGTGGCAATGGCTATGGCGTTATGGCGAGTCACCTTTACTCAAATACAGTGTTGCCCATAAGTTTGGTTCGAACAGCTGTTTTGTATGGTTATGATTATGTCACGTCGTAATTTAAGGTTAAGTGTTGCCCTTTGTTATCTCCTAAATTATCTTAGGATTCCATTTAATTTAATTGTTGCCTCATCTAATGCAACTTAAGCATCTCATTTCGTTATATTGATGGCCCTTCTGCCCAACATAAACCACCAGTTTGTGTGATAAAAACATAAAAGAATAGTTTAATTTATTATTATACTTATCGTATTTCTTAATTAATTTGATGGGAATTTCAGTTTCGTTCAGTCAATCAATTAGTAATGAAATAATACAGATAATTTAAAACAGACCGAGCGCGAAAATAGTCGTTACAATTTAATTTATTTGACTTGAGCACGCGTCACAAATGATAAAAAGAAAAAGAAGCCACAGAGAACGAACAATTATCAACAACAACAAATTAATTACATTCTCGTACTATCAAAAATGATTACTTGTAGTGGTAATTGTTTGGCTTCACGTTTCAAATCATTGGATTAAAAATATAATGAAACTATTTTACTTACATATGTCAGCTAAAATGCAAAAAAGGCGTAACTAGCAAAAAATTCAAAATCGAGTTTTTTATTGATTATAATGAATGCCATTAAACTACACGTCTTGACAAAATATTACACTTCTGCGATCAAAAATTACGCTTTTATTAACAAATAACAAGGGGACTTAACTACACGTTTGTTCAGTTTTTTGTTTAGTTTTTTGTTTCTGCTGTAAAATTATATTTTTGTTAGTTACGACTTTTTGCATTTTAGCTAACGATATAATACGAGTATATGTACACTGAATTTTTTTTTTTTTTTTTTTTTGGAAAAAAAAATAAAATGCTTTCAACACTCTAGATTTCAATTTAAACCACCTATTGTCATATTTTTCGCTGCCCATATTCCTAGAAAATTAGTATGTAATAAAGGGTGTTTTTTAGAGGTATAGAACTTCGAATTGAAATAAAACACAAAAAAATCGTTTTAATGTCCATCAATTTGGCTTTATTGGAAGGATAATTTTATGCCATTAATGTTTAAATATGATTTCGGGCATGTGGCCGCCGCGGCTGGCTCGAATAAAGCCAATTCTACAGGTCCAATTTTCAACCACTTTTTCGAGCATATGGGGCCGTATGTTGGCAATAACGCCACGAATGTTGGCTTCCAAGTCCCCTAACGTTTCTGGTTTGTTGGCGTAGACGAGCGACTTCACATATCCCCAAAGAAAATAATCCAATGGTGTCAAATCACACGATCTTGGTGGCCAATTGACAGGTCCATTCCGCGAAATTATGCGCTCATCGAATGTTTCCTTCAATAAATCGATTGTGACGTGCGCTGTGTGGCATGTAGCGCCGTCTTGTTGGAACCACAACTCATCCACATTCAAAATCTTCCATAAAGTTGATGGACAAAGCTCCAATTGCTGTGCACGGTGGCGAATCGATTCATTCGGGTCCTCTTCAACACTTTGCTCTACAGCGGCAATTGTTTCTTCGGTGCGCACTGTTCGACGTCTCTGCGGATGCGTATTATCACATAGAGTAAACGTAGTGCGAAAACGATCCATGGTTAACCGAATTAATTGCTCTGATGGACGATTATGTCGACCATAAAATGGACGGAGCTTGCGGTAAACTTCGCGAACTGAACCATTATTTTCGAAATAAATTTGCACGATTTGCAAGCGTTGTTCTTTTGTCAACCTGTTCATGATGAAATGGCAAACCAAACTAAATATTAATCACTTGACAGCTGACAAAATGGCCGCCAGTTAAAAAAGTGATTCCAACTTAAAGTTCTATACCTCAATAAAAAACACCCTTTATAAAATGTATTTTTATAAATCCAGGTTGAGCAAAAATGAGGCTATGGAGTAAATTTGGTTGTTAAATAATAAAATATATACTAAGAATTGAACTGTCATATTTTGGCATTTGTTTTATAAAAACTTGCGAAATTTTAAGTCAAAGCTTAAATTAGCCCTAGAGCGCATTTTAAATTTTGATTTATGTATATCTGACGTTCAAGTCGAATTTGGGGGTTTAGTAAATATGCAGTCAAATTTCATGGCTAATATTTTTATGGAACACTTTAATCCTATGTTTCATCATTTAGAGTACATTTTGTCCCCTTTTCAAAAAATGATCAAAAAAGGTATAGACGGAAAATACTTGGAGGGTTAACATTTTCTATATTGAATTAGATGTAGAATTGAAAATACTGAACTTGAGCCCGATTAAAAAATTATTCCTTGATTAAAAATAAAAGCTAAAATCTACATCAATTAACGACACCACACACAGTGGACCAAACAAACAAACAAAACAAACAAAATAATGGTGATGATGAAGGTTTAGTGGCCATCGAAAACAGCTAGTTGTTCCGTTCAACTATGTGTTAGTCAGAATATTTACAACTAGCTTTGGTGTTAATTGTTCACTAATAATTATCACATCTTCAGCCCATTATTGGTTTGGAGCATACGCCAAAAATTCAGAATGTAGAACAACGACAAAACAATATTTTTTAAACCTTAAAATAGTTGATATGGAGCAAAATTAATGCTAAATATCTCGGAAACCATAATTAATTTCGCAAAACCTGTTTTCGATTCAGAAAGGGGATACTCAAAATATATATACCACATACCTAACTAATTTTTTTTTAAATGGTCGGTGGGTCAAACCAATAATGAATGGGCTGACGACATGTAATTTGGCGTACAAAGCGATACGAACTTTAGCCTGTTCAAATCATAAATATAGAAACAAATGAAGTTCGAACAATAATAATTAAAATTAACTCAAATGCAGTTCGATTTATTTAATTTCTAAACAATTTTGTTTTGATCACATGATGAGATTAATTGAAAACATTCCATAAATATTTTTATTATAAAAAATTCGAGTACATAATATTATTTCAGTGAAGTTGTAAGGCTTTTTTAAATTTAATAAATATATGTGACCCGGTCTATGAAAAAGTGACTTATGACTCAAAACCCAAATTTCGAGAAATCAGCTGTTTAAGATAAACAATGTATCAGTAGTTCCTCTCCTTCCTTCTGTTTTTCATAGACCGGGTCACATATATCTATACACTATTTTTTTTATTAAATAAAATAGTTATGTGAGCGTAAAAATTAAAAAAAAAAAATAACATTTTATTAAACAAAAATGGTGGGTAAATTCTAGCAGTTCATTATTTCTCTTAGCATTTTTTAGCATTATGTCAAAGCCGACGCAGCTGCAAAATTTTCTTAGATCTGGTCACACTGGCTAACACTTTTTACACAATATTACTCACATCCTCTCTTAGAGACAATAATAGGCCTCTTCGTTTATACTTTCTCTTATTGCGTTCTACGTTGCTCTTTTGAAGAATTTTATTTTTTGCTATTTTATTTATTAGTGAGAGAGTGGATAATAGTGTGTTTAGGTTTTTCACACGCCGATCTTATTTTGTGTCTTGTACATAGTTTATTTTGTGAACATATTTTGACGCACTTTTTGTTTTTTTATTTTATTTTTCCTATTAAATGATATTGCTAAACTTTTTATGTGTTCTTAAAAGTGTTGGCTGTTTTTATTATATATTTATTTTGTTTTTTCTCTCTCAATGTGGTGGCGTTTAGGTGCCACAACATTTTTCAACGCCATTAGTCTCCAATCTCGCTACAACGGCTAAACACAGCTGCCGTTAGAAAACGTTTGAAAAAAAATTTAGTTTCATTTCGTTCTTTCGTGCGTATTGTTTTTATTTTTAAAGTTTCGTGTCGAGTACTTGTAAATATTTATTTGAAAATTGCTAATGAAATAAATTCGAAACTTTAAGTATTTTTAGAGTGACAGAAATTCTAGTATAAAAATAAACAAAAAAGTTAGCACAAACGAAATAATTGTTTAAATTTACATATATATAAAATATATTTAAAGAAAATTTTAGATACACGATAAAAACATTAAAAATCAATTAATTTTAACAAAAAAAAAAAAAATACAATAACTTTGCTTTTGAAACAAGCTGTTAAAATGCATTCGATCTTTATTTTTCAAAAATTAGTGTCGCTTTGATGATGCCTTTCCTTATTTTTTGAAAGGAACTTTATTTTAAAAATCTGAATAAATTCATTGGCTCTTTGCCCAATATTTCGTATATGTAGTTTGTGTTAATGTTTCTTTCTCGCTGATTGTATAGTTATCATTCAATTGTATATGTTGTGTGTGTTTCATGTTTTTCTTTATATGTATTTATGAAATTTTCCGGCAAAAAAAAAAATAAATATGTATATGTGTATCTATGTATGTATATTAATAAAAAACTTTGAAGTACAAGCAATAAAAAAATTAACCCTTTAGGAACTGAGCTGAGAGTAGATGTGGTTTTTAAGTAAAATTTTACAATATTTGTTTGAAAAATCAACTAAAGAATTATAATAAAAATTAAATTATATAAAAATATTATAATAAAAAATCCCTGGGTAGGGCATATACGTGTATATTTATATATAGGATATCTCAGTTGAAATGCATTATTCACAGTGGCGATTAGCGATATCTATGTATAACAGAAACATGATAACGGAATTCTTGTGGCCTCAACTAATCGGTGTGAATCTAGGGCGCCATCTGCCACACCTTGCGTAAAGCAGTTGCTATTTTGCATCAACAATTCTTAACAGTAAATTATCTCGAGAAGACATTTAACGCCGTGCGGTTTCTTCCTTTTGGGATCTTGTGAAATCTTGGTTCTATACGAATTGACTGGAAACAATTTCTGAGCTCAAGATCAGCTAATAGGTAGGTGCACCTACCTACTTAACAATTTAATAAAACATAGATTCAATAACAGTCGTTAAGCATCCCTGGGCTGAAGAACAGCCCCCGTATTCCGTTAGTTGCTAAAGCTAAATCTCTATCGCTAAAAATTTATAAAGTCGATTTCTCGATTTTCGGCTACGAATAAAATTTTCAAACGTCTATTGATAAATCAGGCAATGGCTTAAAACTCTAATTCGCCGAAATTTGAGTGTTTTATGTCATAGGAAAAAATTTTTAATTTTCTATTTGTTCAGCATTTTATCGACCAAAGTTAGCTTTAGCTTTAGCGACTTACAGAATACGTTGGCAGAGCTCTCGCGTCATCGTAATTAATTCTTAAGTGCGGTCAGGCTTGTATGTTTTTGTTTGGCCTTCGAGAATTTTTCGTCTCGCTCGCACTGGTTGACTGATTTTGCGGTTCTTTTGTGGAATTTCATTGACAACCACATTGTTACTTCCTAAGCGAATATATAGATCGTGTTTAGTCAGTCACAAAAACATTTCTAAGAATACTGGTAATAACAACATGGACGTATGTATGGCCTAGTTACTCCTCCCATTTTTTTGCAACAATATTTTACAAATTTGTTTTGTAAATTATTTATGAATTAAATAAATAAATAAATTCAATAAAATGCCACTTTGACTAGCACACGAAGGGTTCCATACTACATATGTAAGACTATACGAACTTTATGCTATACAATCTAATATCTTACCAGATGTAGACATTTTCAAAAAAAAATTTAAGTACACGGTAAACTTTTTTCAGCTTTTGGCGATTTTTTCTTAAGTTTTGGCCCCTTTTCTTAATTTGGCGCTTTTTTCGTTTACGGGATTTTCTTTGGCTTTTGTCGTTTTTTTTTCGTTTTGGTGATTTTTTCGTTTGGCGTTTTTTCGTTTTGGCGATTTTTTAGTTTTGGCGTGTTTTTCGGCTTGGCGATTTGTTCAGTTTTAGGACTTCTCCCACGATGTCGACAATGTTCGACTCACATTTAAAACAAAAACAAAATTAAAAAAAAATTTTTTTTTTCGTTTTGGCGTTTTTTTTGCGGTTTTTGGAGATTTCTTTCATTTTGGGATTTTTTACTTTAAACGTTTTTGAAAATTGCAAGAGCTTGCTTCTTAAGGTAACCAAGACACAGCAAATGTTGTCGAAATTACATAGTCAAAATTATATTAACTGATAGAATACCCTTTGATTTTTAAATTTCAGGTGCAATTGGTGTTTAGGGTTCCGTAAAAAAATACTCGTAATATCACAGCACGTTAAAAATTCGCGTTTAATTTTTAAGTCATATCGGTGACTATTTATTATTCACGTATATTGTGAAAATGTCTTCCCTGGAAATATTTTCTCTTTTTCCAAAATTGCAATCGTGAAGAATTTTTCCCTAGATTCCACTTTTTAAAAATATTTTTCTGGGGGAATATTTAAATTTTCTCTTGTTTTTTTACTTTATTTTTCCAGGCGAAGTGACTTAAAGCATGGCGTAATTTCAATATTTTTACTTCCAATTAAATATCTACTAAAAATAATTACACTTCAAAATATTTCATTTGAAATGCAAAATTTGTATATTTCTTATTATTAAACTTAAATTTGAATTAATTTTTAAGCTTAAGAAATCTTTCCGTTTTCAACATTCACTGAGAACTGACAGCGTGAAAATAATTCCACGGGTGATTCACAATAGAATTTTTGCTTACGAGGGGCATACAAATTTCCTGGGAACAAAAAATTCCACTTATTATTTACCCTTTACATGCAGTTTGAACTTACATCTACGGTGCACCGCTGACAAACAGTTAAATGAGAGAAAGATGACAAAAGTATTTTATAACTACATAGAAATCTGTAAAAAAAAGGAGAGAGGTGTCTTAGGACACCCGGTTATAGCAATTGCTACTAAGCTATATAATACTATGTTCACACTTATGTTTTTAAACGTTTTTAACGCCTCATTCGTGTTTAAGAGCTTAAACACGATGATTTTGAGATTTTTTGCCATACATTGACTTGTTTTGTTAAACATCTCAAATGAAGTGTTTTGTTAAACATCTCAAATGAAGTATTTAAGATTTAAACACTTCCTTAAACACTTAAATAGAGTATGTTCAGTCCGTTTTTGATAACTCTGGCACCTTTGTTTTGTTATAAAATGGCGGCACCTGATAAATTATTTGGTAAGCAAGTAATTACTTAAAAAATACTCAATTATTTAAATTTAAAATTTTACAGCCCATATCTTAAAAAAACTTATCAAAAATTTTGGCACTTTGACGATTCTAAACCAGCTACGTCCAAACACACATACACTGATATTTGGATATGAGGCAAACAGCTTTGATAGCTCTTAAATTTCTTCTTGTTTCTTTGCAAAATAAGAGCAAGCATTGTTGTCTGGTGTGTTATTGTTGTGGCTGTTGTACTCCCGTCGGCGTGAAAGCACAAAAGCTATTTTGTAAAAGTTTGCACATTGTGCATATGGCTTGGACGTAGCTGTTCTAAACCTATGGGTAGGCCCATAAAATTTTAATTTGAATACAAAAGTTAATTTTTTACTAAATTTCGCTTACAATTAAATCGAAAATAGAGCTCGATATTTATAAACCAAAAGATATCGATTATTGCTCTATATCGATGTAACGCTTTTCACCTCTACCATTTTTGCACAATGTTATACAATGGCCCTACCACCAGCATATCAATATAATGTCAGATTATGGCATCATTGTTTCTATTCGCCAACCTCAAAGGGTTAATTTTATTTTTTGTCTTGTACTTGCTAGAATTTTATGTATAAAAATAAATAATTTAAATCCATTTATTTATTTATTTGATTTTTTTCTTTTTCATAGTACTTTTGCTTCAATGTGTGTGTGCGTTCTTTTTTATTTTGTTTTATTTTGGTCTAAATTGCAAACTCTGTGTGTGTATTTGTAAAAACAAGAGAAAAAAAATAAACATAATTAATTGGAAAATATACTAAACGTATAAAACTTTAGTCATAATGTTTAAATTTCCTTTAAAACGTCACCATAACCAACAGCACTATAATAAAAAATCGGCTTCGTCACCCAGCAATGAGGGATTCATTTATATACGATGTGGTCATAACAATAATAATAATAATAACTGTAACAGCAACAATACTTCTATTAACAAAAATGACAGTTTAAATGATTTCAGTCATACAAATAACAACGAGAATAACTGCTTAAGAGACAGCCACATTCCTGAATTTCCAAATCCTGGCTTTAATGAAAATTTTGCAAAAAATGTATGTATGTTTGCACTTATTTGTGTTACTTTCGTTTTGTAATTTGATGTATTTTAATTGTAATAGAAATATAGTTTTTTCCCCTAAGAAGTCTGTATCAAGTGGTTTACTCTGTCGGCCTAAGCACTTAAAGATATTTAGGGAGTTCACATTATGTCTTAATATTTTAACATTTAAATTTTAATACTTTGATATGGGATGGCAACTTTGTTGTTTTTGTTTGTGTGTAAATCAAATTTATTGCCAGGTGGCAAATTTAAAAGTATAAAAGCATATAATTTTCAATATGGCAATATGGTAATGTTGGCACAATGTTGCCACATTAGAATTTTAAAATACTCATTGTGAATTTAATTCATTACCTACTTGATTCATGGTACAATAATAGACTAGGTACACGTGAAACTGTCAAAAGTTATTTATGCCTTATAGTATATAGAACCTTCCTTGGATAATAAGACTTATCTATACACAAGATCCACTGGATATCACTGCTGCTTTTCGCACTACTCCTACTACTACTCTGCACCTGCACCATTGGATTTAGTACTCAAAGAGATAGCAACAATCTCTGCAAACCGTCTCTGTTGCATTTCTCTGTGCAGAGGAAACGTCATGGGCCACTTCAGAATAGTGGTCCCAAAGCTGGAGGGTGGAAAATTGATCCAACCTCCCATGTTCTATCTCATTAACGTTTCAACAGGATCTGGATCCAATCCCGAGAAGCTTAGATCCACAGCTACTCATGTATGTGTCGGAGTTTACTTAGGGACATTAGGTCTTCGTATAGCAAAGCGACTTCCGAATCAGTACAGATTAGCCAGAGATTCTTGCTTTCGAGGAAGTTGCAGATTGGTTGGGAGTGAATTTCACTTCAACAGCCGGAATTAACGTATACACTAACAGTCGATCCACTATCATGGCCCTAAAATGTAACGATTTTAGTCGGCTCACTTCAATAAAGTCATAAGTAATAAGATGAAATGTCCTGAATTCTCAAAACGAAATGGCAGTGCAGTTAAACATTAAGAACATCTGGATTTTGGGGCATAGCGGCTTTCAGGGAATATCTAGGGCTGATGAGCTTGCAAAAACTGGGACCACTTTACTGAATATGGAATGTGGTGGCTTACCCTTATTTTCTCATGCAAACTAGGACTCAGGCACAAAACTGAGAAAGAAACAATAGAAGGTGTACTGTATGATCACCAGGCATTTGTGGACTCAATTAAACAAGAAAAACACTGTTTCTTTGATTTCAAGAAAAAGGAAACAAATGTCGCTTTTAGTGTCAGTGTTGACCGGACACTGTCTCATAGGCAGGCATGCACAGAGTTTGTTAAGGCTCAGTTAACCGACTGTAATGTAAAGTAACTGCAACAATAGGAAACAGCTGATAAGGGTTGCATACAATTACTTTTGCGGCAGTTGTCAAGATATTGATAAAGAAGAGAATGTATAACAGTTAATGTGTCCTACTCTGGAGTAGCAGGAATGAGAATTGCCAGCATGTGAGTTCAGGCAACTTTCAGACGTTGCCAGGGTTGAATTGCAACGTGTTATTAGCTTTATATTGAGCTCTGGCTACTCCGCTTAAGCAGAGTCTTAGTGCTATCACAATGGATCAGAATAGTCTAAGTGAGTCCTAACCTATCTATACACAAACGTCAAACCAAAGTTTTCTTGATAGAAGAAAATATGGAAGTATATTTAGCTATTTTTCATTTGTTTTGCTGATATTGCTCACAACGAAACAATAATGACTTTTATTTAATGTTGGATTGCGTGTACCAAATATATTATTGCGCCATGATATGATTAAACTATAAATTGCTCAGTTTCTCGTCATAGTGCAAAGCTATCTATTGTAGAATAAAAATATATGGCTTATCAGTTAAAACTATATTTACGATACGAGGGTATAGTCAGTCATGCATAATGTCAAATCTATTGTAAGATAGAGTATAATAAGTTCAAGTTTATGCTAAAATTATTGTTTATTAAACAAGTTGGCGTTGGCTGAAGTAGTTAGCACGTTGACTACAAAACCAAAAGTCCTGGGTTCGAGCACGGTCTGCGCTAGTCATTAAATAACAACACCACGCATTTTTCTGATGTGCATTAGTGTCCATTTGTATCAGTTGCTGTAGGAAAGTCTCAAATGATGAAGGCATAGACACTGGTCACTGAACTACACCGGCTTCAGCGGATATTAATCTTAATGAAACATCAGGGCGCCCTTTTTTATCGGTATTGTATAGCAGAATCATCGTCGAAGTAAAATAACCAGTAAAATGGCTACTGAACACAGCTTTGAAAATTTAATACGCCTCATTGACACCAGAGGCGCTGCAACACTGCATTATTAGAAACGTGCAAAAAAACAGAGTTTTAAAAGAATGAAGCTCTCCTCAATATCTTCATTGACCACCTATCTTCTCTATCACTATCCCTTTCCTAAAGAAGGTAACACCTAGTAATAGCAGTAGGCATTCATTGCCTGAGTGTTACTTCCTAAGTAACATATACAAGTTAAGCTCACTCTACTAAAGGATTTGAGAGCCATTGGTTTCTCCTGTATGCCGTTCCAGGCGGAAACTTACGCCATAATCGAAGGTGACAAAAAAAAATTATATTTGTTGAACAATGCAGGCTACTGTCAGGGCGCTACATTCCATGGTGGTAATGTTGGCTTCGGAATAGTCAGAGTCTCTTAACATGAAGGTTTTCTGCGTAAAGAAAGTAGCGATGCTCAAGCTCCGATACTGCGATGTTTAAGCTCCGATACTGCTTTGCCAAAAACCAGTTCATAATGCAAAACTTTTCTCTCCTGATGGGGCTGCCATCTGAGCCAACAGACTGGCTGAGTAAGTAACACATTTATATAGCGAACCGCTTATTATAAGAACAGACGCCCACTTGCAGCCGCTCCAACTGGGAGAATAGACGCTGCAATCGCCTCTCGCGACTCGCCGATGCTTGACGGTGGTCAAGAACATCGCCCACGAGAAGGTTCGTGAGTCGACTTGAAGTACAATTAATAAGTATCACTCTGGTCCACCAAATTGAACCGATAAGAAGTTTGACATTATCATTGTACCTCCATGGACCACAAAGACATCTGATAAATGCCTTTTTTTCGGAACTTCACCTGACGGGGAAAGAGTTCTAACCGACCTTATGTGAGAAGTTTCGAGAGGTTCACACTAGCCTCAAAGTATTGTAAAATGCAGTCCATTATTGGTGGACTGAATTCTTAATTGTGAGCTTCTTTTTCTTTAACAAATCATCGTCCATGCACTTTTCAACTAGCCTGCCTCAAGTGTAATTCAGTTGGGACGGAACTACACTGACTCTGCGCCTTGTTTCTGTAAAGAATTTGAGAAGAAAAAAATCGAAATAATTTTTCATTCTCTTTATTTATATATACATATGTATTTGATACAGTGCAGACTACTCATATATTCCTTGAATAATATTCGGATTATTATAATAGGTGACTGTGACTAAAAATATATGTATATTAAAGATGGATTTGAGACCTACCTAAAAATCACCTACATAATGAGTTTTCCGAGGGTTCTAATTCTGCAGGGATGTTTTAAATTATTTCGAACTTAAGTTCGAATGCACTAAATTTTTCCATTTTAAGTTCATCCTCGTATTTTTATATTTGTTTAGACAAATATTTCCTGTACCCATGTAATAAAACAGTTTGTTTTAAACAAATTTATAAACAATTTATTTAATATCTCTCTTAGGTCTCATTTAACTACACACATAAAAAAAAGTCAAGGCACTCATTTCGACCACATGGAATTGAACTTGAAACAATATTTTTAATGTAAATATATTTTTTTATAAAAATAATATTTTGTATTTCCAATGCTATTTCATTATTTGTTTTACTTTAAATATCTTTTTCAATTTTAAATATGTTTATCTATATTTGCACCTCTTTTTAATTTTTACATTCCTCAAAAAAAGCAACACTTCTGACATCATTGGCATTCCAAGCGATAAAGTCTATCAGGTATAAAATCAAAATTTTATTGTTCTTGGCTGATAAAAAAAACTATTCACGAATTCTCTTTAGTTTTTTTTTATTTAAATTTTAAAAGCAAAAAAAAAAATTAAAATTTGAAAATAAAAACACAAGTGGGCAAAACGCATTTGAAAAGAATTCTGTTATTATTTCTTCGAACTAATGAGGTGTCGAAAAATTGTTAAATTATTTTATGATTTCCCAGTGTGAAACGTGCAGCATGAAATTTATGGTATTTTAATGAGTAATAAATTATTACCACAAATTGAAATTTGAGATAGAAGAAATCGTTTTGGACTATACATTTTTTGGTGGAGCGAACAGTAAATCATTTTTTGAACAGGAACAATCCAACCAAAGTAGCTAAATTTAACTTATTCCCCTGCCCTTTTTTTATTTACATGCTGTCGAAATTTTTATTTAGATACATATATTTTTAGTTATATTTCATTGTAACCTTATCTTAATCATCAGCGTTTTTTAAATAACGCATGGTATGGTAACTCTGGTTTTATAAAGGTGAGAGAAAGAGAGATAAAAGAGAGATGAGAGCATGGTAGAATTATACCAGATACCTGCATGATTACAACAAAATTATAACATCAAAAAACACATGCATTTTGTTGCTATAAACAAACTGTTATTTTATTTTCTGCTTGTGACGTAGACATAGAATATTTGTTGTTAACAAAGTGCATACATTTATGTGTGGAATGTGTTCTCTCTCTCTCTCTCACACACACTTTTTACAACAAATACTCGTTTCTATTCTGTGATGACGTAGTAGATGTGCACTAGAAAATTTTGTTGGAGTGTTCAATTTTGTTTTTTTTTCTGAAACATTAAATAATAAAACTTTGTTAAGATTCAATTTTAAAACTGATAAACTGAGATATGTATCAAGGACATCTGTCGTCTCTACAGTTTTAAGATTATTAATAAAAATTCTTAATTAATAATTTTCTTAGGTCTCCTTTACTCAATATACATAAAATATCATATCGCTCATTTAGTTAAACATCGTCATAACTCAAAACATTAATATTTTAAGTCGGTAATGCAGAATTAAGTTGTGCGTAAATTGAAAACGTCAAACTCGTTTTCTGGCAAACTGGTTGTGACGTTGTTTGAGTAAATGAGCGATATGTATTTGACAGTTTGGTGTCGAATATGTAAACTTAAAAACTCATTTCACTCCCTGATTCGTAGATCACTTCAAACTTTCGATTATTCAATTAAAATACTGCCTTTAAGAGGAACAGCACAGCTTTTATATAAAAATAATATTTTCTTCAAGGAAAGCACATTAATACTAATTTTTTCTACACACATTCCTTTTTTCTCTTTGCAGACTGTCCAATCATCGTGGCGACCACAATTGCCCCTGCCCAAAGAACACAATCTCTCAAATGAGAGCATACGTCGCAATCACCATTTACAACCAGAAGGCGACGTCGTCGACATCGAAGAAATACAAGTTATCGACAGCGATATGGAACGATTTCATTTAAGTAGCAACAATAAAAAGGACTCTTCTCTTAACGGTTCGCAACTCTCAAATGCCAGCCATAATGGCAGCAACTCGAATAAAAAATGGTTCTTTGGACGTTTGTTTCGTCGTAAAAAGGATATCGAAACGGAATCTTCGTCAGAAGAGGATCGCAAAGCGGGTTTTATACCAATATCAAAATATAGTAGAAGCGCTAGTAACACTACTGCCGCTATTATTACCTCGACGCCAAATAAGAAACCCAAGTCAACGAAATCAACTACTCGTGCCAGCAAGTTGATAAGCGATAATAACTCCCACAATCAGAATTCTTCGCCAGCACAGCATGTAGATAATGAATTTTTTTTGCCCGTTGAAACTGTGCCGGCAACAGAGCCTTATTATCAAAATAATTTACAAGTGCAGGCGCCTAACGCAAATACACAGCAGCGTTTGCATCATTCTCAACAGTACCTGTCGCACGTACCTCAAACGCAACAACAATTAATGAGCAGATCTGCTCTGTCCTTGGATCGTAGATCATCTCGCGCTAAGCAGCGTCCAGCTCAAAAGTTAGCCAACAATGGTGTCGCACCCACAGCTGTAGTAGGTTCTTCTTCGGAAGAAGAAATTATCTCTTTAAATTCAACTACTTTCTCCAAATATCGCAGTGATGAGAGCATCCACAGTGGTGGTCAAGGTCTTGCTAACGGCCAGAGTCGTAGATCAAGAGCAGCTCGCAATGAACGTTATTACAAACGTTTATCACGCGATGGTGAGGTTAGTCATGGGCAGGCTCCCGTCTTGTATGCACAGCAGCCTACACAAAGGTGGAAAACCCAACCCGTCCCCTTGTCAATATATGAGGCGCCCAAGCCACAATCGGCCGCACCTCAACAAACTCAGCCCCAAGTACGTGCTTCCAGCTCACAAAATAGTCAATATTCACGGTTGCGCAATACCAATAGCTTGCAGCATATGGCACCATATGTGCAATGGGGTCAAATCCAGCAGCAGCCAAAGAATTTACAAAACTCCGTCAGTGATACCAAACGCAGCATTAGCTATGATAATCATATACATTTACAAAATGCCAATGGTAGATTACAAAACAAGCCCATGCCGCCACCACCGCCTCCCAGAGATCCATTGCGTAGGGTTCATGTTAGTGGTCATTTACAGGATGGTAGTTCTGGTGACTTAAGACCGCTCTCATACGCTTTTGATCAGACAGGAGTGCCCGTTTTGCCCACAGCTGGTCTTAATGGACGTTGTGTATCGGATGACAAGATTTGGGCCCAACAGCCTCACTATCAATCTATACACTCATTAAATATAGTAGCCAACCAGGCTGCAGGCCAGCAAGTAAATGCTCCATCCAACCGCAGATTCATTACCAGAGCGGAAAGAGATGCTCAACCAGGTAAAAAATCTCTGCCCAATGGCTTAGATTTTCATTATGTGGCCGATGCCACTCCGCGCTCTCGCAAACCCATACATATGCTTCAACCAGAGACTTTTGAGAACGACATAAGAGAACCACCATCAAATGGAATTTTGCGCACTACCAAGAGTGGCCTGCCCACATCGCCCACTAAGGCTAAAGCTACAGAGTTTTGGAAGCGCTTGGATGGCTCCGCTCGAAACACAAATGCACCAATACCGGCACCACGTGGCCGCGATATTCAACGTTCGTCTGGTGTTGAAGGCAGCACAAAACCACGTTCAGTTTCAAGCTCTCGAGCGGGTGAGCTAAGAAGCTATCCAATGCCCATGTACTCTGAGGTTTACAAGCCCAAAAATAAGTCTTCAACTTTCAAAGCTGCAACTTCACCACCAGCTGCTAGGTGCGATGAAGTTGATGGTGTAATCTTTGGCAGTTTACACATTAAACCTGTTCAGGATAATGGCAACAATTTTGTGGAAGTACGGAACAAGGATCTTAACAAGACACAATCTATGCCTAACCATTATCATAGATGTTCTGGGGAGGTTTGTACTACCCCTAATAAATACGAGGAATATGTTAACGAGCGTCGAGAGCAATATCATTCTCCTTTGTTTGATGCTCCCCAGCCACCACAAAGGAAACCAAGTGTTGCGTCTCATATACCGCAGTTGAGTTTTCCTCGCAGGAAGCCGGCCAATTTAGAGGAGGCAATTAATGAATTGGAAGCTATTTATCGTTCCTTAGGGCTAACCGAAGAACCAGAACATAAAAAAGAAAGTGTACCAACTCCCAATGAGTTTGAGAAATATGCTTTGGCACATGCGGATGAGTATGACGATGAAGATTCTCCTACCGGAGAGCCCGATCCTGTTAAGGATGATGTAGCGTATCGCAATATTAAGCTAGCAAATTTGCAACACAGAACAACAGAAAGACAACCGCCGTTCGGTATACCATTAGGACCCATAGTGCCAGCAGCGCACACTGATTACTTGCATGTAATGCCCAAACGTAAAGAATTAATGCAATATGAGCCAAAGGATCCAGATGTCGTAAAGGATGATTTGGCTGTTAGATCCTTACGTAAAGAGCATGGCGAGGACAAAGACAGGCACCCATATTCTTCGAACAGTTTGCTAAAGAAAAATCGCGCTACACGTACTCAATCGGCCAATATATATGCTTTGATACAAAGAGATGCGGCAAAACCTTCAGGCGGTGACTTGCACTCTTATTTGGAACTAACCAAAAGCATTGATCGCTCTGGCAGCATGTCGGATATACATAAAAATGATATTGCTAGTGATATACCAACCACTCTAAAACTGTTGCAGAGTCTTAGAGAACAAGATTGGGAGCAAAGTCAGACTCAAGTGAAGAAGGCGCATATTCCCTTTCGTCATCCTAGCCAAGGAGGCGCCATTTGCCAATTACCGGAAAAACTCTGTGCTGGCAGTAATGAAGATGAGAAACCATGTAAACCAATACCAATGCCTCGTAAATCCTTAACGCCGGAGCCGCAAAATACCGATACCAATAAAATGGAAGAAGCTTTGAATAAAATTGCTCAAGACGCCCAAGAGAGTAGCAAAAAGTTAACTCAGGAGTTGAACGAGCTCAGAAAAGAAGCTTTAATTACAGCCTCTAAGCCTAAGAAAGTTAATGCCGAAGAAGAAAAATTGGTAAAGGAGTTACAGGAAATAGAAAAAGTGTCTCAGGCAGCCAAAAAATGTGGCGAAATGCTACTGGACACCTTGCCCGATAATGAGCTAGCTGGAGGAGCTGATAAAGTTATAACGCGTAAACTGCACAAAGAAGATAAATTAATAAGGGCCATTGATCAGGTATCCGAAGCAGCCAATAAGGTATGTGAAAAGATACTCAAGGATATAGTTACCACCGAACCACCCGTAGTCGTGCAAGAAGCTATAAGGGTTGCACAGCAACCCACGGACAAAGAAGAAAATCTGGTTATGCCTAATTTAATTAAAAAACTAGATCCCATAAATTCGACTAACATTGAAGCTATAGCCAGAAGATGTATGCGCCAACTAAGCGATTTGGCAGACAATCATGATTATGATAATTTGAATCAGCCGGATATAGCAGTGGCTGCCTCATCGTGTAATATGCAACAGTTTACAAAAGACGAAACTGCAAATGATTTGACAACTTCTAATCTTACAGAAACTCGAAAACCACCCAACAAACCAAAGCAGCAGCAAATCGAGGAGATCGATCAAATAATGAAGGAATGTGAAGATCAAGTCAAACAAAATCTGAATGTGCCCGTGCCCGTGCCCGTTGTGGTAGCACAGCAGCAACAAAATACTAAGGCTCCAGGCTCGAGCACAACCGCCTCGTCCTTCTCCTCGTCCAGCGATTGTTTGGCCAAATCATCTAGCCCCTCGGGTAGTAGACGTTTCTCCTCCAGCGTCACATCTTTCAATCCCTATTCGTCCAGTGATTATATAAAATCACCCAGTAGTGAATTTCATGCACCCAGCACTGATCCCATTAAAACTTTTAGCACTACATCCTACGATGTACAATCGACAACAAGTGCTACACCAAATCTTACCACTATCAGCACATTCAGTTATTCACCCTCACCGCCACCGCTCAATCTTACGCCCATCAGTAACTGCAGTGCCACCATCGCGTCCAATACCCAGCGCGGACGCTCTTCGTCGTCACCTTCGCAATACAATTCCTCGGAGGAATTGGCCATGATTTTTGGCATTGAGGAAAATTCTAAAGCGAAAAAACTACAAAATAATTCAGGTAAAGATGATATAGAATCTAACGCTACCGCGCCAGAGTTGTTGCTAGAGCAAGAAAAACTAAAAATTAACGCTGCATCCCTCCCAGAATGTACCGCTAATACCGATAATTGTGAATGTTATGCTAAAACTAATGATTGTTTGTTGTTATTAAATCCCAGCTCATGTTCTCATACTACTAATAATGCTAGTTCATCATTGTCGCCATCACCTAAGTTGGAAACTATACCCGAATACGGTGTAGATTCTAAACAAGAAAGTCATGACGATGCAAAGCTTAAGTTGTCAGCTAATTTCAATAAAATTTATAATAGTAAATTAAGTATATTTGTGGATAAGTTGCGCGAGAGCAGATCTTCTCCTCAAGCTTTAAGCCAATTCGATTCTTTGGGTTCGTTGGAAGAGAACTCCTCAAATCCAGACTCGGGTAATGTTAGTTTAGCCGATTTTCCCTTAGGCCAACAAAATCTAAACGCCAGTGTACAATTGAATACCAATTATAATACACGCTTTGAGATTAGAAACTGTTTTAAGACCGAAGTAACTATAGTCAACCAAAAGCAGGAGGCTTTGAAAGTTGCTGAAAGAGATGTGGATTTTCCCAGACTTCCCACGGCCGAAGAATTGGAAAATAGCTTAAAAGAGCGTTTGAGTTTAGAGGAGAACTTTAAGAAAACTGAAGAGTTTTTGGAGGAGCAAAATGTTCTAAAAGAGAAATTGGCTTTGGCCAAAGAAGATCACGACTTTATGGGAGAGCGTATTATTTGGGCTAGAGACGAAATAATGGCTGAAGTGAAAGCCTTAGAAGAAAAAGCTTTAAGAGAAAAACAAAATATCGCAGAAAATTGCCAATTAGACGAGCAACAAAATTATGAGCAGGAGGAAGAAGAAGAATCCTTAAAATTAGATGTCCATGACTTTTTAAGTCTCAAAGATAAGGAGCCTAACACACCCCGGCGTAAGTGCAGTTTTGTCATAGAAACCCCACAATTGGAAATGAATATCATGGAAGAGAGAATTAGTTATGCGTTTAGTGTAAGTAGAGATCACTCCCTCCAAGATGAAGCCCATGAAGAAGAATTTAATTTACAAGAATTGACTACCACTTCTCAAGAACTTAACGAATCTCTGAAGCTAGAAACAGAAGAATCAAAACAAGCGCCCACAACTCTAAATGAAGAAAACCAACACCCAACTGAAAATGATTTGAGATTGCGTGTTTGGGAACCTCTGAATAACGGAGAATTGCCCTCCACCAGCTCTAAGGCCACCTTCGAAGCGGCGGTGAATGTTTTGGGTGAACAACGCCAAGCGTTGAATAGCTTAACACTTTTAGAGCATCTAGTTGTCGCTTGTACAGTGGGTGTCATTAACACGGATGATCTAGTTACACTGTGTCTTATAGTTATTGGTATTATAATTGTTATAGCGATTGCCTTATTTTGAAAACGGTTAAATCTTCTTCAACATAAAATTGTTAAATCTTGTTGTTATATATTTTCGTAAAGAAAAAATTTTAAATTCTCTCTCCACCTCAAGTGCACTTATTTTTTTTAAGTCAAAAAAACTGGAATCATGTTTTTAGTTTAGTTTTAAATCTTGATTCTAGTTACAAAATTTTCTTTAAGTGCAATGATTTTTCCCCTTAAATTTAATATAATCTAAATGTTTCTTTTTAACAAATAGTTTGTAATTTTATGATTTAAAGTTTTGATAATTTTATAATTTAAATATTAGACTGCAACTTGTGCCAATGATTTTTATTATTTTACTTTAATTTTCCTTTAATTTCATTTTAATCTTTAGATATTTAAGTTTTTGTCACATATAACAAATATCTATTTTATATATATAATATTTTTCTTTCCATATATTTTCAGCTAATTTATAGTTTAAGAAGCATTTAATTAAATAGTGCAACATGTTTTTTTTTTTGTAAGAAAAATAATAAATATTTCTTATTCCCAAATTTTGAATAGTTAGAAATTAAACTCGGTTGTCCATTTTCTTGATAGTTTCCCTTGGAATGAAAAGAAGCATTTGTTTTTTGTCTAAAATCACTTGACATAATAAAATTATTGATTATTTCTAAAACTTAAGTATTCTTATTTTAAAAATTTGTGTTTATTTTAATTTTTTTTTAAATTTTAAGTTATACATTATTTTTTAAATTATCATTATTAATTATTATTATTTAAAATACTTTTAAAAATTACAAAAAAATATTAATAAAATATTTGTAAAAATTTAATTAAATTTTTGTTTTGAATGATTTATTTTTGTAGGTATTTTAAAGAAATGCGTAAAGCATAAATGTAAAACAAATTATTTTTATTAAAATTTTTAAACCGCTGCTCAGTCCGTGGTGCGTTTTTAAATTTTTTCCAGATATCAAAATAATACCTAACTGGAGCAGTCTGATTACAATAGGCGATTTTATTCAGTTAAAATTAAAGTAGTTTTCGTTTAAATATTGTGAAACAGAAGCCAGAGAGAAGCGTCACTATAACAATCCGAATGAGAGCAGTTTGAATATAAAATTTTTCAATTCACAAGCTTAAGGTGCAATCAGACGTGCCATATAAAAATTCCATAGCCACAATGATTGCCATATCCATAAGTATATTTGCTTCACCTATTAGTGCTGCCATAAACATAAACAGCTGTTTATATTCTAATTTGCTTATTAATTTCAAAAATGCAACAACAAATATGTCTAACCAGCAAATAGCTGTTTATAGTTACGGCGAAAAACCAAAACTCAGTTGGTTTCTGTAGTTATGGCGTTATGGCGAATCAGCTATAATCAAATACAGTGTTGTCCATCTATTTGATTCGAACAGCTGTTTTGTATGGTTATGTTTATGGCACGTCGTATGTTTTATCGTAAAAAAAAAACGATATTTGTCTATGCGCTTGAGTAGTTACAAATATGTTGTACCGTTATTTGATCGTATATTTGCATGTTAGAAATTACAGTTGACATTCATTACTTATGATAGCATGAAATTAAACCAGGTATGGGAATTTTAATTTCATGTAAAATTGTTAATTATAGTTTTGCCACAAGCAATTTGTGTTCAAAATAGTTTGAAAATTAACTTGAAATCAATTAAATATTTATTTAAAATTAAAAGGAATTTATTTTCTGGGATTTTTACAAATTAATCTAACAAATTGAATGTTCCCAGAAAAAATATATTAATCGTATTAGAATATATTTACAAAAACAATAAAATATTGTATTAACAAGCGATTAGATAACGTAGAAAACATTAATGCGAACTGTGAATTGAACAAATATTTGCTGCTGCTTGGCATTTTGTAATTTTATTTATTAGAATTTTGACAATAAAAATTTGGGTATTCCAGAGCTTAACTGCAATCAGTTTTCAATCTAAAGCCCATCTGGGCGGCAGAGTATGTGAAACCTGTCCAGGCTTATTTGGGCCCGGTACGATCTAGCGAAATCAGTCGCTCTTGTAAATCTATGAAGCATCACTGACAGAACCTCATCGAAACCGTTATCTTGTTTACAGTGGCTCCTGTCAAAGTTGCCATTGTGATTAATTTACTCTTTCGAACTATGTATATGTCCGGGTATCAGAGCAACCCCCTATCTACATTTTTACGCTAATGAAAATGCAGTGTTATAGTTGTAAGAGCTTAGCTCTTGTGGCCGATTGAATATATTTCAAGTTGAAGTAAAAACTTTCTATAACTCTGAAAAAATATCTTTCCCAAAAATCCGCCAAACTGTTCTGCAAGTCATGAGTACTTCTGTATTATCAGCATATGCGCGATTGCACATCTATAAAGATTAACTTATTAGAGAAGCTGATGATCAAATCCCATATGACAACTGATTGAACGTTTTTGATAAGTACTCTGTTTCGTCTACCTATGTATTTCTTATCCAAAATCTCAAAAGAAGGAGAGATCATTGAAAAGCACTTCAAATAATTATTTCTTCTACGTGAAAAGTAGACTTGGCTATACTGAATTCGAACAAAATTTATAAGTAAGTATCCTTTCAAATTGCCAGGCGGCTATGACTTTCTCCAGGCGGCTTGATTATTGTATTATAAGATATCAGAAGATATCAACATATTTACCGAAGGCAAGTCCATTATCATCGCTATCAATGGTGTATGATTGACGAGTATCTCTAAGCGAGATAGCGTTACATTCAAAGGTAACATTAAAGGGAATGCATAGAAACTAAAACTGCCATTGCGGAATTTGAAAATTTTGTGTTTGTTTCAAATGCAAGTCTGTAACAAGTCGAAAGTTGTCGAGATCGTGGGACAGGTCCCAAGTCAATCTATGTCAACGTTTGCCCCGGGCAGCTAGATATACTTTTCCTAAAATTTAAACTTTCATTAACGTTTAATACCAATTTGGGCAAACTGTTAATTGTGGCCATATACTTTTTAAAATATATTTTTTTTAGATAATTTTTAAAAATCCAAAGACAAATACCGATATCTATTCAAATATCTTAAAAACAAATTTTTGCCCCTTCAATCATTTATGGTATTTTAATGTTTATTTATAATTTAATGTTTTGGTTTTGCTTTATTTGCTTTTGTTTTTCTTATATGTAAAACGTTTTCTTTTTTTTAATATCCTTTTAAGTGAATAAAAATAAAAAATCATGAATAAAATTAAATGTATGTGTTTCATTAAAAAAAAAACAATAACGCTAAATGGCTTAATTAACAATTAATTAAATGTGCTCCTGATATTTGCCCGCTGCTCCCCATAATCAATTGTATGTATAGATTATTATAAAAAAATATAAATACTTGCTCCCTTATTCATAAAAAAAGATAATTCTGTTTTATAAAACACATTTTGTATAAAAAACTGTTTTCTAAACCTTTTATAAATCAAAAATATTTTTATGAATAAGGCAGTTAATGAATATTGAAAAATATAAACAAATTAGAATAAGCTTATATTTATTAAAAATTATTTGCCTCTAAATTTAAATTAAACAAGATTTCGCATTAATATGAATAATAAATAACATGGGCTGACATGACAGCCAATTTTTTGTTCGAAAACATAACTTATATTTTGTTCATAAACAATAACTTTTTTAAAATTGGTTTTTATAAAATATCGTAAAGCTATCGTCTATTCCATTTGGGCGTAAGAAGATTTGTTTTATATAACCAAGAACATAAAATGTTTCGATGTTACTAAAACGTACAAATATTTGCGATCGTTATTTTTTACAAACGTATACATTTACATATATATATGTATATGTATACATTTATTCGAAACTTGCTTTTACCCGCAGTTACGCTCACGTTGATCTGATATTTTGAAAACTATCGGCCCTGATATTTAAGAATCTATATAACAGAAAAATTAAAAAAAGTGAAGAAATATTTCTATTATCGGAGTTAGTTTTCTAATATCGTGCGATTTTAAATAGATTCGGTTTACAGAACAGGGCCGTATGCTTGAAATTTATGAATGTTTTGTTATTTGTTACTCACTGATAATGTTAAAAAAAAACGATAAAAACCGACAAAAAGGCGATAAAAAATTAAAAAAAAAACACCGTAAAAACCGGGTTTAAATATAGGAAAACCTGTTCCAAACCGGATACAAAATAGGCAATGCTTGTCGCTGGTAGTGTAGCTTTCCAGTTATAAAAAAAAATGTTTAAAATCGGTTTAGCGGTTTGAAAACCGTACCAAATATAAGAAAAACCGGTTCCTAACCGAATTATATAAAAAAAAATAGGCAATGCTTACCGCTGGTAATGTAGCTTTTTATTTCTGACAGAATTTTCCAAATCGGTTAGCGATTTGAAAATCCGTGCCAAATATAGCAAAACCGTTTCCGATCCGGCTAAAAAAATAGCCTATGTTTGACGCTGGTAATGTAGCACCCTATTGGGGAAAAAAACTTTCACCATCGGTTTAGTGGTTTACGCGTGAAGCCGTAGCAAACAAACTCACTTTCATATTTATAATATTACTAAGGATAAATATAATCGTACTTCAGAAGCTTTGCATACGAATTGCATTTTGAATTTTAATGAATATTAAAATACATTTAAAAAATAGAATCTTGAGTAACAAGTAACATTTAACTCAAAATTTCATAAAATGAAATCATAAATTCAAAAGTGTTGGCAGTGAGTTTAATCACGCTTATCGGAAATAAAAAAAATTCGTGTGAAATAAGTTTCCTTTCCCTAAAATTGTAATCGCCAATTTTTCGCGTTGTTATTGTGTTTATTAACTTTGTGACTTTGTCGACTGTTTTTTATTCATGGAAAATATTTCACGTGAACAAAATGTTCGCCTTTTATTCCCGATAAGGCTGAATTGAAATTCACAGTTAATACCCGTAATTTCTACAATTATATATCTATCTATTAGTGTGCAGATATCTGTGCTTAAAAGCGTTAACAGCATAAGTCGACTTAGACAAAATCCAATTATACATATCGCTCATTTACTCAAAGAACGTCATTACTAAAAAAAATGGAATTTTCGAGTTAATGATGCAGAATTAATCCTCACATTGCTCTGCATATTGTAATTGCATACAAATAGCTCGTTTATGCAACTCTTGAAAGCGAAATAAATTTATAACTGTAATAGTGTCGATTATTTTTGTTACGAAAATTATTTCCTAACCCCTGTATCGCGAGATAAATAGCAAAGCTATAAAAATTAATTATTTTCAAAAATATATGCATGCGCGCGTCTTCTGACTGCATATCTAAGTTGTCCGTGAGAGTTTCAAATGTGTTACGGTCCTTTTTCATGTTAAATAGCATAGTAAATATAGATAGTACTAACTTTCCCATCACTGCTCACAGCACACACTCAGTCCTAGCAATACGAAATACACATGCACACATGCAGTACCAGCAATACGAAATACACAAACAACTTTGTCTTTTAGTTTGTTGTCGTTATTCACTGTATATACAAAATTATTTCTTTTTTCCTTGAACAACTTGAGCAATCGTTTTCACTGTTTTTGTTTCTCTCACTCTAAAGCATTAAACAAAAGAAAATCAAACAATTTGTTTCGTTAATTTTCGTGCTCTGGTTTAAGTACAAAGGAATCAAAACAAAAATAAATTTATAACTGTAATAGTGTCGATTATTTTTGTTACGAAAATTATTTCCTAACCCCTGTATCGCGAGATAAATAGCAAAGCTATAATAAAATTTTATTTTCCGATTAACTTGTGTGTTAATTGAAAACTTTAAACTCGTTTTCTGGCAAGATAGTTTTTTTTTTAGTTATGGCGTTGTTTGAGTAAATGAGCGATATGTACATACATATATGCTACAAAATTCTGCAAACGAAATTTTATATTTACGTGTAATCCCCATGTTTCTAACGAAGTTCATTCTAAAGATATAAACAAAATAATATTGACCTATGTCTTAAAAAAATCAAAAATTATACTAAAAACTAAATTTTTATAAAATCTTAAGTACATTCGTTGAGACGGTAATCTTTACTTTAATTTGCCCATTTTTTCCCAAAAAAAAGTTCATACCTTTAAAGGGATTTTTCTCGAAACTATGTTTTTCGACTTACGCTGTTATCGCGTGTAAGCTAAATTTTATAAGTCAAAATCGTAGGTAAATTATCTGCATGTGGAAATAATGGGTATTACGTTGGTTTTTTAGTTGAAAGAAGTATAAATTAATTTAAGCATTTGTGATAATTTCGTAAAAATAACGTGCTCTCCTCTAACTAACCTAGTTGCTTGCGCCCTCTGGCGGTAAGTAGAAGCTGCGAGTTTCCTTACACACAGCATTTGTGGAGAGTTTGTAAGGTAATGGTCTTTGATTTAGGAATAACGCATATACTAGAGGTTGTTGTCACTACTAACTTTCGGAGTGTTGTTTGAAAGCAAGGACACAAACAATTTAAGATGAGAAAATAAACGGAAAACTTCGTCTGTTTTAAAGAACGAACTACAGAGTGACCATTATGTAATTTTTATGTCAAAATTTCTCAAAACTTACTACAAGTTTGTTGTAATACAAGTAAAATATTAGTGAAAATATATTATTTTCATATAAAATAAAATGCGAAAAATGAAACAATGAAACTAAAGAATTTACAAGATCAAAATTAATAAAATAATTGTATTGAAGGTATACAAAATCAGTAGGAAAAAAATATCATTTAATAAAATGTTTTTAAAATAAAAGTCGAATGTATAACTTTTATACTCTATTGTCGATAATATGAAATTAACACTCGTCGTTAAATAATCGACAGTTGAAAATAAAAATATTTTTTAAACCTCACATTTATATATGTAAATACATATGTACATATGTATGTATGTATGTATGTATGTATGCATTTCTGTATGTAGATAAGTTTTGGGTATTGCAAATCCAAATTTTTCCCTGTTCTTTCTTACATATCGTCACCTTAAATGCAAACGGAAGTAACTACACAAAAGTTCGAAATCGAGTTTTTGATTGTTTATGGTTCATTTTATCAAACTACATGTTCACGCAAATATTTAGACCTCTGAGATCAAAAATGACGACTTTATCACAGAAATTCAAACGGGCGTAATTATGAATGCATCTATTTTTTATTGCAAGGAAAGTACATAACTAAAATAAAAGCTAAACTATAAAAAGGAAATAAATGGCTAAAAACATATACATAGATACATAAGTATCCATACTACAAGTAAATTTCGAAGAAAATTTTCTAGAATACGAGTACTTTATTATTATTGATTTTGTAACGTTTTTGCTTCTCCTGTAAAAAATATAAATTTAAGGTGACGATATGTATGTAAGTATGTATGTATATGAGAATGGTGGCACATTTTTTTTTTTTAAATTGATATATTTGCACTATCTAAAACGTGAGGCTTGCTGTCATAAATGGAAAATGATGCAGTTAATAGACAGAAAGTAAAAAAAAAATAGAATTTGCTTTTGAATTCGCGGCAATTCCCACAAAATTTCGGAAAATTCCAAAAATGGGATTTTTTCAGTCCTGTTGCTGTGGGGGCGCGGATAATATTTTTGCAAATACTATAGAATATGTTGTTCAGCCTTTTTTTTTTGTCAAATTAAAGAACACGAACAATTATTGTTAAAGTGGCATAATTATCTTTTTAAAATGCCTTTAATTTGATATTTATAACAAAAATAGGTACATGTATTTCGAAACGATCCTTCAATAAAACAATTTTTAACAAAAAACTTATTTGTAATATTTCGTATACAGGGTGGGGCCAAAAGTCACGCCTGCGTGTAAAAATTGAATAAATTTTTTGTTTATTATAATTTTTTATTGTTTTTTTTTTTTTTTTTGTTAATATAATATTAGCTGAAAAATAATATCAGAGAGATGACCATCATTTTCATCGATGCACAATCGGGCTCTTTAACAGGCGTTTTGCATAACTGCGCGCAAGGTTTCAGGCTCTATTGCGCTAATCTCAGCTTCAATGATGTGCTTTAGCTGTTCTATAGTTTGGGGCTTGTTAACTGTTATGTCTTTTAGTATTCCAAATGAAACACGCTTATAATTTCAATAATTCATTTCATACAAAAAGTACAATACAAAAGGATAAATAAAAAGATGTGTATTTTCACGTTTCCTTAAGTCTCTATATCGGAAACTAGAATGTAATCGTAATAATAATAATAATAATAATAATTATGACAGCAAGTGTTACCATGAATCAGGGATGTCAACGCTATTATTTGATACAACAATTCTCCCACACTTGATTGAACTTCTAATTGGATTTGTACTCCTCATCGGCCTATTACATAATCGTCTAGATGCTTTGGAAGCCAATACACTCGTTCTTTGAGATAACCCCATAGAAAATAATCAGGGGCAGTTAAGGCTGGTGAACGTGATGGCCAATTGAAATAATTTCGATATTGGAAAAGTAAAATTGTACCACTTTGGTTCGTTGCTCGGTCGTTAAATTTTGCATGATGGTGTAACACGGCTTGATGAATAAAATCTAAACAAAAACAATAAAAAACAATAATAAAGAAAAAAGTTGTGAAATTTTTACACGCAGGCGTGACTTTTGGCCCACCCTGTAGTATGTATTACCTTTTGAATAAGTATAAATATGGGGTTGGTGTATTTGCAAATTCTTTTTATAATAGCGAAATAATTAACCCACTTTTCCCTACCGCGTAATATTTTGTTTTTTTTTTCAAAATTTCAATTTAAATTCAATGATACGAATTAGATTTTGTTCTTAATGCATAACAAGTTTCCTTTTCTAAATCGAACCAGATTTGAGTTCTCCATTAGCGGAACAGTAGACTAAGGTTGGTAAAAAAAGCCAAACTTTAATTTTTTTTGACGAATATTTCCCAAACTGTAAGCAGCCTTTTTTAAGTTCTTGGATAAATAAAAGTTTACTTGCAAAAAATCTTTTTTATTAGATCAAAAACATCAGCTTGGCATCGGTATTAATTATTCATTAACCCTAGGTTGGCCACTTTGGGGGTTTTTGGCTCCACCCCCTTTAAAGATATATAGTCCAAATCCAGACTTAAACTCTGCGACAACTCCTCAAATGTTTTGTGAAATTTCATAACAATCGGACAGAATAATTTTAATTTTTTTGTGACAAAATCCCCACTATGTATCGGCTACTTTAGGCACCACTAGGCATTTATGGCAGCAAACCTCATATTTTAGACAGCGCTCATATATCAAATATGTGACCTTCTCCGAGAAAAGGGACATAGTATGAAAATGATGTTTTGAGAAAAACGCATTTAAAAAATAAAATTTTAATGTCTTTGTCATTTTTATCGATTTTGACACACACCCGTTTTTCTCGGAGAAAGGTCGCATACATAATATAATAGCTGGTAAGTACTATTAGCTCAAGCTAATATTACTTACTAAAAAAACTGAACATAAGAGTGTGTAAATTCTAGGTTGGAAAAATCCTTCTTGTTGCCTTGCAACAACTGTCTTTAGTATTCATCAACTGTAGCATTGAAATACCACCTTTTTTTATTAAAACAAATACACACACAAAATATTAAACTGACTAATATTGACAGCAAGAAAATTACTACAAAGTTCAAAGACCTTTATTTTTGGAAAAAACCACCAAAAATAAATTAGGAAAACATTCACCTCCTCACCCCTCAAGAAAGACAGCAGGGACAAAAATACCCTCCCTATACATATTACACTAGTGCAAAAGAAAAGGAACATATGTGTGTATGCATATGTGTGTGTGTGCGTTAATATTCAAATAAAATTTTAAAAGTAACAACTATTTACTATAGAACTATTCAACTAATCACAGACACCCCTCATCGTCCTAAAGTCTACCACATATGTAACTCGTTTAGGGGGACGGACACTAACCAGGTAAAACCAGCAATTCATTCGAATTACTTCCTTGATTTTAATTACACTTAGTCAGGTCCTTGTACTCTTTACACAGAGCGTTAAGGCACTGTGATTTTAATTGTTCCTGGGGATTTTTCCTGCTGTACGTTCACGATACTATTTTAAACAAATAAATTGGCTACAAGTGGAAAAAATATGGGACACTTAAGGGGTTCTTGTATTCTATAAATACTTAACCCAATTTAGTTCTTTTGTATTTAACATAGAAATATGTAGACAATCATCTACACTTGTGCAAGTTGTACGAGTATTTCTTTCCTGGCTGTCGTTGTTTTCTTTTCTGTCTTTTTAATACATTTTATTATCTCTGTAGGAAGAGAATATCTTATAATGATTGACTGTGATAGCTGAAAAAGGCATTAGAATCGTTAGTAATTAGGCATTAGAGTCTGTCAAGTCGAACCATTTAAAACTCAATTCTAAATTTTAATTGGCTTTTGTAGGTGCAATATATCTAGTGTCGCTTTTAGATCTCAGGATATGTGCCAAGTGTCTGAAGAATCGCTTAAGCAAAAGCTGGTAAAATATGACATTAAATTGTAATGGGCCGCCCACTTTTTTTAAGCACGAGATTGTGTCATTACAAGAGCTCAAGGTATGGGACAATTTTCGTATCAAGTAAATATATATAAGTAAAAATACACAAAATGAGAGAGAGAGAATTGTAGTAGGCGTGGTTCCGCCCACATTTGAACCACAAAATTTTGTCATTACAAGAGCCCAAGGTGCTTGCAAAGTTTCGTGGTTATCGGTTGAGTAGAAGCACATACAATACAATACTGCATTTTAATAGGCGTAGCCCCGCCCACTTGTAAGTGCAAGATCGTGCCACTTTCAGAGTTCAGGATGTGTGCTAAGTTTCGTAAGAATTGGTTAAGCAAAAGCAGGTGAAATATATTATTAAATTTCAATGGGCCTAACCACGCCCACTTTTAAATACGATAATGTGTCATTATAAAATGTGGGCCGATTCGCGTAGCAAAAGGAAAAAGTTTAGTAGGCGTGGACCCGCCCATCCTTTTAAGCACAAAGTTCTGTCATTCCAAGATCTAAGAATGTTTGTTAAGTCCTAATTTACACTAAGCAAGTCTTATTGCTAAGCTGATTAATTTTTTAGGAGAGAGAGAGACGAGGGGAAAAGAAACGTTTCTGTTAACCTCCATCAAACTAATCAGCTTAAGAATAAGACTTGCTTAGTGTAAACTAGAACTAAGTTTTGTGGGAATCGGTTGAGCATAAGTACATATGATATAATGCTAAATTTGAATAGGCACGGTCTCGCCCACTTGTAATTGCACGATCGTGTCACTTTCACAGTTCAGGCTGTGGGCCAAGTTTCGGGAGGATGACAAAGGTAGTAGGGTCTGTGCACATCCGATTTAAACTTTCTCAAGCTGGTAGTGACAAGAAAGACTTCCGCAGGTAACTAGTTGGTTCCACATACGAACAGTGCGGCTAAAAAATGAATTCTCTCTGTAATGCGTAGTGCGATTTATTGGCCAATCGACCACAAAGGGATGTGCTCTGAATGAGGCACGTGTTGTGCGTATAAATGTGCTCCCTAATAATAACATTAGAACACAATCCATTGTAGTAACGATAGAACAAGGAAATGCACCCCACACCGCGTCGATGCTCCAATGAATAAATAGAGTTGGATACCCTACTGTCACCGATGAGCTTCTTCGCCCTCTCCTGTACGCGGTCGAGCAGCACCAAAATAGACTTTGAAGTGTCGGCCCATACATGAGAGATGTATTCCATTTTCGATCGGATATAAGTGATTTGAACGCCCATTTTCATAATAGGCCTGAATAACTTTAACGCGTTGCTTGATTGCTTATCTTTCCATGGTTCAAATTGAGTTAGTCTGAAGTTGAGAAATGTCAAATGAAATGCAGAAAAAAACTTGAACGTTTAGGTGTGGTTCGGCCCTTAAAATTTAACCACCCCAAATTTCTCACAAAAGTACGTTGGACAGATGAAGTCAAAAGTTAAGTTGATAAAACAGTGCGTATATGCTTTCATACATTTTTAAAATAAATTTAAAGAACTTTTGAAAAGTGTTTTAAGAAAATCTAACATAATGAAAATCGGAAATAATAAGAATAATGCTTTTCAAGAAGTATTCAAAACAATCATACTGATTCACTGCTTTTGTGAATCATATGAATAAACAGAACTTGCAATACAATGGCATGCATTTATTAACAACAGTCTTGTGAATATGAATCATGCATTAGCAACTTTAATTTTTTTTTTAATATTAAGTGCTAGATAAATATTCATTTTTGAAAAAGGCAAAATTATGCCATTTGATTTGTAATCATGCAGATCTCTGGTCTGGATTCACACTACAGGCGGATCAATCACAAGCTTTCAGTGTTATATACGACTATAAGACTCCTTTGGCTATTGATTTTTTGAAGCGAATAAATCAATTCTCATATTCCAAGTAATAAATATTAAATATGGCTCGATAATGGAAATATCACAGGTAAAATAAATACTCTGCCCTGCCAGCAAACACCATCTTTATAAGCAGATGGAGTTGTGGCAAATATGGACTGTTAATTTCGAAAACTATTTCTTTTTATTAAATATTTGCTGTGCACTCGCCTTTCTAGGTATTTCCTATTAGTACCGATTTATTATATTTACATACAAGTACATATATGCAAATGTGTATACCCAATAAACCAAAACTATATAGAAATAGCTTATAACAAGTTTATAACTATAAGCCTTAAGCTTAGAAATTTATTGTGAAAAGTATTGTAAAAGGCTTGTTAATAATTACTTAATTAAGAAAACTGATCCCTTGCGATAACATTACTACTCAGTGCTTACAAAAAGCTTACATTGGTAATATTTTTGTAAGCTTAGGAATATAACCAAATAATAAGTTAGTTAGATATTGCTTGGTTTGAAAGTTGCGTATGATAGATAATCGGCTAGACAATCTTTAAGACCACAATGGACACAATTTCCACCTTGAATTGAAATAATTGGAGCATCGCGTGGTGTTTGTTTCAAAGACCTTTAATCTTTTGGCAAAAAAAAGGAAAATATTTTCGTAAAATATGTAACAAATCATTTGTTGCCCTATTTGTAATGGTATGTTCAACAGCCCATAAAGCAATTTCCCTCCTTATGTCCATATCATCATTATTCACATCCATAAGCTCACTTTCTTCCGAACTTAAAAACTTGTTTTCACTTTGCTCTATATTTTTTCATCACTGAAGGAGTCATATATAAGAATATAAGAAGTTTCAACTTGACTTGAATCAAGTAGAGCTTCACAAGAATCTTTATGCTTTCTTTTCTTTATATTTAGAAGCAAATCAACAATTTCTTTGGATTCGCTTCGAACACTTTGTTTAAATTTATATGGCATTATTTTTTAATTTAATTTTTACTTTTTCTAATTCACTTTTTTCTTTTAAACACTTTACACTTGAAAGAAATAAACTTAACTGAGGCATTTTGCAAACAATGCGAAGTTTACGATGCCATATAACGGGTCATCGTTAAAAATAACACTTATGAAACTATAGTGGGCACAAGTCTTTCACAAGTGTGCTTGTAAAACTATTAGTAAGACAAGTGTATAGTAAACATATTTAGGAAAACAGTTGTCATTTTTAACAGATACAAGCAAATAATAAGTACGTTTATAAAAGGGTAATAAAAGCCTATTCTCCAATACAGTTATATTTTGCTTAAATATTGGTTTATTGGGTATTTTAAATGTAGTTTAATAAAGCGTCCTTTGTCTCAAGCATATGTATCTAATAAAGGCGGGAGTGGGGAGACTTGAGCTAGCAAAAAACTATTAAATAAAGAAGAATAGTCTTGTATATTGTTGCTTCTATTTGCATAATGTGCATATTTTTATTCTTACTCAGACATCGGTGGTTACAAAACATTTCCGGAACGAGCAGGAAGTTAAAAAATTTTCCCATTTTGAAGCCCTCAAAAAAAAAAAAAAAACTACGGACACAAGAAAACAAACAAAAAAATGTCCTGATAGTTGTATGATATGAGAATGTGTGATTGTGTGCGATTGTATGTAAATTACATACCTATAAATTATGCATTTATGTGTATGTATGCATGCGGCTTCTTATCCTGAGAGTACGTTTCACAAACATTCTGTATCCTTTTGCCAGAGTGTGCGTATCATCAACTACGAATTTTATAATAAAAATTTAATTATGATTCTCTGGTAAAATGAGAATTTTCCATTTGTTTAACTTGTTGTTGTTTTATCTGGATGTAAAAATACTTGAATATTTATTAATGACAACAAGAAAAGCAACAACAACAAGAACACTTTAGAAAGTTTAGAAGGTGGTGCAAATAAAACACAACGCTGTTAGTCATGTTTTACACTTGGCAGTTTTTCTTGAAGCAGTTCTCTTCAATTCTCTTTTAAAACTGCCCATTTGTTTACACTCAGACGGTTTCTTGTTCAATTTTCGTATTGTTTTAATGCAGCGAATGAAATAACAAAACAGAATTGTAGTAACTTTTCTGTACAGGCAAGTCAGTACCCCTCTTCTTTCTTCTTTCCTTTCACTCCTATAAACTCAGACTTGCTTCAAGTAAAACTGCCGAGTGTAAAACATGACTTACGAGTATGTTTTTGCTAGTGCGCAAGTACAAACAAATCCTATTGTTGTTGTTTTTAAGCTATACCCCGGCAAGCTAAAACCATGTGGTTGCCCTTTAATTTCGGCTGTTAAATTCGAAATTAGCGATGGGAGACCGATAGAGACCAGGGTAGGAAAAAATTCGGCCCGCAAATGCTATTTTTTTATTTTTTTCGTTCGTTTTAAAATTTGTTTTCGGAATTTTAAAAATAAAATTCGGAAAATAATTTAAAATATAATTCTTTTTATTTATTTTATAATTCTAAAGAACGAATGCAAACGAATAATTCTTATAAGATTTAAATTAGGCAGGAAATTGAGTTCTTTTTCATCGCCTAGCCCAAACCACTATTGCTAGAGAGCTGAAATTTCCCCTTCCGATGTACAGATCCACTAAGAAGGGATCTTTGGAGATGCCAACGCGAAAAGGGATAAAAAGAGTTAAAAAGGGTAAAAAGGGTAAAATCGGCATCATTACATCTCAGAAACTACGTTGGATAGACTAAAAATTCTAAAATCATACTAATGCTGCTAAAAAATAAGCCGACACGTGCTTAGTACTTTTTCGATATGTGTACTTTTAGGGGTTATAAGGGTGTACAAACTGATTTTTGGTACCTTTTTTGTACTCGACATACATATCTTATAAATTATTTAAAGTAGCAGAAAGCTTTTTAGTGTGTTCCTTTCTTTTGGACACAATCTTGAATGGGTTTGACACTTTCTGAAAATTTTCACTTATAAGGGGTGAAATTTTACCCGTTTTCGGTACATTTATGTTAATGATAATGTACACATATACATACATACACGTAAAAATAATTTACTATGACTTCTTACCGCTCAGTAGAAGCTGGGATAATAAAATGTAAGTTTTTTTGAACTGCCCTAAAAGTGCTAAAGGGGTAAAAGGGGTAAAAAAGGTAAAATTGGTATCTTTATATCTCGGAAACTAAAAAATTCCAAAAGCATAAAAATGCTGGTAAAAAGCAAGCCGACATGTGTTTGGTACTTTTTTAATATGTGTACTTTTAGGGGTTAAAAGGGGGTAAAAACTGAATTTTGGCACCTTTTTTGCATTTGAAATATCTTTTAAATTATTGCATTATAGCATTGGCATTAAAGCGTTAAAAATTACTTTTTAGAAAAAAGTACCTTTTGGGAAAAGTACTTTTTGAAAAAAGGTACTTTTTGGAAAAATGTAGTTTTTGGGAAAAGTACTTTTTGGAAAAATGTAGTTTTTTAAAGTCTTTACTTTGGATAATTTTTATTTTTAATTTAATCGCGAATTCTATTTTCTTTTCGTTTGCGAAGTTTATTTTTAAATTTGCGAGATGAATTTTATTTTGATTTCTTGGTTTCTTTTTTCGTTCGTTCGAATTAAAAAGAATAATCTTTTACAATATGGAAAATAAAATTCGTTCGCATTAAATTCGTTTGCGAAAGAAATTAATTCGAGCACTCTTCCTACCCTGATAGAGACTGCGCTGACTTATCTATAATAATGAGAATATAAAAATTAACTACCTGTGAAAAAATTCAAGATGCATTAAAAAAAATTTCCCAGATTATGGTCCTTCCTTAATCGCTTTAGCTCTAAGCAATATTGTAAAAGCAACTAGATAATTGCTAGAAAACAAAATTTTTAGTTGCAGAAAAGATAAAAAAATAATTCTTTCAGCCAAAAAAAAATGGACTTCAATGCAAAGATTTGGTAGAAGAAGTACGTGAAATGTAAAATTAAATGTTAATGGGCGTGCCTCCGCCCATATTTTAAATGTATGTGTTTTTAGAGCTCAGGTTGCGCGTTAAGTCTTGTACAGATCGCTAAAGTAGAATACAATTAAAATAAAATATTACATTTTAATGGGCGTGACTTCGCCCATTTTTTTAAATGGAGTAATGTGTCTATTTTACAGCTCAAGGTGTGTGGCAAGTTTCGTAAAAATCGGTTAAGTAGAACCGCGAGAAATATTATAATAAATTTTAATGAGCGTAACCCCGCCCATTGCCTTAATTTTAATATTGTGTAATTACAAGAACCAAAGGTAATTGCTAGGTTTCGCAGCAATCAAGTAAGTAGAATATCATAAAATTAAATAAAAAAATTGTAGGCGTGTCCCAGCCCGCTTTTTTTTACAATGGGACCAATGGGAAGCTATAACCTCTAAGACAAAAAAAGGATTTTTACAATCGGTCTAAAAATGTACCGAGTTATGAAGTAACACCTCAAAAAAAAAATTTAGACGAATTGTTAACCTCCTCCTTTTTGGAAGTGGGACACGCCCACCATTTTTTTATGTGATATTCTTCTATTTGATTGCTGTGAAAGCTAGCAAATACCTTTGGTTCTTGCAATTACACAATTTAAAATTAAAAAAAAATGGGCGGGTCTACGCCCATTAAAATCTATTATTATATTTCAGGTGGTTCTACTCAACGCTCAAAACGCTGCAAGTCAAGGTAACATAACAACCGTTTTCAACGTGATCGGAAAACTTTCCGGTGAAAAACCCAACACAAATATGCCTATAAAAGATAAAAATGGAAATATGCTAACTTCTATCGATGAACAACTTATAAGATGGAAGGAATATTTTGAGGAAACGCTAAACCATCCCTGTAACGCAGACAACTCCTCACAAAGTGTGGATGCAATCACAACTGATGATGCAATCGATTCCAGAACTCCACCCCCATTGACAACAATCTGCATAGATCCCCCCACTCTCGACGAAATATCAAAAGCCATTACACGACTAAAAAATGGAAGAGCTGCCGGCATTGATAACCTACCCGCCGAATTTTTCAAATCTGCGCCTACTACCATCGCTGAAATATTACTGCCTCTATTCCAAAAAATATGGACGACTGAAACCTTTCCCCAGGAATGGAAAGAAAGTATTATAATTAAAATACCTAAAAAGGGAGATTTAAAATCATGCAGTAATTGGAGAGGTATCGCACTGACACCCTCTGTATGTAAGATATTTAACAAGGTAATACTTAACCGAATGCTCGAGCCTTTAGATGTGCACCTCAGAAAAGAACAAGCCGGATTCCGCCCCAACCGCTCTTGTGTAGACCAAATAAACAGTCTACGCCTCATAATAGAACAATGTAACGAGTATAACACAAAACTATACTTAACGTTTATCGACTTTGAAAAGGCTTTTGACGCGATAAACAGAGGAAAAATATGGGGAGCTTTAGAAAGTAAAGGCGTTCCGCAGAAGCTAATTAACCTAATAAAAGCCCAATACACCGATGCAAAGATGCGTGTACTACATCTCGGGAAAAGCAGTCAACCATTCAATACATTAAGCGGTGTAAAACAAGGATGTCTTCTCTCCCCGCTCCTTTTTATCACAACCCTTGATGTTATTCTTGCATATACAAATGGTCAAAACATGGGTATCAACTGGAGAATAAACCAGCAACTCGAAGATTTAGAATACGCTGACGATATCGTCCTACTTTCCACAACGAAAGACAACATGCAGAGAAAGATTGATGACCTGTCCCTAAGAGCCGAAGAATTTGGTTTACGAATAAACGCAGCAAAAACAAAGTGGATTGCAGTTAAAAGTAACCAGCAAACAACATTCACTCTGAACAACAACCCAATTCAACAAGTTAATAGCTTCTGCTATCTTGGAAGTAACATCACACCCGACGGTGGTGCAGTTGACGACGTAGATATGCGAATACATAAAGCAAGGGCAGCGTTCTATAAGCTGAGAAAAGTATGGTCATCTAACGCCCTTTCACCAAAAACAAAGATACACATATACAACGCCTGTATTAAGTCGATACTTCTATATGGCTCCGAAACATGGTTGGTAAATCAAACCATTAAAAGTAGACTGCAAAGTTTCACAAACAGATGCCTGCGCAATATATTAAAAATCTGGTGGCCAAGAATAATATCAAATGAACAACTACTACGAATTTCTGAACAGGAAGACATCAATAAACAAATCAGAAGAAGAAAATACAATTGGCTAGGTCACACTCTGCGCAAACCATATGACGAAGTATGCCACGCAACACTACAATGGAACCCACAAGGCGTACGATCGAGGGGAAGACCAAAGACTACTTGGAGACGCACTATCTCCCTTGAGACAGGGAAATCTTTCAACGAACTTAGACACATTGCAACAGACAGAAATGAATGGAGATTCTACGTAAACAGCTTATGTTCCTGATGGAATACGCTAATAAATATATCTACTCAACCGATTTTTATGAAACTTATCACACACCTTGAGATCAAAAATAGACACATAAACATACACCCTGAGCTCTAAAAAACACGAAATCTTGCATTTAAAAAAATGGGCGGAAGCACGCCCATTAAAATTTAACCTTATATCCCATAAATTTTTTTCGAAAATGTTGTATGAGATCTTTGCATTGAAGTGGGATTTTTTTTTGGAATAATTATTTTCTAAAAAGTTAGATTATCTGTTGTCGGCATAAGGACTAAATTGTAATCAGTCAACCACTGAAATCATATTAAAATTACATACCACAATTTTCTCGCTCTTCCTTTTGCTGGTGTTTCGTAGTACATTATGAGAAGTCGTGTTAATGTTGTTTTTTTTTTGTTGTTGCCCTAACAACACCCCGTTTTTTTCGAACACACACAAAACAGCTGATTCGAATATACATAAAGTATGTATATTTTTTGCTTTTTCTATCGCCTTTTCTTCCTACAAAAAGCATTTATTATCTTACGTTCATAGGATAATGCCAACCATAATAACGTGTGCCAGCATCACTTGCCACATAATAACGCTAAAAGCAACAAGAATAAAAGTGTTTTTTTTTATATTTGTAACTTTTGTTGTTTTTTGCAGTGTTTGCGAAGAAGATACATTAACTAAAACGAAACCTGTCTGCATTATTGTTGTTTGTGTTGGCTCGTCTCGTCGCGCACCAAATTGTGTGGCAAACTAGAACCTTTATGTGGCATCATTTCATTTCGGCCAAGTTAGTTGTAAAAGTTATGTTGCCGCAAAAACAACATTCATTTAACAAACTGTCATCACACGGACTAGACAGAGTAAAATAAAGAAAGTTGTAGTTAAAGTTGTTTAAAGACACAAATGCAAACAAAAGAATTGCAAGTGTTGAAGGAAAAGCAATGTGCTCAATACTTATAAGATAAAATCGGGTGAAAAGCAAAGCATATTTATAACTAGTGAGTGCGGTGAATCATCTTGAAAAAAAAAAACAAACAAAAAAAACCAAATCATCAACAACATCCTTTAGCAAACATAAGAAAATAAAAAAACTAAAAAGAAAAAGAAACAGAAATAATAATGAATGACTAAAATTCGCCCATAAAACCAGCCGCCGCACAATTGAAATAAAATGTGAAAGGATTATTGTCTGTTTTCTCGTTGTTGTTGTATTAGCAAATTACTTTAATTAAAGCAAAAAAGAATTCAGGAAATTTTAAAACAGCCTGTGTGTAAGTGCCTTTTATCACGTCTTTCAGTTTGTTTTATCCTTTTTGCAACATTTTGTGTTTGTTTTGTTTGCTGCAGTTGAACTTTGCAGCAAGTGCATTTAAAATCTTGAGTTTTCAGTTGTTGGTTTCTGGCTTAAAGTTGCTTTTTTTTTTCTTATTTGGTTTAGTTTTTGGTTTAAAGTCTTCTTGAGCCTTTACTGTCTTAAAGAGCCATTTTGTTTGTATGTTTGTGTGTTTATTTTTTTTTTTTTTTTTTTTTCGTTTAAAGCTAATTTTATGTTGCCTGATGATTGGCTTTTTGCCACTTACAGTTGCTGATATTTTAAAACAAATTTCTATAGAATTTTTTTGCACTAATTTGGTTATTAACCTCGTTACAGCATGAAAATATTTATTGTTGCGGACCTTTAACGAATATTTTGACAGTGTTTTTGTTTTTGGCAAACGAATACATTTTTCGACTCTCCACGGTATTCGTATCATTAGTTTGAATGTTTATTTAAAAGAGTTTTTAATCAAAAACATCAAAAAATATAAATAGAAAATTTTCGAATAAAATTTTTTCGATTATTCGAACAAAAATGTATTTATTTTTGACAGTGTTTTTGTGTTTGGGGAACGAATAAATTTGTCGACTCTATGTTATACATATCAAAGTTTAAATGTTTATTTAAAACATTTTTTAATAAAAAAATATAAATATACAATAGAAATTTTTCTAATAAAATTTTTTATTCGTTATTCATCACAAAATCGAATTCGATTATTCGAATAAAAATTTATATATTATGTTTTTAATTTGTATTTTATTCCATCATTCAATTAAAATAATTTTTTCCGCTATTCCATCCAATAATAAAATGCTACATAAAACTTAATCGATTTTGTTTTTTGAAGCGAATAAAAATTTAAATACTATATTTTTATTTGTATTTTATTCCCTGATAATTTTACTATTTGTTTACTATTCAAACGAATAATTGAATGTTAAATAAAAATTAATCGATTTTGTTTTGGGCAGCGAATACATTTTTCGACTCTTAAGATATTCGTATCAACGTTTGAATGTTTATTTAAAAGATTTGTTTAATTAAGAATATAAATATAAAATAGAAATTTTTCGAATAAAATTTTTTTATTCGTTATTCATCAAATAATCGAATTCGATTATTCGAATAAAAATTTAAATACTATAATTTTAATTTGTATTTTATTCCCTCATTCCAATTAAAATAATTTGTTTACTATTCAAACGAATAATTGAATGCTAAATAAAACTTAATCAATTTTGTTTTGGGCAGCGAATACATTTTTCGACTCTTAAGATATTCGTATAAACATTTGAATGTTTATATAAAAGATTTTTTAATAAAAAATATAAATATAAAATGGAAAAGTTTCGAATAAAATTTTTTATTCGTTATTCATCAAATAATCCAATTCGATTATTCGAATAAAAATTTAAATATTATGTTTTTAATTTGTATTTTATTCCATCATTCAATTAAAATAATTTTTTCCGCTATTCAATCCAATAATTAAATGCTACATAAAACTTAATCGATTTTGTTTTGGGCAGCGAATACATTTTTGGACTAAGATATTTGTATCAACGTTTGAATGTTTATTTAAAAGATTTTTTAATTAAAAATATAAAAAAATAGAAATATAAAATAGAAAAGTTTCGAATAATTTTTTTTTATTCGTTAATCATCAAATAATCGAATTTGATTATTCGAATAAAAATTTATATATATAATATTTTTTAATATGTATTTTATTCCATCATTCCAATTAAAAAATTTTGTTTACTATACAAACGAATAATATTATGCTACATAAAACTTAATCGATTTATTCGAATAAAAATTTAACGAATTTGTAAATAAACATTTTTTATTAGCAAAATCGAATACCACGTAAGATATAATCGTTTGCTCGAATAAAAAATTTTACCTCAGTTTTATCTCTTATTCCGATTCTATTCCAAAAGCGAATAAAAACTTTTTTATATATACAGAAAACTTTTGCGCCTTGTTCGAATAAGAAAATTTTAAATTTTAAGTCCTGAAATTTTTTTATTCGTTAATCATTCGAAATGGTTCGAATAAAAAAAGAATTTCAATTAAAATTTTTTTGTTGACTTTATTCGCAAAAAAAGTATTTCGAATAAAAAACTTTTACTCGTTAGTCCTTTATACAATCAAGTAATGAATAAGACATATTCGACCAAACGAATAAAAAATTTAATTTATTTAATTATTTGTAATACATTACAACAAATTATTCGTTATTGATTCGAATAATCGAATATCATATAGCTTATACTTATCAATCGAATAAAAAATGTAACTTAGACTTATACTTAATTTAATAATAATATGAATAAATTTTTAAATTTAATCGATTCAATCCGAGTAATCGAATAAATCCGTCATTGATTCCAATAATCGAATAAACCTTAAAATTTACTTATTTATTTTTCTTAATTTATTCATTCATTATTTTTCTTAATTTATTATAATTAATCCTTACTAATAAACATGTGAAAGTGAGTTTGTTTGTTTGGGGCGCTCTCATCGCTGTTCCAATTTTTTTCACCAATAAAAAACTACTAGGATATTTTTTGTCCGGTTCAGAACCGGTTTTTTTATTTAGTACGGTTTTTTTCTTCAGAAAACACATTTATGGGATGGTTAGGGTAATTTTGGATCTTATTGTTTAACCAGTTGGTGCCCCTGTGGCTGAGTGGTAGCATTGCTATTCTTTCAGTCCAGATGTCTAGTCTTGTTGGGTATTTTCTGCGGGCAAGCTATGCGCTTCGCAGGTGTTGTGTGTGTTAAAAAAAAATAATCCGCGTAATCCATATTTAAACCGATCCCTACGCATTTTTTGAATAGACGAACGTGAGCGGAGCCGCGGTTAAATCCTAGTTTATAAATAAAATAGATTTTATTCGAATAATTTCAAAAACATAATTAACAATCCCAACTCTGACCATCATATCTCTCGATACACTGACCACAATTCTATGACAAGAAGGAAAAAGTAGTGAAGTCGACTTTTATTAAAATTTACATAATATCTAACCAAATTTTGGATTTAATATCCAGCGACATGTAATATAAAATTAACTTAATAGTCCTACCCATAGTTTAGAATTATCAAAATGCCAAAATTGTTGATAATTTTTAAGATGCAGGCGGTAAAATTTTATCGTAAGCTTATTAAAAACATATTTGAATATTAAAAAAAACCTCTTCCTGAAAACTTTAATTTTTATCGCTTACGATTAAATTGAAGATAAGACTCGATATTATCACTAGGTGAGCCCGGTCCGCGTTGCTGGCCCTAACCAAACATTAGTGTTGTATATGGCATTGGTGGTACAATATGAAAATTGGATTTTGCCCACGAATAAACTAAATATTGCGCCATCTGTCGGACGAACTTCAAACTACACAGAAACACTCCTCACGCCCCATAGAGCATGTATATAAAGTTTGGTCTAAATCGGTGCAGTAGTTCTTGAGGTACGGTGCAAAATCACAAAAAAAAACTAAATATGGCGCCATCTGTCGGACGAACTTCAAACTACACAGAAACACTACTCATGCCCTATAGAGCAAATCGGTTCAGTAGTTCTTGAGTTACGGTGCAAAAACACAAAAAAACTAAAAATTGCGCCATCTGTCGGACGAATCACTATTTCTGAAAGGGGCGTAGCATTTACCGGGGTAGAATATATATAAAAATACGCGCCGGTCTTTTTTGTGGGATGGAAGACGAAAATCTGTTGGGGCATTGAAGAGTTCACCCCTAACAAATAAACGTGTTTTTGATTTTTATATATATTAAGATTACGATTTTTCAAAGAGCGAAATTTTTATTTATTTGCAACATATTTCATTTGGAATAACAACTTAACTTGAGTTATTATGATCTGAGTTATATTGAATATAAATAAATTCAGTAAAGTGCGAATGTGACTCACACACGAAGGGTTTCGTACGGACACTGCAATTATAATAATATACGAACTTTAGCCATGTAATTAATATCTTACCTGATGTAGAATTTTTTTTTTAAATTTTGGCAATTTTTCTAGTTTTAGGCGTTATTTTTATTTTTGGCGTTTTTTTTCGTCCATGAGATTTTTTTCGGTTTTAGGCGTTTTTTTAGTTTTGGCGCTTTTTTCGTTATGGCGATTTTTTCGGTTTGGCGATTTTTTTAATATTGGAATTTTTTAGTTTTAACGTTTTTGAAAATTTCAAGAGTTCCAATATGCAGCAAGTTGTCAAAATTACATAGTCAAATTACATTAACTAAAAGAATACCCTTTAATTTAGAATTTTTTAAATTTTAGTGTTAATTGTTGTAGTCTGTATTAAAATACACTAACTTTGCAAATTTCAAGTGTCTATATATAATTGTATGTATTTATATTAAATGGGCTTTAACAATTTTTCTTTGATCGTTTTAGAACACCCTTTAATTTGGACTGTTGTAAGTTGTAGCAGCCAAGTTGTTCAAATTCTGTCAAAATTTCAGGTCCGTAGCACTTACGGTTCTCGAGGAAAGAGCGAAAACAAAAGGGTGGGTTCCTTTTCAACTTCAAAGTATACTCCTCAAAAGCTACACAATTGGAGATTAAGTAGTTCTTTTGATTGAGTCAGAGTCAAAGCAATATTTCCAGCCAAATCATTGATAGCTGCCAAGACATTAGGCGAAAGGTCCAATTCAAATAAAATTTGCCATAACTCCCACCTTGTTAAAGTTGCCTTTGACATAAATACATTTTTGACAACATTTTTTTTTTTCGAAAACGTGCCAAAAGTTGACATTTGATGACAACGAATTCTTTCGCAAGCTCTTTAATAAAATTTTCAAATGGTGTTTAAAATTACAACAGAACCACCTTCTTTGCCCATCTTCATTGTCTCTATTAACTTCATTGTCGTTAGCCTTCCTCATCAGCGTATCTGCAACTTCAGCATATGTACATATGTTGCATATAGAAGTCAGAGACGAAAGATGAATAAAATAAAATAAAATAAAATACGTTTACAATAACATGAGACATTTATCTTGCTTAAATCTTGGTAATCTTGAATTTTAAAAATAAACAGCGTACAAATCATTCTTTCCATTTTCATTTGTTTAAACAAAGGCCAAAAGACAACAATGACACCACCAAAGGCTGGCTGCACACTCGCACGAGTACAAGTGAGTGAGCGAGTGAGTGAGTGAGTATACGCTTGAAATCATATTGACAAACTTTACAACTGGTTGGAATTTTTTTCTGTCACTGCTGCTGCCAGTTGCTGCTTGTTGGCTTGTTGTTGTAGCATGCAGCAGCCAACATTATCATTCAATTCAAATAAAACCTACATGGAGCAACATGAAACTAGACAGACAGCCAAGCCAGACCAACCGTCCTTCTGACTGGCAGACTATCGGCGAAACCCACAGTCGAGTAAAAACCTCCGAAAGCCATAAAATAAATGTATCTTTGTTTTATTGTTGCTAATGGTTGTTTTATTTGTTATTTTTTTATTTATTATTTTTTAAATCTGGTTACAGAACTAGAGTGAGTTGCAGTAACTATTTCAATGATTTCGTTTATAGTTTCGAACTTGATAAGCAAGAATTATGTGATTAGCAATTAGCTACCTAATTAACATGACAAGACATCTTTTTGCATCATTGTTAATCCAACTTTAAATTAATAACAATTTTTGTCTCTTTGAAGTCAGTTATAGCAAATCAAAAATTGCTTGAGATAGTTCCCATTCTAAACTTAGGTTAGGAAGGGTGGTGCTATACCGCACCTCCACTCGGAGACCCAATTGGGTCCATTGTGATATTCTAAACTTAAGTATGTTGCTTTTTTTTTTAAATAAACACTTCGTTTGGCAATAAGATAAATTAAGCATAGCCCAGCAGCAGGCTTTATTTCTGTGTTCACAAACAGCAATTTCAGTTGCTCAACTCTTGAGTTTATAGAAGAGACCCAATGTGCAACCAAAAAATTAAAATTCAAATACTTGAAAATTTAACTGGAAACAAAGTAATTTTCAAGTTTGAAAATATTTTGAAATAAAAAATTAAACAACATACATATACAGGGTGGGCCAAAAGTCACGTCTGTGTGTAAAATTGATTTTTTATTTCAAAACATTTTCAAACTTGAATATTACTTGAAAAAATGCTTGAATTCAACTTTGTTTCCACTAAAATTTCAAGTACTTGAATTTTAATTTTTTTGGTTGCTTATAGGGAAGTAACTCAAACTATTGGCTTTTTTAATTAAAATATATTTATGTATATAATTAATATATACAGTGGAATCTCCGTTAACGGACACTTCCTATAGCCGAACACCCCCTTCAGACGGACACTTTTGACAGTTCCCGGCAGCGCTCCATTTAAATATTTAGTTTTCTCTTGACCGGACAGTCCCCTTGTACGGACACATTTCAATGGTCCCTTCAGTGTCCGCTCAAGAGAGATTCCACTATATATATGACATAGCTAAGAACACTCTCGATCAAAGACAGATGGAGAAGGAAGAGATAGAGGAAGGCTTCATTCTTTTACAACTCTGCTCTTTTTTTGCACGTTTCTAATAATGCAGTGTTGCAACGCCTCTGGTCTCAATGAGGCGTATTAAATTTTTGAATCTCTGCTTAGTAGCCAATTTTATTTGTTGTTTTAATTCGCCGATGATTCAGCTACACAATGCCGAAGAAGGAGGGCGCTCTGATGTTACCTTAGCATTAGTATGCGCTGAAGTCGGTGTAGTTCAGTGACTGCACTTTCCTACAACAACTGATACAAAGGGGCACTAATTGCACATCAGAAAAATGCGTGGTGTTGTTATTTAATGTCGGTCGGAGTACGGACTTCGAACCCAGGACCTTTGATTTTCTAGTCAACATGCTTACTAACTACTTCAGCCAAAGCCACTCCATAAAATTTTTTTAATCAGTCTTGAATTTACTTTCAATGTGCATAAATACAATTTTTAATTTAATATACAATTCAGATATTTTAAAAAAATAACTTCAACAACCAAAATAAATTAATAAATAGATTTCAAGTTCGAAAACTAAAATTATTTTAAACCGCGCAAATAACACAAATTCCTGCACAAAGTTGCCAGCATTTCAATTTTGCTTGAAAAACGCTAGAAAAGATTTTAATTTCCCATCAAGGATTAAGGTAGAGTTTTTCAAGTTTTCCTGAATAAGTTTTTAAATGCATAAATATATACATACATACATAAATAAAATGCTCGCTTGTAAAATTACTGCAGGAACTGTCCTCATTGAGATCAAATTGCTTGCACAAACTTGAAATAAATTTTAATTAATATGTTAGTCGTAGCAGACAACATAATTGTTTTATCATTGTTAGTTTAAACCAAGGTTGGCAAACGGTATCGTAAAAATACCGATACCGATTCAAATACCGCTATAATTAGATACCGGTACCGTTACCGATACCGAAATCCATTTCGGTTAGAAAATACCGGTATCCAGACTACCGTTTACGTCTATACCGGTACGTACCGGTATACCGATTCCGGCCAAAAAATAAATGATAATTGAGTCTTAGTTGCCAAATTTTTATTATGTATTACAACTTTTTTCACCATGAGACATTTTGGTTTATATTTCGACCATTGCATTCGTTTTGCTTTATTATTCCAGAAGCCAACCAATCCCATTTGTCAGCCAATATTATTGCCACGTTTATAAAACATAGAATCTCAAGAAAAAAGAGCAACGCCAGAACAAAAAATATTTAAAAAGTTTTGTAATAGATACTATGGTTTCAAAAAACATAGCATAGATAAGAACCTTTGTTTTTCTAGCATTTATTCAAAGACAACTAAAATTAGTTTTTATTCAGAATACCAAAAATTAAGTTGTTTTAGTTTCAATCCAACTAAGTTGAACTGTAAACCGTAATATGGGCAAAAATTGCAAAAATATATATCAATTAACTTTCTTTCTTTGGCTTAGAGAAAAACCTTCTAAACTTTTATATTTGAAGTTAAAGATTCCTCTCTTGAGGTGAAGAAAAGTGCCTGCTTTAAATTTTTAAATTATAATTGTACAAGAAAATTAATTTCTTTGTTTTTAAGTTGGCTGAAAGAATATTGTATATTCTTTGAATTGAAATATTCCAATGTTCGTTTCGTCTGAATTTGGCGAGAAAAATATAAACAATATGGGTCCAGTACAAAAATATTGCCTAGGAACGTGTCCAAAGTATAAAAGTGTCGAAAAAAAAGCCAAAAAATTATATTTGGTGAAAAATACAGACATATATTTGAAATTTACTGAAACAAGATATACATATGTACATATTTGGTTCAAAAAGCCTTAGTCTCTTCTTTCTGTATCCGTTCATAAATTTAAAATCGGTTGATATTTAACTTAGTTAGAAGTTGATAAGTGCCTACGGGTACGAAAAAGCGGTTTTTTACTCGTAAAGGCTGCTACTCTGTTCGAGTTGAGAAAAATTTTCAGTGCATTTGGTTACTTCGCCTGAGAAATTTGACATGTACTAAATGTAGCCCAACTCGCGGTTGTTTTAATAAATTTCTCAATTTTTTTTGCTTGAAAGTATGCAACATTGCTAAAATTCCGTGCGAAAAAAGCACTGCTCATGTTGTTTCGCAGCTAAACTAAAATGATACCAGATTAATTTTGCATGGAAAGACATGATTTTCCGTGTTTTTCACACCAAGAACAGAGTACTACTCTTGCGAATTTATTTCGCAAATATTTCATACCAAATACATACTTTTATATGTAGTTTGACAGCATTTCGCACGAAATTGTGAACAGAGTACCAGGCTTAACTCAAGAATTTGGAGAGTCTGGAAAATTTATATACTCGACAATACCTAGCAGAAAAATAGTAACACTTCGCAGGTATTTCGATTTCATTAAAATTTGTCACGCAGTATAATTTATCAGAATAGACTTTATCTATGTAAAGTTTGAACTGCAGTCTCCTTGTTTCACATTTTTAATAAATTATTGTTTAGTAATAGTATAAAATCATATATAGAAACAAATAAGTTTATATGCTTTTATACATACATATGTTAATGTAAAAATACTTCCTTTTTGAAGTAATTTAATAAAAAAAAGCTTTTTTGCTATGTCCACTGCCTGAAATAATAAATTTGTCAGTAATATCGGTATACCGGTATTATAAACTCGATAACGGTATGTACCGGTAATACCGATACCGAAATAAAAACAATACCGATACCGCTACCGATACCGAAATTTAAAAAATAATTGTACCGGTATCAATACCGATACCGTTATTTGTTTCGGTTTCCAACCTTGGTTTAAACTAAATAAGATGAACAAACAAATTTTCATGTTGTCAACATCATTTAAAATTAATGACTCTATTTTGTTTTCGTATATCATTAAATTTTCTTAAAACAAACAAACAAACAAACAAAAAACGAAAAAAGCACAAATCAAAAGTTTTAAAAACAAATTGAAACGATTTAAATAAATTAAATAAATTATTATTATAAACATATGCTACCTACATTGCATTTACAATATCGCTTTGAAAAATTCATGCTTGGGATGTCAAACAAATGTGCTGAAAAATTCGTGTTGGCATCTTAAGGATATTCAAATTACAAGCGGCGAAAATAGACAACTGTCCTGTTGAGGTCACCTTATATGGATTTGCATGCAAACGTGTTACGATGGAGCTTATGAAAATTTTGCAAAACACAATAACAATTCAATCAGATCCCCGTTGTATTTTTTCCTAGATCGTGAGATTGTGTAGGATAGTGAGTCATGACCCTTAATGCTTTTGTATAGCTGGAATTGAACGATATTAACGATATAACGGATGACGTTTATTTTCAACAACACAGCGCTACCTGCCACAAAAGTAGTGATACCATCGGCTCTTTTGAGCGTAACTAATCCTTACCATGTAATTTCTAGAAGAGGGTATCACAATGGAATGCATGAACATCTTTACAGTTCCTTGTTTGGAGATACGTGAAGGATAAGATGTATGCCAATGACCCACAATCAATTCTAGACCTCAGAATTCGTGAAGTTATCGACGAAATACAAGCGCAAATGTGCGAATATAAAAATGGTGCCCTTTTGTTTAGTAGGCAGTAGGGATGGGCAAAAAATATCGATATATCGAAATATCGATATTTGAGAAAATAAATATCGATATATATCGCCGATATTTCAAAATCCGATATATCGATACATCGATTCTTATTTACGAGTATCGGGTTTCGATACTTTTAAGAGCTATAGCCGTTTTTTAACTGTACGATATTGACATTACTACTAGTGATGCGAAGAAAAAAAAGAGAAATTTCATAATAACATACCAGGCGAATTTATAAGGCGGCCCAACTAAGGCAGGTAACTTTTTGGATTGTGTGGGTATAAGCCTAAAGGCAGAATTTGTTTTTACTTTCTGTTCTGTTACGAATCAGCTGACTCTTTTTGGTTTATAGAAATCATATACAAGCCGTTAGATTTTCTCTCCTTAATTCTATTCTGTTTCGGTTCAACTTGTGAAAATAAAAAACTGTTAACTAATTGTAAGTGGCAGCATAAATAAAATAAAAACATTTCGAAATAAACTGTGATTGTGCCTTAAGAATTAAAAAAAAAATAATTTTTACCAGAAAAACATAAAACTATATTGAAGCATAACAATTAGTGTTTTTCATATGGGATTTCTTGGGATCCCGCACATTTTCCGGGAAAGAAATCGCGGGAAATTTGTGCGGGCAACTTTAGTTTGTACACATTCCTCGATGAGTAAGTTGATGACAGTAGAACTATAGCTAAAACTTAACAACAATTATCGCCGGGAACTGAAATTCTGTTATTTTTTTTGACTAATGTGTTTATAAAACGTTATTATTATTATTTAATCATGAATTATAATTTGTTTTTTGTTGAAATAAACAAATTAAAATTAAATAAAAAAATATTTTGTATTGTTTTGCACCGGGCGAGAATTCCCGGGAAACCGAAAAGTCGTTTTCGCTTTCCCGGGAAATTAAAAAGTCCGGGAAAAGAAAAACTCTAATTACAATGGACGATGCAAACCTCATCACTTTGGTGGAAAACTGTGACCGTTCTGGTCCGAAACAGCTGATAATTTATTACAGAAAAAGTAACTATTAAAATTTAGAAACAGAACGGCACAGCACAGAGCAGCAACAGAAAGTAAAAACTAATGAAGTCTTAAGGAGCTACAGTAGGTTACGTATAACTTAACATAATAGTTTCTTAAAGTGACTGATTGTGCATTCGAAATTAATGCAGCAAAAATATCGATATATCGAAATATCGATGTTTTCAAAAAATATATATCGATACTGTTCAAAAATATCGATACGATATATATCGATACATTTTTTTCATTTGCCCATCCCTAGTAGGCAGTATACCGGTCTAGTAATAACAGGGTTGCAGGTGCGATTCCTGCCAGAGACTTTGTGTTTCTACAGACAAGTCGCGATGGAAAGTTTCATGAAAAGAATATGGCCCTATAAGCGATGAAGTTTCCCCCTTTGACTGATACTATTTTTCATTATTAATGTCATGATAATTAATCATGTTAAGGGGCGTGGCGTTTTTTAAATTAAGGAAATCGTCCTGTCTTACAAACCCAAGATCTTCGCACAAATTCTTTAAGAATCGAACAAGCAGAAGTATGTGAAATTTAGAACCTTATTTTGCCGTTGAAAAAATGTAAATTACAAAAGCAAAATACTTAAAAAATGTGGCAACGCTTAGCGTTCCGTTTTACATACTGAGGCTCCTAATATTAAATTTTTGGTGGGCGTGGCCCGATCCATTATTTCACACGTAAAATTGCGCCATTACAAGAGCCTAAAGTGTGTGATAATTTTTCAGGAATCGGGTGAGTAAGAGTACATAAAAGTATACCTTTTTTCCAAAAAGGAACTAAGAGGCAGCTATGCCCTGTTAGAAAAAAAAAACTAGTTTCAAATCTCAAAATGCCTCATATAGATAGACAGACACAGACAGGTCCAGTTATTGCGCATGATGGAATAGATCCATTGTGCTATTTCTCGACACTAGAGTGCTCAGCAGCAAACGCTAAGGGTGCTATGAACTGCACGGCGTCTCTGAATATAATTGTTATCCTGAGGAATAAAAGTGGGAAGAAAACTAAACGTGGTTGCTAGAATTAATTGCCTTGAAGAGCGCAGTACTCTTTCTAAATAATATGCAGATGAAAATGCAAGGAAAAATTCCGCATATATCAATCGGTGTTGCCAACTTAGAGTTGTAGAAGGCGCTATTCACATATTAAGTAACGTTATTTTGAAACATTTATACTCCCATTCGTAACGCTTTTTACACAATCTTCAGTATAATTTTTTTTTTTTGAAACAGAATTAAAACTCAGGCAATGAATTTCTACTACTGTTACTAGGTGTTACCTTCTTTATTAAAGGGTGAAGGAATAGAAGGATAGAGGAAAGCTTCATTATTTTACAGCTTAGCTTTTTTACACGTTTTTACTAATGCAGTGTTGCAGCGCCTCTGGTGTCAATGAGGCGTATTAAATTTTCTCAGCTGTGTGCTTTGATGTTACATTAGGATTAGTATCCTCTGAAGCCGAAAAGACAAAGGGACACTAACGGCCTGTCCCACGATGTCACCAGAAATCGTTCGATCGAATACTCATATTGAAAATAACAAATTTTCTAATGTTATTGTTGTTTGCGATACAAGTTGTCGAACGAACGATTTCTGGTGACATCGTGGGACAGGCCGTAATGCTCATCAGAAAAATGCGTGGTGTTGTTATTTAATGACTGTCGCCGAGCGGGCTAGAACCCAAAACCAACGGTTTTGTTGTAGTCAACGTAGTCTAATTAATCTAAATTATTTAATCAGTTACAAATCGTACGGATAACACACATATGTACATAAAAATTATTTTCTTGTAATTATAAATTTTTCTGCTTTAATTTAATCGTGATGCCAGTACATATTTAAAGTTGTTCTTAACATAACTAGAATATGCCAAATAAAGAAAGTATAGCAAATATGCAGATTTTACCTTCTGCAATAAACCTTTTAGGAAACCAGTGCTTCCTAATTATAAAACTCCCACCCACACATTTAATTGCATGCCTATTTCCTCTCCTTTTCCAATTCAGTACAACTGAACAACAAGATTTAATTAACTGATTAATTAATTAATCAACTGATGTTTGTTTATTTATTTGTCATCTAATCACCAGCTCCAGACAGTGGCTTTCAATGACAGACCTTTTTCATCACTGACAGATAATCACGACCTACACACTCTGCAATCAATTCTTGTCGTCCATTGAATGTCAAGTCTGCCAAAAATTAAAAAAAACTCGAACGAAACAACAAATGCCTTGAAACACATTTAACGATTAATTTTAATATTTAAGACTCGGTCACACGTGGCAAATATTTGGTGAAATGGCACGAAATTTAAACAATATACTGCATATTTGTTCACCAAATATTGTCACTATGGGACCATGACATTCATCACTTATCGTCAGGGAACAAGTTTTCTAAAATTTTGCCGGTAGGCCGGACATAGTGTTCGTGGTTTGTTTGATCCAAAGTATGAAAGAGACTTGACAGTTGCCAGCTATCTCTACTCGACTGCCCCATTAAACTGTCTGGTGTGTATCAGGGAAGGAAAATGACTTCTTGGATTTTGTACCAACTGTGAAAACAAAATCTACTTTTTGGACCATGATGGTACAATTTTTTTAATATTTACTAATAAGAGCGGAAACGTACAAAAATTTTTAAAAATTCAGAAGTAAACAATAAAAAAATTAAAAATAACATAAAAAATATATATTACATTCATAAGGGTACATTCGTAGATTAAACTTGTTAGAGATCGGTTATTCTAAATAAAATACACACAAAAAAATTAAAGACAACATAGGCAAAATTAATGTTACCATATCATCGGTTGGTTTCTGGTTTGCTGCAGACATAATGTATTTTGCATATAATGTGCCGCAAAACAGAAACAACCTGACAATGTAGTGAAACATTAGCATTTTTAAATTGTACCAAGTAACTCGCGGTATTACCACGGTACCAACGAGGTCAAAAATGTACCATAAAAAGTACAATTGTACCATGATTTCCATCCGTGGTGTGTATGCAAATAACTGTTTTTTTTTTGGGTTTTTTTTGTAGAAATTTTTTGTTTGCCCTCTTGTCTTTTAATCTGCCATATTTGGTTAACTAACTGACTGACAGTTTATTTTTTGTTTGTTTTCATTCTATTGGGGATAAAATAAATTATAGGGTGACGTGTAACAAGTCGTACAAACTCAAACTGCAAGTGTACATACTTAAAAAGAGAAATTTAGGTAACTTTAATGATCGAATGCTTTAATTCCACAAGATCTGAATTTTGATGCCAGACTTGTGTCCAACAGTTCTTTTTGAACTAGTTCGTTCAGTTGGACACAAGTCCGGTCAAAAACATCAATGTAAATTAAATGGGTTTGAAACAACTTTTGATTCAAACGCTCTAAAACTAGTTCAAAAATAGGTGTTGGACACAAGTCTAGCCATGAGTCATAATAATTTTCAGGGCCATCTTACGCCCCAGCAACATGGACATCATACAAGTTTGACTTGATCACTTAAGGTGGGAGAGCATCGTACAGTGCATTACATTGCTTAATCAGTCGTAAGGAATATGCCCCAGTTTTGCATTCCTAGTTATATCTAGAAAGGGCCTTTAACAATGTTAAACCTGATCGAATTATTAACGCCGCAAGGCAACTGCAAATGGATACTACATTCAATTAATTTGTCAGTAAATTCTTAAACTATGGGCGTATCGATTCAAGTCTAGGCGCTGCCAATATATCCGTAGTAGCGGTTGAATGAACCCCAAAAGGAGGGTGTACTCTCGCCTCTTCCCTGGAACCTCAACAGAAACACTCTGCCCTGAGCCATCTAAATAACGTATTGCAAGACTATTGCATACGCAGTTGATGTGGCAGTAACAGTCTCTGGTAAATATCCTAATATACTCTCACAAGTAATGGAAAATGCCTTTGGAAATTTTGTAAGAATGTTGTTATAACTGTAGGCCGGGATTCGGAGATTTAAGACAAAATTTTTGGTCGAGGAATACTCCCAGAGAAAACCTGTCTCCGTTGTAGTGATTTATACAGAAATTAAAATTTTTTTTTAGACTAACTGGTTGGCTGGATCATAAAGACAAATAAAAAAAATATACTCTATTCATTACGTTGAGCATATCAAAAAAAAAAAAACATGACAGATACATATATGTACATATGTATGTATACTTTTACGGAAATACATATACGCGAACAAACCTAATACAAATATTTTTATGAATAATCCCAACATTGTTATCTAAAGCTAGTATTTGAGAAGCTATTCAATGTGTGCTGGAAATTTCTGAATGTTGCTATCATTCTTCTGGAAGCTTTATGTTAAGCATAAATAAATTCAGTAAAGTGCGACTGTGGCTCGCACACGAAGGGTTCCGTATGGACATTACATATGTACATACTTATATAATACTATACGAACTCTAGCCTATATAATGGCGTAACTCTTTTTCGTTTTTTGGCGATTTTTATAGTTTTGGCGGTTTTCCTTATTTCTGGCGCTCTTTTCGTTTTTGGGATTTTTATCGGTTTTTTTTGGCGTTTTTTTTAGTTTTTGCGTTTTCTTTTAATTTCGGCGATTTTTTTGGTTATTGGCGATTTATTTTAGTTTTAAAGATTTGTTTTAGTTTGCCGTTTTGTTTTTTGTTTTGGCAATTTTTTCGGTATTTAGCGATTTTTTTTTCGGTCAGACGATTATTTAATTTTGGAACTTTTAAAGTTTTTAGCGTTTTTGAAAATGTCTAGAGTTGTCTCTTTGTCGTTAAAATTTTTTGTTGCTCGTTTTAGAACAACCTTTAGTTTTTAACTGCCATATATTTGTTGTTGTAGCGGCCAAAGTTCTACATATTCTGTCAAAATTTCAGCTCCGTAGCTCTTACGGTTCTCGAGAAAACAGCGATGCATCTGCTAACAGCGCATAGTCAATTTAGTCGAGTCTAGTATTGCGTAACATCGTGGTATCTTAGCAGTGAATTAATTTAACATTGTGTGTCTTAAAAGCTCTTAATATTTGTCTTGAGTAAATAAAGTGTCTGATTAAATAAGAATTGTATTCTCGGACTTTTTTGTTAATTGCAAATTTTCTAACCTACAAAAACAACGATTTTTAAAAGTAAAAATTTAACAATATATCTATACTGACTAATTTTTGTAATTTTGTATACCTTCACGTTCTTCCAACTGTAACTAGCAGCCATGTGATTCGATATGGTCCCTTTACGTGAGCCCTGTAATTAAAAAATTTACAAATTAATATAAGTTATCTTGTTGTTTCCAGCACTCATTCTCAGAAAAGGTTAATTGAATAAGCACATTTATTTTTATAATAGCTAAGTTTTCGAATTTGTAATAGGCAGGGCTGGGAATGTTATGCAATGTTTTAATTTGTTTGTGCTTTTTTGGCAATTCTTATAATTAAGTTTAACATTTGTCAACGCACCAATTATTAGCCCTAATTATTATTTTACTTTTACAATAAAAACTATTATTTAAAATACATTGGTCTGATTATGCATAATACCAGGGAAGGGAATCTATATTAACAAATTTCTGTATGTTAGTTTATATAATATTTAGCAATGCACCTAGTGTATAATGAACAGAATCGTATAATTTTAAGTTATATGATATAGTAGATTGAAAAATATCATATTTTTCAGCTGCTAATTTAAGCAACTGCATATTTTGAATTTCTTTTTTAAGAAAATAGATTTTAAAAATTTTATGTAAAAAATGAAGCAATTATGTTTTCACTGCTCTTAACATATTTTATACTTCGCATAAATCAGTCTTTTGTGGCAGCAAACTCCCAGCCATGTTAACAATTTCACTAGAGTCCTTTAAACTTTTGTAACGTTTTTAATGGTTCGATTGCAGATAAAAACTACTTCATAAATGTTTCTCGCTCTTTGTGTGTGTGTTGTATGAATTATTTAATTATAATTATAAGTAGTAAATATTTTCTATTCTCTTATATAAAATTATTTCATTTAGTTTTTTGCCATTTACCATTTGTTTGTGGAAAAACCATAAAGCTTTTCTTTTTTTTTTCTTGGTACAACTATCAAAGGATTAATTATGAAAACAGATACTCATAATTTCTCAAGGCGGAAGTTTTTGGTATTGCTGCACGTATTCTGCGATTACAAAGAAATATTTATTATGTGTGCAATTATATGATATAATTTACGAAATTGTAGATGAAAATAAAGAATATTATTAGTATTATTTGTTATACATATATATCAGGCTGTACAAAGTTTGAAAAATATGAGCAATAGTTTCTTAAACATTTCATATTAAAATCGTCGAAAACAAGTTTAATTTAAAATTTTAGGTAATGATTATGCTTCATATGTATGTGTTTCATGTTAATTCAACATGATTTACAATAACCCTCAGAAAAAATTGTTCTTATTGAAGTAACTTTATTTCATGTTGATTTAATATTCCAGTACTGTTAAATCTAAATGAAGAATCGTTTTGAATGAAAATTACGTCAAGTTGAAATAAAATTTTTTAATTTAATAAAGTCAGTCATTTTATTAATTATTTAACTTACATGATGTGTATTAGCACAAGCATCATGAAAATGTGCGTAGCTGACTAAAATTACCAACGGCTCGGCTCAGCCGGCTGTGAGCCATCATGTCATAGGTCTCTATTTTAGTATCTTCAATCAGCTGCTTTTGACATACGAGCTTCCCAAGGCAACAACAAAATATCATATTGTTTTTATTGTTTGTACTTTGTTGTAGTATTACCTGTCATGAATTTGCCTTGTTTGTACTCATGTGCAAAAAAACAATACAAAAACAAATTGCGCAATCGTTCTCCTTGTTTTTGTTTCCTTTTTGTCTCACTCACTTCAAGGAACGAAACAAAATAAAATCAAACATTTTGTTTCGTTTATTTTCGTACTCTGGTTTTAAAACCAAAATAAATTTATAACTTCTTTGTTACGAAAATCACGCCCTAGTTCCCGTGTCGTGGCATAAAGAGCATAGCTCTAAAAAATAATGTGTCCTTGATATGTACCTTAAAACCAGTTTTTATAGAAGTTTTATTTTAATGTACACTTCAAGCACACGTAATTTTTTTTACATATGGTGGAAAGTCATGTTGTTTTACTTTGTGTATCATATAAATTAAATTTTAATTCAATATGATTTAACATAAAATTTATTTGAAATATAAGTTAAGGTAATGTTGTCTTAACAGCGAAAAATATTAAATCAATGATATTTATTAAGGTTATGTTAACGATTTTCCGTTTAAAATTAATATGAAACAATAGTAATTTTAAATTACCAGCAGTAAGTTTTCGCTCGTAATACGAAGTTTGTCTGCTACTTAAGGCGGTTTCAGACTATAATACAAGTATTAATACTTTTGACGAAAATGCCTCTCTGATCTGATTTCTGTTTAAAAAATTTCAAAACACAATAACAACTCAACATGTCAGAGTTGCATTTTCCACAAAAGTATTAATACTTGTATTATAGCAGTGGTGGGCACTGTCAATGTAGTGGTAAATTTTTTATGTGTTGAGGTTGCGAGCTACCCACCACACACAAAGTCAAGCGTTTGAAAGATAATGGTGCATTATATATTTATACATAAATAGACATATTTTCTATCTTGAAAAAAACGTTGATTAAGTAAAATTATTAATTGCAAATAAAACTTTTTTTCTAAATAAACAGTGAAATAAAAAAAATTAAACAAGATAGGACAATAATTTATCATGTTTTCCATTAAAAAAAAATAAATAAATAAAAGAATGGTTGCTTGGTGGAGCACAAAGGTGCAAATTCATCAAATAAAATTATGTGGTTGGATGTATCAAACTTAATAAGCTTTGATATTTGTCGGCATGGAAGATCATTTTCAGATGGGAAACATATTAAAAATATTTTTGATTTTTATTTAAAAGGTTTTCCCTTTCCTTACCATTAAACTTATTCATATTACTATGAAAAGCATCATAATGTCTTTTAATGACATATTCCTTTTTTTCCTTAAGCTTTGATAACATAAAAGGCATTGTATGTTACCAAATGCATTATTTATAACAAAATAATTTTCGCATATCATCATCAATTTGAAATGAAACACGTATGTTTGCTGGACAAATATTCTTGAAAAAAATATAAAAAAATATGTAAGCATCCGCCTGATGTACATTCATCGCTGTCTCATCGACGACTAAATTAAAGAGGGTAAGAATACGTGTGAATATTATTTTCACAATTGTGCCAAGAAACGCCCGAGTCTGTATTATAGTCTGAAATGGCCTTTACACAACACGAACATTCAAATAAACAAGAATAAATTCTCAGTTAGCCGACTGTAATGGAATGTAACTGCAATGGTAGGAAACAGCTGATAGATATTGTTATGTAAAAAGTAATGAAAATGGTTATAGAGATGTAACCTAAATGTAAGAATATGTACATTACTTTTCACAGCACAATATCGATCAGCTGTTTCCTACCGTTCCAGTTACATTACATTACAGTCGGCTAACTGAGCCTTAAGTCACACAACTGAGAATAACAGTGCGCGACGCCCAAAGTTTAATAGAACTGCAAAAAAAAAATATATATATACTTCTTCTCTGTACATGAATTCTTTTATAAAAACTATAATTACATATTTAAATATATTATAACAAAAAATATGTTACTCTTGTTGACCATTAAAAATTGTACATACAAAATTTGCAATATAATAATGACTATAATTTTCCAATTGTAGGACAGTTCAATAAATTCATTCGTCAATGACATTTTTTATTATCTTCCAATATGATTTTCAATACTTGTGCTTTATACATACATACATATGTACAATGCTTACGTTTTTTATTTTTTTATATTATAGACATATAAAATAATAATATCTAACAAAATTTTTATTATTTTTTCCTCTTTTTCATTGCAGGTATGAAACGTAAATTATTCACCATTATAGTGTCATGGTAGAATGGTAAGCAACATATCTATGTACATATGTATGTATGTATGCAATACACATAAATATATTTTTTTTTATACTTACATATATAATTTTATAATGGAAGAGCACCTTAAATCAGCGAAAGCTTATATGAACATATGTATACAGTTGAGGTGAAATGCATAGCACTTAAGTTAGGACTTACCCTCACATAGACATTTTACTATTACTGAGTTATGAAAAAATTAAATATAAACTTATTTTAACATCTGATAGATTTGCTTGAGTCGGCTTAAGACAAAATCAAGCTATACACATGTGTACATTAGGGATATAGCGGTCCGATAGAGCGATGGAATTTTGAAAATTTTTAATTTTCTTTTTGATTAAGAAAAATTAACAGTAAAAAACACCGTATAAAATTATGAATATTTAATATTGCATTAAGGAGGTCTCGTAATAATTTTAGATTGTGTAAAATAATATTTTTGTTAGTTCACGTCTGTGCTTTAAGTGCTCCAAAATGTCTTTCTTTGGTTTAGAAAATGCAATTGGTGCGTGAACTTTTTTGAGAAAAATTACAAAAGATTATGATTTTCGTGGTTACTAGGACATGGTTGACCTCATGGTACTATGCCAAAAAATTGGTTATAACCCTAGTATAGATAAGCCACAAAATTCTACAAATGAAACTTCATATTTACGTGAAATCCCCATGTCTCTAAAGGTACCATCAGACGTGCCATAACCATAGCCATAGAAAACAGCCGTTCGAACCAAACTTCTGGGCAACACTGTATTTGATTATAGGTGACTCGCCATAACGCCATAGCCATTATCATAAAAACCAATTTGAATTTTGGTTTGGTTATTGCTATGGCATTATGGCTTTGGCACGTCTAACTGTACCTTAACGAAGTTTATTATAAAGAATATAAACAAAACAATATTCACCTAAGTCTTAATGAAAGTTTAATAAAGTGTGTAATAATCCAGCAAAAAATTTCAAAAAATGTAATCGGGTTTGGAACTAAGCATTTTTGGTGGAAGCTGTTCCTTACTGGATTACCAACTTAACTATTTTAACAACACGTGAGACTAAAATAATCGATTCTTGAGAAGTACCTACTTTTTTATTTGGCAACTTGTTCACGTAATCTATTTAATCTAAAAAAAATTGTTCTCCTCATTTAGCAACTTGTACATAATATTTTTAAATTTTAGGTAATGTGATTTGTAAGCGAGTAATGAAATTTGGTAATCAGAAAAGTAAGTCATTATATGGCAAGTAGTTCTGATGGTAATGTGTAATTTTTTGCTGGGAAGCGCCAAATTATACTAAAAACTACATACATATTCATAAAACCTTGGGAAAATTCAGTAATATTTACGAAAAAATTATTTTAATTCGCTCTTATTGCATGGCGTGTAGTACAGGATTTACATTTTACACTTCACCATCATCACTTTTTGGTCCCAAGTGAGCTAGACCCTTAAAATTTTCATTCTTCAGTAGCAGCCTGCGAACCTAACCTAACCTAACCTATCATCACTTTTTCATATGAAACTGACCGTTTACACCACAGTGCATTGGAAAAGAAAAACTACAGGATATTAATAATTTGGTATGAAAACAAATAGTGCTATTATCTTTGCCGCAACTGTATATATGTACACATAAAAACATTATAAAATATTTGGTTTTTGTGTTATGACAGAGATAATAAATATTATTGAGTAGCCGTGAAGTTTTAAATTTTAAAATTTAAAATAATAAATATGGCACAGATTAAAGCAATAAAAGGGTAGAACATGTTAGAAAAGTTGTTCAATCTAATATCAGGATCTTTTAATCCATACAATTACATTGCAGGAAATGATTCTCTTAATACCTTTAGCTCCTAAGTTTTCACGAAAAAAAACTAGATTTTTGTTTTATTTCTTATTAAGGCTTTAATATTATGAATAAATATGTACATACATACATGTCAGAGAACAGCAATGAGTAGTGAAACAGTGAGTAGACTTGAATCGTGACTTATAATTTCTTGTACTTATGGGCACTCATACTTATTGTAATGTTGTCTATCGGCCTGGCTCACGATGTCGACAAGAAATTTTCGATGGCTTATTTATATGTATAAGCGAAAGAAAATTTCTTGTGGACATCGTGAGTCAGGCAGTATGAATCATATTCACTCGAAAGTTTGAAGTGATTTCGACTCTGCAAAATAACTATGATTCACAGTGCGAACTTCGCCTACGAACATAAAAGTTCTCATTATGACGTTATGTGTTTCTAATTAACATGCATGCATGAGTTAAGCTGAAACAATGTGAGTAATAAAAGTATTTGCCTGAAATTAGAAATCAAACTGAGGTGATTTATGAGTGTGAATGTGGTATGACTATGATGCCGACGTCGCATTCATATTTATTTCAACATATTAGACTTGTGTTCAACAGTTCTTTTTGAACTAGTTTGAGAGCGTTTGAATCAAAAGATGTTTCAAATGCATTTAATTTGCATTGATGTTTTTGACCGGACTTGTGTCCAACGAACTAGTTCAAAAAGAACTGTTTTACACAAGTCTACAACCTATACTTATAAATCAATGTCATCGTGAGTATGCGTAAATCAGAGTAGTTGAGTTTAAATGATGATCTAAAATTTCAGGAGTCAGTATGAATAGCGAAAAAACGATTCATTGCCGATCACTGATACGAGTACACATCGCAACCTTAATATAGAAAGGCCCTAAACCATTATTTTTTTTGAAATCGAGTTTTTTTTTACATTTGGATACAAGCACATCTAATGCAATGCTGGCCACTGAGAGAACAGCGAGAGAAATGTATTCGCTTGTGTGTATTCATTTGTATAAGAAGCCCATTGATGTTCGGCACTCTGGTGCCACCAGTTTGGACTGCCGTGATCTAATATATGGACAAATGCAAAAAATCTCGATTTCAAAAAAATAATGACTTAGGGCCCTTCTATATTAATGCAACGATATGTAGCGATGTGTTGCTAATTATTCGTGTTTTATATTTGTTCGAATGAAATTTCATGATTTCTTTCTTGTTCGAACAAATGAATAATTTTGATCTTTTGTTCGAATATTTAAACGAACAAAGAATAAAAAAAAAATTATTCGAATAATTTTAAAAAATTTTGCAAAACACGGCACTCTTGTGTATTAGTTAACTTTTTTTTTTGCTAACAAACAAAAAATAATTCATAACACAAGAAAAACAAATTTTTTTAATAAGGGGCTGTCCATATATTAAGTAACGCTGTTTTCGCCGATTTTTGAGCCCGCCTCCCCCCAGTAACATATCGTATCAAAACTGTGCAATCCCTTCTATGAAGTTTTCAAATGTAAAATACTTTTTATACAAAGTAATTAAGGTAATTGTTCGAATATTCGGCAAACATTATTCGAATAATTTTTTATTCTAAATTAAAAAAAAAAGTTGTTCGAATATTCGAATAATTTTTATTCGAATGACAACACTAGTGCGTATACTTGTAGTGTAATTTGTAGAACGTACATAATTGTGGTCTACCCTTCAAACTTGTATTAATTTAAGTTTGTCTAAGTATGAGTGTCTTCATAAAATCTTGCCAGTCTTAAGTGCATGTCATAATTTTCCTTTAAAACACTTGTAGGAAATAAGTATAAAAAATTAATCCTTAGAAATTATTTCTTGCAAAAAAAAAATTTTTAGTCCTTAAATGGATAAAAAAAATTAAAAGAAAGCACAAGAAATATGCTCGTTATAAAAGTATACGAGATACTTAATATTATAATGATGTTGCCTGCAAATGCAAAATCTACTGTCAATTCATTTAAAAAACCTCAATTGTGGAAATGTATAGTTTTCTTGTGACACCTTTAATTTTTTTCCTGTGTTGCGTACATATCGCTCATTTACTTCAATAGTGTCACAACTCAAAACAAAAAACATTTCTGCAGAAAACGCGTTATAAGTTTTTTGTTTAAGTTTGCATACAACTCAATGAAGACATGAAAAAATGTTCCTCTCTGAGCAGGTGATGGTAGAAGCTATTTATATGAAATTTTTACACCAGATAAAATATGAAATGCCGCATTATTCTGCATTATTAACTCAAAAAACTAAATTTTTGAGGTATGACACTATTGAAGTAAATGAGCGATATGTATGTATGTATCAGAGCTGTAATTTAATCATTAATTTTTTAATTGATTCGCGAATCATTCAGGCACTGAATTAGCAAATTTTTAATTAATTCTTTTCACACAAAAAAATGAATTGAATGAACTTTGAGTCAATTCAAATCAATTTGGTAAAACTGAATTGCAATTTGTTTTCAATTCAAATGATTTTGTAGAATGAATTGCAATTAATTTGCAATTCATTTGAATTGAATTGATTTTGAATTAATTCAAATGAATTAGGAAAAGTAATTAGCAATTCATTACCAACTCATTTGAATTGAATTTAGTGAAACTTGAATTGATTTTCTAAGTAAACTTGCAGTAAACATCACTGTCGCTTTGTTATTCAATTAATACAAAATATTCAATTAATACAAATACAAAAAATTCTTAGATATGATATTCCCATGATATACTGAATTGTCAGGTAGCGGCAGAATAGGAAATGAATTATTAGCTATCGCCGAAAATCCTATCAAAATGGGAAAATTTTGTTTATTTGCTAAAAGAAACTTAAATTTTTTATTTTACCAAATAGTGTAGAAATTTTATATTTTTTTTAATTTTTCAATAAAATTTTAAAGATTCTAGCAACTTTAATCTCTGTTCTTGATTTTGATAGATTGTAACTCATTTTTTATTTCATTCATTTGAATTGCAATTCATTGCTCTAATTCAATTGAATGAATTCAAACGAATTGGAAATGAATTACACTTCACTTTAACAAATTCATTTGAATTGGAAACGAATTGCAACTCATTCTACAAATTCATTCGAATTGGAAACGCATTGAATTTCTTTTCTGTCTAATTCGTTTGAATTTCAGGCAATTCTTTTTTGTTTTGAAAATAATTAATTCAAAATTCAGGTAATTCGTAAAAAAGAATGATTCATTTACAGCTCTGATATGTACGTATGTATATACCCTATAGGAACTCAAACCCATTTGTAAGTAACTTCAAACTGGTTTTTTAATAACCACAACTGGTTGATTAAGTGACTTTTTTCCTTGTCGCCGACTCACTATTTTAACATAGGCATGTCATAGGCGGTAGTCAATTGGCCATCTCTGCATGACTTTTAAATTGACTACTAACTACTTATTTTTCAACCAATTTGTAGTTAATTAATATTATAGTAAAAAAAAAGATATATGTATATATATATATATGTATTATATACATATGTATATTATATATATACATATATGTATGTATATATCCATATACTATATCTATAAATATATAAATACATATATGTCTATATAAATATTTATTATTATTATATTCGCTAAAAATACATACGAACCGCTCATAGAAAATATTATACATATTAAGTATTGAAATTATTTTTTTTTCAACACAAACATTTGGCATTTGATTTCATGGCATGCTTCTTTTAATTTTTTTATTTTCTTTTCATTTACTTATTTTGGTTTTATATCTTTCTTACGTGTACTTCTATTCAATATGTTTAGTTGATATCTGCATGATATTTCAACCAATTTGTAGTCACTTGCAAAATAATTAATTTATAAGTTAGTGTTTTCTCTCAACTGATTATTTTATTTACTACAGGGTACTTACGTACATACATACATACATACATACATACATACATACATACATACATATGGATGTAATAAAATTCCTAAACAAAAATTGTTTATGCTTGTAATCCCCCAAGATATTATTATCAAATTATGAGTTTCTTCCCCCATCTTCTGGCAACGCTAAAATGAGAAGAGATTTGTGCAGGGGTGGTCAGCTTTCGTTTTTTTTTGCGAAGATTCTCTTTCTCTTATTGCCCATGAATAATTGCAATAAATGTAATGTTTTTTTTGTTGTTGTTTATTTTTTGATTCGCTTGGTTGCTTTGCTGCTTATTAAAGGCTAAAAAGCCTGTTTTATTGTTGGTGTTGTAGGAAACCTGCAACAAAGTTAACATTGCGTACATATACAAATATTCACATCAGTGATGGGAAATGAGATTTGCATTTCGGTACCAAATAAAATATTTTTAAGTACTTTTTTGATGTCGAGAGTGCCAAAAATTATTATTAAAATTTAATTAACAAAAAATTATATAAAATACATTTACAAGGAAATAAAAAAGGAGTATCTAATTTTTTTTTCGAAATCACGTTTTTAACGTTTTCTGGGAAACAACGTATAAGTGCATCCTCCTTGAAGATCTTAATACGTTAGAGTTCAAAATCAAGGACTTATGGCAACTTAAAAAAATATTTCTGCATGTGCATGCTTTAGTTTTTCTTCAGTTTTTGCTTCTTATAAAATACAAAAAATTCGAGATCCGCCTTTATTATATTAAGACATCGATATGTACATATAGTTACCTTAATATAGAAAGGCCCTAACTCATTATTTTTTATAGATTTCGATGGAACATCTAATGAATCGAAAAAATTAAAAAATCTCGATTAAAAAAATTAATGACTTTGGGCGTTTCTATATTAATGTAACGATACGTAGGTGCAAATATTAAAGTTTTTAGACTTCAATAAATCTTTGAACTGGATAAAACTTGATACTGTTGGAACATAAAGCATGTTCCAAGGCCTATTTATCAGGTCAACGCAACTCTACAAAAACACAGCAATACAAAAAATAACTTTATGTTTAAGTTGTCAGAAACACACACAAACCTGAACCAAAGTATATGGTGCAAATAACTTTTGACAGCTTAAACACCAAAACACAGAACATCATCAGGACGATTGCATTGACCTGATAAATAGGCCTTGGCATGTTCCTTTGTTTTATTTTCATGAGATTTTGGTAAAAGAAAATCTTTCGACATTTGCAGAGGAGTTAGGTATGGACATAATTTCGTAAACTACTCTCGATATATCGGGAAACATGTTTTCATCTAATCTGCTTTTAGTTTTAGCCACTGCACAGTGGGAACTTTGGCAAAATGAATTGTAATAAATTTTGACATTCTAAACTACTGATTGTACGATGTATAGTCCATTATATTTTTGTAATGAAAAATTAACGATGTATAGTCCATTTAATTTTTTCTAAAACTTCGACATCTTTAGAGGAGGACTTAGGCTTAATAACAAATATCTTGATAGCCTATGGTTTAAGAAAGAAGTTCCAGATTTATTGCCATTTATTTTGCAGAAGTCCCCACTCTGCACTGTAGATCAGAAGCTGCATATATTTTCTGTTGTTAATGGTTTCAGTTCTTCCATATTAGCTATGGGAAACATTTTAATTAAAAGTGGTGCAAATCTGTTGGTTTTAGCTGATAAAACATTTTCTTGTGGAAAACTTGCTAAGCCAAAGTACACTTTTGCCCTTAGAACTTTTTAAAATTTTATTTAAACTGATTTAAAACATGAGTTGTATATATGTATATATGTAGATCAACTTCTGTGCCAATATCATTGAGTGAAATATGGTTCTCGTTAATATCTTTCACAATTAAGATTACAGTTTTCTAAAATATCTTTGCGAACTAAGTTTTGTGAAAAAGAAATTTAATTCCTGGCAAAAATAAATGCATTTGTTGTAAGTTAACTGTGAGAGTATCAAATATGTTGGGGGAGTATTACGGTACTTTTTCATGTCTAATAGTATCAAAAAAAGTACGATTGTACCAACTTTCCCATCACTGATTCACATATGCATTCATGCATATATACACACACATGTACATATATACATAGCTATGTACCCAGTTGACCAAGACTTTCGTTATTTATATCGATTTCGAATACATATATTTTATTTAACATACTATACAAAGTAAATTTGCATAGTACACAGAGAAAACAGTGCCTACTAAATACCTCATAAAATAGAACAAAATTAATAAGAAATCTCTATGGTTTTTTTTTTCAATAAGGAAATCTTATTAATTTCATAGAGAAAACCCTTTTTGAAAAAATCAAGAAGAAATCTTGTAGTTTTTATGAGGTTATCTTATTGATTTTTTCAATAAAAAAAATTGCGTCTTTATTCTCTGTGCATATGTATGTATTTATGTGTATGTACGTATTTTCATTTAAATTCTATACCATATACATATGTATGTATGCATGTATATAGTATATTGTAGATGTTATTTATTTATACATACATACATACATACATACACATTATGTTATATTCTAAACTAACTTACTCACCAAGTATTGAACCAACAAACTTCTACCTGGGGCCCGTTTCTCAAAACTACAAATTACAAATCTACAAGTAAAATACACACAAAACAACAATAAAATTTGTAAAAGTGTTGTTGTTTTGTGTGTATTTTACTTATAGATTTGTAATTTGTATTTTTGAGAAACGGGCCCCTGATAGACAAGCATTGTAACCAATATGCTAACAAGCAGCCTGAATAACCATTGAAATTATTGTGCAAACATTCTTATACAAAAATGAAAAAAATTAAGAAAAAAATTGTCTGTATGTCTATTTATAGAAACGAAATAACAAGACACCTCTTAAAACCAAAAAGAGTTCCTTATTAAAAAAAATCAATAAGATGCTTTACACATAATCATTAAAATCAAGAAGAAAACCTCATTGAAAAAACAATAAGATAGCCTAATAAAATCAAGAAGAAAACCTTTTTAAAAAAAATTAATAAGGCAACCTAATAAAATCAATAAGAAATCCCTATAGCTTGCAATTTATAAGAAAACCTAATACAATCAAGAAGTTTTTCTCCATGGATTGTTTTTTTGGTGCCAAAAATAACGGAAATTGAGTAAAAAAAAGTTTTGAATAATAAGATTTCTTCTTGATTTTATGTGGTTTTCTTCATGATAAAATTAATAAGATTTACCACATAATAACAATAAGGAATCTTTAAGAAAAATCTTCGCTTCTTTCTGCTGGGATACTCCTTAACCTAAAAACGTTTCATAGAGAAAATCTTATTGATTATATGAGGCAGTTTTTTCTCTGTGTATGGCGTTGCACAAATATGGGCGGAGTAACTAAGATCATATGCCCAAGATGTTATTAGGTTACGTTAGCAGGCTGCTGGTGAAGAATGAAATTTAGGGCCCCAACTCACTTGGGTCCAACACGATGATCCCTTTGTGCTGAAGAAAACTTATCCGATTTTTATGAAATAAAACGTTTTGATAATTTTCCCAAAAGTTACAAGCCTCAAAAATTTTTTTTTGGGTCCCACGTGGTCAACTTAGGCCCACTGTAACTCCTGTCCAGCTTAAGCCAGTGAGTTGTGTTGTGTTTTTTAAAATAAAAATAAATAAATAAAAAAAATAATAAATCTAATCTGTAGTTTAAAAGTTCCAGATTTATTACCATTTATTTTGCAAAAGTCTCCACTATGCATGGTACCTCCATTCCACTAGGCTATCGTGGCAATTTTTTTTCATTCAATTATTGCACATACATATGTAAGTATGTCTTCTTATTTTATTTTTTAACTTACAGTGCTGTCATGGTTTGAACTTCCCAGCTAGCATTTTGTATCATAATCGAATGTTTTCCGAATCAGCTTGACGGGAAAAATAAACGCATATGACCAGCGATGCCAACTATTGATAACCCAAACGCGCTAGTCCCCTTCTCAAAACGCGCTAGAACGCGCTGACTTACAGCATTATCAACAACTTATAGTCAAAACGCGCTATTTTCCTACGCGCTAAATTAAATTTTAATAAAGGTCGATGTATGTATTAACTAGTAAATACAATTAATTTTTTTTAGTAACTCTTTTTCAGATTTCGCTTTTTCGAAATTATATCCTAAATAACTAAAATCATTTAAAACAGAATCAGACTCGTCCTCCAAATATTCGAAATTCTTAGTTTTTATTTTAATTTTATTTGTCAAACGTTGTAACAACTTATATAAATTGTTGCGATTCAAGTGCTTTTTGAAGTACAAAAATAATAGATGCTTAATAAGTTATATACATATGTACATTTTTGGGTCACGAGTACGACTACATATTTTTAGCTGTGAAATTGCAAAATATTTCTCATTAACAGTATTAAAATGTGTTTTTAATTCTAACATTAGTCAAGGGAATTTTATTTGCAACATCTGAATCATTAACGAACTTAAACAAAAATTTAAATTTTGGATATTAGAAAATTGTTTAATTTATACAAAAAGTAAAAAGATATTAAACTAAAATGATATTTTTGACTTTAAACAAAACGTGCTAATTAAGCGCTTTTTTATTAAACGCGCTAAAACGAAAAAAAGCGCGTTTGGCATAGTTAAAACGCGCTAAAACTAGCGCGAAAGGCTAAATTGGCATCGCTGCATATGACCTCATTTTTCGATCATAAATGATACTCCCGCTGTGAGAAAATGGTACCCTACAGATGAATCATACCAAAGAATCATTTATGATACGATTTGATGATTAATTTTTAAGCAATTTTCTGGTAGTATTAAATCATTAAATCACCTTTTTGCTGTTTCTTTGCATTTTGTTCCTCTATTTTCAAGAAATCAATATTTGATCATATAGATGAATCATAAGTGAATCCTTTTGCAGTCAGATAAATCAGTTTTTAATCATCAAAAGTGATCTGCGGAGAATCATATAAGAGATTTATATAAAAAACTATCACCCAAATGCTAGGTGGGTTGGTACCTAACAGGTTAGCACACATCCATTCGGCTACCGTCACACATTAGAAAAACTACCGAGAAGAAGTTTGAAGTTCGAAGCTTTAGCGAACATTCGAATTTTTTTAGATATGCGAACAAATATCGAACAATTTTGTTTCGAAATTTCTTGGCTTTAGTAAGAGTGCTCGTTTTTATCGAATCTCAGGTCAAGTGGGTATATGCAAGGTACATACACGTTTGACCAACAACAATAACAATATAAGTTTAACAATAACAATAACTTTGAACAAAACAAAAAATAAATAAAACGTGTTTAGTCTTATTGAAAATGCGATACGAAACGGTTCTTAAAACAAAGCAAAGAAGAAATTAAAACTTAATAAATAATACCAAAAAATTTTATTTAAAAAATGTGTATAATTACTACATAGTAAATGTGTTTCAGATTAAAAAAAAAATAATATACCTACCTACGGCCCTATGTACCTATGTATAAGAAAACATTGGCATGAAGTTCGCATAAGTGACGAATTTACATAAATTAGGTGTTAACGAATTCCTCCGTACAATTTGATATTAAAAATTGGTGCATTACGTAGTTTTAACCCACTACTCTAAGTCTTAGCGTGATTTTTAATGTGAAGTTTTATGGCAAAACTCTTTATGCAAGCCATACACCTTGCGACCGTTGGTACAACACGTTGGATTAACAAGTTGTGTGTTTTGCCCACAAACTTTACAACAACGTGTACAACATTAGAGCACAACTTCATTTCTAAATTTTTTTTTGGAGTAAACATGACATCGGGTGTTATGTCGCGTATTGTAATGGATGGTTATTTTGGTGACAAAATAAGAAGAAGAAGAACGTAAAAAAGGACAGAAAAAAAGAATTTGGTTAAAGCAGTGATTTATATAAAAAAACGTATTCTAATAACAAACTTTTGGAAATATTAAAAGAAAGTGAGCCAATGGACTATAAAAATTACACGTGGGTGTCAGACGAAGTATTCAATGACCTTTTGTCAAAAGTTCCGATGCTTATACGAAAGCAATTCTTCCGCGCAAACTCTTATACAATTATATAAAATCACTTATTTCTGTTGACTTCTCAATTTTATACGCAAATTTGAATTCGAGCGCGATGTTTTTCATATGACCACAACGAAAATCAAAACAAAATGAAATGAAGTTGTACAACAAACTCCTAAATTGTACAACCTGTCTATACAACTTGCCAAAAAATCAAATCTTTTTAACATTTCGTACAACCGAGACACAACTTCATACGACGACCCCACACACTTTACAATCTCATACACAACCTGCTCATGTTGTACCAACGGTCGCAAGGTCTGTGGCTTGCTTTAAAATTAAAATTATGTTCAATTTTGCCACTTATGGTAACTGCATTCCAGTTTTTTCTTATATGTATGTATGTATGTATGTATGTAGGTACATGTCGCCTAAAATTTTTTATTGCATACTAATTTAAATTGAGTGTTAAAGTGATCTAGTGTATATGTACATAGTACATACATACATACCTACTTACATATGTGTGCCTATATATTTACATATGTAGGTATGTATATAAGCATGCATGTACGTATATATGTATGTATGTACATATTTATGTACTTAATAAAATGATAGCAATCCCAATAATGCAATAACAAAGTTGCTAAGAAAAGTGCAAAAAGTTAAAAAGCAACAGTGAAAATAAATTGTGGTTAGTATTACCAAAGACTATAAATATATAAAGATGTTCTACGTCCATACATTGTACTGCCAGTGCTTAATTTGCTGGTGGATTTACTACTAAATCCATTTGTTTCAAAGAGAGTAATTTATTTTCTCAGAGCACTTATTATTCTCAAGTCTTCGCTATTCATCTGCATACGCATGCATGTGTGTGTGCCTTTGCATGCGTAAGTATGAATGGATGTGTGTATTTAATTTAAAGCAAAGAAAAAATTTACACAAACAAAAAGAACTTGTGTTTTCGCACATATGCATAAGTGTATGGACATAAGCTACATAAAATTTAATGTTACCGATTGTCTATTTATAGGGCAAAAATATGTATTTTATTGTTGTACTTTTGCAAATACATGGATTCGCACCGAATATAAATTTACTTATTTAATTTAAATATAAGTCCAAACGAAAAACATTTTGCAAAATGCTCCTAAAGATAAATAGAGGGACAAATGCGCGTTGGGAAGAGCATGAGATAAGCTTTTCTCAAAGTATATTTTAAAGATCAACCTCCACATACTTGTTCTTAAGAAATATATTGAAATTGAACCTTCAGAGTCCTTCATCCTTTAGTGGATGGAGTAGCATTAAAAATTTGCAGCCAGGTAACAATTCATGTATATACAATGCGCTCACAGAAACTGTGAAAAAGATGCAACCTTTTGAAAAAGAATGCATTTTAATTTTTGATGAAGTATCTATAAGAAAAAAATTTACTTATAATAAATGTGCAGATGTTATAGATGGAGTTGTCGATTTAGGATATGAACGAGTGAATCAAATGGGGTCCCAAGTTTGCGTTTTTATGATAAGAGGAGTTGTAAAAAGTTGGAAGTTCGTTTTAAACTATTTTGTTACTTCCAGTTCAATAAAAGGTGATGTACTAAAAAAACTTGTGGAGTCAAACTTTGACATTTTAAGAGAAATGGGACTAAATGTGCGTGGGCTTACGTGTGATCAAGGACCCAATAATAGAAAATGCTATGATATGCTAGGCGGATCTTGTGAAAAACCTTATTTTATTTATAAAAATGCAAAAATTTACCTGATGTACGACGTACCCCATATTTTCAAATCCATAACAAATGCTTTCATCAAAGCCGATTTTAAAACACTGCATGGCGTAGCGCGATTCGACGTTGTTAGAGAAATATTCGAGTTGGAGTATGGAAAAGTAACCAAAATGACAAAATTAACAACGGTGCACATAAACCCAAATAATTTTCAGAAGATGCGTGTTGGCCTAGCTGTCCAAACTTTAAGCAATTCAGTTGCTGCTGCAATCCAATCTGTAAATGAAAATCGCCAGTTTACACGAAGTTCCGCAACAATAGCCACTTCAACGTGCTCTTTTATAAAAAAACTCGATAGCTATTTTGATTGCTTAAACAGCATGTATTTTAACGATGCAAAGCCCCTGAAGTGTGGCCTGAAGCCGAAAAGCACAACTTGGTAATTACTCGAAGAGCTAATTACCTATATGAAACAGGTTGAATACGCAGGAAATAAAATATTTTCAATTGATGGCCTAATTCAAACTACGAGAGCTATTTTATCGTTATCGTGAATTGTTTGCGGAAAACTCAAATTTGATATGCATTTTAACGAGCCATTTTAATCAAGATCCATTGGAAAACTTGTTTTCATATATACCTACGTCCCAAGGGCGGACACTGCAAAAATCCTTCGGTCTATGAATTAAATGTCGCAGTAGCTAAACTGCTATCTCTTAAAATAACGCAATTTAGTACCTCTTCAAATTGTGCAAACGACGATGCGATATTTTTACCTATTGAGTTCCAAACAATTTTAGAAGATACTCAAAGAAGTCGAAGTACAGCAGAAAGTAGTCGCACACCTGACGTTAATGTAACAAACATATTCGATGAAAATTAAGATTATTTTAATGAAGATGCAGATTGTTTTAACTCTAATAATGTTCCAATAGAGTTAACATCAAGCCGATATTTTGTTGGTTATATAGCTCAACGAATTACTTGCGCTAAATGTCGTGTGGATATAATTAAACCAGCACAAGTTTTGTCATATCCTTCAGAAATGTTTGTTCACGCTAAAAATTATGATACAGAAACAGATTTTGGAAGTTTGTGTGCTCCATCAGACTTATTTTTTGCAGTGTGTAAGATTCACATAAAAGTTTTCGAAAATGTTTTTACTAATTCTAAAGAAATAAAAAACATAAAAAAAACTATTGTTGAGCAATGCGTAAATTGTACCAAAAATACAATATATTCCTTTTGGTTTGACGAGAGCTACGTATGCTTTAAGCACAGGATGGAGATGCTTAATTTATTAGTTCTTACACTGCTACGAAAACATTCGTCGTGGAAAACATATAAATTCAAATCAACAAGCACTGAAAAACTCAAAATTTTAAAGCAATAAAGAACACCTATTCTTTTGTAAACAAAAATATATAATCATGGTTTGCAAAGTTATGTAAGTAAGCTCACGTTTTATTTATTTTATACATATTTTTATTTTATACATAGTATATATATATATATATATATATATTTATATATATATATGTATATGTATATATAATTGAAATTTCTAAATAAAACAATTAAAATTCGGTGCGAATCAACTTATTTTTAATTTTACAACAATAAAACACGTATTTTTACCCTACAATAACACAATCGGTCGCGTTTGATTTCCGTGATTTATTTGCACATGAATGTATCAAAACAAGAAACTTCTTTTAGTTATTTCATATTTTTGCTCCTACTTGACTGCGCTTTAACAAGAAATATAACACACACAACTAAATTTCTCTATAAGCTTCAATTATGTGTGTGCATACATTGTATGCCATACAACATTACTACATACATATTTATATAAGTGTGAATGCTCAAAAATTTTGTGCTCTCTTTGTGGTTTCGTTCCCTTGTTACTTCCCCCACAGCATCTATAAACGCAAACAATTTTAGTTTTCATTTAATGTTCTACGTGGAACATCTTTATATATTTATAGTCTTTGGTATTACACTTTCAAGCTTTTTTTTACTTTCTTTTGATATACCGTTACGTACATCTGTAAATACAAATATACATATGTATGTATGTACATAAGTACTTACATATCCATAGACACATACATATGTATGTATGTACATACTATGTACTAAAGTGTGGCACAAACACAACAAAAATGTCTTACAAGCATTTCATGAAATTACAATTAGTGTGTATGTATTACTTGCTCATTTCAAAACACATACTTCCGAAAATATTTCTTTTGTTTCACGATCAAAACCAGCGATGCCAACTATTTATAGCCCAAACGCGCTATACACCTTCTCAAAACGCGCAAGAACGCGCTAAGTTGCAGCATCATCAACAATTTATAGTCAAAACGCGCTATTTTTCTACGCGCTATATTAAATTTGAATAAAGGTCGATGCATTCGCGAAAGCGAATGCAAATATTACAATTCGTTAAAATATCACATGCAAATAAATTTATATAAGAGTAAGTATAGATAATAATTAATAATAAGTTTACAATACGTTAGGCAATCAACCCATTCGTACTTTGGCTCTAAAACTTGATACTATGTTCAACATTTCATGTTAAATGCTGTCAAAATACATATTAAGAAAACCTGGAATGAATATTTCCTGACAAAATCTTTCAGAAGTAGTACTCTGTTCATCTTGGGAAAAACAAGGATTTCAACAATTTAAGTTTTCATTAGAAATAATATGAGTGTCATTTGTTTCGCGTGGAAGTTACAACAAACAAGGACTAGTTAATATTGTTTGGATTTTAAATCTATTGTACGAAGTAACGAATGGTGCTCTACATTTTTTCAAAAGTTTGAACAGACTAGCTTTAAGCAAAAACTAAAATATATTTCCAAACACCGCTGGAAATTGGTTCCATTTCGATACTTACGAGAAATTATTTATAGAATAGTTTTCCGCTAAAATTTTAGAATGCTTAAATAGTATAAGTATGTGTCTTTTTTATGTTGGCTTAAAATAATTTTCGTTTTTTTTGACGTTTGTTAATCGGAAACTATTTTTATAAAAGAAATGAAATGTTTTTTGTCTTAGTATTCGCTTTAAATATTCGCATACATTTTAGCGAATGCAAATAGCAAAAGTAAGCGAATAATTTGCGAATGCGAAAGCGAATGCGAACATTCGTTACATCCCTAGTAAATACCAGTACAATTAAATTTTTTTAGTAACTCTTTTCAGATTATGCAATATCGCTTCTTCGAAATTATATCCTAAATAACTAAAATCATTTAATACAGAATTAGACTCGCCTTCCAAATATTCGAAATTCTACAACTAACTGCTTATATAAACTGTCGAATAGTGTTGCGATTCAAATGCTTTTTGAAGTACAAAAATAATAAATATGTTATATACATTTTTTGGGTCACGAGTACGAGAACATATTTTTAGATGTGAAATTTCAAAATATTTGCCATTTACAATATTTTTAGCTGTGAAATTTCAAAATATTTGCCAATTACAATATTAAAAATGCGTTTTTAATTCTAACCACAGTCAAGGGAATTTTGTTTACATCTGAATCATTAACGAACTTAAACAAAAAGTTAAATTTTGGATATTAGAAAATTGTTAAATTTATAAAAAAAAAGTAAAATGATATTAAACTGAAATGATATTTTTGACTTTAATCAAAACGCGCTAACCTAGCGCTTTTTTTATTAAACGCGCTAAGAGGCAAAAAAGCGCGTTTGGCATAGTTAAAACGCGCTAAAACTAGCGCGAAAGGCGCTAAATTGGCATCGCTGGTACTCGATGCTTTTGGTGTAATTTACCGTTTTTTTTTTATTTCATTGTCTGTTTTTGTTTTGATGTTCTACTTCGTTTGAGCATACAAGCACTAAGTCAAGTTTTACACTTGGCAGTTTTTCTTGAAGCAGTTCTCTTCAATTCTCTTTTAAAACTGCCCATTTGTTTACACTCAGACGGTTTCTTGTTCAATTTTCGTATTGTTTTAATGCAGCGAATGAAATAACAAAACAGAATTGAAGTAACTTTTCTGTACAGGCAAGTCAGTACCCCTCTTCTTTCTTCTTTCCTTTCTCTCCTATAAACTCAGACTTGCTTCAAGTAAAACTGCCGAGTGTAAAACATGACTAACAAAGCTATAGAGAGAAACTTTTCGAATGGTGCTTGTTTTGTTTCAGTGAGAGTCATGTTTTGTTATGCTTGTTTTGTTGATAATGTTTACAATGAAATATAAGGCTTGGAAGTAGTGTGCCATGATACAATTATACAGGTAACCGCAAATCGACAACAAATTTACAGCAAATAAAACAACAGGGCTTTTTGTTGCTAGTTTCTGGTGCCAACTGTCATAGAGCAATGAAAGATACACAGCGTGTGTGTGTGTTTGTAAAACATAAACAACATTTGGCAGAGTGCACCACGAAACAAGCAAAACAGCTGGCGCTTCGCGGTTACCTGTATAATTGTATCATGTAGTGTGCTTTAAGGTAGAATTAGTAAAATCGTATCGTGAAGTTGCGTGTCAGCTGACAAAAGCCGTACCATATGCAATGCATGTTACTAGTTATAAAATATGTGGTGGTAGCACTGCTGACGTAGAAATCTACAGAAAACAGATTTTTCTGTAGCGAATGTCAAAAAAGCCGCATTAAAAGCCAGACAAAAAAAATGTGCTGTGCAAACTGTTACATTTTCTATAACTTGTACACAAAGCTGAACGATACGGCAAGCTGTAAAGTAGAACGATACGATTTTACTAATTCTACCTTTAGAATACAGAACTTTCAATACATTTTGTACAGCTCTTTAATATGTACATACTAGAACTGAGCACAAGCTATGAAAAAGTGCACAGTATTTATTGTATTTTTTTTCAAAAGCGAATACTGTTTGTACTCAGCGGTGAACGCTGCATGCCACATTACATCTCTTTAATGATGTTTGTCATACTTTGTGTTCAATGAATGCTAGCTTACAAAGTGTACGAAAGTAAGCTAGATTGTCTTCGTACTGCCCACTGCCAACTTACAATGTATGTTAAGCAATACTGAGCTTTTATGTTGATTGGATGAACACTTCCGTATCTCGTAAACAAATGCTGTTGCATGCTTTTGATAAAATTGAATACCAGTTTTAGTGTTCTCATAAAATCAAGAGTACTAAAAATAAAGAACAATTCAATACTGTACATCATGAAGACTAAGCAAACAAACATCTTGTGCACAGCTCGAGTACATACTTACATACGTACCTACGTACTTATATCTAATATACATATTTACACATGCATGTACCATACATATGTATGTACTTACATACTAGGTTGATGGAATCGGTTTTAAAACCCGGTTTTTTCACAATACGTTTGTCATTTTTTTTCAAAATGTTGATTTTTCAAATGTCGTATAGTCCGGTTTTTTACAAGTTAAAAACCGGTTAAGTCGAATACATTTTGATTTGTTTATTTTGCAATAAAATTAGTTTTAACTATGTTAAAACTTAGACCAATGTGTTCTTTTGATTTTCGAAGTATTTTTTTTCAGTGTAATAGCTCAAAGCATTTTTTTAAAACGGCAACACTTACTGAAACATGAAATTAAAGCGAAATTATTTTATGCGGTGGTAGCAGTTTGTATTGTATTATAGTATTTACATGGACTGTTAACTCTTTTTTTTAATAAAGCAAGTTAAAATCAAAACTTTTGTAGGTATAATAATTTTCTTATTAATTAACTTATTAAAAAAATCGGTTGACCGGTTTTTCCTGAATTGTAAAAACCGAAGCAGGGTGGTTTTTCATAATTTCAAATGTTCGAACTATTCGAAAACCGGTTTCTGGAAAAAGTCGAATAATCGATCACCCTAGAATGTACATATTTAATTTTGTGATGACTTGTTAATTAATTATAAATCTTTTTAAATTTAATTCCTTCTATACGTTAAACTTCTTTTAACCCCATTCCCATAGTTTGCTTGAAAGCTCTATTTGATACATATACATATGTACATACTTTCAACTTTGTTTATAGTTTATAAAAACCTTAATTGAATATACTATGTACGAGTACATAAATGTTTAACGTTTGGAGATAGATCTCTTTTAAGCAGGTTGAAAATGGAGATGATACCTTTCTCTTTTTAAAGCTTAAATATTTAAACTTAAATAAAAACATTTTCCTTATTTCAGTGACCTTATTCTAGACAGTAATTGCTTAATTTAATTTTTCTGTTGTAACTTCATGTGTTTAAACTTTAAAGACTTGTTTCCATAAACAGCACATTCATATTATTAGTGTGGAAGCCAGCTCATCAACCATATGGTTGGTTTTTGGCCTCTCGGGTCTAACTGAAAATTATGTGCGTTTTTCTTATGTATTTAACTCTTACCACTGTTTTTTTTTTTTTTTTTGCAAATCGAGGTCATTTAAACAAAAATCATCTTGTATGCACACATTACAGTAGCAGACTCAGTTGAACTGTGCTTTCAATGGTTTGACCTTCCTAGAGAAAGTTACACAATTTTTTTCCTAATAAATTTTTTCTGTTAATACCTAGGTATAATTTTTTTTTAATGTTAATTTTTCTTTTTTTTATTTGTTTTGTTTTGTTTTTCATCTTCAGTTAGCTGGAAAAACTTTTAAATCATTTCAAGTGAAAACAAGTTAAGAGGTTTAGTACATATTTTCAGTAACATAGTATTTAAGGTTGCTATAATTTTAACACAATGGGAGATAATTCTAGGTCATGCTAAAACTGGGCTGCATTAGACTACATTCAAAGTGCTATACCTAGCATGCAAATTTGTATTATTAAACGAGATGAATTAATTTATTTGGAATCTTTTCGAATGTACCTATTTCGGTTGTTGTGGTAAACGCTCTAACTAAACTTCAACGAAATAAGACATTAAACAATTTTAAGCTTTTATGAAATGTACATATGTATGTATGTACATATGTATCTTTTTAATTTGCTTGCCTTTTATCCGAAACCTCGTTCCAATCAAACATATCGTGGAAGTTAATATATAAATTAGGAAATTAAATTTCTTTGTAAATCAAATTTCATACATTAATTGTCAATTAGAAAGTGAAAAGTACAGGTCAGAATATTGTAGTATCTGTAAAATGAATCCTCACAAAAACTATGCAGATGTGAAATAAGGTCAAGTTCCTTTCCAAAAGTTCGGCCATCCAAAGTAGAGAGATACAAATATTGACGCAAGTTCTTGTCTGGCACAATACCCATTAGTCCTAATTTACACTTAGCAAGTCTTATTGCTTGCTAATCTGATCAGTTTGTCGGAGAGATAGCCGAGGGAAGCATAAACGTTTCTTTCCCCCTCGTCTCTCTCTCCTAAAACACTAATCGGCTTAGCAATAACACTTGCTGAGTGTAAATTAGGACTTACTGCAATATGCTATGCATTATATAAATTTCTAATCGTCAGGGTGTCATATACATATGTATGTTCTAAGCAATCTTAATTACTTGACAACACATTTTTTCCCATATAAAGTGAAGTGAACGAATATCCATTCATCTATACTTTTTTTTAGAAAGGTAATAATATTAGGTATGTTTTATTCGAACTTTATATGAATATTCAGAACAAATTTAAGTGTGTATAAACTTATTAAGTAGCTATAGCTATAGCTGCTTAAAAATTAAGTATACCTATTATCAAGTTAGCAGATTGTCTAGAAATGATATGACAGACACCCTGACGATTAGAAATTTTTATAATGCATAGCATATTGCAGTGATAGTTTAAAGCCTTGTATACGTGCAACGTGTATGCAAGGTTGTCAGATACTGCATTTCATTGATCCTAACTGGGGGTCTCCATTAGCCATGAAGTTGGTGTGATCATCATGTCGGACATCGTTTATAGCTAATGTAGACTACTGATGTCCATGTTTCGTTCATGCCTTGACATCGATGCCCGAACATATGACACATGTTCAACAATTTTCCCTTGAGATTCACCGTCCGCAACCATTTGCAGTAGAAAGAAAAGAGACAGACGAAAATATATGAATATTCCATCTCTATTGCACTACCGCAAAACACTTCGATAAGGCAGAACATGGACATCGCACTACTTCACTACACGTTGATGAACTTTTCACGATTGCTCTGCCGGCGTCATGTGCACGTCATGCTCAAGACGATGGCTCTTGAAGAAGTAGGATTATGTCAACTTGCCAGTAGACCTCAGACAAAATTCTTGCAAAAACTAAAATAACTACATATTACTTTTATTGCCTGAAGATAACTTTGCATACTTTCCAACAAGGAAATTTAAAATCCCTTGATACCAAAAACAAAATAAATATTAATTTAAAAACATGTATGTATGTATGTACTCTAGAGTTTTTCTTTTCCCGGACTTTTTTAATTCCCGGGAAAGCGGGAAAGACTTTTCGGTTTCCCGGGAAATCCCGCCCAGTACAAAATAATAAAAAATATTTTTAAATTTAAGTTATTTCAACAAAAACAAATTATAATTCATGAGATCGATTAAAGAATAACGTTTTATACACACATTATTCAAAAAATAATACCGTTTCCGTTCTTTTTATAATAATACATAGATAGCAATATTATAAAAAAGAAATTATACGAGTATTATTAAAAAAAAAAAATATTACAAAATATTCCTCTTATGAAAAAATCATTGCTAAACTTAAAATTAGTTTAACAAACGAATTTTGTATGGCAAAACCAGTTTTAACGCATGCTTTAACTTTAACAATCGTTTCTGCATAAGGGCATATTTCTTTGGAAATAGGACTTTAGTACAGAATAATCTGTAATTATTTGTAATTTTATTTTATTTCCTGCTCATTTCTGTTTTTTACTTTATGAATTGTTGTAGAATTAAATTTTGATCGTCGCGTTCTGTTTTTTTTTCCAAATAAAGGCATCTAAGTCTCGGAATGCATGTGTACCAGATGTAAACTCGGCCTTAGTTGTTGTAAAGCTTTAGGTATTGTGATATTGCCATCACCTTATTGCACCATCGCATTAATAAAGTGAATAACGACACTCATCAAAGAATGTGTACATAAAAATTAAGTTGCCATAACAAAATCAAAAAATCCCGGGATTTCCCGCAGAAATTTCCCGGGATTTCTTTCCCGGAAAATGTGCGGGATCCCGGGAATTCCCGTATGAAAAACACTAATGTACTCGTAAAACTAATTATATATTCCATTATGTATTTTTGCAAGAACAAGCAGACCAAAACAAATAAAAAGAACCATATGTATTGAAATATGTACATACATATGTAGTGAAACAATACACATTTTCATGTATGCACTAATTAATACATACATACATACATATCAGAGACCTGCAAATTTCATGCTTTTTGATGATTTACTCATACATTAAAATTTTTACTCACATTTAATCACGTACAAAACATTCAACGTTCAATAAAATCAGCGTCGTAGTAATATCTGTTCATTGAAGTGATTGTGAGTGTAGCGATCGAACATGTTTAAATCAATTCACTCACCATACCAGAAATGTTTTATTCACATTTAATCATGAAACAAAACTCAATGTTGAATTTAATCAGCATCGTACAAACGAACGCATCGTTTGAATAATTGTAAGTGGAGTGTTCGAACTGGTTTTATTCAAACTTCTACGTGAACAAGCGATGACGTTGAATAAAATCAAAGTAGTAAAGTTCGTTAAATTTATTTTAAAACACACACACATAAACGTGTCAAACAGGGATGGAAAATTGGAGGTTTGTATTTGTTCCAATTATAAAAAAGGTGCAAATTTTTTTTAAGTATTAACAACTAACTGGCATATTCATAAAAAATATTTTAGGTTTATGAAGCGCTTATTTGACGTAATTCTATGGGAAATTTGTCAAATAAACCTGTAATAAACCTAAAATATTTTTTTATGAATATGGCGGTAAATCTTCAAAAGAACTTACATAAGGGGAACTCATTTAACCTGTTATATACCTCTTGAAGTTTAACCTTCTTGTTTTCAAAAAATATTTGATGCTTATTTAGAGCTGATTTAACAACTTTCTTTACGATAGTTGTCGTAAGACCTTTATTAATATGTACGTACATATATTTTATAAACAAGGCTGTTAAAATTTTTTACATAAATTTTGGGTAGTAAATTGCCTGTTCAAAACTTTTAAAATACATATTATCGTTAACGATAATTTACGTACAAAAACATATTTTTCAATATTAAAAAAACATTCTCCCAAAAACTTTAGTTTTTGTCGCTTACGATTAAGTCGAAAATAGGGCTCAATATTTCAAACATAACTTTTGTTAAGTTAATTAACAAAAATTAGTTTTTGTATTGAAAATCCTCCTCAAATTTTATTTTAAAATGCATTTTTTTAACAATTGATCTCAGAAATTTATATAACATTTTTGTCTCTAATATTTTTCAAAAAGTTCGTAGCGAGTAGCTCTATTAGACAGTTTCTTTAATTCTACCATCCCTGATATAAAACACCCAACTTAACTACACAAACACATACATACTTAAAAATTGGTTTGTTATTATGACAGCAGTTTGCGTTGGGTCTTAATAATTACCACATTCATACACAATGATTTTTTTCATTTTCGCTTTTACTCTGCATCAACTACTTGATGCTGATTTAAATGAACATTTTTTTCTTTCGCATTATATTCTTGTTCAAAACACTCATTGTCGAACCAAATACCAATCGTCCGAACTGATTGGTATGATGTTACGCATGATTATAATTCACACCCAACAATACTCCACTCACTTGAGCGATTAAAACTTAGCAATGAATATACGTGTTTGAACAAGTTTGATTTTTTCAAAAAAATAGCATGTTTTTAGGATATTGATTGCGTATGATTATTTTACCAATCACCCGTTGCAGGTCTCTGATACATATCGTTAATTTTCTTCAATAATGTCATAACTAAACTCAATGCAATTTTTGAGTTAATGCAGTATTACTTACTACTCATATACTCATATATTAAAGGTATTCACGCGAACTCTTGCAACTGTGCAAAATGCATATTTAATTCCATTTTCTGACGTGAGCAACCTATTTTGTTTAGCTATACTTTATTTTATTTTTTCTCCAAAATCGATTATTTGCCGTGGTAAATAATCGATTTTCATAAAAAAAACGAGGTCCAAAAAAATTTGTCGCTTTTCTATTTTTTATTTAATCGTAAGCGATATGAAGTAAAAAATACACCTTTTTTCATTGAAACCAAATTTTATGGGCCTACCCATACATAGTTAAGAATTATCAAAATAGCAAAATTTTTGATAACTTTTAAGATACGAGTTAAAATTTTCAAATTAAATAAATAAAGACTTTATGTCAAATAAATATAGTACATACTTCGGCATTTCATGCATATTTGAATATTATAAAAATAAACCTTCGCCTGAAAACTTGAATTTATCGCTCGTCGAAAATAAAGCTCGATATGTTTCTTGGTTGGTAACTTTTGTTAAAATAGCGAAACGAAACGCCGGTGAATTCGGTAATTAATTTAATAATAATACGTAAATAATATCACAATATCCATTATATAATAAGCACCAAGCAATCAATTTGGGATTCTTAAAAAAAATTGTTGTAACACCATTGAAATACACATTACAAAATTATTTGTTATCCTAAAATCGAATTTTTAAATTACTTCATGTTTTTTATGTTTTGGCAAGTAAAAATTTTTTTTATAATATTTTAATTAATTAGTTTTTTTTTTTTAAGGAACGCATCTTTTTCCACTTGTTTATGCTATTCAAAGAACAATATTAATACGTTAAACAGGAATTTCTGCATTGCAATTTAGTGTAGAGTTGATTTTCTAAGTAATTTTTTGAAATTTTTATCCGCGGTTGGCCATACCGTAAAAAGTTGCACAATTTTTCAAAATTTACTCTGATAATCCTGCATTTACTGCTAGTTTACACTTTGCTAAGCTGATTAGTTTGTTAGGAGAGAGAGAGAGACGAGGGGAAAGAAACGTTTCTGTTCCCCTCGTCTCTGTCACCCTCAAACTAATCAGCTTAGCAATAAGACTTGCATATTGTAAAGTAGGACTTTTTTGAGTTATGATGTTGTTGTTGTAAATGAACGATATGTACGAGTACCTTACACACTAAATATGTACATACTGATATTACAATAACGAATAAACTTAAATTTAACAAAATGTAAAGCTAAAAATAAACAACTTCGCATTAGAGGTAGAGATGGGATCGTGGATAACATTTCACATACACACTATAGGTATATACATATATTTGATTCATACATGACCTGTTGGTTTTTCGTTCACATTCTTGCACGTTCGCTGAAGTGCGATAAAAATTGCGATTAAGGTGTCTTTACACGGTAATACAAAGTATTACGACCTTGTAGAATCAAAATATTATGAAATCCTCTCCGTGTTAAAAAGAAAGAACAAGAGTCTGTTGTAGGTATTTTTCATGTTTACACTAATACTATAAGTAAAATGCAAGTAAGAATATTGAATTGTTGAATTAATAATAATAAATTCAGTAAAGTGCGACTTTGACTCGCGCACGAAGGGTTCCGTACGTTGGGCCTTGAGCATTTTTTTAATACAATGTTTTTTACGTTTTTTCAGCTGAAATAATTTGTTTGTGATTATTTTCGCTTTTTTCTCGTTTTGGCGATTTTTTAAATTTTGGCGATTTTTTTTTTAATTTTGGCGATTTTTTTTCATTTTGGCGATTTTTTTCATTTTGCCGATTTTATTTTTTCATTTTGGCGATTTTTTTCATTTTGCCGATTTTATTTTTTCATTTTGGCGATTTTTTCATTTTGGCGATTTTTTTTTCATTTGTGCAATTTTTCCGGTTTTTCGCGATTTATTTTCGATTTAGAAATTTTTTTTAATTTGGTGCTTTTTTTCGTTTTGGCGATTTTTTTCGGTTTGGCGATTTTATAATTTTGAGATTTTTTTGTTTTACCGTTTTTGAAAATTTCAAGAAGTTTGCTCTTACGGTTTCCAAGATACAGCAAGTTATCAAAATTACATAGTCGAAATTACATTAACTGATGGTACACCCTTTAATTAAAATTTTTTAAATTTTAGTGTTAATTGTTGTAGTCTGTATAAAAATACACTAACTTTACAAATTTCAAGTGCATATACATAGAATTGTGTGTATATTACATGGGATTTTAACATTTTTCGTTGCTCGTTTTGGCACACCCTTTAATTTCCAACTCTCATATATTTGTTGTTGTAGCGGCCAAGGGTCTACACACTCTGTCAGGTCCGTAGCTCTTACGGTTCTCGAGAAAATACCCTGTGACGGACAGACGGACAGCGTAGCGAAAACAATAGGATTCCATTTCACCTTTGGTGTACGGAACCCTAAAAATTGGAAAATTGCAAAAAAAAAAGATGTGTACTAAAAAACTGAATATTGGAGAAAACATTTTATTATTTCAATGTAATTATACTACAAAATATAATTTATTTTATAGGTTTGTTTATTGTTTGTTTGGTTTTGCTGCACCATTAGCTACTTGATGGTTGCAGTTGTACAGTATTTACAAAAACAACATGAAAATTTCCTGAGTTGATTTTGGTTGCTTCTGCAAAAGTGTTAACACCTTCAATATATATATATATACCATTAGTGCTGCCAATGTTTACTTTGGCGTGATGAGAATACTTAAGTTTCTAAAATGGTTTAGAAGACAAAACATTTACCGACCGCTTGTCAAATTTTCTATCCGTATTCTCTCCTACTCAATACATTGTTCGTTTACATGTATTTACATGTTTTGTACATTCTACAGCATTTTTTGACATGTCGTAATACATTGTATTACCATGTAAAGACAGCTTTAGCAACATCAGCACTGAAAGTCTTGGAAATCATTTGAAGAACTTTTTTTCAATATACAAACTGCGTAGTAGTGTTCACTCTATACCACTTGAATACAGGGCTCAAATCGTCACACCCGTGATCGTATCGGCAATCGTACGAGCTGAATGGGATTTTAGTACGTTCACGTATGTGATAATCCGAAAATGATGTTTTTACGTGACTAGTTGTACGTTCACGGATGTGAGGATTCGACCCCAGATTGGCTTTTGATTACGGTTCACGTATTTCGACTGCGCCTAGTACTAGATTAAAGAAATATTTACCTTACTACTAGGCGCAGTAGTAGGGTAAATGTTTCGCATTCGAAATCGAAATCAGCGTTACCGTTGTGCAACTAAAGTCGCATTTTACCCCTTTTTCGAATGCGTTGCCACTTTTTATGCCCTTTAGTTTTAAATCCCCTTTTAGTATCATTTGCATTATTTTGTGCCCCTTTTGCCCCTTTTTGTTCAAAATCAACTTTAATTTTAATTTTTACAATAAATGTACGCAAATTTGTACAGATTCTACCACATTCGACAACAAGATTTTATTTCCTATGTGTATATATGAAAAAATACAATTTTTTTTTGGAAAATTTACAGTAGGGCGCAATATTATTTTCTGAGTATATGGTGTTAAAAAGCCTTGGTATGAATCTTATCATTTGTTTAAGATTTTTAAATATGAAATTACATACACTAATTCATAGATAATTCTAACTGTATTTTCCGCAGCCAAATTTGATTTGAAAGCCAAATTTGATAAAAGCACATAATTTTAAAAGGTGAACAACTTTATGCTAAGGGAAATAATATTGTATGAAAATACCACACTGAATTGCTATCATCAAGAAATGCTTTTGATTTAAGTTACCATGAAATTAGTTCATCATGTGAGCCTATTATCTTAAAAAAAACCAGTATTAAAAAAAAGCAACTCGAAAGTATTCCAATGATTAGGAGAGACGGCATAAGTGGGTTCAGATGGATGCAGATACCAAAAAACCTATTTGTCTTTTCTACATTCAGTTGCTCATCTGCCGAATGAATCATTGAATGTCATGTTAGAACAGCCACACACGTGGCCAATTCCAAAAAACAAATGATGTAAAAATATCCGAGCTTTTACCACAAAAAAATACCGATTTTCGGAGGAAAGTTGATATTGCTGAAATGAAGCTTGTTTTAAAGATGATAAGATGAACCCGTTTAAGCAAATGGACAAATTGGCCAAATTAAATGCAAAAATATATCCAGAGGGTCTACTCTGTAATTCGAAATGAAAGCAAATACTTTCGAACTGTAATGTTAATAACAAACAAATTCGAAATCTTTTTCTTTCGTTTCGAAATACAGAGTAGACCCCCAGATTCGCCAGTTGCAAAGTCTGCGAGTTACACCTTATTTCTTTATCTATATAAAGTGAAATTAAAAAAAAAAACACATAAAGCATAAATTAGTACTCGTATTACGAAAAAATTATCAAATAGACTAAAAGTAGACACTTGTCAGTCCATGCTGCCTGCTTTAAATTTATTTCAAAACGATTTGGAAGAATGGATTCCAAGTAAAAAACTTATTAATAAATACAAATGTACAATTTCAAAAGAAAGGATATTTAAGGTATTTAATAACTATGCATAATGCCTAAAAAGAATAATATTATCCTCTTCAGAATCGAATTTTAAAATTTTTATCAAAACTTTATGTGGTTGCATTATGCTGGTTTTTGAGTAAATAAGTGATATGAACCATGTCCCACAAATGTATTTATGTATTGTTTAATTTTTTGTATATCTTAAGAACTGGGGCCAATTACTGCATTCGATATCGAACGAAATTTCCATTTATTTTCTGTTGGAATTTCGATTGACATCAAATGCAGCAATTTGACTACTGTTTTATTATTAACATAGATTTTATGATCTTTTTTATATAAAAGCTATCTACATATACTGGTCTACGTTTATACTGGTCTTATTTACAAATAGAAGTATATATGAAGACTGTGAGTCAAATAAGCAATTATAAAACTAAAAATTTCTTTTTCTGTATACATACATCGCATCCCCAGCAATAAGTAATTGTTCTCGTGAATTAGTAAGTTACAATTTTTACTTGCAAATAACACGTGCGTATAAACGTAGTATATGAGTTCTCATAAAATTAATGTTTTTGTACTTCTTATACATGAGAAATTGGTGTTTGTTGTTTGTTTTAAATAAAAATAATTTAATAAATATGCTTGTTTCTTTAATTTTTCTAGATTTTTAAGTTGCCTCTTTTTTTTCTTTGAAATCCCTTTTTTGTGCCACTTTTTTTTGCAAAACCCCTTTTTGTGCCCCTTTTTGAAAATTTTCAACGGTAACGCTGCGTGAAATGTGAGCTTAACATCTTATAAATAACCGACTTCAAAAAAAAGAGGAGGTTATCAATTCGTATGTATTTTTTTATGTACGTATGTTACTTCAGAACTGTGTCATTTCTAGACCTATTTAAGAAATTCTTTTTAATCGGAAAACTTCCATTTCGTCCCGTTGCTAACAAAAATAGGCGGGAACATACCCATTAAATTATTTACTTTGATTTTATGTACATACTTTTATTTATGCGATTGCTACGAAATTTAGCACACACATTTTGGGCTGTCCAGTTTGTTGAAAAAATTACCCAGCGATGAAAAAATCAGTTTTTCCAAAAAAAAAACTGCGCAAAATTTTTTTTAACAGTATTATATTTCTTATCTTATTAGCACTTAAAACCATCCTTACGTTGCGCAATTTATTTACTAGTACAGCCTGCTGCATTAACGGCCCTTTTCACAGTGTACCATTAAAAGCTAACAGGGACTTTAACGGCAACTTTTGTATGAAGAACTGTCAGTTAAAGTTCACCTTAACTCTTAATCATACATTGTGAAAAGGGATGTAAATCACATACGTATTCTACACTCAGAAAAATTTAAACTTATAATCTACTTAAACAAGGTTAATTAACCGTTTTTGGTACTGATTTTGCTTCATATGTGCCCTTAATTATGAAAGTGGTCTAAGTCATATATGTATTTCTTTGGTCGAGATGTTTAGTAGATTACATTTGAACAAATCGAAAAATATTTTTATATTATGCAACATTTTAATTTAGACTTGTACTAGTCTCGATTAATATAAATTTATTTAACATTTATTAAATATTTATTGCAAATTGTTTAAGATTTATTTGATATTTGGAAGCAAAAATGCACATGACTTAGACCACTTGCATAATTAAGGGCACATATGTACATATACATATGTATATGTATGTGTTTCATGTTAATCTAATGTGATTTAAAGTAACCTCAAAAGCAGAGAATCGCAATGAGTCATGTTTTCGCTATTCATACTGAAATGTAAGTGAGTAGAAATCATTTAAAATCAACTACTCTGATTTACTCAAACTCACCATGACATTCATTTATAAGTATAGGCTAGAATAAATATGAATGCGACGTCAACATCAAAGTCATCCACACTCACACCCATAAATCACCTCAGTTTGATTTATAATTTCAAGAAAATACTTACATATATTACTCACATTGATTCAGCTCACTCAACTCATGCATGTATGTTTATTTAAAGTTTTAGTCATTAAAGAGTTTGCAAGTAGTATACGAGTACCATTGTAGTAAATAGGGTTATTTTTCAATTCATGCAAAAAAAAACAAAAAAAGCAAGAGAGAAACACATACTAATAATAAAAACTTTAATGTTCGCATGCGAAGTTAGCATTGTGAATCATAATTACTTTGCATCGTCCATAGACATTGAGTTAAGGAGAGTCCAAATCAACAACTTCATAAATATTGCTAAGTATGAGTTCGATGCGCACTTCGAACTTTCGAGACAACATTGCAATAGGTGTGAGTGGGCATAAGTACAAGAAATTATAAATCATGATTCAACTCTACTCACTTTTTCACTACTCATTGCTGTTCTCTGCTCAAAAGAAAATTTTCACTTTTGAAATAACTTTATTTTATGTTGATTTAACACTCCCGTACTGGTAATTCAAAATGAAGAATGATGTTGAATCAATGTTATTTCAAATTTGAACAACGTAAATTCGATACTGAAATAACACGTAGAACCATGTTGATTCAAAGTTATTTAAAGTTGAAACAACAACAATGAATTTAATTTAATGTATTCATTGCATTTTATTAATTATGCGGGTATATTGGCACAGATATCAGAAGAATATTTGTTTGTATTTAATTGTATATAATCCCCGGCAAAGATTTGAACTAAGAACTCTTCACGTGGTAGTCAACGCGCGTACCGCTGCAGCCACAACAACCTTAAATATTCTTTAGGTACACATTAAATATATGTACATACATATATCACCATAATTTAAACTTTAATTCAACATAATTTAATATGATTTCAAATAACAATTTTTGAATGATGATTTTACATTCGCATTTTTTTTTTGTGTGTAAATAGGACATTCAAACTTATTACTTTTCTTGTTTCCCTGCCGTTGGCTTGTATGAAAAACATAAAAAAGAATTTTAAATATTTTTGATTCTTTTTTGTTTGTTTTTCATATGCTTTTTGATAAGGAGTTTTATGCGATTACGACAAGAATGAGAGTTTGAATTAGCTTGTAACTGATATGAAGTAAAAAAGTGAATACAGGCAAATCCCGGTATAACGAACGATATAATGTCAGGCCCATTTGTTACACCGAAAAATTGGTTATATCGCAAAGTTTTTTTCAAGTGTTATTTTAAATTTTATTACTGTAGACTATGATGCAATACAATAAAAAGAATGAGGGCAATTTTTTTTAAATAAGCTACCAAATACACCCTTTCGGTACCACAATTTTTTTTATCATTATATTTTCTTTATCATTCGTTATATCCAGTATAAAATTAGGACATTTTTCGCTATATAAGGTTGTTAATGTAAAATATTTGGACGTTCGTTATATCGGATTTTCATTAAAGCGAGATTCGTTATACCGAGATTTCCCTGTATAAAGAAAACTGTAAAAACTGAAAATTGTAAAGAAAACTTGATTTTTGAAAGAAAAACCTCCATTGTTGAAAAATCTGCACATTTGACAACACTGGTCGTAATGATACAATATTTAATATATACAGGGTGTTTTTTTTAGAGGTATAGAACTTCGAATTGAAATAAAACACAAGAAAATCGTTTTAATGTCCATCAATTTGGCTTTATTGGAAGGATAATTTTATGCCATTAATGTTTAAATATGATTTCGGGCATGTGGCCGCCGCGGCTGGCTCGAATAAAGCCAATTCTACAGGTCCAATTTTCAACCACTTTTTCGAGCATATGGGGCCGTATGTTGGCAATAACGCCACGAATGTTGGCTTCCAAGTCCCCTAACGTTTCTGGTTTGTTGGCGTAGACGAGCGACTTCACATATCCCCAAAGAAAATAATCCAATGGTGTCAAATCACACGATCTTGGTGGCCAATTGACAGGTCCATTCCGCGAAATTATGCGCTCATCGAATGTTTCCTTCAATAAATCGATTGTGATGTGCGCTGTGTGGCATGTAGCGCCGTCTTGTTGGAACTACAACTCATCCACATTCAAAATCTTCCATAAAGTTGATGGACAAAGCTCCAATTGCTGTGCACGGTGGCGAATCGATTCATTCGGGTCCTCTTCAACACTTTGCTCTACAGCGGCAATTGTTTCTTCGGTGCGCACTGTTCGACGTCTCTGCGGATGCGTATTATCACATAGAGTAAACGTAGTGCGAAAACGATCCATGGTTAACCGAATTAATTGCTCTGATGGACGATTATGTCGACCATAAAATGGACGGAGCTTGCGGTAAACTTCGCGAACTGAACCATTATTTTCGAAATAAATTTGCACGATTTGCAAGCGTTGTTCTTTTGTCAACCTGTTCATGATGAAATGGCAAACCAAACTAAATATTAATCACTTGACAGCTGACAAAATGGCCGCCAGTTAAAAAAGTGATGCCAACTTAAAGTTCTATACCTCAATAAAAAACACCCATTATATATCATGAGCTTCTGTTTAACCAATTCTTTCGAAACTTGATACGCATCCTGAGCTCTGAAAGTAACACTGTCTTGCTTTGTGGGAGGGGTCACGCCCATTAAAGTTAGGTATTAAATTATATGAACTTCGGCTTATCTGACTGCCACCAAACTTGCAAACAATTTGGGATCTTGGAAAAACATAAGCGGGCGTGACCACGCCCCTAATACATTTAAAATAAATACTTCAAAAGTAATCGTTAACAAATAATACTGGCAAATCACTTTAGTAGAAGGTTGCCACATGTTCAGGGCAATTATGAATAAAACTCCCAGGGAAATTTTTCCCAGGGAACAATTCCAACTAATGGCAAGTGATAGGGAAAACAACAAATTCTAATTGGAAAAGGGAGAAATTTCCCTGGGAGTTTTACTCATAATTGCCCTGGTTAAGTGTGCAACGTTCTTATGATCTCGATAATGATTCAAAGAAAACATTACTCACACATGCTTGAATCACCCCAGTTCACGGCAAACAATGTCCATCTCTAATAAGAAAAATGTAAAAACTCTAAACGAAAAATACACAATAACTATGTAATTCTATACATACATACATGGAGTAATAACAATAAGACTTTTATTGTTGTACAGAAACTTACAACTTGCAACATACATATGTACATAGTAACATATTTACATACTAAATGCATATAATAAAACGATTAAAATCTTGCATTGCATAGAAAATAAAAGGCAAAGCGAGAACAAACTAGAAAACATCAAGTGAAAATTGGAGTAAAAATTAGGAGTGGAAAATTCTATACTTTCTTATAAATATTGCATTGCATGTGAAGGTTGGAAATACTTTTCAGCAATGTCTTCTTCCACTAAAAGTAAAAAAACTTAATGCGTTAATGTTTTTTTTCTCCTACTTCATGTGTGCATACATATATTCCGGGTGATTCTTAAGAGGTAAAAAAATTAAGAAATGAACTAAAATAACACACGAATTCACAAACAGTAACAAAGTGACTTGTAATAGTTCAGGATTGGCGCTACTGTACCACCCGCGTTAAGGCTGAAGGCACACTAGCGTTAAAAAAATGACGTTTCTCGGTTTTGGTAATACCTTGACCATTTTGATATCATATTGTCGGGTGATTATTGGTTTGCCGCAGTAATAATGCATTTTTAATGTACTGTGCGGCAAACCAGTAACCACCCTACCATATATACTATTTCAAAGAATTATATTTATCTCCACATAACTTGTCTTACTAAAAATAATCCTTTAAGATAACTGTCAATGCTTAAATCCTGAAATTTATTTGGAAAAAAAAATATGCAGAAACGTACGTTTTTAAAACGTTCATGTGGCCTCAGCCTAATGACGAGTACACACCTGGCGGCAAATTACGGCATTCGATACGATTCGAAATTTAAAAATATTTCCATATAAACTCTATTGAAATATTTCGTAATTTCGTTCGATAACGAGTGCCGTAATTTGTGGCCCCTGGTATTTCTTGTGTTGTGGTGCCATTTTCAATATGTGTGCAACGCCGTTCCCATTCTGTTTTTTCAATAACACACAACGAAAAATATCGTTGCCACCAGTATACACTGTTGTATATGTATATTACAAAATGCCATAGTGTGTACTCAGCCCAAGCCAGAAAACGAATCATTTATGCTTTAAGTATTCAAGGTATTATTTATTGACCAGCAATTTTTCAATCGACACCAATCCTCAAACTTCTTATCCATTAATCATTGATTGCTGCAATTTATAAATGTTCTTATAAAAAAATTACATACTTAATATTAATAATGCGTACTTTGAAAACGTTTGCTGTTTGTTTCATTCGAACAATAAAAAGTTAAAATATTCTTACCATTATTGGTTCTTATAAATAAATAAATTGGCATAGATAGTATTGCACAAGCCTATGACAAAATGCTGAAATGCAATACCATACAATTACAATATTTATAATTGAAAACATCACCGACTGAATATAAATGAGTTGCGTAGTATTGATGTCAATAGAAACCAGTGGGGGAAAGTTGTCTCTACGAGTATTAGAATGCTTTTTTTTTAATAAAACAATACTAAGTATGTATAAACGTTAAAAAAAATTCATTAAGATTATGAGTGGCATTTTCGATTCGAAAAAAAATTATGTATGTAAAGGGTGTTCTTTTTAGAGTGTCACAACTTTGAGTTGGCAGCACTGCTTTATTTAAGCACCCATTTAACAGCTGATAGTTGCTTTTTGCTCAGTTTGCATTGAAATTTCATTATGAATCCACTTACAACAGAGCAGCGCGTGCAAATTGTTGAAATTTTGAAAATTGAAAAGATTGAAAAATTTCATTTTCCGATGAAGCCCATCTCTGGTTGAATGGGTACGTAAATAAGCAGAATTGTCGCATTTGGAGTGCGGAGAATCCAAAAGTATTTATCGAAACATCATTACATCCACAGAAAATTATGGGCTGGCGGAGTCATTCAAAAACGATGATGGTCGTACCTCAATTACGTGGTATTAATCTTGCTGATATGTGGTTCCAACAGGACGGAGCCACATGCCACACAGCGGGCGCTACAATTGATTTACTCTAAGAAACTTTTGATGAAATAATATTTTCACGTAATCGCCCAATTAATTGGCCACCAAGATCGTGTGATTTAACCCCATTGGATTATTTTCCTTTGGGGTTATGTTAAGTCACTTGTCTACGTCGATAAACCACAAACAATTGAACACCAGGAAATCAACATTCGAAGAGTTATCGGCGAAATACGGCCGCAAATGCTGCGAAAAGTCGTTGAAAATTGGTGTGCCAGATTACGCCTTCTAAGCGCCAGCCGTGGTGGCCACAGTGCAGAAATCATATTTAAACATTAATTTCATAAAATTTTCTTTCCAATACAGCCAGTTTCATTGATATTAACAATATATATCCTGTTTTTAATATGTTTTAAACTTTTGTCACTCTATAAAAAACATCCTTTATAGCGAACTTAATAAACAATATATCGAGCCATAACCGCCAAAAAAGCTTAAACGACACATATTTTTCACGAAAATCGATTACTTACAATCGCACATAATAGATTTTGGTAAAAAAAATCAAGTTGGAAAATTATGTCGCTTAACCTTTTTTTGTGGTTATCGCACGATATGTAAACCTTGTAAAAATTACTTGCGATAACATAAACTTTTTACAAAAGGTACTTTTTAAAAAGTACTTTCTGTAAAAGGAATTCTTTACAAAAGAAACTTTTTAAAAAAGTACTTTCTGTAAAAGGTACTCTTAACAAAAGAAACTTTTTAAAAAAGTATTTTCTGTAAAAGGTACTTTCTCTATAAAGTAGTTTTAGTAAAAGATACTTTTTGTAAAAGGTATTTTTAATAGAGGGTACTTTGAATAAAATGTACTTTTTGTTTAAGGTAATTTTTATAAACTGTGATTTTTATAAACTGTAACTCTTGTCAAGGTACTTTTTATAAAAAGCTCCTTTTAAAAAGGGCTTTTCTTGTAAAATCTACTTTTTATTAGGGGTACTTTTTACAAAAGGAGCTTTTAATGAAATGCATTTTTTGTTAAAGTATTTTTTATAAAAGGTACTTTTTATAAAAGTTATTTTAAATAGCAGGTACTTTTTATAAAAGGTACTTTTTGTATAAGGTAATTTTGATAAAATGTAATTTTTATAAAAGCTACTTTTTATAAAGGCAATATTTATAAAATACTCTTTTTTAAAAGGCGTTTTTTTATTAAAAGCTACTTTTATAAGTTGTACTTTTTATGAAAGGTAATTTTTATAAAAGGTACTTTTTGTGAAACTACTTTTTGTGAAAAGTTCTTTTTTTATAAAAGGTACATTTTATAAAAAGTTTTTTTATAAAGATACTTTTTATGAAAGTACTTTTAGTAAAAGATGCTTTCTATGAAAGTATTTTTTATAAAAGGTACTTTTTATGAAAGTATTTTTTATAAAAGGTACTTTTTGTGAAACTACTTTTTGTAAAAGGTACTTTTTATGAGAGGTACTCTTTATGAAAGGTACTTTTTATGGAAGTTATATGTATATACTTTTAACAACAATGACTTTTAGTAAAAGGTATTTTTTTTAACACGTAATTTATTAAAAAAGTACTTATTATTAAAGACACTTCTAGAAAAAAAATTTTGAATAAAATGTACTTCCGACAAAAAAGTCCTTTTTAGAAAAGGTACTTTGTATAGCAATGACCTTTTATAAAAGGTACTTTTTATAAAAGATACTTTTTGCTTAAGAAACTTACAAAATGTACTTATTGTGAAGGCTGCTTTCTGTGCAAGATACTTAAATAGGTACTTTTTGTAAAAAGTACTTTTAGTAATATGCAATTTCATAGAATGTATTTTAACATCAGGAACTTTTTGTACAAGGTGGGCTTCTTAATGAGTTAGTTTTCACAAAAGGTGCGTTTATGAAAATTATTTTTTACAAAAAGTACATTTTTTTTCCTGGAAAGACAAAAACTGTTAAGAATTGTTTAGTCGAAAAATTACTCAAACAAAACAAAAACACTTACGCAATATCGTTTGCATGAAATACCGAACACCGCCATTATTTTTGCTTTGTTTTCAGTTCGCAGATACAAACCATATTGAATATGAAATGCTTTGTTTTATTTATTTTCGTAATAAAAGGCTCTATGAAAAATTAAATAGGCGGTATTCAATTTTTGATGCAAATGGTCTTGCGTAAGTGCAAATGCAAAATATCGTAGCTTTTCATTGAATTGTGTGTCCAGTTGGTGTTGGATTTTAAAGAAAAGCTTCGATATTTTGTATTTTGCACTTACGCAAATCTATTTGCATCAAACACCGAATACCGATATGGTGTTTTTTTTTTGAAGGTACTTATTAAAAATTTACTATTTTTATAAAATGCACTTTCTGTGCATGCAATTTTTTATAAGAACTACTTTTTAATTCGGTTAATTTTATTTGATTAACAACTTGTTTTAATTCCATCACATATTTTAATGTATTGCCTTTAAAAACATTTTGTTATTGAGAATTTCCAATATGTTGTTTAAAGTGTAGATGCAGAAGTAAAAAAATAATATTCTGTTGAAATATAACTAGCGTATTAACGCTCATTTGAGCCCAGCACATTTTTTCGCTTAACCTTAAATAAAATTATGGAATATTGGAAAAATTGTCCTTGACCGAACATCATCATATTTAATTTTTTTCCTCCCCACTCGTTTTGTAGTTGTTTTCAATTTTATCTTATTTTGTTCGACTGTCTTTCTATGTAACGACTGCTGACTGACGACTTGGTTGAAGTGCAATGATTGACAATGAATGACACTTGTTGTCAGTCAAGGTCTACTTTTTTTTAATACTGCAATTTTAATATATTTTAATAAGCCTTTTAGATTTTAAAAATATGTGATATACAAACTCATTGCTTAAAAATAATTTAAATAAATTTGTATTCATATTTAAAATTTTAATAATAATAATTTTAAATAATTTTAACTAATTATGGGTGCCACATGTTTTCGATTTAAAAATATATTTATACATATTTCGCTTGTTAAAGATTTGCCAAAAGAAAAATTTGAATAAACATAAGCAATTGCTAGGAAAAGTTAGTGGGGAAATGAATTTAGCTGTGAAAATAATTTTTATATGCAAGATGGATGATGTTTCGTACTTCAAATTGACGCTAAAGAATTCCTTAAATAGTTGTGTATTTCTTTCCAAAATCAATTGCTCCGCAAGCTCAGAAAATATTGACTGTGTCACAGTGCAATTTTCTGACAGAAAATATTGACTGTGTCACAGTGCAATTTTCTGACAGAAAATATTGACTGTGTCACAGTGCAATTTTCTGACAGAAAATATTGACTGTGTCACAGTGCAATTTTCTGACAGAAAATATTGACTGTGAAACAGTGCAATTTTCTGACAGCAAATATTGACTGTGTCACAGTGCAATTTTCTGACAAAAAATATTGACTGTTTCACAGTGCAATTTTCTTACAGAAAATATTGACTGTGTCACAGTGCAATTTTCGTACAGAAAATATTGACTGTGTCACAGTGCAATTTTCTTACAGAAATATTGACTGTGTCACAGTGCAATTTTCTTACAGAAAATATTGACTGTGTCACAGTGCAATTTTCTGACAAAAAATATTGACTGTTTCACAGTGCAATTTTCTGACAAAAAATATTGACTGTTTCACAGTGCAATTTTCTGACAGAAAATATTGACTGTGTCACAGTGCAATTTTCTGACAGAAAATATTGACTGTGTCACAGTCCAATTTTCTGACAGCAAATATTGACTGTGTCACAGTGCAATTTTCTGACAGCAATTATTGACTGTGTCACAGTGCAATTTTCTGACAGAAAATATTGACTGTGTCACAGTGCAATTTTCTGACAGAAAATGTTGACTGTGTCACAGTGCAATTTTCTGACAGCAAATATTGACTGTGTCACAGTGCAATTTTCTGACAGCAATTATTGACTGTGTCACAGTGCAATTTTCTGTTAGAAAATATTGACTGTGAAACAGTGCAATTTTGACTGTGAAACAGTGCAATTTTCTGACAGAAAATATTGACTGTATCACAGTGCAATTTTCTTACAGAAAATATTGACTTTATCACAGTGCAATTTTCTTACAGAAAAGTTTGACTGTGTCACAGAACAATTTTCTTAAAGTAAATTCCACTGCGTCTCAGTACAATATTTCTTTGCATTTAAACATTTTCAATAATTTCAATAAATGGCAGTGTATGCTTAGGAACACGTATCATAAATTAAACAAAAATATTCATTATATCAATACGAGTGCGTCTATAAGCTGCAAAAATATTCTTGCATATGCGTAATATTCCTCCCATATGAATAATGAACAAATAATAATATTGAAAGTATAGTAAATTTAATAAAGCGATGTCTATGACAATAACGAATCTTTTCATATCCGCTCTTTTTTTTATCAATTACGAATTTCTGTAGATTAAATTGGATGTTTTCATCTTTTAACAGATGGTTGGATGAATGGCTTTTTGTTTAAATAAAATGTGTAATTAACTTCATTAAAAATCATTTATAAAAGTTTGCTGGTTTGAAAACATTAATCAAATAGCTAGGAGGTAAAATTTTGAATAAATATAACCTTTACAAAACTAATAATATTCCTAGAGCTTTTTTTTCGCAAAATTTGGAAACAGAAATCATTATCGAAGTTATATCTTGCAATTTATAAAGTAATAATTGTATTTCTAGTAAAAATTTAGTTAGAAACATTTTTAGCACACTTGAGAATTATTAAATCTCAATTGGAAAAAGTTGTTGCCATTTTGGGGTTTTTTCAAATCACTTTTCTGCCAGTACTGAAAATTTAAGTGTATGCCACTAAAATACTCATATTTATACTCATGTGTAGCCGAATAAATACTCGGAGTAATTCTATAATTATGTGTATAACTGTAGCTGATACAGTGTACAAATTTTGGTTATATTATATATTACTCAATTCAATCTTGATGCGCATGAGTATGGTTTTTATTTTTAATTGTACGCATTTATAATTGTTTGACGCCCAATACTCATCACAGCTTTTGAACTAGTAGAGAATAGCATCATAAAATTCGGAAGTCCTTAAGACTACAAAATATAATTTCATATTTTTCTTTTTGTGGAAACTTTCAAAGATGTGGATGGATACTTTTTTCAAAGAACGTTTTTTAAACTATTTTTGTAAAATGAAGTACTATATATTAATATTTTTATGTATTTCTACAGTGTTTTTCCCTTTCCTTTGAAGCCAATATTGCTTTTAACAATTATTTTATCTTAATGTGAAAAAAAAATTTAAGGAAAGTATCCTTAAGAAATATAAAATCCTTTAAAAAAAAAGAGGAAATGAAAAATCCGAGTACTTATGTAGTTTGACTATGTCTTCTGCTTACATTAATGAAAGAAAGAAAAAAATTAAAATTTACCACGTAACTGTTGTTACTAAATTTATGATTTTAATTAAATTAGTAGACAAAAAAAAATTTTTTACATTTTTATAAAAAAGGAAATGTCTTAAATCATTGTTTGAGGGTGGCGTCAAACCCGAAGGTCCCGAGCTCGAGTCCTCTCTGCGACAGTCATTAAATAACAGCATCACGCATTTTTCTGATGTGCTATAGTATCCCTTTATATCAGTTTTTGTAGGAAAGTACAAGTGATGAAAGCATAGTCACTGAATTATACCAACTTTAGCAGATAATAGTCCTAATACAACATCAAAGAGCCCTCCTTCGTCGGTGTTGTGTAGCAGAATCATCGGCGAAGTAAAATAATAAATAAAATGGCTACCAAACTCAGCCTCAAAGATTTAATGCGCCTCATTGACACCAGAGGCGCTGCAAAAAAAAATGAAGTTTTCCTCTATCTCTTCCTTCACCACATGTCTTCCCTATCACTGTCCCTCTCCTAAAGAACGTAACACCTAGTAATAGTAGTAGGCATTCGTGGATTGAGTTACTTCTCTTTAAAAAAAAAATAAAAATAAAAATAAAAAAATTGTTGCATTAACAATTAATTTTTTATTTATCGGGCCTGTTCTGAAAATCACGTTGATTGAAAGAAACTATTAATAGCAGACCTGTTAGTGATTTTTTTTGTATTTAACGTTTTTTTCATTTATAATAGAATACTTTATTCCAACTTCCTATCGCTATAAATCGTGAATTTTACAAAAGCAATGATTTAGTTTTAATTAATTTTTTTAAATCACCGTGATTTGACATGTCGTGATTTGCAGAACAGGCCCGTATATATTGGTTTTAGTTTTGAATTGAATTAACAGCAAACTGAAACATATTCTACACTAAATTTGTCATTACTTTTTCGTTCATCCCAGCAATCTCCTGCAAAGCTTATAAAGCTGTACCTGGTTTCTGTAGCTTTTTAAGAACCGAATCGTAATATTCACCGTTATCGGGAATAAAAGGCTAACATTTTGTTCACAAAATTACAAAATAGTATAGTGACTCAACAACAACGCAAACATTGGCGATCACAATTTTCGGTAAAGGGAACACATTTCACGTAAACTTTTATTTCCGATAAGGGTGATTTATCGACATATTTGTTCGCTTGTGGTAACGATAATGTGATTCCGTAATTTCTTTTTTACGATAGTCTCCAACTTTATCTTATTCACGATTTAGTTCAATATTATGTGGTATCTCTGTAAAGAACATGTTAAAATAAGCGAAAAACACAAACAATAATGAAGAAAAACTTTGATCTTTTGACTAAATTTTTTTTTCTCCAACCGATAGCGAATATCGTTAAAATATCGAGCCCTTTTTTCGATTTTATCGTAAGCGACATGTTATCGGAAATATACTTTTTTTATTGAAGTTAAAATTTTATGGGCCTACACATAGTTTAGAATTATCAAAATGGCAAAATTGTTGATAACTTTTAAGATATAGGCTGTACAATTTTATCGTAAGCGACAATTTACGTACAAAAACAAATTTGAATATTTAAAAAAAACCTTCTCCTGAAAAATTTAATTTTTGTCGCTTACGATAAAATCGAAAATAAGGCTCGATATGTTAATGAATAACAAAGTCGATAAATTTTCGTTATATTTATTATAGCGATACGATTATCATAACAAAAGTTACTGAATCCAGGTACTGTAGTGCGATGCACTTACTTTTTTCAACGATAATAGCATCGTTAAAACAATTATAACGAAAATTTATCGAATTTGCTATTGAGTAACATTTTTAACGATATTCGCTGTAGGTTAATGTCACCTGTGTCGTTATTTAAACGACAATAATTTATGTGCTGTTAATTTTATCGACAAAAATCAACACAAAATATCAGCTGAGTACTATCGTTAAAAAGAATTTACAGAATCACACAATCGTTCTTGCAAGCTACAAAATGTATAGACACAAATTTCGATTGTCGGATCGTTAAAAGTTACTGAATCGCACCACTGATGTACTTACATAAAGACTCGTAAAATGTAATTAAGAATTACAAAATATACAGAGAAAACAGTGCCTACTAAATACCTCATAAAATAGAACAAAATTAATAAGAAATCTATGGTTTTTTTCCAATAAGGAAATCTTATTAATTTCATAGAGAAAACCTTTTTGAAAAAATCAAGAAGAAATCTTGTAGTTTTTATGAGGTTATCTTATTGATTTTTTCAATAAAAAAAAATTGCGTTTTTATTCTCTGTACTTAAGTATTTTCATGTAAATTCTATACCATATACATACATATGTATGTATGTATGTAGTATGTTGTAGATGTTATTTATTTATACATACATACATACACATTGTGTTATTTTCTTAACTAACTTACTCACCAAGTATTGAACTCTACCCAATATGCTAACAAGCAGCCTGAATAACCATTGAAATTATTGTGCAAACATTCTTATACAAAAATGAAAAAGATCATGAAAAAAATTGTCTCTATGTTTATTTATAGAAACGAAATAACAAGAGACTTCATAAAATCAATAAGATTTCCTTACGAACAAAAATCAATAAGATGCTTTACACACAATCATATAAGAACCTACAAAAATCAAGAAGAAAACCTTATTGAAAAAATCAATAAGATAGCCTAATAAAATCAAGAAGAAAACCTTTATAAAAAATTCAAGAAGGCAACCTAATAAAATCAATAAGAATTCCCTATAGTTTACAATTTATAAGAAAACCTAATAGAATCAAAAAATTTTTTGGTGCCAAAAATAACGGAAATTAAGTAAAAAAAGTTGTGACTCATAAGATTTCCTCTTGATTTTATGTGGTTTTCTTGATAAAATTAATAAGATTTACCACACAAAAACAATAAGGAATCTCTATGAAAAAATCTTCGCTTCTTTCTGCTGGGATACCCCTTAGCCTAAAAACTAATTGATGATTCTATGAGGCAGTTTTTTCTCTGTGTATAAACATAAAAAGATAAAAAGCTTAAAAAAATTATTGTAACTAATATTAAGAAATTTTTGAAATTTTCAACAAAATATATAATTAATTAATTAATTTGTTTTATTTTTTATTTGATACATTTTAACCAGAAATAATTTCATAATCGTAGTATTTTTATTTTGTATTATATAATGAAATATTTCTTGTTTATTAATGTGATTTTCTAAAGACAAAAAAATTTAAACTCGACCTTAGCATCAGCACCCTCATGTGTATCTATTTAAGCAGATATTGATTGTTAACATAAATATTGAATGAAATGGAATATGAGAAATGATTATATTGTACATACATATAATCGATAAATGTATTTGTAAGCAAAACTATTTATTTCTGTTTTTGTGGCTTTTTTCCATTTTTATGTTCAGGTTAGCACGAAGTTACATCATAAAATTTAAAAAATAAAATATGCTTTTGTGATAATTTGGAAGATTTGAAATTGAAATGTTCTGCTTCGACTTTATATAAAAAAAAATGTTCCAGCGTAAAGCAAGTCTGTAATGTTTTCCCTATTTCCAAATTTATCATTATTATTGCAGTTATTTATAACCCTTTTTTAGCAAATGAACTTTTGTCCTAAATTTTTGTTTCTTCTGTTCGGTTTCAGCACATAAATTTGACTTTTCGTAAGTCAATTTTAAAAATATCTTTGTTTTATGATTTTTCAAAGTAAATTTTCTATTTTCCATTAAATAGAGTGCTTGGGGTTGGCCAAAAGCCAGTTATGCTTTTCGGTTGTAGGCTAAAATGCATAAAAGCTGAAGCTAAAAAAACAGAAACTGAAACTAGAATAAGTAAAGCGGAGCAAAAAAAACAACAACAAGAGAAACTAGGCAGGTTATTTAGAATACTGCCAAAAGTACAGACATACGATTATATACAAATGTACAGGCATATCTTAAACATAACATGTTTGAGAATTGTTTAATAGCTTTGAAAAAAAAAATATTGTTTAAAAAGGAGTAACACAGCATTTTCAATTTGCGAACCTCTTTAGTGCAGCTTGTCACACATTTTTCTTGAACACTGTATGCAATTTGATAAGAATTTTTAAGTATAAATAAAGATTTTTGCAATGTTGTTTGTTAAGCTAAGAGCCAAATTAAAACTCTCGGCCGCGCAATACACGGTCTGGCTCTGAGAAACGCTTCATAGCACGCCACTCATATTCGTTGAATTTACGCAGTAGTTTAAACAAATATAAACGTTGAGACAACGTGTATAAAATTACATATTTGGTCTTAAATCACTGAACCGCACGCCATACCACAATTGTGGATAAGAAAATCGCACACATGCTTATGCTCTTTCATTTAGTCGAAAGAAGTTGTGCACACCGAATGAAATTTAATAAATTTGTACAGCATAATATATGTAATTACGGAAGCTAAGAAATATTTCGTGATAAAAATGCTTTTGGCAATATGCAATGCACTTTATGCTATGATACATTTCAAAATAATAGGGAAGATAGTTTCAAAATACATTTTAATAGTTTTCACATCTGAATTTACGAGGGCGGTTCGGAAACTTCTTAGCCTAGCACAAAAAGCGCGATATAAACAGAAAAAAGTTAAGTGTTTTGGAAACTTCCATCTCTGCTATGAACACATGTTAAATTTTTGTTTCGATCTGGCAACTCCTTCATATAGAAACAGGTGTTCACAAAAGACGCATCCGCGATTTTTTAACAATGGAAAAATTAGAAATGCGTGGTGTCATTAAATATTTACATAAAAAAGGTTTATCGGGACAAGAAATTCATAATGATATGGTGAATGTGTTAGGTGGAAGTGCTCCTTCATATGCAACAGTAAAAAATTGGGTTGCTGAATTTAAACGTGGTCGTACAAGCATTGAAGATGAACCACGTAGTGGACATCCAAAAACAGCAACAACAACAGAAATTGTAGCCAAAGTGCATGATATGGTATTAAATGATCGACGAATAAAAGTGCGTGAAATAGCTAATATCATGGGCATCTCAAATGATCGAGTCCATTTAATTTTGCATGAAGAACTACAGATGAAAAAGCTTTCTGCAAGATGGGTGCCGCATTTGTTAACAGTCGACCAAAAACGCATAAGAATGAACATTTCTCAAGCTTGTTTGGATCGTTTTAAGCCAAATAAAATGGATTTTAAGCGTCGTTTCATAACTGTTGATGAGACATGGATCCACCACTATACTCCAGAGACAAAAGAACAATCCAAACAATGGACTGAAGCTGGAGGAAGTGCCCCAAAGAAGGCAAAAACAATTCAATCGGCTGGTAAGGTTATGGCAACGGTTTTTTGGGACTTCAAAGGTATTTTATTGATTGACTATCTGCAAAAGGGTAAAACAATAAATTCAGAGTACTATTGCAACCTTTTGGATCAATTAAATGTACAAATTCGAGAAAAACGTCCTGGCTTACAACACAAAAAAATAATTTTTTGCTTGACCACCCACCTTATTCTCCTGATTTTTCTCCCAGTGACTTTTACCTGTTCCCAAATCTAAAAAAATTCCTTGCTGGCAAGCGTTTTACCTCAAATGAAGATGCAATTACAGTTGTAAACCACTATTTTGAAGACCTTGAGGAAAACTATTTTAATCAAGGGATAGCATTGCTAGAAAAGCGTTGGACTAAGTGTATTGAAGTTTCAGGAGATTATATTGAAAAATAAAAATATTTTTGAAAAACTAACTATTCTCTTTCATTGATAGGCTAAGAAGTTTCCGAACCGCCCTCGTATACACTACATTGTGGAATGGATTATTATATTGTTTACTTTTTATTTACAAAAAATATTCAAATAATTAATAACCACAGCAGGTATTTTAAATTACAAAACTTTTCTTCAAGTGTAACTTTATTTTACTCTAATTTTTCTCACCAATACAAACATATTTTATTTTGCGGATCACTGTCTTAAATCGTCTTTATTCATTTAAAGCGCGGTGTACTAAAGTAATATATGTACATATATTTGCAATTGCATGTACATATGTATTCCTAGCCAACTTCTGAATGATTCTTATTGTTATATTCTAGCATGGCGGCATAAAGACTTCCGCTTTTTTTCTGCCTCTCTTTATTTTTTTTTTTTGGCAAAACGGAAATGGAACTGAAATATTTATTTTATAGTATTTTCGGCAACCAACGTAATAAATGTTATGACATACCTATTTACCTAGATTTATTATATGTTCATAGTTAAAATTTAAGTCTATTTTGTGTTGGCATTTGAATGATAATTTTAATTCATTTTCCTTTCTATTTACAGGTACGAGTTGTAACAATTGCACATAAATTTAAGCATAATTAAGGTAAATAAATGATTTATTTGATCACATGCTTTTTTTTTCTTTCTATTTCATAACACTTTTATTTGTATAATTTATGTTATACTCGATTGAAGGTTTGTGTAACTTTAGCTAATTTGCATATTATAAATGTTATTAATGGCTTTTTGTTTGTTTTTGAATCGAGCTGACTCATAAACATAGTTACATACATAATTGTTTGAGTACTTAATGTTGTTGTAATTACATGGGGTAATTACATGATTACTTTATATTGTTCCATTTCATGTTCATTTCTCTTTCATTAGATTTTTATTGGCACATGTCTGTTCACATATCGTGTGATATTCTGATAAACATAATTTTCTATTCGTGAATCTTAACGACATTTTAATGAGCTTAAAGACCCGCTAGGAAAGCCAAACTAATTCTCGAGTGCAAGTAAACATGTGATTTCAATACTCTAAGAAGGGGTAGTGGGCCGACAAGCCTAATTTGTAGTTTTCGGTGCCGAATAAAGGACCCATTCGTCATAATGCTGTGAATGCCTACTACTAGTTATTATTAGGTGTTACCATCTCCAGCAAAGGGATGTTGATAAAAAAGACAGGTGGTGAAGGAAGAGATAGAAGAAAGCTTTATTCTTTTGCATCTCTGCTTTTTTGCAGGATTTATTTTGAGGCAGTGTTGCAGCGCCTCTGGTGTCAATGAGGCGCATTAAATTTATGAAGTTCTGTTTAGTAGAAATTTTTAGCCGACTTCATAAAAAGGAGGAGGTTATCAATTCGTCTCTATTTTTTTTTTGCGGTGTTACTTCATAACTCGTTACATTTTTGACCGATTGTTAAAATTCGTTTTTTGTCTGAGAGGGTATTGATTGCTTCCCATTGGTACTATTATAAAAAAGTTGGCAGGGTACGCTCATAATTTTACTACGAAACTTACCCAGCACATTGGGCTCTCTTAACGACATAATCTTGAAGTTGGAAAAATTGGTGGAGCCACGCCCAGTAAAACTTAATATTATATATCACATGCTTCCATTTCACCGATTTTTACGAAGCTTGGCACAAACCCTAAGCACAACAAAAGACACAATCTTGCATTAAAAAAAGTGGGCGGGGTACACCTACGTGCTTGTACTTAACCTATTTTTACGAAACTTGGCACACAAACTGAACTCTTAAAAATTTTAATTATTAACTTAATTTTATATTCCATAAATTTTTTTTTTCGAAAATGTTTTTTTGCTTATGTATTAGCGTATGCAATTACTCGTCGGTGAGGTAAAATAACTACCTACCTTAGAAATAATGCGTCTACTTAACACCAGAGGCGCTGCAACGATTCTATAAAAAGTAGGACACGCATAATAGCGGAGTTGTAAAAATGTAAACAATTAATAAAGCTCCTCTTCTCTTCTTTCTTGCTGTCGCTTCACCATCTGTACTTGCACTTATACCTTTCCTGTTTTCAAAGATAAAATCTCTTTATATTAGCAACCTGTCACACCTAACCTTAACTATAAAATTGTAGAAGTAGTTTAGAATTTTCGCTGCATTATTACCATAATCGTAGTAGAAAATAATTTTTAAAATAAAGGATACCTACATACGAGGGTAGGTCATTAACTCAGTGTCTTTTTGAATTTTCCTCCTCTTAATTGAAATGGCAACTCTGCTCCTGTCAACAGTCAACTGTCAGTTGACTCGTGTCTAAATTTTGAACGAACTGCATCATTTAGTTCATGTTGGCAGCCGTTAATAGCACACTATCTCGCGTTTTGAGAAGAAAAGTGAATTTCGTCTGCTCATTAAGTATAACTTTATTCGGAAAGAAACCATCGCTCAAACCAAGGCTAAGCTTGATAAATACTATGGGGACTCTTCACCATCAATTTCAATAGTAAAGAAAGTGGTTCACTGAATTTCGTTGTGGCAGTACAAGCCGAACGTTCTAAATATCCGCAACAATTAAAAAAATTCACGATATGGTTTAAGCTGATCGTAGATTGAAAGCGAGAGAGATTGTGAATGCCATAGGCATGGTTTTAATTTTGAATGATCATTTGGGTAATAGAAAGCTGAAAGCAAGATGGGTGCCGCGTTTGCTCACAATCGACCGCAAACGCATGTGCAGTTCCAAGGCAAAAATCCATGAATTGGGCTACGAATTGCTCCCTCATCCGCCCTATTCACCAGATTTAATCCCTAGCGACTATTTCTCGTCCCCAAACTTGAAGAAATGTCCCAGTGGAAAGAGATCTGACTCCAACGACGAATCATCTCAAAAACAAATGCCTATTTTGATGACCTCGTCAAATTATATTTTTCGGAAGTGTTAAAAAAAATTTAAGAAATGTTGGACTCAATTTATCAAACTCGAAGGAGACTCTGTTGAAAAATAAAATAACTTTTTATATAAAAATCCGATGTTCTTCTAAAATTCATTGAGTTAATGACTCACCCTCCTATATGCGAGGTATTCATGTATTTGCTCGGATTTTGTACAAGCTTAAACCTTTTTTGCACCAAATTTTATCTAAGATAACTGCCCTAATTTTATCGATCATTATTAAAGGAACAAAATGAGTTATGTTTTCTACTTTGAAAATTTATGAAATAAATATTTGTCAACCACTTATTTCACGTAATTTAATATCAATTCAAAATACATTTAAATATATAATTATTTAAATAAAAAAAGTTCTAAAGCTCATTAATTAACCAACAATTGAAATGTATTTTAAAAACCTCAAAAATGTAAAAGCAAACAATTTTACATCACGTTTAAATTAAAGAAATATATATACGCATTCCATTAGCTTATTTAATAATTCAACCACATTAAAATGTATACTAAACCTACAAATATATATAAATTAATATGTGGTCTAATTATGTATAAATATGTATATGGGCGTTTCCATGATGGTCGAACATCAGCATCGTACACATTTAAAGTGAACTAAAGTCAAAATAAAACGAATTTTTATTTTAAAAATAATAACTTTCAATTAGCCCTACAATTGTTGCTAAGTTTGATTTTGAGCAATTTTTCGTTTTCAAGTTAATGGCAAAAAATCAAAGCATTCGCATGTGACCAAAAGGGAAGTTGCTTTTGCGCTGATTTCAGCGAAACCTGAAGCAATATTTTAATGTGACTAATTTTAGAATGTTGTGTCCTGATATCTCTTTAAAATGGTTTGAATTTTACCCAAAAATCGTTTATATTTCTTGTAATTAAATTTTATTCACAGTAGCACGCGACATGTCGCACGAGACCTTTGCTGTTTATATTCTTTCTGTTGCTTAAATTAACGAAATTATAAATAAACAAGATTAAATTTTTTTTTCGGCCCTATGTTCCTTGTAGAAACAATAGGAATTAACATATGTCGTTACCTTAATATAGAAAAGCCCTAACTCATTATCTTTTTGAAATCGAAATGTATGTAATGTATCGGAAAATGCAAAAATCGCGATTTCAAAACAAATTATGAATTAGGGTTTTTCTATATTATTTACAAGTAACTTCAAACTTTTTTTTTAATAACCACAAGTGGTTGATTAAGTGACTTTTTCCTTGTCGCTGACTCACTATTTTAACATAGGCATGTCATAGGCGGTAGTCAATTGGCCATCTCTGTATGACTTTTAAATTGACTACTAACTAATTATTTTTCAACCAATTTGTAGTTAATTAATATTATAGCAAAAAAAAAGATATATGTATATATGTATACAGTCGAACTTCCATAACTCGAACTTCTCTAACTCGAATTTTCTCTAACTCGAACTAGTTTGGTTGGCAGTAGAGTTGAAAGAACAAATCACATACATTTCTGTAACTCGAAGTCTCCGTAAGTCGAAGTTTTTTTTTTTTGGGATAATGGTGATTCGAGTTATGAAAGTTCGACTGTATTCATATATATCCATGTAAATATATAAATACATATATGTATGTCTATATTAATATTATATTCACTAAAAATAAAAAATTCGTACATACATATATATGTACATAAATATATCCATACATACGAACCGCTCATAGAAAATATTATAATGGGTGTTTTTTATTGATGTATAGAACTTTAAGTTGGCATCACTTTTTTAACTGGCGGCCATTTTGTCAGCTGTCAAGTGATTAATATTTGGTTTGCCATTTCATCATGAACAGGTTGACAAAAGAACAACGCTTGCAAATCGTGCAAAATTTATTTCGAAAATAATGGTTCAGTTCGCGAAGTTTACCGCAAGCTCCGTCCATTTTATGGTCGACATAATCGTCCATCAGAGCAATTAATTCGGTTAACCATGGATCGTTTTCGCACTACGTTTACTCTATGTGATAATACGCATCCGCAGAGACGTCGAACAGTGCGCACCGAAGAAACAATTGCCGCTGTAGAGCAAAGTGTTGAAGAGGACCCGAATGAATCGATTCGCCACCGTGCACAGCAATTGGAGCTTTGTCCATCAACTTTATGGAAGATTTTGAAGATTTTGAATGTGGATGAGTTGTGGTTCCAACAAGACGGCGCAACATGCAACACAGCGCACGTCACAATCGATTTATTGAAGGAAACATTCGATGAGCGCATAATTTGGCGGAATGGACCTGTCAATTGGCCACCAAGATCGTGTGATTTGACACCATTGGATTATTTTCTTTGGGGATATGTGAAGTCGCTCGTCTACGCCAACAAACCAGAAACGTTAGGGGACTTGGAAGCCAACATTCGTGGCGTTATTGCCAACATACGGCCCCATATGCTCGAAAAAATGTTTGAAAATTTGACCTGTAGAATTGGCTTTATTCGAGCCAGCCGCGGCGGCCACATGCCCGAAATCATATTTAAACATTAATGGCATAAAATTATCCTTCCAATAAAGCCAAATTGATGGACATTAAAACGATTTTCTTGTGTTTTATTTCAATTCGAAGTTCTATACCTCTAAAAAACACCCTGTACATACATATTAAGTATTGAAATTATTTAGTTGTTTTTTTCAACACAAACATTTGGCATTTGATTTCATGGTATGCTTCTTTTAATTTTTTTATTTTCTTTTCATATACTTATTTTGCTTTTATTTCTTTCTTACGTGTGCTTCTATTCAATATGTTTGGTTGATATCTGCATGATATTTAAACCAATTTGTAGTCACTTGCAAAATAATTAATTTATACGTTAGTTTTTTTTTCTCAACTGATTATTTTATTTACTACAGGGTAAGCTTAATTTTTATTATGGTTTTGTAAAAATGTTTCCAATGTTTTAATTTCTTTATCATGTCTCTTGCCAAAGCTTTTTCTTTTTTGTTTTTACAGTTTCTGCAAACGTTTGCTTTAAGTCCTACTTCTGGTTTCTGCGAACTTATGCCGATTTTGTCTCATACATATTCCGCCTTTTCCCTTTAATCATTTAATTTTTCCCTTTAGCCAACTTTTTCCACTTTTTCCTAGCGTTCCGCATTCTTTCCTCGTTTTTCAATTTATGGTTTTGTAATAGTACTTTCACTGCCTTAAAATTTTCCCTCCACCATTTGAAACTCTCTTTATGTTTGCGGCGTTCCAGCTTATTTAAATTTATATAATTTAAAAGCAGTGCAATGTAAATTTTTTTTTTAATTTGCATTCGCGATGTCGCACGCGACCAGCTTTATATAGCTACCGCAATCACAAATCTTAATACTTTTTAAGCAAGTTTTTTTGTTTGTTTTAATTGTATTAAATAATTCTAGTTGTACTTTAAAAAATTTTTTGGATATTAATTTTTTTTTTAATTTTACAAATAAGATGTCGCACGTAGCCAACTTCTTATAATTATCACGAACATAAATCTAAAAACATTCAGCTTCAATTAAATTTATGTGGAGGCTGCCAAATAACCAATTAATTTTTTCAGACATTTAAATTTATTTGCATATACGCGGGATTTCCCGTCATTGCTTTTTTTAAAAACAAGGCAAATCCCACAATTCAGCTGAATGTATTAATACTTTTTAAGCAGGTTTTTTTTTTAAATTATATTTAATATCTCTGTTTGTACTGAGTATTTGATGAGCTTTCTGCATGTTCTTTCGACGCACTTATAACAGCTGTTCCTATTCAATGTCGCACGTGACATCGAAATATGTGATTTTGCAAAGCAAAAATTTACAATCGCGTGGTTTCTTATGTATTATTCTTTACTCTTTTTACTCTCAGAATAATTTTAGAGAGCCAAAGTCAGTGGATAATGCCTCCGTTTAAGAACGTTTATCACAACAAAACGCGCAAAAGAATTATGCATTTGAAAAAAGTTGTTTTGTGACTTTGCAATCGACTCTCTCGACGTGGGTTTTGTATTAATAGTTAAACTTGATTATATCTTTATGAAAATATGATAAAACAACGTTTTCTCAAGAACTTTTAATTTTTTTTGGTGTTCGTGGACCTTTTGGTGGAAATGCCCATATCTAAAAAATATACCTACATACATAAGTACATCAATATGTATTATGTAAATATACTCGTAATTATAAAATTGTGGTTTGGCCTTCAATTTATTTTTAACGTGATTGTTATTAATACTCTCGTACTACTTAGTGTTCCAATTAAGTCACTACTGGCAACGGCAGCCGATAGTAACACACATACTCGTAATAACACTGCAAGAAGAGTTGAGTACACTGCACCGCGGTGCAGTCACACACAAACTTACACTTACTTGAATAATTGATTAAAAATACACTAAATACTCTTATAGAGTATTTAAATGCGCGAAATTACGATTAAATTTTATGCTCAGTGGCACTTTTTCTAAAAGTTAGTTTTTGTTTTTTTTTCTTTGCCAACTACTAAAACTATTTAATAAAACTTTATAGTACTACTGAACTATAAAGTGAAATTCATAATTGTAATGCATTTGAAAAGAAATTCTGTGGCAATAAGGAAAAAGTGATTAATAAGTCATATATTACTTTTAAGCTTTCAAGTCGATTTTCAAAAATTTATTTCTTTTATAGTTAATTTGGGAAATTAACTGTTAACCTTTATTTTTTTTTTAAGAAACATCGTTCTACATATTTAATACATTTAAGTTGAAATATACCAAAGTATAACTTAAATTAAGCTACTCGTATTATTCCAAATGAGATTACATAGAGAAAAAACTGCCTCATAGAATCAAGAAGATTTTCTCTATGAACCGTTTTTAGGCTAAGGGGTATGCCAACAGAGAGAAGTGAAGATTTTTTCATAGAGATTCCTTATTATAGCTATTGCTATTTATGGCGAGATAAAGGGGTTAGAAAATAATTTTCGTAACAAAATTAACCGACACTATTACAGTTATAAATTTATTTTTGTTTTGATTTCTTTGTACTTAAAAGCAGCGTACAAAAATAAACGAAGCAAATTGTTTGAATTTGTTTTCTTTGGTTCTTTGAAATGAGTGGAAAAAAAAAACAAAACAACAACAATGAGAAACATCGCTCAGTTTGTTTTTGTATTATTTTTTTTTGCAAATAAGCACAAGCCAGAGAACATTGCCGATCGACTGTAAGACGAATAACAGCCGCCGCCGGCAACAAACAATATATTCATTTAATCGTGCTCCGCTAGAAAAGATAATAATGGGTTATAAATGGAAACGTTTTGAAATATTTTCGGCGAATTTGACATCATCATATAATATAATTTTATTGCATTGTATTGCATTAAGTTTGTTTTATACTATGTTCACACTTATGTTTTTAAACATGTTAAATACATCGTCAGCTGGTTTCTGGCTTGCGGCACAGTATATTCAAAATACATTATGTCTGCAGCAAACCAGAAACCAAACGACGACATTTTCACAATTATGTTTAAGACGAGTTTTCTAAGAACCAAAGTTTTTTAAGAACTAAACACAACCGTTCGTATTATATTTGAGATGTTTAAGGTTGACGTTTTGTCAATAAAAAATTGTAAATTATTGTATTGTAAAAAATTACGAATAATTATGCTTTTCAAACAACAAATGTTTTTGTAAATAATTGAGTATTTTTTAAGTAATTACTTGCTTACCAAATAATTTATCAGGTGCCGCCATTTAATAACAAAACAAAGGTGCCAGAGTTATCAAAAAACGGTCTGAACATACTTTATTTAAGTGTTTAGGGAAGTGTTTAAATCTTAAATACTTCATTTGAGATGTTTAACAAAACACTTCATTTGAGATGTTTAACAAAACAAGTCAATGTATTGTAAAAAATCTCAAAATCATCGTGTTTAAGCTCTTAAACACGAATGAGGCGTTGAAAACGTTTAAAAACATAAATGTGACCATAGTATTATATACATAGCTTAGTAGCAATTGCTATAACCGGGTGTCCTAAGACACCTCTCTCCTTTTTGTTTTTATGTGGTAAATCTTATTAATTTTATCAAGACATAAAAAAACCACATATAATCAAGAAAAAATCTTATTATTCACAACATTTTTTTACTCAATTTCCGCTATTTTTGGCACCAAAAAAACAATCAATAGAGAACAACTTCTTGATTCTACTAGGTTTTCCTATAAATTGTATACTATAGGGATTTCTTATCAACTTTATTAGGTTGCCTTCTTGATTTTTTTAAAAAGGTTTTCTTCTTGATTTTATTAGGTTGCCTTATTGATTTTTTCAATAAGGTTTTCTTCTTGATTTTAATAGGTTCCTATATGATTATGTGTAAAGCATCTTATTGATTTTTTTAATAAGGAAATCTTCTTGATTTTATGAGGTGTCTTGTTATTTCGTTTCTATAAATAGACATAGAGACAATTTTTTTCTTGATCTTTTTCATTTTTGTATAAGAATATTTGCACAATAATTTCAATAGTTATTCAGGCTGCTTGTTAGCATATTGGGTAGAGTGCTTGTCTATCAGGTAGAAGTTTGCTGGTTCAATACTTGGTGAGTAACCCAGCAAGAAATTTCAAAAAAGGTAATCGGGTTTGGAATTAAGCATTTTTGGTGGAAGCTGTACCTTACTGGATTACCAACTTAATGATTTTAACAAGGCGTGAGACTAAAATAATCGATTCTTGACAACTTGTTCACGTAATCTATTTAATCTAAAAAAATTATTCTCCTCATTTAGCAACTTGTACATAATTTTTTTAAATTTTAGGTAATGTGATTTGTGAGCGAGTAATGAAAAAAAGAAAGAGAAAAGTAAGTCATTATATGGCAAGTAGTTCTGATGGTAATGTGTAATTTTTTGCTGGGAAGTTAGTTAAGAATATACCATAATGTATGTATGTATGTATGTATAAATAAATAACATCTACATAAATACATGCATATGTATATGGTATAGACTTTAAATGAAAATACATAAATACAGAGAATAAAGACGCAATTTTTTTTATTTTTTATTGAAAAAATGAATAAGATAACCTCATAAAAACTACAAGATTTCTGCTTGATTTTTTCAAAAAGGTTTTCTCTATGAAATTAATAAGATTTCTTTATTGAAAAAAAAACCATAGAGATTTCTTATTAATTTTGTTCTATTTTATGAGGTATTTAGTAGGCACTGTTTTCTCTGTGTAGAAGTCTGAAAAAGGTAGCCGCAAGTCATTTTGCTATAAGTTCTTGAAAATAATTAAGATTTTGAGCAGGGGTACTTTCGAATATGCAAATTAAGGAGGTACTATTAACTTAAAATCAGCTTATCTCGACTTAAGCACTTTTTCCCTTTTGCCACATAATTGTTGAAATAGGTCTTTCTTAATTCTTCGTTTATTTGGAGGGCTATGAGATGGGAACTATAAAAGGTATCGGGCTGGCATCATTTAATGTCCAATGACTACATTGTTTGTCCATTCTCGCAGCATTTGCGAAAAAGTTTTATCTAACGATGTCAATATTGTTAGTTACATTGCATTTGGCTTATTACCGTCTACTTTAAATATTATTGCCATTTTTTTCTGTCGTTTCATCAAACTTTTTCATGCACATTACCCCCATTATGAATGACCATAACATAATTACATCCTGATAATTTATTGTTTGAATTACTATTTTTATTTTTCATTATTTCTCTATTTGCAAAAGCTAATTACATTATTATGAGTTAAACTGATACAGTTATTTATATGATTTGATTCATTTATTTTCTAATGGTAATAATTTCACCGCTATTTCGCTCATTAATGCTTTGTGGCATGACGATAAGTACATATGTATGTACATACATATCGTTAACTTAACACGAAATGGCCCCAACTCATAATTTTTCGAAATCGATATTTTTACATATTTCGATAGACCATTACTAGATAGATTACTAGAAATTAATAAAACTAATATAACACTAAATTTGTAAAGTGTTTTTAATAAAAATTGCGTTTAAAAAAATTTTGTGACAATATTGCGTCTTTTTTTATTTAGTTTTTTCCTCCTCCTGTAAACTATGAAAAACATGAGTTAGGGCCTTTTCGTATTAAGTTAACGATATGTATGTATGTAACAAAAGCGACGGCCAACAACTTTATAAAAATTAGCAAGTATTTGCGCAATTTACAAACATTATAATTTATAAATAATCAAGCAGTAGAGCAATAAAATCACATATTAAATATTTATCATATTAAATTAAATTCGCTGGTAAATTGAAACCGGATCAAAAACAGCATCTTTCGTTTCAAATACATATTTATTTATTAAGAAGTACTTGTTTGTATCTTGTAAACTACTTTAACGGGTGTTTTTTTAGCTGCACGAGAACAAGACTGAATGCATTTGTTCATCATAATATGTTACATAATTTCATGACATTTATTTTTTAAATATGATTTTCGGCACACTTGTGCTCGTCGCGGCTAGGAGTTACATGATCTATTGTATCAGACCAATTTTTGAGGACTTTTTCCAAATAAATCTGAGCAGCTTATGTCGTTAATGATGGCTTGAATATTGGCTTTCAATGTTTCAAGAGTTAATGGTTTGTCAGCATAAGCCGAAGACTTAACATAGACTTATAAAATGTAATTATAAATGTAATGTAATCAAGTCGCAGGAATGAGGGGCCAGTGAAGAAGATCACTTCTGGAAATGAAGATTTCATCAAATTGATTTTGCAATAAATCGATTGCTAGCGCAATTGTGTTAGAATCAAATGTCGCTGATGTTTTACGGAAACAAAAATTTATTCAGCATGGCTCGATAGCGCTCGCTATTCACCGTAACGCCAGCTCATTGTTCATTGAGCCAGGGATGTCAGATATGGCGTGGTGTTTTTTCAACTTCTTTGGCGACATGGCAATTTTTCTGGCGAGAAAGAAATTTGTTGGCGATTTTTATGGCAATTTTTTGTTTAACAAAAATTTAACTTCAACAATAATTCAAGAAAATTAGTTTGTTGAAGAGGTAGTTTCAATAACAAAAATTAAAAATTTAAAAAATCCCCGATATATCTAGAAAAGATGTGATATCTTCTAAACGGCTGGACCGATTTTCTTCAAACATAGTTAAAAACCTTCTCGATCAAGTCACCTTTCAAACAGAAAAAAACTAAATCAAAATCGGTCTAGCCGATTGGTCTGTACGTGGACACGGACAGACACACAGATACACAGACACACACTACAAACTTATAACACCCCTTTTTTTGGTTGGGGATTAAAAATAAGTCCTACCAAAAAATTAAAACCATTTGATTTTGATGATATTTTTTTTTTTGATGAGAAAAATTTAGAAGAAATAATTTTCGGCGATTTTATTTCTACTTAAGTTTAAAATTTGTTCACGTAACGCACAAATGATTATTTTACTTATTCAGTAAAATATTTTTTATTTGAAATATATACTTTGAAATTTATTATTAAGGGCTTAAGTAGATCCTCTGCGCATTTCACTGTTGCTAATGCAGATCATCACGGTATCTTTACCCTAAAATTTCTTACAACAACTAGAGTTATTATGTTAAACTTCTATATTTTTAATTTGATTAGGCCAAAGTTCGTATCTATGTATATATAAATATAGAAACAAATGAAGTTCGAACAATAATAATTAAAATTAACTAAAATTAATAGCCATGGGCCTGTGGCAAACATTAAATAAATATACTCAATAGTAACAAGCAAAAAATGTTTGTCTTAAGTAGAACAAAAATTAAGCTAATTAAATAACATGTGCATGGTTAGTAAAAGAAGAAACGACAGTGGCAAGACTGTTGTAAATTTAGAGATGGTAAAATTGAGCTTTCATTATAAAAAAGCTTTCAGCAAATTGAAATACGATGAATCAAAACAATTCACATATTCCATTTGCAATAATGGCTGAGTATATAAAGCAGAAATCTACATATCAACTCACACAACACACAGTGGACCAAACACAAAGAACGCTGATGATGAAACAGCTAGTTGTACCATTCTACTACATGTTTGTCAGAATATTTAGAATTAACTTTGGTGTTATTTGTTCATTAATCATTATCACATGTAATTTGGCTTACAAAGCGATACGAACTTTAGCCTGATCAAATAATAAATATAGAAACAAATGAAGTTCGGACAATAATAATTAAAATTAACTAATGTTAAACTTTCATTTTAATAAATGAGAAGCTCAAGTAATATCAAAGTTGAAACAAGAGCTCAATAATCAACATGTTTTTTTATATCCTTACTTTACCACTGCTACATTGGCTGACTTTTTTCAGCTCCAAATGTAGTTGTAAGGCGTTAAACGATTCGTAATTACTTACCAAACTTTATTGAACAGAAATGTCAACACCGTTTGAAATTTTCAGCTGTCAAGCCATAGTTATCGATATCTATAGTTCTCATGCAGCTACAAAAAAAAACACCCGATAAATGTATATTCTACACAGACATAGACGGAGTTGTGGTCGTAACATGATTAAAGTTGTTGCAACAGCAAAAAATAAAAGAAATATGTGCATACATACATATTAAAAAGATTATAAACCGTATGACAATTACGTCTCATTCATTTCATGTTGCATTGCTGATCGCTAGATCGGTCGTTCGGTCTTGCTGTATGCAATACATGTTGTCTACCACAATAATATTGTGTTAACAAGTTACCAGACAGTGGGCTGCTAAGTGGGAATCAAATTATCAAGATAATCTTCAAAATGACGCTGCAACGGTATGTCTTACAATAAATAAATTAAAAAAAAAATCAATTATTTATACCCATCAATCCAGCTCATGCTCCACTTGGCCCACTGTTACTCGTACATACTCGTATTTCATAAGTAGGTGGCTTGATTTGGATTCATAAATCAAACCAACCTAAATCAGAGATAGAGTTTTTTCTTGTAAAAATGCACAATCACTCAAACTATATATACATACATACATACATATGTATGTACATATGTGTGTAGTATGTATTTGCCATTTACCCAGCTAGCATTTTGTATCATAATCCAATCTTTTCCGAATCAGCTTGACGGGAAAAATAACCGTATATGAGCTCATTTTTCGATTATAAATGATACTCCCGTTGTGAGAAAATGGTACCCTACAGATGAATCATACCAAAGAATCAGTTATGTTACGATTTGCTGATTATTTTTGAGCAATTTTCATATTAAATCATTTAAATCACCTTTTTGCGGTTTCTTTGCATGTTGTTCCTCTATTTTCAAGAAATCATTATTTGATCATGTAGATGAATCATAACTGAATCCTCTTTCAATCGCCCAAGTGATAAATCACTTTCTAATCATCAAAAGCGATCTGTGGAGAATCATATAAGAGATTTCTGCCAAACATGAGCACCCAAATGCTAGCTGGGTTGATTTAAGTTTTGCTTACAACATTAATAAAATATAAATCACTTAAAAACACTTGTTTTAAACAAATACTTGCAAGTAAGAAAAAAAAAATTCATTTTTGCAAATATTTATATATTTTTCAGTCCAGCGATGATTTTCCACAAAATTTATTTATTTATTATCTTCTTTCACATTCCATAAGCATTTTCCTCCATCTGCCATAATCGTACATTTTGTAGATTTCCGTAAGAAAATAATGATTGTCGCTTTAAGCTTAAATTATGCTTCCACATTTTTGTTGCAATGGCTTTGAACTCTCAAGCCATCACGTTAGAGGGAATATAAGATAATCACAGTTGGCAGATAATTATAATCTGCAACGATAATTTTTGTATTACACATTTTTATTAAAACAAACGTATAATTTTCTAACCGACCTCAAAAAAGAATGAGGTCTTAAATTTTTATCAATTTAAAAAACAATGTTTTTTATTTGACTCGCTTTAGTTGTCGCTTAGTCCCATTTGGAACGATTTTCCGTCTTCGAGTGTAATATTTGGTTTCTAGACATACCGATTTCGCCTATATGCCAACTTCAGTGTTCACTTGAATACTCGTTTAGTCCCTTTAGAAAAAAATGAAATTAAATAAATAAATAACAAAAATTAAAAATCTAAAAAAACCACCGATATATTTAGAAAATTTGTGATATTTTCTAAACGGTTGGACCGATTTTTCAAACATGGCTAAGGACACTCTCGATCAAGTCAATTGAATCAAAATTGGTCCAGCCGTGTGGTCTGTACGTGGACTCGTACATACACACATATACACAGACACACACTACAAACTTATAACACCCCTTTTCTTTTAGTCGGGGGTTAAAAAATGGGCGGAACTATTACCTTTAAAATTAAAATTTGCATAATACGCAGGCAAACATTTAATAAAACTCGAATCCCCTTGCTCGTAATATCTTGCACTTTACCGCTTAAAAAAAGAGGACCAATAGGGGCTTAATACGAAATTTATTTATTATTAATTACCAGGGAAACCCAAATATGCAATTGCATGTTTTTTCTTGTGCGACGTATTCATGCGAGGACAAGATATTTATCCGTTTCAGAACTTTTTATTAATTTTGGCATCGATTTGTTAGTGCATATTTTTGCATATTTTGCCCTTTAAAGCATATTTTTGCATATTTTACCCCTTACAGCATGTTTTTGCATTTATCACTCTAACACGCATATTTTTTTTAGCATATTTTCTCATTTTTAGAGCATAATTTACGCTTTTAGGGCATATTTTGAAACTAAATAAATAAAATAAAATAAATAAAAATTTTTATTTTAATTTGCTTACAAGGCTTAAGTGTTGCACAAAATTTTTATTTTTCGCCAATTTAATTCTAATGTTAGCAATAGCTCTTCTTGATGAAACAGATGAAGTTAGGAGACTAAAAAGGTTTCACATATTAGATTTACCGTATAGGTAATAGTATTAATAATAATATTTATATGTAAATATAATATTAGGTTTAGTTTATTAAGCTTGCTGAAGCTTAATAAGAACTGTTAAATTGTCTCTTTTTATCAAATTTACTTATTATTGTAAAATAGATTGTAAATAAATACATTGAAAAAAAAAAAAAAAAAAAAAATTTTAATGTTCCATGTAGTGTATAAATTTTCGTAGTTATTACGGACGTTAGTTTCAATAAAAAATTCGGTTTTTCTATTTGTGACGGACTCTACCCCGAGTAGACGTTGAAGGAACATTATCAATATATAAAAGTTTATTTAGATGTGGCATGTAACGATTTTATTTGAAAATCTATATTGACCTAGATTGTTGTTTATTGCAATAAATATTATACATACAAAACTTTATTTATCGAAAATATAGTTCCAAAGTTTTAATTATGATATCGTGATCTCTTTGGAACTTGAAGTTAAATTTTTACGAGATTATCAAAAAAAAAAAAAATAATAATTTGTATTATTTGCTTTAGTCAAAATATGGTATGGCAATTTTGTTTCAATACGGCAGTTATTCTTTGTTAATTTTTTATTGTTTGCTTTTTTGCTTATTTTATATGCAAATGGTGTTGAATTTTTTAATTAAAAATATATTTTCATTTAAAATAAACCAATTTATTTTATTTTAAGAGCATATTTTTTGAGTTTTTTTTTTTGCATATTTTCAAGTTTTTAGTGCATATTGAATGCGCATAAAACACTTTTTTAGAGCATATTTCTGGTTTCCCTGTTAATTACTATCACTAAGTTTACGTCCGACACTGGTCGGGTCTAATAATTACATTTTTAGTTAATTTTTGAAAGTACAATAATTGAATATGAGTTTGTATTAAAAAAATTTACATTTACCTAAACGACTATGAGGGCAATTATGAATAAACTTCCGCGAGAAATTTTTCCCGGGGAATAATTCCAACTAATGGCAAGTAATAGGGAAAACAAAAAATTCCAATTGGAAAAGAGAGAAATTTCTCGCGGAATTTTATTCATAATTGCCTTGTATAGGAATATTTGCAATCATCTCGAGTTCTTATGGCACTCTCCTATCTCCTTCGGAAAAGTGCATGTCCATTAAAATCTTGATTCTACGTTCTTCGGATGATGTTCCGCTCTTCTTCAGCTTGCAAGAAAACTGTCTAAATTAGATATTCTAATAAGATATGATCGAGAGCTTCGTGTACAGCTTCGTTCTACGTAAATTGTGACGATAGAATAGAATAGAATAGAATAGAATAGAATAGAATAGAATAGAATAGAATAGAATAGAATAGAATAGAATAGAATAGAATAGAATAGAATAGAATAGAATAGAATAGAATAGAATAGAATAGAATAGAATAGAATAGAATAGAATAGAATAGAATAGAATAGAATAGAATAGAATAGAATAGAATAGAATAGAATAGAATAGAATAGAATAGAATAGAATAGAATAGAATAGAATAGAATAGAATAGAATAGAATAGAATAGAATAGAATAGAATAGAATAGAATAGAATAGAATAGAATAGAATAGAATAGAATAGAATAGAATAGAATAGAATAGAATAGAATAGAATAGAATAGAATAGAATAGAATAGAATAGAATAGAATAGAATAGAATAGAATAGAATAGAATAGAATAGAATAGAATAGAATAGAATAGAATAGAATAGAATAGAATAGAATAGAATAGAATAGAATAGAATAGAATAGAATAGAATAGAATAGAATAGAATAGAATAGAATAGAATAGAATAGAATAGAATAGAATAGAATAGAATAGAATAGAATAGAATAGAATAGAATAGAATAGAATAGAATAGAATAGAATAGAATAGAATAGAATAGAATAGAATAGAATAGAATAGAATAGAATAGAATAGAATAGAATAGAATAGAATAGAATAGAATAGAATAGAATAGAATAGAATAGAATAGAATAGAATAGAATAGAATAGAATAGAATAGAATAGAATAGAATAGAATAGAATAGAATAGAATAGAATAGAATAGAATAGAATAGAATAGAATAGAATAGAATAGAATAGAATAGAATAGAATAGAATAGAATAGAATAGAATAGAATAGAATAGAATAGAATAGAATAGAATAGAATAGAATAGAATAGAATAGAATAGAATAGAATAGAATAGAATAGAATAGAATAGAATAGAATAGAATAGAATAGAATAGAATAGAATAGAATAGAATAGAATAGAATAGAATAGAATAGAATAGAATAGAATAGAATAGAATAGAATAGAATAGAATAGAATAGAATAGAATAGAATAGAATAGAATAGAATAGAATAGAATAGAATAGAATAGAATAGAATAGAATAGAATAGAATGAATTAAATTTATATAGACTTCTAGCAGGGATCATGAGACTTAGTCAGTGACTGAGTTGGGCGCGTGCTAGTTCGATTCGATGATTGTATGTAGTAGCATTAAGTAAAGTAAATGGTAGACATGTCTTAAAAGAATATGACATACTATACTTGTCAAATGTCATGTTAATATGATTTTTTAATGGAAAAGATTTTTATTATTAAATGGTATGTATTTGCTTGACTGATTTTGCAAAAATTTTAAAGCTTTAAGCTATGTTAAGTTGTCAAGGCTTTATAATTTAACATTCAAATTCAAGGGTTTTTCGTCTATGGCAATCGATGTGTGTACGTATGTACATATGTACGTGTGTGGCAATAAAGGTCACATAAAATTTACTACGATTTTTATTTTTGCAATAATTGTAACTCCTTGACATTAAAGCTGTGACGAGATATTTTTGTTTAAGTATAATACATATGTACATTAGGGCGTTTCACCAATGCCTTTTTCGCGATTTTTGCAACACTTGAAGCGGAATATTAAGGCTTGTGATGTAAAAGCATTTCGAAAAATTTTTTACATTTTACATCTTGAAAAAATGTTGAAAACTTTTCAATTTATCGAGGTTTGAAATCTAGGAAAAATAATTTTTCACTTTTAAGACTTTGATAGTGGTCCTTAATATAATAATTATTCACACCAATAATTTTTTTGTCGTGGGATCGGATCATTAAGAAGAGAATTGTTTAGTTGTATGAACAAAAAGCACCAGAAAAAAATAATATAAAAATTTTTTTCCATAACCTCATTTTTTTTTGATAAAATCTATTTCAGCGACCCCATACCCATCTTCAAAAAATCCCAAAAAATTTTCGAAATTCTTTTAGATCACAAGCTTTAATATTCCGCTTCAAGTGTTGCAAAATTTTTTTTGTGAAACGCCCTAATATACATACATATGTATGAACGAATGTGTGTGTATATCCATTACATTCTTATTGAGAGAAAATACCAACAGAATTTCAAAAATATTGGTAAAAGAAAAGTGAAAGGGGAATATCTATTGTGATATTGAAAAGCCTTGAGGGTAAAATTGTGAAAGTATATGCTCATGAAGGTTATTTTATAGCCTTCATCAGCATTGCTGAAAAAATTAATTTCTTTTCTCAGCAAAATGATAAAAAATAATAATAATGAAATGTCTTGTCAATAACACAGTGCAACAAAATTTAAACATTATTAAAATAACAAAATTGCAACGACTGAAGAAAAAATACGTTATTTCGAAAAATTTAGGTCTGATGGTGTTGGTTTTGCACGCATTGTCATGGGTAAAACGGCTAAGAACACCATACAACTCTTGTATTTAGATATAGATGTGTTCAGCACTTTTATGTAAAATCTTGCTAGGAATAATTTTTTAGAATAATTTTTCCCTCTAAATCTTCTCTATGTGCATATTTTGTATCCCTTTCCTTAAACAGCCATATCGCGGCTTCAAATTTTTTAAAAAATTATCTTGAATATTTTTATGGCGAATATTTTTGTATCAACGAATGAATATCAACCCGTTTAAGGGTACTTAATTGAGAGAGAGAGATAATTGGCCGTCAAATAACTGAAAATAAAAAACGCTTTCATATGCAAACACACGCATTATTTTTAAACCGAATGCGTATAACTATAAACATCCAAGAAGTATGTTTGTAAAAAAATTTTAAATTATGCAGCACAAACGACAACTAAAATTTATATACTGCATGAGCTACAATCATACGTATGAGTATAAAAATAATTGACGATTAATCGGCTACACATACGTATATACAGGGCTATTTTATCTACACACACACACATAACGCATGTTATCAAACAGGTACACACACACCTCCACATTTTCGGTGGCGAATAATCCCAGTTGGCCAAATCGTCGCAGACTACATTGTCTTAGACGATTTATGTACCGCATGTCGACTAGGTTTTCTAATCGACAGTTTAAAGGAAATCGTCGTTGATGACTATCTGAGCTACAATGACATTGCAATATCACACGTTTTGTCTTCAATAAAACTTTGTTTTCAATAAAGCCGTGTTGACGACTATCTGAGCGACAATGTCATACGTTTTGTCTTCAATAAGACTTTGTTGAGGACAATCTGAGCGACGAGTGTCCCTCGTTTTGTTTTCAATAAAGCGGTGTTGACGACAATCTGGGCGACATTGTCGCTCATCTCGTCTTGTGTGACCTCGCCGCGATTTGTATGAAAATTTCGTCGACGATTTGTATGGAGCTGTCTTCAATATGTCTTCTACGACTTACCATTATCTAGTACCCGTCGTCAAAGATGTCTTAAAGCTGTGGCCAACTGGGATAAATATATATCCCAAGTATCATGCGTATATTTTATTGTCCGATTAAATATTCATAGCCTGCGTATAAGCATACTCTGATTTATTTTAGTTGCTTGAGAGAAAATATGTGAACAAAAACAACAACGAAAAATCTCATGAACTTCAATGGGAAGGACTTGAGGAACATCGTGGCTACGTTTACCGGCCACTGTGCCTTTGGAACCCATGCTAAACGTATGGGTCTCCCGTATAATGACTACTGCTTCAATTGCAATGCTGACGAGGAGGAGGAAACTATCCTGCTTCTCCTCTGTTTTTGTCCCGTTCTGGAGGATCTCCGTCTGCACCTACTTGGCAGACTATCTTTTGGCAGCCTATCCGAACTATCGAAAATTGAGCTCAAAAACTTGAGCCTCGGAAGGTCGCCCAAACTGACCATAAAATGGGAGAAGTGTACAGATTCACTTTCTTAACCGAGCATGAATTTTGATAATAAAATTTAATAATCTAGAAGCGTTCATTTGTAAGTCGATTCATGGTTAAGGTTCAATCAGGCATGCCATAACCATAAAAAAACAGCTATTCGAACCAAACTTATGGGCAACACTGTATTTGATTATAGGTGACACGCCATAACGCCATAGCCATTACCATAGAAATCAATTGAGTTTTGGTTTGGTTACGGCTATGGCTATGATACGTCTAATTTAAGTTTAAATTATAGACCCAACTGAACATGTTTAACGGTAACATAATGCACGAAAACAGCTGAGTTGCCAAAAACAGTGTTGCCAAAAAGAAAGTTGCGAAAAAATCGCCCTTTATAAACTAGCAATGTCTTCCTTTGTATGTTTTAATTGATGCAGAGATCTCGCTGTGACAGATTCGCTAAGAAATGGTGTTATCATTACTATTCTGTGAATAGTGTTTCTTTCATTCAAACCTTATGGAGCAGACACACTTTAATATAAATATATTTAGATTTTCTGTCTAATATTCATTTTGACCACTTTTCTATTTATCGTTTCTGCCAAATTTTCCTCCCAAATTCCAACCTAGTTTTCGCCTGTCTTAAGTCTTTGTTAAGCTATTTTTTGTAATATTTTTCTTTTTGTATTACATTTCAATGTACAACATGACAGTACAGTGTGTCTTGGCTGTTTCGTGTTAGTTTTAGAAATACCCTACAACTCCAAGAAGGTAATAATCGGTGCTTCTAGGAAGATGTAAAATGTGAATTTTTGAGTAGAAGGTCACACGCAAGATATATATATATATATATATATATATATATATATATATATATATATATATATATATATATATATATATTAGATACTTTAGTTCCTCTGAGGAGATTAGGGCGTCTTGAAATAACCAATATCCACCTATTGCCAGCGACTATTCCTCATGTTAGAGGCGGAAGCGGGTGTCGGCTCTTGTAACAAGCGGCTCGCTATACAAACGTGATATAAGGCTTCTAAGCCAGCCCGTCTGGGGGCCATGCTGACAGACCCTATTCCAGTATCGGATGCGGTAGCCCAATCAGCTGCTCATCTTAAACCATCTGATACGGAAAGCTCACACGCAAGTTAGGACATTTATTAAAAAAAAATGTAATATTTTCGAAAACACCGACACCGATTTCGATTTAATCTATTAAGAGTGTAATCGCGTCAAGAACGTATTTTGTTGACATCGTGGGACCCAATTGTGAAACCGTCTTTTGTTACAAGCATTAAACCAGCCTAAACTGCTTCACTTTATTGCTTAAAACAGTTAAAATTTACAATATTGTCACCATCACAACAACTGGGTTGTTGTTTACATTTATAGACACGTTTGAAACACGCCTCATGTTGTTCGCTTAATTCGAGACAGAAAGAAAATTACATAAATCGTACAAAAAAATAACTCAGATTGGTTGGTAATAACAAAAAATATGTTCACAAAAAAAAAACACATTTTTTAACATCTGCATTGTGAAAGAGAAGCAACTAGTAAAAGTGCCATAAATTTATAAAATTTTATTTGTCATTTTGATTTTCCTTATACATATATTTTTTTTATTAGTTTTTATTAGATAAAGGTGGTTTTTATTGAATTTTTTTACACATCTAATTCTTTCTCTTGTTTGCTTTTGAAGAGGCTGTGCAGAGTGCATTATGGCGACAGGGTGTTGCAGCAGCAAGTTAAACTTTGCTGCTGCAACGTGAACACATGAATTTTTTTCATTTATTTTAAAACACATGGAACCTGTAGATATTTTACCGAATAAAAAATGGTCCTCTAATCTAAGAAACCAAGGCGAATTGGCTTCCTGAGTAGTAGCATTCAAAGCATATTTTGACCAGGTATACCCACACCAATTCGCCTTAAAAAATACACTGAAACTGTTTGTTGAAATGTGAAGGAGCAACGCGAATACACATCAGCTGATCTCAATTCACCAGCTGACGATCAGCTGATAATTTCTCTGCTGCCAAATCATTGCAACACGTTCGGAAATATTCTTTTTTTTTTTTTTTTGTAATGCATGTTTTTATTTATTGTATCTTCAAATATGAACTAACAATAAATGTTCAAATCTTAAATCTATAAAAAAAATTATTATGCCCGACCAATGTCGGACATAAGTTTAGTGGTAGTTATTAATAATACATAAGTAGTAATTAGTAACAAAAAGAAAAAGGTGTTTTCAAGCAGCTTCATCATCTGGAATGTTGAATATTAGGGCCCGTGTATCTCTCTTTTTTAATCGGATGTGTCCAGTAAAGTTCAAAATATTACGAGCAAGCGGATTAGGATGTGATTCGAGTTTTGTTAGATATTTGCCTGCGTATTTTGCAATTTCTTCAGTCACTAGTGGCATATTCAAATCACGATGTATATTTGAATTTTTGATGTACCATGGAGCCGATGTTATCATGCGTAAAATTTTGTTTTGCCTGCGTTGAATTTTCTCTACATTTGAAGCTGAAGCAGTGCCCCATAGTTGAATTCCGTAGCACCATATTGGCTTTAAAAGCGACTTGTATATTAAAAGTTTACAGTCTAGGCTAAGTGTAGAATTTCGACCAATCAGCCAATGTACCTGAGTTAATTTAAGTTTCATTTGAGTTAACTTAGAGTCAATGTGGTGTTTCCATGTAAGTCGTCGATCAAGGTGTATACCAAGATATTTCACATGTGAATGTTGAGAAACAACTTGATTGTTAATCCGAATGGGGGAACAAGTATCTCTTCGTAAAGTAAATGTTACTTGAACACACTTTTGTTCATTTACCTTGATTCTCCATAAGTTTAACCAAAGCTCCATCTGGCTAATGTGTTCCTGGAGTTTGCGGGGGGAAATATTCTGACAGCAGGAAATTTTACACTAACAAATAGACAAGGCGAATATGCAGAGTTGAAAATCGAGTCCAGCTGGTATCAATACACCTTGATACAGTCGCCTCATATAATTTCGCCTTGGTGGCAGTTTCATAAAATTACAACAACGCTGACCCAATGTACGCAGAAAAAGGAACAAGTAGAGTTTGTATAACAAAACATAACAAAAAATCATTCACAATATTTTAGGTGGGCGTGTCGTGTCCCACAGCAAATATTTATTTTTAAATATCTTCGTAACTAACACGTTAAAACACCTGAGATTTTGTAGAAATTATTCCATTGATCGTATGAATTCAAATAAGAAAATAGTCGGAATAAAATAAGTAGGCGTGGCACCCTCCAATAATATACATATCTTTGAAACTCATGCAGCAACGAAATTTAAACTTTGTGTGAGTAAAGTTTTTTATAATGTACATTGTTTCACAGAAAAGTTCGTATTGGATATGTGGGTGTGGCACCACCCATAAATAAGAAATATTTATTTTATTAGGCTATTTCGTATTGCTCTATAAGCAAACTGCATGTGATAATTATTAATGAACAAATAACACCAAAGTTAATTGTAAGTATTCTGAAAAAACAGTAGCAGAACGGCAGAACGGCAGAACGGAACAACTAGCTGTTTTCGAAGGTCGCAACACCTTCATCATCAGCGTTCTTTGTGTTTGGTCCACTTTGTGTGGTGTCAATTGTATGAAATTGCTTCTTTTACGATATGACTGTTTCGAGAGATGTTATAGAATTTCACTCTTTCATGTATTTATTTTATTAACACATTTCACTAATGCACCCTATTTTTTATTCAATTTGTCTACAAATTTGGCTATCAAATAAAACATTTTTTTTATTAATAATTCGCTGCTGTATCTGACTGGGTTATGGTTCTTATCATAATAGTTTTGTTTTGTAACATTTTTTATTTTCCTTTTAAGATGTTAAAATACTTTTATTGCAGTTTTAAATAATACACCTGGTTATAAAGAGTGTTTAAAGAGAAATTTATCTTGCTTTTATAGATTTCACTAAATCTATTTACATGCTGTAAATTAGTCTACCATTTAATGCGTATAATAATATAAACAAATTTATGACAAGTTAAAAAGGTGGGAGTTATTTAAGAGGATAATCATTGCATTTAGTTTGCATTAACAAGTTGAAAACATATTAATGGAAATAATAATAAATATAAAAAACTGATTGATTGTGGGGTTAAGTTAATAAATTTAATTTCATCATTTGTATGTACGAGGCGGTCCCAAAACTAGGCGATATGACGTATAGATGGCGGCAATAGTTCGTAAAAAATAATTTGATAAAAAGTGGCAACCTTACAAAACATGTGTTTGAAGTTTTAAGGTGCCACGTTGTTAAATATTTTTTGCGGAACTATGAAAAGCGTTCTCAGTGAACTTTGCAAAAACGAAAAAAATTGGTCGCCGTTTTGTAATTCAATACCTGCATTTGAAAGCTCTTAGTCCAAGCCATATTAAAGCGAGCTAGTTTCTACTCTGGGAGAGTCTGATCCTTCGTTTACGACTATAAAATATTGCTTATACAAATATTTGTTCCTTATTTATTTAAGATATTTGTGTACATTTGTCGTGAAAATATGTACGTTAAATAAAAGTTCAGTTTAGTGAACATAGGACGATTACAAATTCTTTCCATCTTGTCCTATCATTAGCAAGTATCATTACTTGGCTCCATGTTTATTAACTTCTGCACATTATCGTCGAACCGACCTTATCCCAGTAGTTGTAGGTCTGCCTGGTCTTATCTCTCTCTTTGGGGATTCCACTGCAACGCAACTTTTGTGATATCGTCATCATCTCTACGCAGGATATGACCAATCCAAGTCCACTTAGGCTTTTTGATCTCCTACTCTACTTGATGTTGTTTGCGCGATTTAACAAATCGGTGTTTGTGCCAGTATTTGGCCAAGATATGCGTAGGAGTCTGTGTAGGCACCGGTTAATAAACGTTTGAATTTTATTTATGTTTGCCTGTGTCAAGCCTCAAGTTGTTGAGTCATACAGTAGGACTGAAAAGTCGGAGTTTGGTGTACCTAATGATGTTATTACATCTCCATATTTTGTAAAGGGGGTGGGGGGTGGCGTTGGCTACAAATCCGAATGGACTGGGTTCGATCCCGGTCTCCGAAAGTCATTCAAATAACAACATAACGCATTTTTCTGATCTGTATTAGTGTCCTTTGTATCCAGTGCTGGATTTACGTATAGGCTCGTGAGGCCCGGGCATAGGGCGGCATCGTTTTAGGGGCGGCAAAATTAATTTTAAATAGGTTGATATTGATAATTTTTATCAATCAATGAAAAATTTAGAATATAATTCTGACCTTATCCTTTAATTTATTGGTAGTAGATTCATATGATGGTATTCTAAAACAATTGATTAGACCATTGTGCATTGTTGATATTTAACGACAGTTCGGTTAAGTGTATTTTACATTTTTATTTACGAAACCAGAGCACACTCTAGTTAGGAGGTATTAACAAGCAGTGTTTAAAAACTTCCGATTTGTGCAATTCTGCTTACGCTTAGGGATGAAACGATACGAGTAAATACAAGTAAGTACTCGATACTTTTTCTTAGAAACCAAGTACTTTTGGTATCGATACTTTACTACCGAGTACAGAGTAGGTATCGGTAAAAAGTACTCGCATCGGTAAGAAATGCTCGTTTCTTATTGGCGTTATTACGTCAGTTTAATAAAATTTTATTTGTTCATATTAAATCTAAGTTTATGTTTAGAATATAACTATATTAAAGTTCAAGAAAATGGGACCCAAAGTTAGTGTGTGGTTATATTTTATAAAAAAGACGATAAAACTGCTAACTGAAAAAATTGCTTTAAAAGCGTGTGTTATTGCGGCAAAACACCGACTATACTGCTTCTTTCGACAAAAATATGTATTTGAAAGCAAGTACATACAGGGAGTGTCACTAATATTTGGTTTCCAGACTCGCAATCAATAAAAAGTCTACCAAACTATGGCAAATTTTTCAATTTAAAAAGTTGCCATTGCTTGGTAGACTTTTTATTGATTCTGAATCTGAAAACCGAATATTAGTGACACTAACTGCACATACTACATACATATGTACATATATCGTTGTTTGGTTATTGGTTTCCGGCACAGTATATACAAAATACATTATGTCTGCAGGAAATCATTGATATGTCGGTATTTACTTTTGTTTCACTACTTCAAATGATATGAAGAACATGACCGATACAAGTAAGTATCGATGCTTTTTGTGCGATACTCAGTAGGTATCGATACTTTTAAACCAATACCGTATCAAGTAAAAGTATCGATACCTTAGTGGTATCGTTTCATCCCTACTTACGCTTCTGCTTCAGAAAATGTAAACAGTCGCAGTCAAAGCGAACGCATGAAACTAAAAATCATACACAACGGAGAATTTCAGCAGTCGAGATATTCGAATAGTTGTCGGTTTGACTGGGCACTCCTTTAAATAAATTCAGATGTAAAATTTTCGTTTTTTACTATAGTATACTTTTTTTTTACAAAAAGTGTTACTGAAACTCCACAGAGAAGTGTGCATTAATTATATGAATTTCGAAAACAAAAATTGTGGAAAGCGAAAATTTTTTAATTAAAAAGAGGCCTGTATGACCTATTAGGATGGCTAGACACGTTCAGATTATATTGCCAAATATTGTTAGCGAAAAACTAGGAGTCCCTGTTAGTTATTCTGAAAGAAATGAAACAAATTTTTTACTAAATGCTAATGAGATTTATTTAGTGGACTCTTAGCTACATTATTGCCATATATACGAGTTGTAAAGCGATATCACTAAGTCTGAATTAGCCGTTGGCCAAAAACTGATGACACGATATTTTCGAATGATTTTCGAAAACTTTGGAGATCCATAATAAAAGTTGGTCAACAAAGTCGCCAAACTGAGTATAGGGGTTTACTTCCCTTTGGTAATAATATCGAACCTATACTGTCAGGACCATGCGGATTTGCACGTGTAATAAATAAATATAAATTTCATATTTAATATTAAAAAGCTTTTCTTCATAGAGCAAAAAGGGCGGCATATCTCACGGGGCCTAGGGCGACATCAAACATAAATCCGGCACTGTTAGTATCAGTTGTTGTAGGAAAAGTTCTAGAGATGTAGGCATAAGTCACTAAACTACACCGGGATCAGCAGATGCTAATCCTAATCATCAGAGAGCCCTTCTTGGCCAGTATTGTGTAGCAGAATCATCGGCGAAGTAAAATAACCAATAAAATGGCTACTAAACACAGTTTTAAAGTTTAATACGCCTCATTGACACTACAGGCGCTGCAACACTGCGTTATTAAAAGCGAGCAAAAAAGCATATTTGAAAAAAAAATTATGACGCTTTCCTCTATCTCTTCCTTCAACACCTGTCTTCTCTATCACTATCCCTTCCCTATCACCCTCTCTCACTATCTTCTCTTCAACTCACAGGTAGCAGAAAGGGATCACTGTATTGGACCAAGTGAGCTGGCCTCTTAATTTCACCCTTCCTTACCAGCAGCCCGCTGACCTAACCTAACCTAAACTAACCTAACCTTTTGTGAAGTGACTGTAAAGCCCACTTTGCTTTGTTTATACGAGCTTTTACGTCGTCTTTTACGGTACCTTCTTTGCTATGCTGATGTCATTTAGTATGAGCGCAGTGGTTGAGTTTGTTAATACATACGCATTAATTTGGTTTTCCATATATTAATTTGAGCCCGACTTTATCCGCCTTCATAGAGAGTACGTAGCTTCTCCTAAATGTCTATAAAGCAGTGAACCATCAAGCAGAGATCGTCAGCATAATCGATATCGTTCAGCCTGTCAGATTACTCTGTATCTTATGTTAGTCTGTTCCATTACAGTATCCAACAACAGCAATAATAGTGTTAGCGATAGAATGCAGCCCTGATTAACATCTGACAGATGTAAATGGAAGGCTTTCCGTATTGTTGATCCCAACCCGTATATGAGAATCTTTTTAGAATTCGCGCATTAGAGTTATTATAAAATATTAGGTGGCAGAGATTAAACGACGCCGTACGAGCTGCTATTGGATGATCGTTGGCTGAAGGTGCGTGAGCTAACTGATAAATAAAAGTAATTTCATTTCATTTTGGCATATTGTTCAAAATATTGAAGATGATGATGTGCGGCGTTTGCTTACAATAAAAAAAATAGTCATAAAGATTTTTGTAAAGAGTGCTTGTCGATATTTCACCGCAATAAAGCACAGGTTTTGCATCGATTCGTAACAATGTGACATGGGTCCACTATTTTACACCTGAGATAAAGGAACAATCAAAACAGTGAACTGGAATCAGAGAGAGCATCGTATCATGGCGTCTATTTTTTTGGGATGCGTGTAGGATAATTTTTATTGATAACCTGAAAAAAAGGAAAACAACCAACTGCGAGTATTATTCTAATTTTTTTGTAGCGTCCAACTAATGAAATTAAGGAAAAAGGAAAAGGCGAAAAAGAAAATACTGTTTCATCAAGGTAATGCGTCTGTTCACACATTCACTATTGTGATGGCTAGAATCGATGAATTAAAGTTCGAATTGCTCCAGCATGCCACTTATTCTCCAGTTTTAGCTAACGCGGATTATTTTCTGCTTCTAAACTTTAGGGTCTCTTTTTGACAGTATAGTCTGAGACGTCTGTAGGTGCATAGCATTGTATACATGTCATCTTGCGTGCACGGGTTCGAAGTCTTACTGCAATTATTCTATCGGCATATGGTTTCCAACTTATCATAGCTTTGTAGGCTTCTTTTGTTTTGACAGCAGCAGGCCAACGCCAGATGATCTTGTTTAATTGGATGGTTTACCGGAGTATAGAAGATGGAGTCCCTCGATTGTCATTGTTTCACCAAAATCTGGCCAGAGAATTTCACTTAGCCCCAGGAGAAGTAGGTTGTAGTTCCTAAATTCTTTGCAGACTTGAGCTAATCGCGATGGTTCTAAAAGAGTTCATACGTTCCAGGTTCCAAATCGAGTCCGTTTTTTCATGTTGAAGGTCGTCATCAGGAATTCAGATCGTTTTAGTATTTCTTTTGTTTCGGTTTCTGTAATCGTTGTTGTTTAGGATATAGTAGCTGAGTAGACTTCTCCACCAGATCCTGGTACTGGGGCTGCCAGTATGCCTCCAGGCCGACGTTCGACAGAGCTTCGTTAGCGTTAACAGGGGTCACCAAGTCCCTTCTGGACAGTGGATGAGGTTGCCAATTGGAAAAGGAGTGGCACTGTATACACGTTTTATTTGTATTCGCTTCACTTTCCCTTTAAAAATTAGATCGCGGTAATTAGCTCTAGCTATAAACAGGGTATCGAAAGTATTGAATATCGCTCGAAAAAGTGCATCAAGCTAAAAGAAATTTATGTTATGAAATGAAGAAGATTTTCCCCAAATTTTTTAAGTTTTCTTAAATAACTAACTTTAGCACCACCCTCGTTCATAAGTACATATGCATGTATTGGTATATAATATTTTTTTTTCCTCTCCGCACAAACTCTGATAATAATCTGCAATTTGTGCAGTTAAATTGAATCTCATCTCAGCATTTCTTTTATTGACTTTTAAAGCAAAGTCTTAAATTTAAATTTATATAAACATTTCATGTTGTGTGTCTTTGAAAAATCTCTGTCAATAAAAGAAAGAATAAAGGCCATAAAATTTAACCTCAAATGTTGAGGTCAGTTTGGGGGTATCTTTTAAGAATTATGACAAGTTTATGAACGACAACAGGAAAGGCGAATAGAGGAGAAATTAAAATGATTTTAAATGAATTGAAAAGAGTAATAAGGAAAGTTAAAGAAAATTGCATTTCTTTTTCTTTTATGATAAATTTCATAGAAATTAAAATATAATGTTGTTCGGACAACATCTGTTACGACTGCAACCAACATTAAATATCTGGCAACACACTTTCTCCAGTTGCCTAAAAGTGATCGAAAATATGATTATGACAGCTTGACAGCTGAAAATAATGCTAACAAAGCTTCAAAATATAAAGAATATATAAAAGTGTTAAAAATAAAAATATTAAGTAAAAGTGCTTCAAAAATTATAAAAATAATTAATTCCATTCCAAAATGTGGCTTCTATTATTTGACACTTACGAGAGAATTCAAATCCTTGAGTATTACCGCCTCCACTGTGACTATGTGCTATTGCTTAAAATATTTTTTAACTGGCAACTTAGGGCCTGTTCCACGATGTCACCAGAAATCGTTCGATCGAATACTTATATTGAAAAAAAAACAACAAATTTTATAATGTTATTGTTGTTTGCAATACAAGTTGTCGATCGAACGATTTCTGGTGGCATCGTGGGACAGGCCGTTAATTTTTAGCTTTGAAGCACATGTTCGCCTCTCCGAAAAAAAAGAAGTTTGTTTAATATAATTTTAATTTATTTAATTTGTGCTTTTTTCTGAATCGATAAAATAAATTTTAAAGTTAAATGTTTTTAACTCACTTTTTCCCAAAATTAATATTTTACTTCTTGTTCAGTAAAATTGTACTTGTTCTTGTTGTTGTAACGTTAATGTTTCTAATTTTACCACCTTTTTGCCTTAAAAACTGCAGTAACTAAAAATGTGTGGTTGCCAACTGGCAACCCAACTAAAGTTCGGTTGCCATTCATAATGTTATAATTTATATATATATATATATATATATATATGTTTACCAAAAGCATTTGATTTGCTTTTTACTGTTGTAGGTGCCAATTTTTTTATATTAAAATTTTTTAAACATCTAAAAGCAAATAAATAATACTTGACAAAAAATATTTACAAAAAAATACGAAAACAAATTACATACTTGATTTTCTGTGGAATGTGGAATGTGAAAAAACAAATTTTTTTTTTTAATCGTGTATATTTCCTGAGTACCACCACTGTGGAGGAGTTGTTACAAATTGTACCTAGCTATTAGCCACTCACTGCCTGCTTTCATTTTATACATTTCCTTCATTTTGGTTTTAAGTTCAAGTTCATTAAAGTGATTTAGTGGCGTTTTTTCAATTTGGTGTCAACATATTTAGCAACAATATAAATTGATTAAATCATGATTTGTATAAATATATACACACACAACATTATTCTTTTGTTTGTTTGTTCATAGATAGACTTGAGATTGAAAAAGATTGCCATAACGCCTTCTAGTTATATTGCAGTTAATAAAGAAATTGTGACAAAAACTTCCTACAACAATAGCAAGTATCATTGAAACGAAAAGTCAATAAACTGACTGCGACAACTCAGCACCCACCCCCTACTTAAATGACAGAGCAGGGAAAAATGCGGCACTCGGTAAAAATCTTAAATGAAATGAATATAAGACCATGATACAATTTTTATAATTTATTTACTGCATTGTTAGTAACAATAAGAACCTTGCAAGCTATCAATGGAACTTCTCGCTAAGATTTGACAAGAGTTTTTGGAGTAACAAAAAATATTGGATATTGTTTTTGACATTGACTAAACTATTTAAATCAGGGGACAAATAACGTCATTCGATACGACTCGTAATTTAAAAATATTTCAATAGAGTTTATATGGAAATATTTTCAAATTACGAGTCGTATTGAATGCCGTGATTGGCCCCCAGGGGTCTAATCTTCGCTTTCGATAAAGAGCTGATTCGATCACGTTTTTTCCATTTTGAGATTACGGCTTTCGATATCTAACCATATTATTACATTCTTCGATAGGTAATGCCATCATCTCGAAACTGAAAAACGTGAACGAATAAGCTCGTTATCGAAAGCGACGATTAGACCCCAGCACTAGGATCGCCCGATGGTATAAATTAGACCACTTGACAATAAGTATGTCTTTATTTATTATAAACTTGTGTTTACAAAAGCAAAACAAAGAAGAAATTTGTATTTTTACAAGCAGATTTAATCGCTATTTTACCACTTTTGAGTCAAGCATTTTGAAAAAAAAACATTCATATGGTACATACCTACACAAAATACCTTTTAAACCATATCTATATGTTTCATTAATATTAGTGGACCATAAGATATTTAAAACATGTACGACAAAAAAATGTGCCGTATTCAGAGTATCAAACGGCTTAACGCCGACTTTTTAAGCATTTAAATGTTTTTTTTTTGTTTCCAGTCTGGTTCTAGGAATGCTCATGAATTATTGAACCACCATGTTGTAGCATTATTTACTTTGCAATGGTTTAAGTATTGCAATAATTGATGTCCCAAATTCCAAAAAAAGTACCTTCGTAAATTATTTGATAAACCATAGAAATATATTCTAGACTATAAATAAATCTTATGTAACCTTTCCGATTTCCTAAACTAAAAGATAATTACTTTATAGCAACACTGCTACGGATGAACGAATAAAAAGCATTGATCAAATCATTATCAAAAAGTTGGAAAGAGAATATGGGCAATTCTCCAAGTAATTCCACTTTTTTGTCGCGTGCGACAGCAAGCAATTGACCTTGTATTTCAAAAAAATTTTACTAGATTTTTCCTAAAATTTTACCTAACGTAGAGCTGCTGACGTCCTCTATACAAATATATAAAGAAGTAAAAAAAAGTTTCATTTTCTTTGAAAAAACATGCATATTTGCTTGGTGTCGCACGCTACAAAAAGTTGACATTCCTGTGGAAATGCACATATTTGATTTTTCTCTCAAGAGTTGAGTAAACAAGATATTTGTGTGAAATTTTTACAAAGAACAATATGTGACCTTCTCCGAGCAAAGGGATCTAGTGTGTGAAAATGAAGTTTTGAGAAAAACACATTTAATGTTTCATAACACATTATCACTTTGAACACACCTTCAGTTGGCAGATGCGATTTGGTATGGTTAGTTATGATTGGGTGCAGATTATGGTGACGTAATGCCCATGTGGTGACGCATTTATTTCGCTTTTAATGTGACAATACCTTTGCTATTGTTGCTGCTCTGTACACATTGTAAAAATAACTAAAAGAAAGTGAAATAAAGTGACGCTTCAGTCTTGTGCCAACTGTATAACTAGTGTTATCAATATCTCAAAAGTTTTTTTTTTTACAATTTTGGTTCTTTTGTAATTTTGTTATTAAGCTGATGTTAGTTTTAAGTAATTTTTATAAAAATGGATATATGTGACAGTTTTGATGATGATTTAAAAAGAATAGACTCGGTTTATGGCGATGATGAGATCGATATGACGTTATCTGAAAGCATCGATTTTCTCAAGTTCGTTTTGTACGTTTTTATGGGGTAAATAAATTTTTTTCAGAAATCTAACCCATTTCATCTTTATTCTACACCCTTTTAGGTACCAGAACTCACTCTTAAGGCCAAACCCGTTTTTTTGGCACACTAGCTCCCTTTTCTCGGAGAAGGTCACATATGAGGATTAATTGTGCATCGCAAACTCAAAAATTCCATTTTTTGAGTTATGACGTTGTTTGAGTAAATGATTTATATCGAATTTGCAGTATTCGACCACCCGGTTTTTCAAGTTAAAAAGAATAAATAAATTTTTAGAAACAATAGGTTGGCTTAGTAGTTTTAAATCTCGTCAACTGTCAGTTGACTCTTGTCAATTAGTTTGTGTGTGACTGCCACAGACTACCGCGTGATTTGAGAGGAAAATGGAAAAAAATTAATCTAATGAAAAAAAAGCACAATCATTCGAATCAAGGCTAGGCTTGATAAAATACTATGGGGACTCTTCGCCATAAATTTCAATGGCAAAGCAGATCGTGTACTGAATCTTGTGTTGGCCGTACAATCAGTACATGCTTGTTGTGTTGTCAAGCTAAAAATAACTTGACTGAAGCGGCCCATCCATTATACAATATTATTGCATATGCTAGACTTGGGTCGAACTCGTTCACTAGTTCATTTTTGCCACAAACCAATGATCAAACCCATTTAAAATACAACGAGTTCGACCCAAGTCTAGCATATGCTGTTCTATCCCTGCAGAAAATTTGGTGATAATTGATCCAAATTTGGACGAATACGTTAACGTACGTTAACGGACGAGTACGTTAACGTACTCGTCCTACAACTGGAGAAAATTTGGGTGCTATCAAATTTACGTAGTAGTGTATAGTAAAAAAAGTAATATCGTTCAAATGGTGACATATTGACCATTTTCGTGATGCATCGTCTTGATCTTGAGCCAATTTAATTCGGTCTTGGTCTAGTATTGTAGTAAACTGCACTGAACATGTTCGATGTGCTCGAATACAGGACCTATCAAATAGTGTAAATATAATGTTAATTGCTCCCTTCAATGTGACTCTGGAACCAGTACCGTAACTAAACTTAGATATTAACCTAAGCTTAAATGGTATTAATACTTTTGAAATATGAGTGGCCCTGTGGTCGAGTGGGTAGTGTGTCATGCCTGTCATGCACGAGGTTGTCGGTTCGAATCTCAAAAAATTTTCCGATTAAAAATAAAATGTCATTGAATTTGTAACAATAAAAAAAATTTATAAGCGGTAATTGTTACAGTTAAATGTCGAAATTACATTTATAAATAATTTATATTTATATTATTGTACATCCAATAGGTCCCTATGGGATAGTTCAGTGACCAGTCACAAGGTGCATACAAAGTATCAATTAACCCCATCCTAGGCCATCCCCATGTAAAAGTGACTGGTCCGCTTCATAGGAAGTGTTAGAACTCGGACTGGTCCCTATCACTTGGGGACCGGTCACGTGACTAGTCTTGTGTCAGTTCCATTTCCTGCAGGGATATATTACATATTAATGTTCTGCACAAGACCATTTATAAGAGCTTTCAAGACATGACAGATAGAAATATTCTAAAACAAACGCTAAACAACACTGTTGGCAAGCCAAACAACTGAAACAAATGTCTTGCCAATAGTGTTGTTTAGCGTTTGTTTTAGAATATTTCGCTGTAGTAAAGCATTTGAAAAATCTCTCATGTCTTGAAAATTCTTATAAATGGTCTTGTGCAGGGCTTTATTACATATTGCCGTTTTGACCTATAATATGCAAAATTTTCAAAGAAAATGTTGCCCAATTTTCATGACAGTGAAAAAGTAAACAATATTGAACAATGTTGCCACCAAATTAAACAATTGTCTTGATTGTGCAATAAAAATCAAATATTTTTGATATTTGCCAATATATTGTGCCACCTTCGAAAATTACATACAAACACCTTGGCAATATTATTGTACAATACGCAAAATTTCACAATTTTACTGCAAGTGGGTGGGCCGCTTAAAACCTGGACTAAATGCTGCTGGTGCCTTGGGATTCTCACACCAGCTTCTTGCCACACTGCATCCGTCAGCCAGTCCATTTAAATGTCGTTTTCTTGCTTTATATTTATTGTTGTTGTTGTTGTTGTTGTTGTTGTTGTTGTTGTTGTTGTTGTTGTTGTTGTTACTTGTGAAGCAGTTTCATTATTTACTTGACTCAATTACTTGCATGTATATTACTTTGGTTTGATTGTTGTTGTTGTTGTTTTCGTACAACTATTTGATACTTAATAGTTTATTTTTGTAAACATTTGTTTGCAATTCAGTTCAATATTGAAATCGAAAACTAGTCTTAATTAATTAAACTGCTCATTGAGTCCGCTGTAGGTGTGTGTTGTTTGGTTTTTCTAAACTCTACTCGTACTTTGTACAAATGACTGTCTGTCTGTCTATACGTCTGTCTATACGTCTGTCTGCCTATTTGCTGGTATTGCAGCTTAATTTTGTGTTTCAATTTAATTATTTTCTATATGTAAGTGTGCATTTTTTTTTTCTTTGCATAATTTGACATGCGATCTTGCCATATTTTGTTTCCAAGAAATTGAAAACGAAGGTGTTGCTGTTTTTATTTCTTCTCATTGAATTAAAAATACAATAATAATTGCGTCATGTAAGAATTAAATAATTGTTTGTGTGTTTTCTTTCAACAAATGTTAGAATTAAATAATTGTTGAAAAATGTTTGTTAATTGAATTTTGCTTTGGTTTGTTTTATTAATTAATTAATTAATTAAGTTAACTAACATATTAATAAATTGAATGATAACATCCAATCCGCGTTTGGACTGAAGAGCATCCACAAGCTTTTGTCGAAACACCATTACATCCACAGAAAATTACTGTTTGGTGCACTTTATGGGCTGGCGGAGCCATTGGCCCATATGTCTTCAAAAGCGATGATGGTCAAAAGAATGTTACTGTCAATGGTGAACGGTATAGAAAAATGATTCGAAAATTTTTCGTATCTCAATTACGTGACATTAATCTTGCCGATATGTGGTTCCAACAGGACGGAGCCACATGCCACACAGCAGGCGCTACAATTGGTTTACTCAAAGAAACTTTTGATGAAGAAATATTTTCACGTAATGGCCCAATTAATTGGCCACCAAGATCGTGTGATTTAACCCCATTGGATTATTTTCCTTTGGGGTTATGTTAAGTCACTTGTCTACGTCGATAAACCGCAAACAATTGAACATCTGGAAATCAACATTCGAAGAGTTAACGGCGAAATACGGCCGCAAATGCTGCGAAGAATTGTTGATAATTGGTGTTCTAGATTGCGCCTTCTACGTGCCAGCCGTGGCGGCCACATGGCAGAAATCATAATGAAACATTAATTTCATAAAATATTCTTTCCAATAAAGATATTAAAAATATATTTCCTTGTGTCACTCAATAAAAAACACCCTGTACTTTGTTCCAAAAGTATCTTTTTAAAAATATTCTTTTAAAAGGTTTCTTTTAAAAATTTTGTAAAAATTCCTTGGTAAAACTTTTTTTTTTTAAATATCGAAAATATATTCGTGTAGAAAAGTTATTTAAGAAAATGTCTGTTTAAAGAAAGAAGAAAAAATTCCGTCATAAAACACACAAAAAATTAATAGGAATAATTTTGTAATAGCAATTAAAATATTTGTAATATCAGTTAGAAAATTAATTAAATTATCACCTATAAACAATTTGATAATATCAATTAAGTTTTTCCACTCAAATTAATTAAAACAATTTAATTCTTAATTGCAAACATTAATTGGTGAATCCTTTTTTCTGTGAAGACTCTTTTTAAGAAAACAAATTTGAAAAATGTTGCTGTTTTCTTTAAAAAAAATTGCTATATTGCTCTAAAAAGTCTATGAAAAGAAAGTTTTAAATATTTTAAAAACAATTATTTTATTGATTACTAAATGATCAAACAGAATTGGGGCATAAACAAACACATTTTCCATACAAAATGACAAAAAAAAAAAAAAACAGCCACAGAAAGCAGTCGAGAGATAATGATCAAACAGAATTGCGGCATAAACACATTTTCTATACAAAATGACACAAAAAACTAGCCCCAGAAAGCAGTCGATAGATAGAATCTATTTTATTTTGATAGCGTTTTCTCTTATGCTCTCATATATAAATAACATATTTTCAATAAATTTCATACATATTGTAAGCAAAATTACAAAGAAAAATAAGCACAAAAGAAAATAAAAAATAAAAACAAAAATTAGAGAGCATTTGAAGTTACTGCCGTATACAGTGGAATCTCCCTTAACGGACATTTCCTATAGGCGGACACACCCTTTGGACGGACACTTTTGACAGGTCCCGGCAGCGCTCCATTTAAATGTTTAGTTTCCTCTTGACCGGACAGTCCCCTTGTACGGAAACATTTCAATGGTTCCTTCAGTTTCCACTCAAAAAAGATTCCACTGTATTTTATTATGGGTTTTGTTAATTTGACAGCGATTTTTCCTGAAGTTACGGACTTATTCTGTTTGATCATTAAGCTCGAGAAGTTGAAAAGTAAAATATTCCTAATATTATGCTACCTATTATTATGTTACTATTTTGTTAGCCCGTTCTTCAAGGCCTTAGTATAATTTGTATCCAAAATTAGCCGACCTATTGCCACTGAGATGTTTAATCACGCCCATAAAATACAAAAAAAAACATCATGAGAAAATCTCAGTTAAATAAAAATTAATTAAGATCAACAATAAATAAAAAATTTATTTCAATATAATTTATTTTCTCCACATTTTTCTTTTGTTCAAAAGCCAAGAAGCAAAGCAAACAAAAACTTTTCAAAATCAAACGAGACACACACACACACACACACAGGCCAGTCAGTATTAATTAATAAACTCCCACGTAAAGAAAAATAGAAACAACAGCCTCTGTTGCAACAATATCTAATAAAAACAACAAAAGTCACAAAGAAAATTTTCAAAACAACTGCTGCCACCAGTGTGACCAGATTTTAAAATAATATTAAGCTAAATCACGTTTGAAAAAAAGCTAAAATAAGCTAAAAAGTTACATTTTAGGCTAGAAAATAAAGCTAAACTTTTTTCCACTTCTTTGATTACTTTTCAATAGTTTCTTTCTTATTGCTAAACTAACGTTAAATATTACATAAACATATTTTTTTATTATACATATAGAATATTTGCTTAATGAAATTATTTATTAATTATTATATTTTAGATTTAATGAAGAACAAAACAAAAACTTCCCCAAAATAATCTTAAAAAGTTTTTAAAAATGTAAAAACATTTATACTAAAATACGAAAGCTTTTTAAGTGAATTAATGCTATTTAAGGTAAAGCATGGATCACACTATCTGCACAATGTACCGAGTTTCGTCAGATCAGTGAAATAAAGTCATAAGTAGGGCTAGGAATCTCATGCAAATGCATGTTTTCACTGGGCATCATAAAACGGAAACGGTTAAATTATCTTTGCGAATCCTGAAATTTCCTTTGAAATGGCATTCAATCGTTTTTGCATATTTTGCATATTTTGTTAAAAATACTCGTTTTTGCATATTTTTGCGCATATTTTTCAATAAATGCATGTTTTTTGTGCATATTTTTGCTATTTTGGTTAGCATCCATTTGAAAAAGTAAAACGCTCCTGATACTTAGTGCGACATCTTCTGGTAAAAGTTGACACATAATTTGTTACAAAATATTTACCTGAATCACCCTGTTGAACTCTAAATTTTTATATTTACACAACATTTTTATTCTTTTGTTCGGGAATTCGCTGAAAATGTTTAACTTTACACAACATAACACATTTTAAATGGAAAGTGAGTTGGTTTGAGATTTTTTCTGCAAAATTATAGAAATTAACGGCCTGGCCCACGATGTCACGAGAAATAGTTCGGTCGACAACTTGTATTGCAAACAAAAATAAATTTTCTAAAGTTATTGTTGTTTGCAATACAAGTTGTCGATCGAACGATATGTGGTGACATCGTGGGCCAGTCCGTTAATTTAACTTAATTTTTTGTTGTTGAATTTATTGTTTTGTTTTTCTTTATACTAATTTTATATGTAGATACATATTAAATGAATTAAATGATACATATTAAATGAATTGTTTTTTGCCTTTTTTTTGTTAAATTGTTTTTAAATAAAATATTAAAAAAATATTTTTAATTGCATATTTTCTGTGTTTTTAGTGCTTATTTTCAAATTTTAAGTGCATGTTTTATGCGCATATTTTCGATTTTTTAGTGCATGAGATTCCTTACCCTAGTCATAAGTAAAGATTTTGCTCTAATTTATCGACTACTTGAAATACAAGGACATAATTGCGCCACACTGCATTGGTAATAAGCCCATATAGATGATGCCGCTGAATGAACGTTCAACTCAAGTCAAATAATTTTATACCCAAAAAACTCAAAAAGTGTTTTGGCCACTAATATGAATTTAACTTTATCTACTATTTTTCTTCTTTCCATTTCTGTTATAAAATTGTCGTATAATTTACATTTTGTATTTTTGTAAACTATTTTACAATGCTAAAAAATTATAATTTTTATAAGTTGTTTATGTTTTTAATATATTTTTAGAGAACACGCAATTTAGACTAAAAAAGGCTAAAAAAGCTAAATGAGTTTTTAAAAAAAGCTAAAAAATAAGCTAAGAGCTAAATGAAAATTTTAAGGCTAAATCTGAAACAAATAAGCTAAATTTAGCTCAAAATAAGCTAATATGGTCACGCTGGCTGCCACAAAAGCAAAATTACACAAACTTAACAAAATCTTAACAAATCAACAATAATTGTTGTTATTATTATTTCTTATTTTTTTTTTTAAATATGTATTTCATTTTTGTTCGAACTCTTCGCAAACATGCAACAATTTTCTTAACTAAAAACAACAACAAATTGCCATTTAAACATTTAGTTACACTGACAGCTAGACAGTCTTAAGACAGCCAAACATGTTGCAATTTATAATAAAAATTGCAAAAATAAAATTTTACCACACTGACATGGCGCGTCGGGGAAAGTGATTGTCGTAAACTTTCGATTTGGAAGCTGCGAGGGGGAAATGGGCGCTGCACAAAAATATACAACTTATGTGTATAATAGAGTTCGACCGATTAATCGGCTACGGCTTCGGCCTTCGGCCAAAAATTGGTAATCGGCCAACATTCGGCCTACGGCAAAAATCGGCCGATTAGCCGAAGCCGAATATTTTTCATTCCAAGCTTGAAAAATAACATTATGTTTGGTCGTTGCTCGCCGACAGTTTCTATTGTGTTTAACGTTTTGAAAGGGTTGCTTTGAAATACAACCCAGTTGCTTTCTATTTTCTTTTACTTGGACGTTCTTGTGAGTGATCATATGAAAAAGCAATCTAGAAATTGCAAAAGAGTTTTATTTTTCTTGTTATGTATCCAATAGATATTACAGCTATTTCAGTGATCTCAAAAAAGGAAACTTTTTTCTTAATTCATATAAAACAAGTATCATTTTTAAAATTTAAAACATTCGGCTTCGGCTTCGGTTTTGGCCGAAGTTTAGGATTTTAGCCGAAGTTCGGCTTCGGCTTCGGCTTCGGCCAAAAAAAAACGCCTTCGGTCGATCTCTAGTGTATAATCACATAAAAATTTTCCAGCAGGCTGGTTCAGTCAGAAATTTCTATATATTTACTACCATTACACTTCCCATAGACCTGTTTTCAGTATTTGGTGGAGACAAGATTTGTAAAATATTATTTGTTAATATAATAATCTCATCCTTGTTTGAAGTCGGTTTAAAAAAAAAACTAATTTTTTAATGTGGATGTAAAATTTTTAAACTTTTGTGATTCACTGTACAAGCTCCATAGTATCATATAAACAAAGCGCATTCAAAAATGATTGCCTGCGTTCTCTTCATTGCGATTTAATTTACCCACAAGATTACTTCGCAACAAAAAAAAAAACATGATGCATTAATAGCGGGTGTTAAATATAAAATAAAGGAAGTGTAAATAAAGAGTAGAGTTATTTCAGCATCAGCAGAAAGTAAAAAAAAAACCACAACTCAACACCACTAATGGAACGACAACAGCAATAATATGAAATGGCAATAAATCAAATTTACGAAATGATTTGATCATAGAGAAATATCACACGTGTAGTTTTAGTTTTCGAAATCTCATACTCAATCTCAATCTATAGTATTTCATAGTAACGAGAATATGTTTCCCACCGTGACCATAATAATGTTGTTGCAACCATTTCAAATGGCATTTCTTCGTATACATTAATTTTTCTTGCGAGCTATGCCTGGGATTCAGAGTATTACATAACATATCGTGCCATAACCGCCAAAATATCTTAAGCGACATAATTTTCGAACTTCATTTTTTGACCAAAATCGATTCTTTGCGATCGTAAATAGTCGATTTTCGTCAAAAAAAAAAAACTAAGTCCAAGAAATGTGTGGCCTAAGCTACATATTTTAGCGGTTATGGCTCGATATGTATGTATTATATATTGGTTTCTTTGGTTACCTATAAGGGGCATAGGGTCTCTAACATACGACTAAAACTAGGACAATAAATCATGGTGAATACTATTTGGAAAACACTGATAAATTTTGCCATTTAAGTACAGTAGTATCCACTTAATTGATGTTGGGTTACTTGATTTACCCATTTAATGAATCCTAAAAGACATAAAACCGTGTTAGTAAATTGCATAAAAAAATGCAGTCTTGAAAACTTATTTCAGCTGAAATTGATTTACATACCTCTCAAAATAAAGTTTTATTTGTATTGAACTACTACGTGAAAGCAACGAACCTGAGCGTGTATGGCATTTGGTAGGAGCGTGTGTCTCTTGGTAATTCAATGGCTATGGAGCGCTTAGAGCTACCAGCACAAAAATAAGCATTCAATAGTTAAAAATTATTTAGTTCAAGGTAAATAAAACAATATTATTCCAGCAAAAAATTAGGCATTACTATCAATACTACTTGCCATATAAACACTTACTTTTCTGATTGAAAAATTTCATTACTCGCTTACAAATCACATAACATAAAATTAAAAAAAAAAAATATGTAGTAGTTGATTGATGAGAAAAATTATTCTTTAATCTTCATAGATTACGTGAATATGTTGCCAAATAAAAATGTAAATAGTTCTCAAGAATCGATTATTTTAGTCTCACGCCTTGTTAAAATCATTAAGTTGGTAATCCAGTAGGGAAGAGCTTCCACCAAAAATGCTTAGTTCCAAACCCGATTACCTTTTTTGAAATTGTTTGCTGGGATATGTATAGCCTGTAGTTCTGCCAAGGAGATTGACTACTAAATGCAAATAATATTTGAATGTAATTGCTTCTAACAGGCATGGCAGCGACCTCGAACAGTTCTTAATATTTAATTTGTATTTTTAATTTGCGGATTGGGCGATTTTTCAAATTGAATTGAATAAATTGCCGATTTTAAAGTAACCCGATTTTTTTTATCAAAATCATCTGGCATCTCTCGTATCGGCTTTGCGCCATCTGTGCAGTGTTCTCTCTGCTTAAGTTCTCAACAGATTACTAAAAATAATGCATAATCGAAAACGGTATGTTTATCAGCAGTGCTGCCAGCTCTTTTCTAGAGCTTATCCACTATTTTTGTTTCGCCATCCCCAAAAATCCCCAAATTAAGTCTTTTTGATTCATCGACCGATAGCTATATTTACATTCATATTAATTTAAATTGTACTTATAAAACTTGTAAAGAAAAAATTACACAGCTTTATATAAACAAGTATAAAAAAATTGTTAACCAAAGTTTAGCATTTCAAAAACTTCAGAATCGAAATCTTCTGATTCATCAGAAATTGTGTTGTGCATAGTACATACTTGTATTAAAAAGCTGTAGCCTTTTAGTAGAAGTATTAAATTTGTCACAACAAATTGCATTATTTTTCAAGCGTGTGTTTATTGTAAGAAGTGCTTTCAACAAGTCTTAGTGCATTTTGTTATGTATTTTTGTTTTGTTAGTGTTCATTATTGGTTAATCTGCCTTGATACTTCTTCTTCATTAGAAACCATTCACTATGAATAGTAACACACATTTCTAGACCTGCCAGACGCATATTTCTTGGTTCTTGTTGCCATCAGTTATAAAAAAATCCCCAAAATAATCCACTAAAATTTGGTTAGTCCCAGTTCTCAATAGTCAAGTCTTATTACTAAGCTTATCACTTTTAATTCTTTGAACTTTCATCGGCGACCACACAATTCAAGTCTTATTTTGCAGCTCATTTATATTTTTTATGCATAGTTTTGTGTATGTTTGTGTGCTTTTTTAACATTACGAATGGGAAAGCAATACGTATTGACAGTACATGAAGCTGAGTACTCGTTTCTTTTCCTCTCGTTTATCTCTCCTTATGCCCGTAATTTCTACACACAGGTAATTTACCTAAGGTTTTTACCCACGAGTTTGCCTTATAAAATTCAACTTACACGATAGATATCTAGGCCCCAATAGATATCTACTGGTAGAAATGACGGAGCTTAGCTTAGCAATAAGACTTGCATTGTGTAAACTGGGACTTATCATCCTTAACAAATCCCCACATCCCCAATACGAAATTTTCATCCCCAATCTCGAAAAAATTCCAATTTGGAGACAAATCTTCTAAACTGGCAACACTCATTATCAGGGACAGCAAAATTGGTACAATTGTACTTTTTTTTGGTAATATGCAAACTCGAAAACTACAATAGTACTCCAATGGTTAATTTAGTACATTTAAGGAATCTCCCCAGTTTTTTCACTTTTGAATAATGAAACTCATATTCTTCTCACTCGAAAATAGGGTTGTGAAAGTAAAATGCAACGAGAAAATCAACAAATGTGAACTTGTCAATATGCAAATTATTTTTCTTCTAAATTCCGATGCTAGAGCATCCAACTTAAGCAGGTGTAGCATATGTTTTAACTTACGAACTCACAAGAAATTTTGTGTCAACGATTTGGTAGCCAGAACAAAGACGATTATGTTAATAAAAATAAAAACAATTTCAACTAACAAATATTTTAGTACAATTCAAGGTGGAAAAAGTAAAATTTTTGAAAGTTGTTGGCACAATTTTAAAATTCTCAATCCCATCCCTGATGATGTATTAACCAAATTTGACATGGGACAACGGAAAATAGTTCCAAATTAAAGCAAACCCCATTTGAAAAAAATACAGCACTCATATAATTTTAAAGATGGTTGTTTAAGGAAAATTAAATTATGTTTAGCTTTTAAGTGCGTATTTTTAAAGATCGCTATTTTTTTTAGAAAAGTTTTATATTTGTATCTTTTAAAGCTTATTTTTTTAAGTTTTCTCGTATTTTTAGAAAATTTTTAATTCACGGAAGCTGTTTTCAAAAACTATGTCTAACTTTCACTGAACTTGTCAAAATAGCAACACTGATGCATTAAACACATTCACCACAGCAGGCTACACGAACACACGACTTCAAATGCCGCTAGCAGCATTTGTCGCCTCGTAGCCAGCTACTTAATTATTTTGGAGACGGCAGCAGCACCATCTGCAGCTGATATTCAAGTACAAATACATAGTTCAGTATTGCCACTTTCATATATTTTGCATTTATAAAAATTAATTTTTCTTTTAAAATGTACTTATTTCACATAAAAGAACAATAATGAATCAATTTATTCTTTACATCAATTTTTGGATATTGTTTCTAGTAAATAGTATAAAATAAATGTACGATATCATTCATTCACCATTTTGTATTATACTGGTAACACTGCATTTGCTCATTGTAGCCAGAGAAAAAGAAATTAGTTTAAAGTTGGCGACAGCTACAACGGTGGTCGTGCAGTCGTGTAGCCTGCTGTCGTTAAAATAATTGTTACCATAAGAATGTGTGTATTCTATTTTTGACAGATTGTAGCCCGTAGCCTGCTGTGTCGAATGTGTTTAATGTATGATAGATACATACATACATACATCCCTCGAAAGCCGTATATAAAGATTTAATTGAAATCTGATAAATTTCGTTCAGGTATAAATTCCCTATTAGTTATTTTTTATTCTTTTTTGTGTTTTTCGCTTATTTTGACATTTTGTATGCAGAGATGCCACATGATATAGAATTAAATCTGAGTGAGTCAAAAAGATTTGTACGGTATCGTAAAAAAATTAATTACGGAAAGACATTATCGTTACTGCAAACAAATATATCGTTCAATATTACGATTTTCAGTTCGAAAAAAGCTACTGAATTCAAGTACTAATAATTAAAATAACACGAAGCATGAAGAGATTCATCTGTTGTAAAAAACGAGTCTTTGATGGGAAAATCCACCTTGACTAATTAGCACACTACCAACTTCTTTAACCGTCTTTATATATTTTCATATTCATTTCTTCTTTATTTAACAAATATTTATTTTGTTTTATCTTTACAGGTAATCACAATATATGTACACATATACTTTTTACTAAACTGAGGTAATTTTATTATTATTATTATTATTATTATATGAGAAGTTATTAATAAATATTATGCAGTTATTTGTGGAAGTTTAACATTCCCTAAAAATTATTCAGAACAGAAAATAATTAAAAAAATCCATACAAGGAAACTAAAAAAATTATATTTAAAAATGCATTTAACCAAGGGTAAATTAATAATTGGTCATGTAGTTTAAGAAACCAAAATTCTCGTATTCTATTACACTACAAATTTAGGTTAACTAGCTGATGTTAATAACTGATCTTCAGCCAAGTTCATAGATAGCCATGAGTGCTGTTGAAATGGGGGATAGTGGCTCAGAAAATGCTGAATTTCTTCAACCACTCTAAATTAGCTTTTCTTGTCTTCCTAAAAAAAATCACATTATTTAATAAGAAAAAATATTTTCATTTCTTATGAAAATATAATTCAAAATACTGAACTAAAAAACCTGTGTCCCGTTTCTCTAACTTGTGAGAATTACTCGCATCGAGAAAAATTAAATAATTATATTGGTTGTCCTATATTACACAGGGTTACTTACATTAAAACTTATATAAACTGACAAAAAATATCAACAAATACAGTTTTTTCTTACTCACCCTGTGTTTCACAGGCTGATAACAATTTTTTCGACTCGAAAAGTTCTCACATTCCTTACAGAAACGATGCACTGAACAAGAAAAATTATTCCTTGAATAAAAAATTTATAATACAGTCGAACTTCCATAACTCGAATCACTATTATCCCAAAAAAAACTTCGACTTACGGATACTTCGAGTTACAGAATTGTATGTGATTTGTTCTCTCAACGCTACTGCCAACCAAACTAGTTCGAGTTAGAGAAAATTCGAGTTAGAGAAGTTCGAGTTATGGAAGTTCGACTGTAGTTCAAATAAATACAATTAAGAAATATTGAAAAAAAAATTAAGAAATTAAACGATTTGCTACTTCTGATGAAATTGTATTGGAAAACCGAATGTAGGGTATCATCTTTTTTGTAGTTCAGCGCTCTAATTTAATATTTTTATTAGCAGCTCGTTTTCATCATTATTTGTTTTGATTCTTTGGATTTTACATAAACACATGTGGTTACTGTCGTTGTCTTCTTTCTTAATTTAATTTAAAATGAGAAACATTTTCGTGTTCGTTTATTCTCGTTTATACAATACATATGGTGTTGCCAGATTTTTTTTCTAGAGCTTATCCCCAATTCTTGGTTTGTCATGCCCAAAAATCCCCAAATTGAGTTTTTTTGAATCAAACATTTTAATTTTATTTAAAAAATAATAACAAAAATAACAAATTTATTCAATAAAATTAATTTATATCGATAGCTATTTTTAGATTCATATTATTTAATTTATACTCATGAAAATTGTAAAGAAAAAATTACACGTACCTAGTTTAATATACACAAGTATAAAAAAATTTTTAACCAAAGCTTACCATTTCAAAAACTTCAGAATCTAAATCTTCTGATTCATCAGCCTCAGAAATTGTGTTGTACATAGTAATTGTATTAAAAAGCTTTAGCATTTTAGCAGAAAGATTAAATTTGTCATAGCAAATTGAATTATTTTTAAAGTGTGTTTTTATTCTAAGAAGTGCTTCCAACAAGTCGTATTGCATTTTGTTACGTATTTTTGTTATGTTAGTGTTCATTATTGGTTAATCTGCCTTGATACTTCTTCTTCATTAGAAACCATTCATTAGGAATAGTAACACACATTTTTAGACTTGAAATCATTCTTGTTACCATCAGTTATAAAGAAAATCCCCAAAAATCCACTAAAATTTGGTTATCATCCCCAACAAATCCTTAAAGCCCCAATACGAAACTTTCATCCCCAATCGCGAAAAAAAAATCCGCAATTTGAGGACAAATCCCCTAAACTGGCAACACTGCATATGTGAACAACAAGATAAAAAATGAATGAGTGAATAAGTATCTCTTAGATACACAAGTACAACCACATGAGCTGGAGATACTACAACACTTGCTGTTTACTTATCGTTGTTATTGTTTATTCCTAACACTTTTGTAGTTGTTGTGTCTTCTTTTTTTGTGTCTTCAAAATCTAATAGATATAATTTTTTCTTGTGTATTTATATTGTGGATTTTTCCCTTTCCTTATTTTTTTTTTTGTTTTCCTACAAATTTATTTCAAACAATTTTTTTTTATATAGCACAGTGGGCTTATTTGGTTAAAAATATTCATGGTTTAGTTTAATTTATTTAACAATTAGCAATTCTATGGATAAACAATTATACAATAAAAGAGGTAGTCAGAACTGCAACATTTTTTTTATCGAAAGTAAGCGTTTTCGAAGTTCCGGTTTTAATAATAGTTCTCAATTTTGTGTATATATTGTTACGCAAAAATATTCGAACAGAGCTAATGCAAATGTTCTTATAACGAAAATAGTTTTTAAATCTAGATATACAGGCAAATCTCGGTATAACGAATCTTGCTTTACCGAAAATCCTACATAACGAACGTCAGCCAAGTGGGAGTTTTGCTATAATACCAGTGCAGTCAGTTGTGTGAGACCTGTGTATACAACAACGAGGAAGACGTAGTGGTAACCAGTTGTGGACATCTAAGTAATTTATGTGTGTGTATTTAAGCTCTTGAATTGGATTAGTATAAGTGTGTTTATTGGTAAATAAAGTGTCATTATTAACCCTAATTAGCACACTGGGGTCTTTTATACATTTGCAAGTCTTCGAGTCCACTGAAAAGTATTTTTAAAGTATAAAAACGTAACAATATGTATATAATTTGTATGTGAAGCTAAGCACTAAGAAGATAGTGTGGGATGTTTTGGGGATACCTGAAAAGTTATTGATTATCGAGCTACTTTGGCTGGCATAATAAAGAATAAGAATAAATCGTTTGTCTTTCAGTTCATTTTACTAAATATCCGAATTCATCTAAGAGATTTCGCGAAAATTTTTTGCTCAAAATAGGGACATATTAACCAATATAATGGCAACTGATTAGAAAATAATGAAATATAGTGAACATTTTTATAGAAGAAACCAAAATTCATGGAACTATGAATCATGCTTTGTGATCAGGCGGCATCATTTATGTCAAGTTGAATTTAAAGGTTTACTGTGCTCAAGGACGGGGCCTGAAAGAACTTACAAAGAATTAACTATCAAACTAACTTTCATAATGCGCCCACTTTTTGTTATTAGAGCTATGCTCTTAATGTCAGACACAGGAGCTAGGACGCGATTTTCGTAAAATCACAACACTATTACAATTATGTATTTATTTTTGTTTTGATGTTTTAGTTTTCGTTTTCTTTATTTTTCTCGGTTCGTAAAGAAGGGGTGCTAAGACTGCGTTTACATATACAGATATCCACAAATGCAAATATTTGCGGCGAATATATTTTGTTTTAAAAATAATAATAAAATAAATTTTATGAATATTAACAAACAATTTTATTACATTGTTACTTAACACATGAAATTTGTTTTATATAGCCAAGCAGCATATCCCTAATCGGGTGTTCTAAGGCAGCTCTCTTGCTTTCATAACTAATGTACTTTGGTAAATTATCATTAATAGATTGAGGTTCAAACAATGCTACCAAATTACACTTGTTACTTACATATTTACGATGTTGTAACGCAAAATTTTGTTCATCAATGATGCTCATGTGAAGCTTAAGACGTTTTTTAACCAGCAAAATTGTCCCATATGGAGTTAAACTACTCCACAACATACCCTACAGCATCCATTACATGCAGAAAAATGCAATGTTGTGTTGTGGCGTTGGCTGAAGTAGTTAGCACGTTGACTACCAAACCGGTGCTCGAGCCGGGGATCCGACAGTCATTGAATAACAACACCACGCGTTTTTCTGATGTGCATTAGAGTCTCTGGTCACTGAACTACACCGGCTTAAGCGGATACTAATACTAATGTAACATCAAAGCGCCCTCCTTCGCCGCTATTGTGTATCAGAATCATAGGCGAAGTAAAATAACCAATAAAAATGGCTACTAAACACAGCTTCGAAAACTTTAATACGCCTCATTGACACCTGAGGCGCTGCAACACTGCATTATTTAAAAAGGTACAAAAAAAAGCAGAGTTGTAAAAAGAATGTAGCTTTCCTCGATCTCTTTATTCACCACCTGTCTTCTTTCTCACTATCACTTTTATAAAGAAGCTAACACTTAGTAATAGTAGTAGGCATTCATCGTCAGATTTACTACTTGTCGTTAGAAGAAAAACCTGTTTGGTGCGGTTCACACGCTGGTGGCAACTATGAACCTTGTTTCTCTAGAAATGAAGGCGGAGCTTTAATTACAATCAATGACGATCATTGCCGCTCCACGACCAATGATGTTTAAAAATATGGATACGGTCGAGAATGTGGTTTCAATAGAATGGCGCTAGGTGTCATACGGCGTCCGCAACCATTGACGTATTGAAATCAAAATTTGGTGATGAGTTGATTTATATAAATGAACTGGAAGGTCATGCGACACCACTCGACTATTTCCTGTGGGGCGACGCGAAGTTACTTTACAGGCTTATGCTGAAAAACCAGCAACAATTACGACTTGGAGGCCAACATTTCCTATGTTATTTGTGACGAACGTCCGACTTTGCTCGAAAAGTTGGACAAACTTGGACGTTCGTAAAATATTGCCGTAGTGACCATATGCTTGAACATTTTTAGATGGACGTACACAGTGCGCTTCGTAAAAATGTTCGTGGTTACCACATGCTTGAACATTTTTGGATTAAAATTAAATTTTACGTTTTATTTTTTTTACAATTTAAACCTCTATCAGGGTTAAAAACGCCCTTTATAAGTTCCTGGAATATTCGCCCTTATTGTGAATGGCGTCATCGACGTCACATTGACAGAAAATACTCTCACTTGTCAACTCTTTATCAGCATCTTTATATGGCTCTTATTGACAATTTGTAAATTAATATAGCATGTTAATAGTAGTCAATTCTTGTCGACAAAGAGTAGACAAGTGATAACCAGCTGTTCGAAAACGAGTTAAACTGTCAAAATCTACGTTTTTATTGTGAAAAAAATTTAAAAAAGCCTGTCAAAAATGAGATTGTCCTTTATTTTGTGATATATAGAAAAATTATATTTTATAAATATATATTATTTTAGTCAACTGTATCTGACAGATGGGGTTAGTTGAAGCCGGACTAACTGCATGATATTTTTTGTACCGTTGTACATGTTGTAGCGATTCGACTGGAGTAGATTCGATGGAAAAATCTCTAAACGAAAGGAATTTCATACCCTCTTGTTGTAACAAGTTCAGAGGCTTTAACTTTATAACCTTATTTTCTTTTTCTATGGTTCCGTACACTAAAGGTGAAAAGGAACCCTATTGTTTTCGCTACGCTGCCCGTCTCTCCGTCGAGAACCGTAATGGCGTATCTTGGAAATCGTAATAGCAAACTTTTGAAATTTCCAAAACTACTAAAACTAAAAAAAAAATCCCAAAACTAAAAAATCGCCAAACAGAAAAAAGTCGCCAAAAACCGAAAAAAATCGCCAAAACAAAAAAAGCGAAAAATTAAAAAAAATCTCTAAAACTTAAATAAATCGCAAAAACTCCAAAAATCGCAAAAATTAAAAAAAACGCCATAACTAAAAAAACGCCAAAAACCGAAAAAATACCAACAGCGAGAAAGGGGATCTACATCAGGCTGAAGTTCGTGTAGTATTACGTATGTAGTGTCCCTACACGGAACCCTACGTGTGCGAGTCACAGACGCACTTTAATGAATTTATTTTAGTGTTATTATGCCTTATTTTAACTGATTTTCTTCTCCTTGAATTCAAGCCTCTTTAACGATGCACCTTAGTAATGCGGAAGAAAGCGGAACTTCATCCCCCTTTCAAGTTAATTTCTTTTTATCTTCAAAAACCTTGTCGAACCTCGTTAGAACCTTATCGATTGTTTACAGTGTTATTCGGCCTGTAGTGCGATTCACTAACTTTCTTTTAAGGATAATAGCATCGTTAAAACAATTATAACGAAATTTTATCGAATTTGCTATTCAGTAAAATTTTTAACGATATTCGCTGTAGATTAATGTCAGCTGTGTCGTTATTTAAGCGACAATAATTTATGTGCTGTTAACTTTATCGCCAAAAATCAACGTTAGAAAAAAATTACAGAATCACACAATCGTTCTTGCAAGCGACAAAATGTATAGACAAAAATTACAATTGTTGGATCGTTAAAAGTTACTGAATCGCACCAATGATTGTCTAGGGCGTTAGCGATGGAAATTTTTGACGTTTTCTGATTTATAAATTTGTTTGTATCATTCATTCCCACTGTACATACTGTGTAGTAGGTATTATGTTGTATTCTCTCGTTAGCTATTATTTTCTATTTGGCGCTGCCCCGTATTGCTCTTATTGAAGGTGAGAGTTCTAGAATCTAGATACTTTCGTTGCAAATACAAAATCTTTTTGTATTGTAAACATAAAAATACAAGCAGACGGACTCACACAGGCACACATGGGACAGTGGCATGGGAGTAAATGAATGAATAAATGACTTTTCTGGCTGGCAGACAGACAAACAGACAGACAGACTCACTGACTAGCCGACTAAGTGAGTGAATGAGTGAATATTTTGATGATGATGATGAGCCCAGAAATTTGTACAATTCTTCATTTGTTTAGTTTTACTGCTGCTGCAAGTCGTCGTAGTCGTCAAATATTTTCTTTATTTTTCCTTTCTTAAATTATTTTGTACTGTATCGCACTACGACTATAACGCATTGAATTATTTATTGTAGCTTGTGGCAAGAACGCGGCTAGACGTCTAAAGAATCTAATCGAAAATTTTAAGAATTTTCAAAATAAACAAACGAAAAAATTGTCTTTCTTGAAAAAAAACCTATTAATATTTTCTGTCAATTTAAAAAAGATAAGATTGTGTTTACAAGTGCGTGTAATAAATAAATTTAATTATAATTGTAAATAAAAATTTAATTAAGAGGAAATATTTTCATAAAGAATAAAAAATATTTCAAATTATTTAAGAAAGTATCAACAGTGAAGCAAAAGCTTAAGGAAAAAAATTCTAAACAAAAAAAGAACCGAGAAAGTTGTAGCAATATTAACAAGATAACTACACTATTGTATACAAATATTTATATAAATTATTTATATAAAAATTATATATCTTGAATATGTTGGCCATCAAAGAGTGCTTAATACGTGAAGGTGTCTTAAATCTTAATCCTCCAAATCCTTCAACCCTCAACAGCCAGTCATCACAATACGATGTGAATTCGCCCTACACTTTGTACAGAAATCGCTACAGTTTTGGCTCAAATCTTAATATGCTGAACAATTCACCAAAAAGTTTGTATATTTTTTTAAATATATGTACATATGTATATTTATTTTTGTTTCTTAAATTCTTTGCCGATTTCGAAATTTACCAATTACATGTACACACATATGTATCTATTTCTATTTATTTTCTAATTCTTACAAATAAAAAGCAAAAAAAAAAAAAAAACCAATTTAATTGCGTGTGTTCCACTTTACAGTATTTGATACAGAAACAGATTTATATTTATAAAATTTTTAGTAATTTATTTTTAAAAATCTCACACAAACTGCAGTCAATTAACCAAAGAAAAAATACACACACTGATTGTAAAATAATGAAAAAATAAGAATAAAAATAAAGAATAGAATAGATGAAAAAATCGGCCCAGAACAAATAATAAAATGTGTTTCAATACGAACTGATGCTGCCAACAAATAGCAATAAAATTTCATTGATGACATGTTCTGAAAATCACGAGAAATTTAAATAAATCGTAAAAAGAATAACAACGAATAATTTCATATTAGTAGGGAACATCACAGCATGCTTGACCGTGTTTTTTTCCTTATTGTATTTGAAACTGGTTTGATAAAGCGTAGCAGCAATAATTACCCAGACTGATTTTACATACGCACAGTTTACTTTGTTCTAGCTTACATTATGCAAGTCTTATTGCTAAGCTGATTAGTTTGAGGGAGCGAGAGAAACGTTTCTTTTCCACTCGTCCCTCTCTCTCTCTCTCCTAAAAAAACTAATCAGCTCACCAATAAGACTTGCATAGTGTAAACTAGGACTTTGGAAGCTATTTTCCTTTCTCTTCCATAAACGCAAGTCCTTGCAAAGTAAAATTTGCGTGTATAAAAGACGTCTAAGCATAATAATAACGCATTTACATTATGAAATAGTTCAGTGCTAGAGAGAATCATGACCTGGAAATAATGGTGTATATTTAAAAAAAAATTTTATATGATTTCTCTACGCCTCCTATTTTGACATAAAAATAATTGCATGCAATTAATTTCATGAACAAATTCATAATGTAAATTCAGTCTCTTTCATAATTAAAATCGTTATCGGCCACTAATTGGGTGTTCGGCATTAATTTTACCGAATTTCGAATTTTTATACAATAGCCAATTTAAATCTTTTTTTTTAAGCCTTGTACTATGTTCTGCCTAAACTTCATGATTCCATAGGATTTATTTTTTATAAAAACTGCTGGGGAAATTCACATGAATAAATTTCTCAAGTTACATTCCGTTCGATGTTATTGAGTTCATATGGAATGTACAGCGCCTTTTTTGAAATTGATTCATCCATTACGAGGATATTATAAAAACAAAGGGAAGCTTTTTCCATCAATTCAAAAAAAAATTTAATAAAGTTACTTCATTACTTCATAACTCGGTACATTTTAGAATGATTGTAAAAATTCTTTTTTTTTTTTGTCTGAGAGGGTATAGCTTCCCATTGTAAAAAAAAGTGGGCTGGGACACGTCCACATTTTTTTTATTTAGTTTTATGATATTCTACTTACTTGATTGCTGCGAAACCTATCAAACACCTTTGGATCTTGAAAAAATGGGCAGTGTTACGCCCATTAAAATTTATTATACTATTTTACGTAGTTCTACTTAACCAATTTTTAAGAAACTTTCCACAGCCCTTGAGCTCCAAAATATACACAATCCTCCATTTATAAAAATGGGCGGAGCCACACCCATTAAATTTTATATTTTATTTTAAGTGGTTCCGCTTTACCGATTTTTACAAGACTTAACACGCATTTAAAAAATGGGCGAAGGCACGCCCATTAAAATTTAATTTTATATTTCATATATTTCTTCTTATCTTCTTCTATCAGATATTTGCATTGAATTCGGTTTTTTTTTTGACAGAAAAAATTATTTAACATAGTCTCCTTTGGGTTCTCAAATTTTTTTACCCCTTCCTAAAAATGTGATTTGTCAAGGTCATCAAAAGAAGCATTTGTTTGTGAGATGATTCGTGATTAGAGTCAAATCTCTTTCTGCCGAGCCATTTCTTCAAGTTCGGGAATAAAAAACTCGGTGCTAAATTTGGAGAATAAAGCGGATGAGGCAGCAATTCCTAGCCCAATTCATGGGTTTTTGCCATGCAAATTGAACATTTCTTGCGGAAAGTTTCCTCGTACCCAACTGATCATTCAAAATTAAAAGCACTGAGCCATATGAGATGCCTATGGCTTTCAAAATCTCTCTCATTTTCAATCTACGATCGGCTAAAACCATATAGTGAATTTTAAAAATTTTTTTGTATGTAAAGACCCCAACGTTCGGCTTGTACGTCCACAACGAAATTCAGTAAATCACCGTTTTAACCCCCCACCAACAAAAAAGGGGTGCATAAGTTTGTAGTGTGTGTCTGTGTATCTGTGTGTCTGAACGTGTCCGCGTATAGCCCAAACGGCTGGACCGATTCTGATTTAGTTTTTCTGTTTGAAAGGTGACTTGATCGAGAAGGCTCTTAACTATGTTTGAAGAAAATCGGTCCAGCCGCTTAGAAGATATCACATCTTTTAATTTTTAATTTGTGTTATTACCATTGAAATTGATGGTGAAGAGTCTCCATAGTATTTATCAAGCTTAGCCTTGGTTTGAGTGATGGTTTTTTGCCGCAAAAAATAATGCTTTTAATGAGCACACGAAATTCACTTTTTTTCTTCTCAAAACGCGCAAACAACAACTAAATGACGCAGCTTGTTCACATTTAGACAGAAGCCAAGAGAGTTGAGGGTTGCCTCTTGACAGCAGCATTGTTGCCATTTCAATTAAGAGGCGGGAAATTCAAAAAGACACTTTGCTAGTGACCCACCCTCGTACAATTTAATTAGGGAATTTCATGGACTTTCGACTTGTAAATTTTTTATACTTACGTTTTATAGATAAGAAAAAAAATATGTACATATGCACGAATTTGTGTGGAACGAAACATATTTCTCTCCAAAACTCTGCACAGTGATTTTACTTGTAAAAATAATTGCGAAATTCTATGCACGAAATTTAAACAGAGATCGACATTACCAGGCCGTTAATAATAATTTCTCGTTATTTTAAAATTACATACAAATGTTTATACAAAGGACATATTTTTCTCTTTAGTAATATAGTGGACCATAAAATTATTATTAGTTATTTATTACTGAAAATTATATAAATAAGGTTTGGCTTTGGTTCGGCCGAATTAAAAAAATTTTTTTTTTTAAATTTGGCCTCAGCTGGACTTTTGTAATTCGAAACGAAAGAAAGTGGTAGCGATGGTAGCCTCTCATTCCAGAGGTCGTGGGTTCGATTCCCACCATAGACCCTGGGGGTGTTTTCCGCAGACAAGCTAATCGCTTCGCTGGTTGTATTTGTTTTGTAAAAATAAAAGTTTAACCTTACAGGAGAAGGTAAAACATAATAGAAAGTGTAATATGTTAATATACAAATGATATATTGTTATTATTATTATTATATGACTATTGTTATTATTAACTTGTTGATGAATGATGTTGAAACTGTGAACTGCCCTAATGTTCAGTTCTTTTTACGACTTGCTAAATTATTCTAATTGTGCGTGCCAGTCAATCAATGATTAACAAGATAATATTACAAAACTACGCCAGTTTTTTTTTTTTAATTAAAAATGTTTTTATGCTTCACATTCTTATGCAAAACAAAATCAATATCTTATCTTAAAGATTAAAACGAAATGTATTATCGGGTAAAAGTTTTACTATAGTAATAACTACAATATTGAATGCTCCAAAAAAGAAAGGTATCGTTGTACGAGTTTCTATGTTTCTAATGAGTTCTACTGAACTCAATTACATGAACACTTCGTAGAATGGATGACGTGGGTGTGGAATAGTGAACGTGAAATATCGACGTCGTGGGCCAGGCCGTTAATATCAGTATAAATCTTATGATATGAAAATTTATTCAGATCATACAAAAGGATATACCAGAGGCTATTGCGTGATAGCAGCAATCCATTTGTCAACATATCCGTCGTACATTTTATTCCCTTATCGGGAATAAAAGTCCACGTGAAATGTGTTCCCTTTTCCTAAAATTGTGATCGCCACAGTTTGTGTTGTTATTGTGTCAGTATACTACTTTCTAATTTTGTTCACCATTTTATTCCCGATAAGGGTGATGGATTTCCTACAGCACTAAGATATTTTTTTTATAACTGGGAGTTTTCAGAGAACAGTGGCATCAATTAGTGTAATATATTTTTTACATTTAGAAAATGATCTTTGAAATAAAAGTTATAACTATTTTCCGTGAAAAAAAAAAATTCAGCACTTAAAAAAAATTTTTCATAAAAGCTAAAACCACAATCACATTTTAAATAAAGTGATATTATTTTATTACCACTTTTTCACGCAAATTTAAACGACCCCTTGCTTCTTAATTTTACGTATAGTTAGTACGTAAAAATAAATTCAGTAAAGTGCGACTGTGGCTCGTACATGGGGGGTTCCGTACGGGCACTACATATGTAATACTATACGAACTTTAGCCTATATAATCAAATATCGTTGTACGTAGAGATTTTATTTTAAATTTAGTACCCGTTAAACTTTTTTCGGTTTTTGGCGATTTTTTTGGCTTTTGTGATTTGTTTTCGGTTTTGTTTTTTTTTGCGATTTTATTTTATTCTGGCGGGTTTTCCGGTTTTTTGGCGTTTTATTTTAGTTTTAGAGAATTTTTTTTAGTTTGTCGCTTTTTTGTGTTGGCGACTTTTTTTTCGGATTTTGGCGATTTTTTTGCGTTTGACGATTTTTTAGGGTTAGCGTTTTTGAAAATTTCAAGAGTTTGCCTCTTACGATTTCCAAGATACAGGAAGTTGTCAAACTTACATGATCAAAATTACATTAACTGGTAGAATACTCTTCAATTTAGATTTTTTTTAATTTTATTGTTAGTTGTTTGCAAATTTCAAGTGTCTATGAATAGTTGTATGTAAAGGTTGTTTTTTATATAGTGACACAAGTTTAAATCACATTAAAACAAGGAAATATATTTTAATATCAATGAAACGGGCTGTATTGGAAAGAAAATTTTATGAAATTAATATTAAAATATGGTTTCTGCTATGTGGCCGCCACGGCTGGGGCGTAGAAGGCGCAATCTGGAACACAAATTTTCAACAACTTTTCGCAGCATTTGCGACCTTATTTCGCCGATAACTCTTCGAATAATGATTTCCAGGTATTCAATTGTTTGTGGTTTATCGGCGTAGACAAGTTAATTAACACAACCCTAAGGAAAATAATCCAATGGGGCTAAATCACACGATTTTGGTGACCAATTAATTCGGCCACTACGTGAAACTATTTTTTCATCAAAAGTTTCTTTGAGTAAATCAATTGTAGCGCCCGTTGTGTGGTATGTGGCTCCGTCCTGTTGGAACCACATATCGGCAAGATAAATGACACGTAATTGAGATACGAAAAAATTTCTAATCACGTTCCTATATCGTTCATCATTGGCAGTAACATGCTGACCATCATCGTCTCTCCAGACATATGTACATATGTATGTGGCAATGATTCCGGCAGTCCATAAAGCGCACCGAACAGTAATTTTCTGTATCATTCCAAATGTTACAATTCTGCTTATTTATGTAGCCAATCAACCAGAAATGGGCTTCAGCGGAAAATGGAAGAAGTGCACGATGAGTTTGACGAATAGAACAATTATTTTTATTAAAAATTTCAATAATTTGCACGCGTTGCTCTAGTGTAAGTCGATTCATAATGAAATTTCAAAGCAAACTAAATAATAACAAAAACTAAAAATTTTGGAAAAGATGTGACATCTTCTAAACGGCTGGACCGATTTTTTTCAAACATGGTTAAGAACCATCTCGATCAAGTCACCTTTCAAAGTGAGAAAACTAAATCAAAATCCGTCCAGCCGTTTGGGCTGTACGTGGACACGGACAGACACGCAGATACACAGATACACAGACACCCACTACAAACTTATAACATCCCTTTTTTTGGTCGGGGGTTAAAAAGCAACTATCACCTGTTAAATAGAGGCTCAAATAAAGTAGTGATGCCAACTCAAAGTTGTAGCACCATAGAAAAACATTCTTTTCTGTTACATGGGATTTTAAAATTTTTTGTTGCTAGTTTTTATTTGTAACTGTCATATACATATTTGTTGTTGTAGCCAAAGTTCTATATATTCTATCAAAATTTTAGGTACGTAGGCTCTTACGGTACTCGAGAAAGCAGCCTGTAACTGACAGACGGATAGGGTATACCTTTGGTGTACCGAACCCTAAAAAGTGTTGCTAAGTATGTGACCGCTACACACTTGGGCAACCATTTGCCCAAATAAGCCCAACCACTAAGTACGAATGAAAAACCTTTGATTATGTTAAATAGTTTCCAATAATATTGGATTCTATGACATTTACTACGTTTATACGCGCACTATTTGCAAATAAAATTATTTGCAAATAAATTAACTCACTGTTTATACGGCATAGCAAAAGTACACCAACTTGGTAACACTTTTATAGAAAATTTACTTATGTTGACAAAAAAAAATAGTGTAAATGTACGAAATATCAAATAATTGTTTGTTTTAATCGTCATTATTTTCTTCTATCAATGTTTTTTGTTGCAATATTTATCCATTTATTGATTTTTGTTATCAAACATTTGTAAGCGTGGCAACCTCAAGCACTTTATTTGCAAAAAGTGCGTTAATCGTGAATAGTTTTCTGAATTAGTAAGTCGCAATTAAAACCATAATATGGCAACAATTTCCTGTTTTATTTGCAAATAAGCCCTGCGTATAAACGTAGTAATTATTGTCTAACTGTTATGTATGACACTGTTTAACTCAATAAACAATGGGCAAATGTTTGCCAGTTGTGATCGTATCATAATAGTGACTGGTGTTTTGAGGATGCCAGATAAAAAATTTTTATAGTTGTTTATATATATGAACCGCGTTGCCAACTGACATAACAATTTGAGGATACGAGTATGCCTCTTAGGAAACTAAACTGTAAAAAATTATCAAAAAGTGATAACCAAAATTTTAATTCTTGCCTTAAAAATTTTAAAAGGGCGGCAAGTAGTAGTTGTGGTAATGGGTCCAGAATTGTAAATTAATTTTTTTAATTTAGCTGTGTAAAATCATTTTTAAATTCTTTGTGAATGTATGTATGTATGTATTAGTGCTGGGATGCTATCGATATTTTCTACTATCGATATCTATCGATAGTTCAGATTTCACTATCGATACTATCGATATTACTATCGACTGAATGTTTGTACTTGAGAAAGTAAAATATAACAATTTTTGATCGGGTTAAAGTTAGTTTTTTATCACTTTATTAAAAGTATATAGTCTTATATATATTTTAATATGTATGTATGTATTTGCGAACGCTATTTCAGGTGACAGTTTTTGAAAAATTTTTGCTGATGTCAGTTGAAAATTTTTTCCGTTTTCAAAACTGCATTTGAAATAATATCGATGTCGATATTTTTTTCTATCGATATTTTCGATATTTTAAAACTATCGATAGTATCGATAGTCTATCGATAGTATCCCAGCACTAGTATGTATGTGTGTGTGCAGTCCTCTATTAGCCGGTATGGAACTGAATTAAACTACTTTTGCTGCATTTTTTGTAAATGAATTTCGCTAACAAAAAGTCTCTTGTTTAACGTTATTTTTATATTAATGTAAACAAAAAAAAAAATTACCACCAGAAATATGAAAAGAAAAGAACGTTTTGTTGGTTTCGTTGTTAGTTATTTAAATATTGTTCCGGAGTACAAAGTATAATTTATTTTTTTTTTCGGTGGGAATTCAAATAATTCCAGTACAAAGTAGAAAATGGATGAATGCAAAGTGCCAGCAGATAGCACAGTGTAACGAACTGTTTTCAAAACATTTACACAGAAAGACGACAAATCTTGTTTGCATACATACGTTTACTTTGTATGATTTCTATTCACATTTATTTATTTATTTATTTATGTATGAATATATTTTTACTTACATAAACAATTCTTTGTAGTTTAAAGTCAGTTGTCGGTTTTCTTCTAATACATCGCTGTGTGCTTTTCTATTTATTTGTTGTTATAATATTTTTCTTTTTTGCACATTCTTCTTAAATACATGACTTGTATGAGTACAATGTTAAATATTTAATTCTGTATTACATTACTATTGTGTGTTTAATTTATATTTTTGTATTCATTTTTCATGTATTAAAATGAAAATGAAAGAATACTCGTCACGTTCGTAGACATTGCACTTGATGAGATATTTCAAGGGTCATTTCACCTTAAGACAATATGAATATGATTATTATAATTTTTGCAATACTGTTTCCCCTTCTTTTTAGCCTTTTCACCTACTGGGTGTTAGGAGACTTCGCGGTCATGTCTTTATAACACTTGAAATTATTAAATGTATGTCTGTATGTATGAATGCTATTGATACTCGTAAAACTGTATACTGATTTGAAAATTGGAGCAAAAAATATTTATTAAAGCGTGAAAATGAACTGAAACAATGTACACTTAGTCGCAAAACTCTACATACGATTTTGGGTATTTCATAAAAGTAAAAATTGCTGAAAAATTACGCTTAGTCAACGTCGCAAAAGTGTACATACGCGTTTGAATTGTACATATTAACTACAGATATAGTAGCAAGTTTTATTTTATAATTTTGTATTAATTTAGTCTTGTTTTAACAATATGTGTTAGATTTTGCTTAAATTTTGCTTTGATTATTAGCAGTAGTTGGAAAAAATAGGGAAAAATAAGGAAATATCAACCAACGTTCGAAAATTCGTCATCAATCTTTCAAGTGAAGGGAATTAAATGAGAAAAACCGGACAAACCTTCAATTTTTGTAAATTTACAATCATAACTATCATTAAAACGACAAAAGAATCAAAGTATTCCACGATTGGGACGAATAGCAAGGCTTGATGAAAGACTAAGGCGCAAAATTGTGAGAGAAATTGCGAAAAATACAAACGGAAGTAGCACAAAACTGAAAGAGGACCTTAAAAACAATTATTAAATTCTTGTAGATGCTAATATAATTCGCCGTTGCTTATATAAAGTTGGATTATAGACTTGTATAGCCAGAAAAAGGCCATACATAAGTCCCATAAACAAAACTAAACTATATACTTATGCTCTGGAGTACAAACACGTCCATCTTAATACATCTAAGTTTTTGAAAGGAGTTAGATAAAATGTAATATTGACTTGGATAATAAAACGTATGCAGTGCTTTCAAACATGGTTGGGACTCCGTAATGGTGTAGGAGTGCCTAAGTACTGATGGAGTTGGAGAATTAAAATTTTTTGAAGGATTTATGGATCGTCGTGGTAATTTAAATATTTAAAAATATTATTTTTACAGAATGTCAAGAAATTGCACCTTAAAGATAAATATATATTTATGCATGATAATGACCCCAAGAATAACTTAAGGCTGGTTAAGGAAAGGCTTCTTTATAAAGTAAAACCGAAGCTTCCGCATCTTCCACAGTCCCCAGATTTAAATCTGATCGATTATTTATGGGCTTCCTTGAAGTAGAGGCGTCAAAATAGCGGCCATAGTCTCTTATCTCAAATAATTACAATTTTAAAGGAAAAATGGGAAAATGTATCGGCGAAAACAACTAAAGATCTGGTTTCTTCGATACCTAAAAGGCTTAGAGAAGATTTTGATCAAAAAGCGGACACACAAACTTTTAAAATTTTAAAAAAAATTTACACAATATACTCAAAAATGTACTCTTTTGCAATCGGATAAAATGTTGAATTTTATTATTTTTTGCTTGTTTAATATTGTTTAGTGAAATCAAATGTGGTATTTTTATTTAATTTAAATTACTTCTACTTTAAAATAAAAAAAAGTTGACAAAATTAATGATTTTCCTTTAAAAAGTAAATTTTTCTTAAAATATTAAGTCGTATGTAGAGTTTTGCGACTAAGTGTATGTTGGACGTGGCCACTTCTCTTATTTAGTGAATAAAGTCGGAACATACCTGCAATATATGCAGAGCTGTTAAATCTGTTTTCTGAAAAAAAAACGTAACAATCATAATCGTACTCTACGAACAAATACAGAAGAAAATGTTTGCTTTCGTTTTATTTTTGATGTGTAAACATCTATACGCTAGGGGGCAAAAATCTTTTTCACAATACAATCACAAATTTTGAGTAAGATGTGCGATGCGTTATCAAATCGGTGTGAGCTGTGTATGAGTGTATTAGTGTAATCAAACGGACAACAGAGAAACTTAACAGCTGCATAGAAATACACTCAACCGAATTTTAAAGCATACCTTCAGGAGCAATGTTAATTTTAATAGAAATTGCTTGTGAAGTGTAATAGTGTTGCCAGTGGGGATAAATTTGTTAAAAAGTTGAAAAATATAAAATAAATAAAATATATAAACTTTTAAATAAAAGAGCGTTTTAAATATCAAATATTTGTTTAAAAGCTATACAGCAGTCTTTATAAAGAATTTATAATATTATATTATAACATACATATCTTCATTACGTACTGTTGCCTTACACTGAAGCTGGTGCACGACAATTGGGTAACAATCTCCATCTCATGCCTATTATTATGGGTGGAGATTTTAATACAAATTCTGCAAACCCACAGTCGCAAGCTTTATCAAAATTTTTATTTGACGTTTTCCATTTGCATATGAGCAATTCTCCACAAACCCCCACAACTAATACCAATCTCAGATAAGTCTGAAAGATCGTCTAGTACATGACTTCCTAGAAATGTGTGTCTCGAGAGATGCAAAGCTTGCATTCGCAATGAAAGTGGAAGATTGTTTCTTCTTTGTTCTCTTCTCGACAACTTCGGCAGAAGTCCTTATAGGACAAACTTATCCTACTAGCATGTTTGCCGACCGTCCAGTGCCCCGTCATGAGGGCAACGAGCCTCGAGATGTCCCTACGGTTCCTATTGGATAATTGTATTGAGCTTCTATCATTATAGCAAGGCCACATCTTCTTACCAACCTTGCACGTGACTGTGTTGCGCCATCTACCCTCGGCCTTATAGAGATAGTGCTTCTAATAGCACCAAACGCCGTGGCTACCAATTCGGCATTGGAGGCATTCATAGCAGAGTCAGCCCTAGCCAGCTCGTCCGCCCATTTGTCACCTAAAAAATTTCTATGTGCTGGAACCCAGATGAGGGTGAGGTCAGCCTGACCGACCACCCAGTCTAGATAGCAAACTTTTACACTGCCCGACTAGAATACACGAAGTGATATTTTATCTTAGGGATAGAAGCGCTGCTTGGCTGTCGACAAAGATATCAACTTTACCCTGTACCTTCTTATCAATCAGCACTCTAGCCGCTTCCGTTATCGCTAAAATGTCAGCCTGAAATACTGTGGCTTCGTTAGGGAGACAAAAGCAGCATTCTATACCAAAATCATCCGAAAAGACCCCAGAGCCGACACCGCAGGCCATTCTGGATCCATCAGTGTATGCCCTGACGACGTATTCTGTTATTATTGTGCCTCCCTTCCATTCTCGCCTGGATGGAATCAGAACTTTAAATACTTTATCAAAATCCAGATGTGGCACCATGTAATCAGTAGATCTCGTCAGCTTAGGGGGTAGTTGATCGAGGATTCTGGCATGACCATAAGACCTTGATCGCCACCTCCAAGATGCCGCTAATCTTGCCGCACTACTTGAGGATACCGCCAAGACATGATGGTCAATCGGAATAAGGTTTAGTATAGCAATCAGAGCTTCCGAAGTACTAGTACGTAAACATCCTGTTTTCCCTGCGCAAGCGGATCTCTGTATTCTATAATGTTGGTCAACCACGTATTTGGAGATTCCCAAAATTTAGGCTAATATTCCCAAAATCCCAGTAACTCTCTGACACTTCCCCGGAAAATTACGGCAACACTGCAAATCTAAAACATTCGCAGTGGCCGCAACATTATCGTAGTAGTTGTTACTAGTATTTGCAACTAGTATTTGCCAGTATTTTTGAATTTTCCAAAAAATTATGTTTTACATGCATGCCGCGCCATAAGAAACTTAAGGTGCAATCAGACGTGCCATAACCATAGAAAGCAGCCGTTGGAATCAAACTAATGGCCAACACTGTATTTGATTATAAGTGACACGCCATAACGCCATAGCCATTACCATAGAAACCAATTGAATTTTGGTTTGGTTATCGCTACGGCACGTTTAATTGCACCTTTACATTCCAAAACTATGACAATAGTGGTTGTATCACAGAATTCTTGAAAAAATGAAAAATAATGTCTTTTTTCAAATGTTTGACACTGCACTAGTTGCATATATTTGTAAAAAGGGTTTTATCAGGTCGTTGCAAGACTATTTTAATTTAATTGTATGTATTAATTTTTTAAAGAAGAAACAACAAAACAACATAAACTTGTAAAGAGCTTAAAAAAAAGAAACCCAAAAGCAGCATTATAAAAGCAAAAAAAGAATTTCATACAAAAAATTTTTTTTTTTGTAATAACTGTTAAAAACAAACATTAGGAAAAATTTAGAATAACAACAATTGATTTAAATATTTAAAAAAAATTTTTATACTTTTAACATTTAAATTTAATTTGTAAAATTTCACTCTACTTCATAAAAAGAACAAATGCAAGCACTCAAAAAAGTATTAAATTACATTAAAATATATTAAAAAACAAAAAAAGATCTAGCAAACAAGAAACTATAAAAACTTTTAAATGCATAGAAAATTATCTAACAATGAAACGAAAACCATGAAAAAATATTTCACATGAACAAAACGAAACATACGGGTTTCACTGAATTATGCCAGCTATTTTAATTTACTTAAACTACATACTTATATTGAATTTCAAAATAAGTAATTTCTATTCATAACCAAAATTAACTTTTTTTTTTTTTTTCTATATTAATTACACTGTAGAACAAAATCAAAGTTTTTTATGACTGACAAGGCTCTAGCGACTGAGAAATCAAAAATAAAAATGTCGACATAAATACGTTTCTGTTTTTAGAAAATGGTATAAGTTTTGCCTCGTGAGCAGGTTTTCGTTGAGGATCAGTATGGAAATAGAAGTATTTTAGATTTGAGATCATTTACGTCTAACCCATATGCACAATGTGTAGACTTTTTCAAAAGAGCTTTTGTGCTTTCACACCGACGAGAGCACAAGAGAGTACAACAGCCAATCAGATCTCGGCAAAGAAACAAGAACAAATTTAAGAGCTTTCAAAGCTGTTTCCCATTTTATCTGACATTCGATATAAACGAATTCTCACTAAAGGGAAGAAATTTCGAAACAAAATTGTTCGATTTTTGTATGCCGAATATAACAAAAATTCGAATATTCGCTAAAGCGAATTCTCTCGATAATTTATACAAATGTGTAACTTAAGCCTAGTTGATATATTAGTAAATTACGGATGTGGCAATGCCGGTGCACATATTTATAAAAGGAAACAGGTCTGTGTTGTCGAGCAGGTGCAGCGTCACCTGGAACTGTCCTGAGTCCAAAAGGCTATAGAGGTGAAGCCTTTTGGGGTGTAACTTAGAGGTTTTACCAGAAGCTTGTCTGTGGTACCACCCCACGGTTTTAGAAAGATGATGTTGAGTTGCGTGCAGTAGGTACTGGATCGTTGTCGGCTCAGGCATACGTCTGGCTCCTGGAGACCTCGCTCTGGGCGTGAGCAACCACATTCGCGACGTGTGATCACGGAGAATCGCATGGATACTCTATTCCAGGGGGTCTACTCTGTATTTCGAAACGAAAGAAAATGCTTTCGAATTTGTATGCTATTAACATTGCATTGCGAAAGCATTTGCTTTCGTTTCGAAATACAGAGTAGACCCCCAGATGCAGTTGCCATACAAAAGAAGCTGTTGTGACAAATTCTTATCAGCAAGAGTTTCGAAAGCTCTAAGTAGAGGAATAACTATGTTCAATGATTGCAATCTACTCGTATATGTTCTTGGAGTGTCATATGGTGCTTTCTAAGGGTATATGGGGCGATGGTAAGTGTATTACCTTCATCTGGTGTTTAGACCACCGTGTGATTAGGCCGTAAAGACAGCTCACGTTAATCTGAAACACATCTGCCTTTTTGCGATATCGAAATTAGTTTGATATTCACTGATACCAAACCTACGAAATCGAATGTTTTTTTGGAATAAAACTGAGCGGCAGGTGAACTTTTTTCGATTCTTTTTTCATTGTCATCCTCGAAAGTTTTACATGATAAATATTCGAGATGTGTATATTCGAAATCGATATCATTAACGAATGTCTTGGTCAACTGGGTTACCTCAAATGCAAATGTCAGAGTATGTGTGCGTACACAGAAGCGTGTGTAATTACGAAATTAACTTTAAAATGCATTTTAAACTTTATCTAATTTAATTTGTTAAAGTATCACTTCAAGCCTTGGTGGATTGAAAGGTCTGCAGAAGAATCTTAAAGTTGCTTTTTCTGGCTTTTTAAAGATGCGAAAGAGGGACAAGAGGGTTAAAAATGTTCTATAAAATTGCTGCTCGTAAAATTTTACATAAACATGTTGAATAGATACAACTTGCACGTGAAATTAAAGAGTTACAGGATTTTCTTGATCGTTTCACCATAAGAACTTACAAAATAGGGGGAAATTAAAGTTTCCTTTAATTAAGAGCCTGACGTAAACTTTCAAATGCCGCACAGTGGGATAACTTCTTACATGTTTGTGCAAAAACTCTAAGGAGTGATCATAGATTATTGAAAGTTGGCATTAAAGTGAAGTTTGGCACAGTTTACTGTGAATATATTTTTACTCATTATGCAGTTTTTTAAAAACAAAAAGAACTGAATCATGCGTATTCAGACACCAGTACTCACGCTCACAGAATAAGATTAATTTATTTCAAAAATGCAATGCAATTTTTAAAAATTTAAACATATTTTAAAAAAAGTATTTAAGTCCTTATTCATAAAAATAATTTTCATATTTTTGATTTAAGTGCTCTATAAAACAAAATCTGTTTTAAAATAACAAAACTTAAAAATTTTAAAAGCCCCGATATATCTAGAGAAGATGCTATATCTCCTAAACGGCTAAACCGATTTTCTTCAAACATAAATAAGAACCATCTCGATCGAGTCACCTATAAAACAAAAAAAAACTAAATCAAAATCGCCCCAGCCGTTTGGTCTGTACGTGGACACGGACAGACACACAGATACACAGATACACAGACACACACTACAAACTTATAACACCCCTTTTTTGATCGGGGTTTAAAAACATTTACAAATAAATAATATTTACGTACCTTTTCACAATGTATGGTTAAAAGATAACACAGACTTTAACTGCAAGTTTTGTATGAAGAACTGTCAGTTAAAGTTCACATTAACTCTTAACCATACATTGTGAAAAGGGACGTTAAAGAAAATAAAAAAAAAACAACCGGCTAAAACTATTCGAGCAACGTAAGCAAATATTGCACCAATTTAAATTGACTGTCCATATCTACATAAATATTTCAACCACAACCACCTACAAGTTCATTCCGCTCTAATAAATATTTTCAAGAAAAATAATTTTCTGTTTAGAAAGTATTAAAATATATTTTCGAACAAAGATTATTAAAAAATAATAATAAAAAAAAAAAAATTATTATACTTTATATACGAGTGCGAGTACATATCGTCAGCAGAAATGTAAAACTGCGTAACAAATGAACAATTAAAAATTGAATTTTTAATTAATTATAGAGTATTTACATCGAAACACATGTCTGCCAAATTAAAAAGGAAAATAAAGAAACTTTACTTCAGTCACTTGAATAACTTAGTTTTTGTTTTTTCTCTCTCCTATAAAATTTTAAAAATTGTAGTTACGTCATTTTACATTTCAGATAACGTTAAAAAAAATTAATAAAAACGAAAATATATACCACATATATTTTCGTTTTTATTAAATTTTTGTGTACATAAAGTAAATACAGCCAGGGCGTTTTCGTAGTCTTGAAATGTATATTTTTTTTTCGCAAGAATGTAAAAGTGTGTAAAGAAATTATTTCTTTTTAATTTTTTAAAAAATTTTATATATTTTTACATCTTTTAGTCGCCTGCCTTAAAACTATTTTATTTATAATAAAGATTTCCTTGACAATTTTCCCATTAAAATAAATTATAAATTAGTAAAATCTATGAAAGCAATTTATGATTTTGTAAAAATGTTTTTTTTTCTACGAATCTTAGTCAAATTTTAATTGTTTGCGATGTTAATTAGTTTAGTAATTGTTAATTAAACTATAAATTTTAAAAATTACATGCTGTAGAGTTTGTAGAAAATATGAGTGGTAGAGGCAGAAACACTGCACAGTGGCGGCTTTTGCAAAATAAATGGTATTAAATCTTGAACTTCTAAACTACTGATTGGATCTATCTGCAGTTCCGAATATCCTTAAAGGAGGACTCAGGCTTTGTAACACATGTCTTGATAGCCTTCCAGCTCAAGCTGGAGAGGAGTTACAGTGGGCAAAGTTGATCACCTGGGACTCTACAAAAAATTCTGAGTCTTTTAACTTTTGTTAAAAATTATCCGATTCTTATTGAATAAACCATTTTGAGCTTAGCTAAAGATTCTTAATAAATAATTCTCTAAGATGTGTTTCCGTATCTCTCATAACTAAGAAGGTACATTTTTCTGCCTTGACTTTTTAATTTTTTTTATTTTATTTGATTTTTTTATTTAAATTTTTTTCAAAAATCTAATGATGTGGCTTTTAATTTAAAATCCAATAATAAACTATAACGTTGTGAAAGCAATACTAATACTGGTTTAGCCCATACACCACAAAGTTGGAATGGAAAAAAATATATACAATGGATTTCTTTTGTATTCGCACCACTGCTTCCGAAAGAAAAATTTAAATTTTTGTGAACTTTCATGAATAAAGTTAGAAGTTAATATTACTTTATTGTGAAAGTAAAAACTCGTTTTGTGCCGCATACGCAATTTATTTTCAAAAAGTAAGTTTTTGTGCTCCATACGTATACTTTACTGCAGTGAATTGAGAATTTTGTTGTTTTTTCTTGCTGTCCAGAGAAATAAATCGATCGTTTAACGCCGACCAAGAAGCCGCCGCCGTAATAGTTTTAACTATCGATCCGCTTACACAGTTACACAAGAAAAACAAGTAGTTGAAGTGTATTTAATATAAAGAATGAAATTAAATTATTTCTGTTATACTCAAACATGCATAGGTAAGGTTTCTTTTATTTTATTTTAATATTTAATAAGTTTATATTAAAACATGTAATCGGCGGCTGCGTCTGGGTGATGCTGTTTTTGCTTAACAGTCGCCGTTAAATTTTTCTCACGGCACCTTCTTTTGTTATTAATCATTTCTTACAGAAAGCAAAACTTTTTGTATGAAGAATTAGACGCAATCGCCAAACCGTGGCGTTTACAGCAAAACAATACTTATTAAACCTTAAAATAGTGGATATGAAGCAAAATGAAACCATAATAAATTTCCTGAAACGCGTTTTTGATTCAGAAAGAGAGTATTCAAAATATGTATATTCCATACCTAAGTCATTTCTTTTAAGAATGATCGGTGGAGCAAAACTATGCTGGGTCGACGAAATATCTTTTTGTTAGTTATGAGAAGCGTGAAAAAACATCTTAGGAAATTATTTCTTGAGCATTTTTAGCTTAGCTCAAAATGCTTTATTCGATAGCAATCGGATAATTTTTAAAAAAGTTACAAGCCTCAAAATTTTTTTTGAGTCCCAGTTGCTTAACTTTGTCCCACTGTAACTCACCTCCAGCTTAAGTCATAAGGTCATTAAGACATGTATTACAAAGCCTAAGTCCTCCTCTAAAGATTTTCGAATTTTCATATAAATCCAGTCAGTAGCTCAGAAGTTCCAGATTTATTACCATTTATTTTGCAAAAGTCCCACTGTGCACTGTTTTAAAGATTTCCTCAATACAATTTGATATTAAAAATGGGTGCATCATATATTTTTAACACACTACTAAGTCCTAGCGAGAATTTTTATGTAATTTTTTATGGTAAAACTATTTAAGATCTTCTTCAATTTTCCCACTTATGCTAAGTTCATGCCATTTTTTTCTTATACATAAGGCCCTAGGATTGGAACTTTGTAAATCTTTTGCTCAACGACCAGCGTTATAAAAGGTTAAATTAGCTGTGGAAGTACATATGGTACATAAGCTGATTCATTGTTCATCATTACAAACAATAAATTGCCTTCTGCCTTTCCCAAAAAGAAAATTTCGATTATATACTAAACGCCATTGAGCTACCTGATTCTCATAACGATTCGCAATATGCCTTAAGGCTCAGTTACCCGACAGTAATGTAATGTAAAAGTAACGTAGGAAACAACTGATCGATATTTTTATATGAGAAGTAGGTTACGTTACATGACATCTCTATAACCATTTACATTACTTTTCACATAACAATATCGATCAGCTGTTTCCTACTGTTGCTGTTACTTTAGATTACAGTCGGGTAACTGAGCCTTAAGTCTGTATACAGCCATCTAATCTGCGTTGTTGTAAACTCAGACAATGACGGAAGAAGCTTCCCGTTGTCCTCGTACATCTTACAAACATTGACTGTCCTTGCCTAGCCGACGAGTGACCGACGACCCAAATCGTCTAATACCTTTGTGTCCATAACCTAAAATAGCTCAGATCTGGACTATAAGGCCTTCAATATTCCTCCATCAGTTCCCTATTTATCATTGACACTGGTATTGCTAATTCGTTAACATTTTCACAAGGCGAATTCAGTATCAGGTGAACTCTTCCCTACAACAATTTTACAACACAAAAAACAACACGTAGTTTGCTATGCTACAAAAACAGAAGATTTCTAAGCAAATTTTGACATTTTGGTTCAAATTGCTCAATTTGGCATCAACAGCTGATAATCAGCCGAGCGGAAGAGGTCATCTGATACTAAATTCTCCTTGACATTTTCATTAATTTCCCCTTAATATTGCAATGATCTAGATAATCGTTTTGGGTGCCCTCTTAATAGTTTCGATTTAACAATGAGCCTATGTAAGGTCTCTAGCCTACGCCTATTTGCCATAGACCATTAACGCCTTGTTAGACAACATAAGGCATCTGTAGTAGTGTAAAAAGTTGTAAAATCTTTGGCTTTCCGACTAAACTACAACCGAGCGACCCGAGATACTCGTAGACAATTTCAGAGAAAAAAAGACAAACTCACGGGAATTAAGAGTATATTGGGCTGGTTTTTTCTCAGCATCTTAACTGCTGCTTTACATCTTTAACGCGTGGCAGTGAAATATTTCTATTTTTCTGACTTGACGATTTATTTAATGACACAATAATTTGCCCGTTCTGTTTTTTTTATTTAAGTAAATATTTAATAAACCATTTTTATTGCACTTGCTAGGAATACCCGTATCTCGCACCGAAATTAAATAAACAAATAAAATTCACTGCAGTGAAATCTCTTTGTATTTGTTTAGAAACTGCAACGAAAACATGAAAATTATAAACTCAACGTCAAACAAAGAAAGGAATGGGATCATGAAAATCGTAACTTATTTTTCAAAATTCCCGCTTTAAAAATTAAGGAAATAAACGGTTTCGGCACAATGTTCGAACAACAAGTTTTGATCAGATTATGACGTTTTGTGATCAGGGCAATATGGATTTAAATATGTGTGTGTGCATCGATATACATTAGAATCCCGGTTATGCGTATCAAATAAAACCAGGGGTATTCCGTATAATGGAAAATCCGGCTAATCGACTTCAAAGCAAATCAAATCAAAAAATCAATTTACATACATTTAAATTTGTCATGTTTGTCATTTGTCAATTTTTATTTAACTTTTAGTCGTTTAGATAATACGATATACAAAAAACGAGCTTTAACGATAGATAATGAATTACATAATACCTATGTAAGGCAATTAGACAATTACAGCTGAGACGAATGATGAGTCCGGATAATCGGATATCCGGATAATCGGTGATTGTATAATCGGGATTCTACTGTACATATGTTAACCTCTCATAACCCTTCATCTACATAGTACATATATATCAGTTTTTATCATGACAAATGTCAAATGCCATGTAGAAAAAAGAGCTAACATAAAAAAAAATTATTTTTCAATATAAAATTTGACTTTTGTTATGATAAAAATATATCAGGTGTAGACGTAGGGTAACTTAGGAACAGAGCTGTTAAATTTCGATTACGATTAGTAATCAAGTAGATTAAATTTTAAAAAGAATCGTAATGATTATATAATTGCCTTTAAAATAATTGCTGATAAATAATTGATTACGATTACAAATAATCGAAAAGTAGTTTGAATTACTTAAAATTACTAAAAATAATCAAAAAGAATCAAAAGTAGTAAAAAAATTATCCGATTACTTCTAAGGATTACTTTTGATTCTTTTTGATTATTTATTAAGGATCAAAAGTAATCTTTGGAAGTAGTCGGATTACTTTTTGATTACTTTTGATTCTTTTTGATTATTTTTAGTAATTTTAAGTAATTCAGATTACTTTTCCATTCCATTAGTAATCGTAATCACGATTACTAAGTACGAAACTGAATATAATCGTAATTTAATCATTACTTCACCTTAAAAAAAAAGTAATCAAATTAGTAATCATTACGATTATTAATCATTACTTAACAGCTATGCTTAGGAATGTCTGCAACGATCACAACCAAATTCACATTTTTTCGATCACACTCCCTCTAGAAATAATAAAATTTGCAACCCATCCATCCTATCGCTGAAATGTTTCATAAATGCAATGCAAAAATACACAATTATTTACTTTTTAATAAATTCTAATTTATTTAAACAATTATGGCAAAATGGTGAAAAAAAGTAAATACAAGGAAATATAAATACAGGGTGTTTTTTTAGAGGTATAGAACTTCGAATTGAAATAAAACACAAGAAAATCGTTTTAATGTCCATCAATTTGGCTTTATTGGAAGGATAATTTTATGCCATTAATGTTTAAATATGATTTCGGGCATGTGGCCGCCGCGGCTGGCTCGAATAAAGCCAATTCTACAGGTCCAATTTTCAACCACTTTTTCGAGCATATGGGGCCGTATGTTGGCAATAACGCCACGAATGTTGGCTTCCAAGTCCCCTAACGTTTCTGGTTTGTTGGCGTAGACGAGCGACTTCACATATCCCCAAAGAAAATAATCCAATGGTGTCAAATCACACGATCTTGGTGGCCAATTGACAGGTCCATTCCGCGAAATTATGCGCTCATCGAATGTTTCCTTCAATAAATCGATTGTGACGTGCGCTGTGTGGCATGTAGCGCCGTCTTGTTGGAACCACAACTCATCCACATTCAAAATCTTCAAAATCTTCCATAAAGTTGATGGACAAAGCTCCAATTGCTGTGCACGGTGGCGAATCGATTCATTCGGGTCCTCTTCAACACTTTGCTCTAGAGCGGCAATTGTTTCTTCGGTGCGCACTGTTCGACGTCTCTGCGGATGCGTATTATCACATAGAGTAAAGGTAGTGCGAAAACGATCCATGGTTAACCGAATTAATTGCTCTGATGGACGATTATGTCGACCATAAAATGGACGGAGCTTGCGGTAAACTTCGCGAACTGAACCATTATTTTCGAAATAAATTTGCACGATTTGCAAGCGTTGTTCTTTTGTCAACCTGTTCATGATGAAATGGCAAACCAAACTAAATATTAATCACTTGACAGCTGACAAAATGGCCGCCAGTTAAAAAAGTGATGCCAACTTAAAGTTCTATACCTCAATAAAAAACACCCATTACATACAAGGAAATTAAATTGAAAAGAAAAAAAAAAAGAAACAAAAATTAAGCAGAACAATGACTTGCGGCTAAAGATGCTGGCAGATTTTATATTTTAAGAGAAGGCGACAGAATAAAAAAAAAAGATTCAATTTAGTCCGGATTTAAAACTGATTCGTAAATGTTGTTGAAAATAATTCGTTCGTTAGGTAAGTTCAAAATGTTAAGAGAAAATTATTTTCTAACAAAATTTCAATTCCATCAAGTATGCTTGTTTGTATGGATCGCTCTCAATTTGGCCTATAAATGCGGTGATAGTTTGGAGAATCAATGTGACACTAGAGAGCAGCAGCAGTGTTATTTTGATACACAACGAACGTGTTTTAAGCGCTTCAAAACGAATTGTGAAATGGAAATATCTGCATGCCGATATGAAAGGGGTAAGAAGGGAATCGTATGAAAAAATTGGATTGAGATCATTTGAGAAATATCGTTTTTCGCTATCGAGTTGATGCAACCCTAAGAGTGCGTCTACACACGGAAACTTAATCTAGTCCTATACGTATGGGTCCCCTCATAATTATATTTTTCTATCATCCTCTCTGTCTTGAATTCAAGACATATGCAAGTACAGTGGCAGACATAATCGGCGTACATTCGCGTTTAGTAAAATTGGCTTCGATTGGTTTTCCCAATGTCCGGATTTGGGCATCTAACAAGAACCAGAAAGGAAACTAAGTCATGGGAAAATAATCCATTAAACTGATAAACTGCGAGTCCATTACCCGAAATTATTCGTTCACAAAAAGTTTTTTCCAATAAATCAATTGCGGTATGCCGCACAGCGCTTTCTTTCCATATAACGGTTGGACAAAAATAGAAGGAATTGACCTAGGCTTCTCAAATTTGGTACAATGTTTATATTCACCTTAGTTAAGAAAAATTCAATTTTAGAAAAAAATGGGACCAAGGACACGCCGTGTGTGGCATGTGGTTGCTCTACATCAAGACCATTCAATTAAATAAATTCAGTAAAGTGCGACTTTGACTCGCGCACGAAGGGTTCCGTACGTTGGGCTTTGAGTATTTTTTAATACAGTGTTTTTTACGTTTTTTCAGCTGAAATAGTGTTTTTTTTTATTATTTTTCTCTTTTTTCTCGTTTTAACGATTTTTTAAATTTTGGCGATTTTTTTTTTAATTTTGACAATTTTTTTTCATTTTGGCGATTTTTTTTTTAATTTTGGCGGTTTTTTTCATTTTGGCGATTTTTTTTTCATTTTGGCGATTTTTCATTTAGGCGATTTTTTTCATTTTGGCGATTTTTTGATTTTGGCGATTTTTCCGGTTTTTCGCGATTTATTTTCGATTTAGAAATTTTTTTTAATTTGGTGCTTTTTTTCGTTTTGGCGATTTTTTTTTTTGATTTTAACGATTTATTTTCGGTTTGGCGATTTTATAATTTTGAGATTTTTTTGTTTTACCGTTTTTGAAAATTTCAAGAAGTTTGCTCTTACGGTTTCCAAGATACAGCAAGTTTTCAAAATTACATAGTCGAAATTACATTAACTGATGGTACACCCTTTAATTAAATTTTTTTTAAATTTTAGTGTTAGTTGTTGTAGTCTGTATAAAAATACACGAACTTTACAAATTTCAAGTGCATATACATACAATTGTGTGTATATTAGATAGGATTTTAAAATTTTTCGTTGCTCGTTTTGGCACACCCTTTAATTTCCAACTCTCATGTATTTGTTGTTGTAGCGGCCAAGGGTCCCATGTAATATACATACATACATACAATTGTATGTATATTACATGGGATTTTAAAATTTTTCGTTGCTCGTTTTGGCACACCCTTTAATTTCCAACTCTCATGTATTTGTTGTTGTAGCGGCCAAGGGTCCAATGTAATATACATACATACATACAATTGTATGTATATTACATGGGATTTTAAAATTTTTCGTTGCTCGTTTTGGCCCACCCTTTAATTTCCAACTCTCATGTATTTGTTGTTGTAGCGGCCAAGGGTCCCATGTAATATACATACATACAATTGTATGTATATTACATTGGATTTTAGCATTTTTCGTTGCTCGTTTTGGCACACCCTTTAATTTCCAACTCTCATGTATTTGTTGTTGTAGCGGCCAAGGGTCTACACACTGTGTCCAAATTTCATGTCCGTAGCTCTTACGGTTCCCGAGAAAATACCCTGTGACGGACAGACGGCCAGACGGACAGACGGCCAGACGGCCAGACGGACAGACGGACAGCGTAGCGAAAACAATAGGGTTCCATTTTCACCTTTGGTGTACGGAACCCTAAAAAAGGCTGTAATTATGAGTATAACCCTGTAGGGGCCATGGACTCATTTGGCATTACCTTGCACCACGGCTGCCAGATAAAATTATAGATAAATCGTCGCAATCCCGATAAATTATTAAATAATCATCGTTTCATACTCGAAAAATCGTCAGAAAAATCGAACTAAGCAAAATGAATTTATTAAATATGTATAAATCTGTTTTATTTTATATATTTACTAGGAAATTTAAACATAAACGGGCAATTTTAGGCCTGTGCGCATAGTTTATATACGAAGCCATTTGTCCTCCTTTTATTCCTTATAACTTTGTTTCCCACAGTGGTGAAATTATGAAAAATATTGCCAAGCACTATTTCCAAGTTTTGGTCCTCAGTACTTTTGCTGGCCGAAATTTTTGATAGGAATTTGGTCTTTTTCTACATTTATGATTTTTGAGAATATAAATTTTCACAGATGAATAAATATATGTAAATAGGCAAGCATATACAAATGTACATATGTATTGTAAAAGCTGCCCCATTTGGACTTTTAAAAAATCGTAAATTTTAAAGAAAAAAAAACGTCAAATCTTCATTTTGCTATTTTCGGCACCAAAAATTGTCAAAATGACGATAAATCGTCAAATCTGGCAGGCGTGCCTTGCACTACAGCAGCAACATCTCGTCGACACGTACAATACGATGTCTTTGGGGATGTTTACTCGTATTACCTGTGCTGTGGAGAAAGTGCTAGAAAATTAATCCGTGGTTGCTCGAATTTACGGGAGCTGTTTAGCTGTAAGGGTATTTATGACGAAATAACAAATAGAAAGTAAAAAAATACAAAACAGCTGTTCAAGATGGTGCAAATGTCCAGCAGTATTGCCAACTTAAAGTTCTTAGCCTTTTTAGCTTGCCAAATGCTAAATTTTCCATGTGTTAAACCACTCTAAAGGCAAATTGGTCCCAACTCAGTCAGTTTGTACACGTGTCAATTTTTCTCCATTGAAGTTAATTCAGCTCTCTTTAAAATTTTTTCGTTTCTTTTTCATACACAGACTGTCTGGTTTATTCGATAAATTTTTGTATTGTTTGACTTCAAAAAATATTAAAGGATTTGATTTTGGTAAAAGCAAGTCTCTTGTATGACTTTCAAGAGAAATATTTGAAAATAAAGTATTATTTTCAACTTAATTAATTTTCCAATTTTTATTACCTTTACATTTCATTTAAATGTTTTTAGGGTACACCGCATTTCCGGAGAAATTTTGCCATTCTTTACAATTTTTGTGCAACGAAGAAATTGACAATTTCAATTGGCCACCAGATTATTTTGATGAACAGATTGCAAAACTTCGCAATAAGCATCGAAACTAATGCTAATGAGACCAGCTATTAGCATGGCAACAAAAGTCAGAAATATATATTAAAAAAATTTAAAATATAAATAAAAAAAAACAATAAAAAGCAACAAGAATTTTTAAATCAAATAAATAAAAAAAGGCCTTATTCATAAAAAAATTATTTTGGCTTCCAAAAAAATTTTGTATGGAAATTTGTTTTTGTCGTAACGTTTGGTAACAGCACAAAGGGATCATCGTATTGGACCCAAGTGAGCTAGACCCCTAAAATGTTCACTATTCACTAGCAGCCTGCTAACCTAACCCAACGTTTTGTAAACCAAAATTACTTTTTATGACTTTAAAATTTTTGAAATCACAGTGGCATAAACAAGAACCTGCACCAGGGCTGTCAGATTTGGGGTTCTGACTCCAAATTAGGAGAATTTTTATTTCGAAAAAATTAAAATTTTCCTTTGGGACTTTAATTGGGGTGATTTACAAAAAAAAAAAATTAAGGGTTTTTAGCAAAATTCCTTTAAAATTTCTTTCTTATAATATTTGTGCTGTCTTATAATATGTTGTACTTTTATGCAAGAAAATTATAAATCCACTTGTTTTGTATCCAAGAAAAATGGCCACGAAATGCACAAATTCCAGAAACTTCTAGAAGCCCATGTATCTCTTTTCTCTTGAAAATTTAAATTAAAAGCTACAGCCTTATTTATAGAAATTATTACAGCGTGTTTTTAAAACAAATTTTCATAAAAAAATTTTCATATTAAGCCTTTTTAAAGCCATAATCTATATATATAAAAATGAAACGGTCCATCTATGTAATCGCATAACATGAGAACGGCTGGTTTGGTTGGGCTGATTTTTTTTTATTCGATTAGAAATTTTCAGGACATGGTTTGTAAAGAAAAAATATTAAAAAAATGCCTACTATTCACTTCTCATTTTTTCTACGCACAAACTAACAAAGGGGACAATCATTAGTAAAAAACTTCCGAGCAAAGCCGGGGCGGTCAGCTAGTAATTTTTATAAATAAATGATCAAACAGAATATGTCCGCAACTTTAGGAAAAATCGTTGTCAAATTTACAAAGCCCATAATTAATTGCCCATAATAAAATTTACGGCAGTAACTTCAAATGCTCTATAATTTTACTTTTATTTTCTTTTGTGCTTATTTTTCTTTGTAGTTTTGTTCACAAAATGTATGAAATTTATTGAAAGTATGGTAGCATTCTTGAGAAAATGAGTATTTATATATGAGAGCATAAGAAAAAACGTTGTCAAAATAAAATATATTCTATCTATCGACTGCTTTCTGGTGCTGATTTTTTGTGTCAATTTGTATGGAAAATGTGTTTATGCCGCAATTCTGTTTGATCATTAAGGCTGTTACAATTTATTTTATATAAAAAATTACACTTTAACTTAATTTTTAAATAAATGTTTCCCTTTTTTTAAAGAAAAAACTATATATTATTCTATAATTTCCACTTTTTAAGCTCTGAACGGTTATAAAATATGGTCAGAATTCCACTTGGAATACATTCCTCCATTACTTGCCTGTTATTTTGATAACAGATCTCTAACAAAGGTATGCTATTAGGATATACAAGTCTTCAAATAATTAGGAATGTAATGAAAAACGATTTAGACACAAAACCTATTTGAAAACGATAAAAAATGTGAGGGGGTTTGCTAATAAGTCGCACAAGAATAGTTTTGCTCCATGGACCATTCTTAAAAAAAATGAGTTAGATAGATATGGAATATATATATTTTGAATACTCTCTTTCTGAATCAAAAATGCATTTCACGAAATTTATTATGGTTTCTGAGATATTAAGCGGTTTATTTTGGTCCATATACACTATTTTTAGGTTTTATAAGTAGATATTGTTTTGCTGTACACGCCACTGTTTGGCGATTGCGTCAAATTCTTTATACAAAAACATACGAAGTAAAGTTAACTCTTGTTTTGCTTCATTTCTATAAGAAATGAATGATAAAAAAAAGAAGGTGCCGTAAGAAAAATTCAATGGCGTTTGTTGAGCAAAAACATCATCACCCAAACGCAGCCGCCCATTACATGTTTTAATATAAGCCAATAAGCACTCAAAACATTAAAATTCAAGCACTTGAAATTTAACTGGAAACAAAGTTGAATTCAAGCATTTTTTCAAGTAATATTCAAGTTTAAAAATATTTTGAAATAAAAAATCAAACAACATACATACATATGCACTTACATACATGGTAGAATCAATTTCAGACACACAAAGCATTTGGTGCTTTGTGTGTCTGGCCAATTCCAGTAAACTTTCATCTTCATCTGAGGAACCATGGAACTATAACTCCATTGTAATAATAGTTTGCTTGCATTTTAAATTATTTTTACTCCATTTGCATACATATGTACAGGGTGTTTTTTTTAGAGGTATAGAACTTGGAATTGAAATAAAACACAAGAAAATCGTTTTAATGTCCATCAATTTGGCTTTATTGGAAGGATAATTTTATGCCATTAATGTTTAAATATGATTTCGGGCATGTGGCCGCCGCGGCTGGCTCGAATAAAGCCAATTCTACAGGTCCAATTTTCAACCACTTTTTCGAGCATATGGGGCCGTATGTTGGCAATAACGCCACGAATGTTGGCTTCCAAGTCCCCTAACGTTTCTGGTTTGTTGGCGTAGACGAGCGACTTCACATATCCCCAAAGAAAATAATCCAATGGTGTCAAATCACACGATCTTGGTGGCCAATTGACAGGTCCATTCCGCGAAATTATGCGCTCATCGAATGTTTCCTTCAATAAATCGATTGTGACGTGCGCTGTGTGGCATGTAGCGCCGTCTTGTTGGAACCACAACTCATCCACATTCAAAATCTTCCATAAAGTTGATGGACAAAGCTCCAATTGCTGTGCACGGTGGCGAATCGATTCATTCGGGTCCTCTTCAACACTTTGCTCTACAGCGGCAGATGTTTCTTCGGTGCGCACTGTTCGACGTCTCTGCGGATGCGTATTATCACATAGAGTAAACGTAGTGCGAAAACGATCCATGGTTAACCGAATTAATTGCTCTGATGGACGATTATGTCGACCATAAAATGGACGGAGCTTGCGGTAAACTTCGCGAACTGAACCATTATTTTCGAAATAAATTTGCACGATTTGCAAGCGTTGTTCTTTTGTCAACCTGTTCATGATGAAATGGCAAACCAAACTAAATATTAATCACTTGACAGCTGACAAAATGGCCGCCAGTTAAAAAAGTGATGCCAACTTAAAGTTCTATACCTCAATAAAAAACACCCATTACATACATATTATTTAACTCTGTAATTTATTTTATTTATTTTGAAAAATTACAATAAGTGAAATTCACAATAGTAACATTCGGCCCTGTTCTGTAAACCGAATCCGAGCAAATTTCTCGTTTTCAAACAATTAATAATGGTCCTGCAGACGTTTTTAAAATTATACACGATAATTTTCTTTGATATATGATATTTGAGAATCTATATAATAAACAAATTAAAAAAAATCTAAAAAAATATATCTATTGTCGGAGTTAGTTTTCTAAAATCGTGCTATTTCAAATCGATCGGTTTACAGAACAGGGTCGATTATCTTACCATGAAATGAAAAATTGTTCGTTCAATACTTTCGGGGTGGAGTCGAAGAACGAAAGTTGCCTATACTAAGAAATTGAAATCGGAACTGTAGCAATAAAAATTCCACCCATTTACTTAGAAAAAATATTTCATAGAAATAAATTTTATTTTTGAACTGATATTCATGTATTTAGTTGAATAAATATTAAAATACAAGGTTATACATAATTAAAACATTAATTGTAATTAAGGTGAATAATGTTACAACCTTAAAATCTATTAATAGACAATACGGAATGTATAAATAGTTTTATGTAAAGGCCCAAAAACCAACTTAAAAATTGATAATAATACAGTACATACCGCTTATATGCGCCACCATTAAACTAGTTGCCGGTTTTAGCGCACAAAAACACACGGGTGACAAAAATGTTGATATATAATGTATAAAAATTTTTAGCTTAAAAGCACCCCTTGTAAGAGGCTCTCCCACCTAAGTGAGTAATTTTTAAGTGATAAAATTAAATAAAGTTCAAAAAAGCAGATGCTTAAATGCCTTTAGAGAACTCAATAAATGTTTTTACAAATCTTCAAAGAACTTACATTTTTTCAATTTTTACTTGAACACTGTATACATATGTGTATACGCTGTCAAATATATTCAGAAGCCTTAAATTATATTTCAGTTTTATGTCGATACATTGAGAGCTTTTGTGCTTTCACACCGACGAGAGTACAACTTCCACAACAAAAATACAACATACAACAATGCTTGCTCTTACTTTGCAAATAAACAATAACAAATTTAAGAGCTTTCAAAGCTGTTTACCTCACATGTAGATATCAGTGTATGTATGTTTGGACGTAGCTGTTTTAAAATCATCATTTGCTGATGTATAAAAAGTTCCGTTTGTGTGTTAAAAACTGTATATTTTACCATGCGCAGCGCTTAAGCGGAGACTACTGTAAATACAAGGAAACTTATAGACATATATACATATCGATCATTTACTCAAACAACGGCACAACTCCAAAAAAAAAAACTAGTTCGCCAGAAAACGAGTTTAAAGTTTTCAATTTACACACAACTTAATGGAAAATGAAAATTTTATTTTTCTCTCAAGAGTTGAGCAAACAAATATTTATTTGTATGAAATTTTTACCCAATATGATGATATGAGGATTAATTCTGCATCACTAGCTCAAAAATTCCATTTTTTGAGTTATGACATTGTTTGAGTAAATGAGCGATATCTATGTACATACATATAATTAAAACAAATAAGCCATTAACTCGAATAATTCTCTTAACATCTGAATAAACGTTTTTTTTTCTGTATTTTATGCTAAAAATTACAAGCAAATAAGAACTTAAATTAGTTCATATTCAAAATCGACTCGAGCATGCTGTCCGAAATAGATTATTTTTTAAGTAAGTTGAACTTGTTAAATCATAAGTAATTTAGCTTAAAATTTTAATTATCTAAAGTATGTTTATTTGTATGGAACCCTTTGACTTTTGCCTATAAATGTGGAGATAGTAATGGCAATGAATGCAACATAACAGTGAGACATCAATGTTATCTTGATAAGGAAGAAGTGTGTTTTAAGCACTTCGAAACGAATTGTAAAATGGAAATATCTGCTTGCGAAGAGGAAACAGGTAAGAGGAAATGGCGAATGAGCTTACAAATGGAAAATTTACTTCCCCCTTTCAAGACTTGTGTGCAAGTAAATTATCCTTCTCAGACTTCGGGCAAGAAAAAAAAAACAAATTTATGGTTGGTTGTTACCGAGTACTATTACCCTACGTCTACACCAGCTATATTTTTATCATAACAAAAGTCAAACTTTATATTGAAAAAAAAAAAAGTTTTTTTATGTTAGCTCTTTTCAGGGTTTCGTACACCAAAGGTGAAAAGAAACCCTATTGTTTTCGCTACGCTGTCCGTCTGCCCGTCTGGCCGTCTGTCCGTCACAGGGTATTTTCTCGAGAACCGTAATAGCTACGGACCTGAAATTTGGACACAGTGTGTAGACCCTTGGCCGCTACAACAACAAATACATGAGAGTTGGAAATTAAAGGGTGTGCCAAAACGGGCAACGAAAAATGTTAAAATCCCATGTAATATACATACATACATACATACAATTGTATGTATATACACTTGAAATTTGTAAAGTTAGTGTATTTTTGTACAGACTACAACAATTAACACTAAAATTTAAAAAAATTTAATTAAAGGGTGTACCATCAGTTAATGTAATTTCGACTATGTAATTTTGATAACTTGCTGTATCTTGGAAACCGTAAGAGCAAACTTCTTGAAATTTTCAAAAACGGTAAAACAAAAAAATCTCAAAATTATAAAATCGCCAAACCGAAAAAAAATCGCCAAAATAAAAAAAAAATCGCCAAAACAAAAAAAAGCACCAGATTAAAAAAAATTTCTAAATCGAAAATAAATCGCGAAAAACCGGAAAAATCGCCAAAATGAAAAAATCGCCAAAATTAAAAAAAATCGCCAAAATGAAAAAATCGCCAAAATGAAAAAAATCTCCAAAATGAAAAAAATCGCCAAAATGAAAAAAATCGCCAAAATGAAAAAAAAATCGCCAAAATAAAAAAAATCGCCAAAATGAAAAATATTGCCGAAATTAAAAAAAAAATCGCCAAAAATTAAAAAAAATCACCAAAACGAGAAAAATGCGAAAAATAATAAAAAAAAATTATTTCAGCTGAAAAAACGTAGAAAAACACTGTATTAAAAAATGCTCAAAGCCCAACGTACGGAACGCTTCGTGCGCGAGTCAAAGTCGCACTTTACTGAATTTATTTCTATATGGAATTTGACATTTGTCATGATAAAAATACATATATCAGGTGTAGACGTAGGGTTAATATGGTCTATGCAGCTCTTCGGATGAAGATTTTTTTTTGCTGCGTTGTGTTCTCATCGTGAGGTTGTTAAAATTTTTTAAAATAAGTATACTTAGAAAAGCATACTTAGAAAACTTATAGCAAACTTGCTTATAGAAAAACTCTCAATAAATTATTGAGAATTACAAAACTACAAACATAGTGTGGTCGTGCTTAACCCACAACAAACAATTCGTGTTCATTTTGGAATAGAAATAAATTAAATTAAATAAATAATGACACCATCCAAATGTGTGCATTGGTTTAGTGTTTTGTACAAAAGTAACTGGTTTCAGTTCCCGACAATCTTAATACTTATCGATACATTTATTTATATATCTGCAGTAACGATAATATTATTCTGTAATTGCCTTTCTACGATAGAATGCAACCGTGTTTTTCTCACCATTTAATTTGATATCATGTGGCATCTCTACATACAAAATGTTAAATAAAAGCTTAAATCATAAAGACGAATGAACAAACTACGAGTAAATTCATTTGAGCTTGTAATTTAACTTTTTTTTTTACTTCATTAAAATATCTTATTGGATAGCAAAGTCGTTTTTTTTTATGATTTCGTCGGTTTTTTTATAATTTCGTCGGTTAATGATTTGTAATTCCGGTACTAAATTTTATTTACAGAAGTTAATTTTAAACATTTTTTTGATCGCCATGTGCCTTGTGTAGCTCCTGCCACAAGAGATATTTGCCTTCTGCCTCGGCATATCCCTTTAATTGAATTACATATTTTATTTTTTTTTTTAGAATATATAGCATATGAAGAAAAATTTTGCGAATCTCCTCAATTTATCTGCGAAGAAGAAAAAAGTAAAATTGTCTGGCCGCCCGAGAAATTTATGGAACGTATTGGAAATATTCGCAAGAAACAGCGAAATATGTTCGAGGATATGTATTTTTTAAACAATATTGTGATAAATGAATTTGAAAAAAGAGCACCCATATAGTTTATAATATTTTAAACAAATTGAAATAGACAAAAATAATAAAAAAAAAAAGAAGAGAGGTATCTTAGAACAGCCGCTTAGAGCTATGCTGCTTAGCTATATAAAATAAATTTCATATTCTAAATAACAAGGAAATACAATTATTTGTATTTTAAAACTATTTATTTAATATTCGTAAAGTTTATTTATTTTATTATTATTTATAAAACAAAATAAATTTTCCTCAAATATTTGCATATGTAAACGCACCCCTGTTTTTTTAATTTATTATTAGTAAGTCATCTGGCACCTCCTCCATCTTTACGAACAGAGAAACATAAAGAAAACGAAAAATAAATTTACAACTGTAATAGTGTCGATGATTATTGTTACGAAAATCACATTCTAGCTCCTGTGTCTGACATAAAGAGCATAGCTCTAACATACGAAACTGTTTTTGATTCAACAACTAGGCGTAACCTTATGCGCCAAGTTAAATTCCGTGCCAATGCAGTATGTAACCTCAGCTGCAAAGATTGAAAGTTTTACAATGAAAGCTTCTTGAGATATTCAGGTGTAAAAAGTTCGAGTTTTAATACATACTGAGTGACTGAATCACTCATCAAAACTATACAACACTTATGTAGGTCCAAATTCACAGTCTGTAGTTAACTAGCACAATTTTTCTTACCAATTTCATTTGTTAAACCACTTTCATTAGTTAACTAAAGATTGTGAATTTGAGCCTTAGTAAGCAACGATGAATGTTTAACTTAGAGGGCTGGGTCCATTGGCATAGCTATAAATTTTTTCTAAGGGGGGCGCATCATGACTAGTGATTTTCATGAGTAATAATAAAAAACATAATTACATGCAAGTTTTAATAATTCTAGGGTAGGCAACATTATTCCTTTGGGGGGCAAGGCTCCCCCAGAATGGCCTTTCTACGCATATGGCTGGGTCATGCCCATTTAATTTCAAAATGAAAACTTAATTTAAAACGTTTTTAATCATAAGCGATTCTATCAAAACTACAAACACGTTTAAATTATGTGTTTTGTGTTATAGGTTTGTATTTATCGGAATGGGCGTGATTACGCCCATAAAATGTTAACTTTCAGGTTTCATGTTCTGCTGCCTAACTGGTTTTTACGAATTTTTACTCATATATTCTTATAATGACACAATATTGCATTTTTCAAAGTGGGCGACGTAAAAATATACGCATGATACTCGGGATATTTATTCATCATTAGGCGCGGTATACATACATTGGTGTATACAAAATGGAGTGACAGATGTGCAATGGCTTTGCGTGAGTACCTGCCTTACGGCCTATCTCACGGGTGCCAAAGCACCGAGTTTGGTTTTTGGACGCCAGACCAACGCCCCCGCTTACCCTTACAGTTCACACCTATGCAATACATAGGTGCGCCTCAAGGGACCACATGTTGCAAACCTTATATATAGTTATCCCTGTACTATATTTAATTACCTTGCTGAGGTAATTGAGCTACCCAAACTCTGCTGCTATGTCCGTGTCCATAGCAGCTTCTGTTGATTGGCAACACTATTCTCTAGAATAGTGTCTGGCTGACCGCGTCACACCAATCACTAGCATTGATTTAACACTGGGAAGCCAAGACTATTCTCCCAGCGATTTTGGTAGCAACCACAGCCACTACGATAATTCTCAGGCTTCCACGCTATGGTGTTGTGTATACACCAATAGCGAGGTCCCCAAGAGAATTCCTCAACCATTGCCGGCACAGCTGAACCACCCTCACGAGAAGAAAGCAAGCTGTCGCCACCAAAATCCTGTGCCTATTCGATCAGACACAAGTGCCAGTGCCCTGGGGTCGTATCCAGGACGTTCAACCTTTTCAACACAGGATTTTGATAGCCGCAATGCTTTTATCTCTGAGCAGCTCAGATGTCAGGCAACCGGCACCCGTAGCACCAGAAGTAGCCTCTGGTCAGACCTCGCAGTTCCACCATAAAGGCTTCACTACTACTATGTTTTGAACTCAGGGGCAGTTCTAGGTGATCATGCACCTAACTGACAACAACGATCTTTAAGTATTTGTTTTCCTTTTATAAATATGTGCACATCCTTTGCTCTGTTATTCCAGAGATCGGGTAGTAACACATAAGTTCTACGGGTAAGAGCCAAAGGAAAAAACTACATTACCCTTAGCTGGGGCTCCCGGGATTGCCACACCCGTAGTCATTGACTCCCCTGGGGGAAAAATGGAGTGACAAATGTGTGCGTGTATGTGTGGCTGTTTTAAAAATATGCCGTATTTATGTGTGTAAATAAAATAGCCCTGTATATACGCATATGTAGCCGATTAATATTCAGTGTATTTTTATACTCATGCGTATGTTTATAGCTCATAGTTGTTGGATGTTTATAGATATACGTATTCGGTTTAAAATTAATGCGTGTGTCAGCGTGTTTTTTTTTATTTTTAGCTGTACGCATTCATATATCTTTGACGGCCAATACTCAAAGAGTACTTAAAATGAGGTGCTATGAAATAAGGCCCAATAAAATTAAGGAATTTTTAATTGGACTTTATTTCATATGTTTTGAGATTTATTTCATCTTGAGTTTGGTTGGACTTTATTTAATTTTTTTTGGGCTTTATTTAATCTTTAGTTTTTTTTTTCGTTGTGGGCTTTTTTAATTTGACATTATTTCTTTTATATTGGGTATTTTTTCGTAAATTTTCTCTTGGGGCTTATTTCATCATACTAGGGTTGTAATTTTTCGTAGATCGCACGACTTTGCCTGATAGTGTATAACGGCATTTAGCAATGATTGGATTTTACATTGGATTATATTTTCTGTAAATAAATCGTTATCGTAAGCCGTAAATCGTGTTAGTTTTGGCGCCAGTTGGCAGAAACGCACTATTGTGAACAATCTAAACCGATAAAATTCACAATAGCGCTATTCTTTGTCGGTTACGATCTTTTACATTAGATACATTCTTTCGATAACTATCCAAGATTAAACCTTGCTCATAATAGCTGCTAAAACATTAGAGCTAAATTGCTCACATACTTAAAAAAAAAAAATAAATATGACCAAAAAGCTGAAAAAATATTGAATGTAAATATAGGTATAAGGTAATAACTTTGGTTTTGTGTACTCGTTTAGTTTAAACATTTGGGTTTTATATTTTAAGTCAAGGCAACAACAAAAAATATTAATTCAAATCAGTGAGAATAGAAGAAGTTAGTTTAGTCGAGAATGTTGTTTAAAATGCTTCATTTATTAGGTAAATTCAAATTGTTAAAATAAAAGAGTAATTTATAATAACATATTTAAGTTCTCCAAGTATGTTTGTTTGCATTGATGCCTTTGAGCTTGGCCAACAAATGTGGAGGTGAATGCGAGGTCATAGCAAAGGATGAGTGCTATTTGGATACAGTGCGAGTATGTTTTAAGCACTTCGAAACTAATTGTGAAATGGAGACGTCTGCGTGCAAAAAGAAAAAGAGTAAGTAGAAAATGTCACCAAAGGCGGGCGTAAAAACTTCCGCTGTGCAGCTTCGTGATCGAAGACAGGATGTCAACTTTTTGTTACGAATTAGGGATTCTGCTCTTGAAAAAATTACCGTATTTGGGAAAAAATTTCTGCTCGTACATCTGCTTTAAATATAGTGAATTATATTTCTGTGGTTACAAGTGACAACAGCATAAGACGGAAGACATAGTTCCGACAAAAACCACTTTTAACGTATGAATGTTTTGTTTTTCAAAAAATCAAAATATGGGCGAGAAATTCCACTTTTTTGTCGCGTGCGACAGCAAGCAATTAACCTAGTATTTCTGAACAACGTGACTCGATTTTTTTTTAATTTTACCTAATGTAAAGCTGCTAACAGCCTACACAAATATAAAGGACGCAAAAAAAGATTCGTTTTCTTGGTGTCGCACTTTGTAGCGTGCAACACCAAGAAAACGAAATTTTTTTGACATTCCTTTGGAAATTAAAGTATTACTGTATTAACGAATGTACCCAAAATTCTATGAAAATGTAGTATTCAGTGTAAGTTGAGAATATCACGTAAATATGAAGCTGTTGTAAAAATTTTTAGTATAAATAACACTATTTTGTCTTAAGCCAACTTATGCTTTTAAACACAGATTTAATTTTCAAGAAATTCATTGGATATCGATTACAGACTCTTTTGTCCAACATAAAAATATCCTTAAACATAGTGACGACTTGGAAGTTGACATATCCCGAGTTATTACTGACATATAGCTTATATTTTTGCAAACAGCGATAGCAAAGTGGACATGGTTCGTGCCAGCCGCAGTGGCCTTATACCGGAAACCAAAATCTAATAAGAATTTTCGTGATTTTCTAAAATCGAGTTTTAATCAGGGGTTTTATTATGTAATCCGAATCGAACGGAAATGTTTTCGAATTGTAATGTTAATAACATACAAATTCGAACAGTTTCCTTTTCGAATCGAATTGCATAATAACCCCCCACATTTCCACGACTTCAGAGGTCATGGAATTCTATTCAGACTATTTTTACAATGATGATCGTATGGATGTATGAGTTTATGTGCGTGTGTCCATTTGTTTATGTGTATGTAAGTCTCTCATAACTTAAGAATGGCTGAACCTATCGGAACTAATTTGATAGCATTATTAAAGGCATTGATTGACCTCACTTAGATTTCAATTCGATTCAACAGATTTTGAGCATTTTCGAAAAAAAAAACAATTTTTAATAAACTTTAAACTATGAAGCTTCTGCTTCCTTCTGGAGATTCTCACGAAGCCTGTGCAAACCGTATCAACAAGGTCAAAAATGCCTTCGGGCCACTAAGCAGTGTGTGTTAAAAAAACGTACCACTTTCCAAAAGATTTGTTTTACTACCCTAACATATATCTTAAAATTTTTTTTTATATCTTTTCTTTTAGAATATATAGTATATGAGGAAAGGTATTGCAAAAGTACAGACTTTATGTGCCTAGAAGAACAGGCAGATTTTGATTGGCCGTCGGAACAATTTGATGCACAGATTGCAAACATTCGTAATAAACAAAGAGATATGTTCGAAAAACTCTATTTATTAAACAAAATTAAAATAAATAATTTTGAAAAAAAGTCATAAATTATTAAAAAAAAAGTGTATGTAAATTATTAAACAAAATATTTGAAATAAACGAAAGAGAGAGAAGGCAAAAAGTTGACACAAAAATTTTGACGTTTTATTAAATTTTAATAAATAATTTCTTAATCGGGCTCAAGTTCAGTATTTTCAATTCTTATTGTAGAATGAAATATTTACCCTTTTATCGGGAATGAAAGTTCCCTAAAATTGTGATCGCCAATGTTGGCGTTGTTGTTGTGTCAGTATACTATTTTAGAATTTGTGTTCACCATTGGCCTTTTATTCCGGATAATGGTGATTTTCTTTTATTAATTATTATGATTTTATAAAGAAGACAAGAAAACTTTAATCATGATACAATAACATAAAAGTACAACCACATTTGATGTATAAAATTAATTTTGACTTTGTCCCCGATTATTTGATTCCTGTTTTTGTATACAGAGAGGAAAGCGTTGCCATGCACAAGTACGGGGATCTTTTTTAGGATATGTGTAATTTGTGCTTTTGAATAGTAAATGTAATTGTTTATGCTCTGAGGTTATTTTATTAATCGAATTTTCTGAGTTGTGACATTGTTGAAGTAAATAAGCGATATCGAGCTATAACCGCCATATTTTTTGACCTCGTTTTTTTTTTAACGAAACCCGATTATTTACGAACGCTAAAAATCGGTTTTGGTAAAAAAATTAAGTTCGAAAATTATGTCGCTTAAGCTTTTTTGGCGGTTGTGGCACGATATGTGGAATATTTTTTATTTTATTTTCCATAGACGTTATTTCCATGTACATATGTACATACGTACATATATATCGAGCCATATTTTCGATTTTATCGTAAGCGACATGTTATCGAAAACTTACTTTTTTATTGAAATTAAAATTTGATGGGCCTATCCATAGTTTAGAATTATCAAAATGCCAAAATTGTTGATAACTTTTAAGATACAGGCTGTACAATTTTATCGTAAGCGACAATTTACGTTCAAAACATGTTTGAACATTTAAAAAAAAACTTCTCCTGAAAACTTTAATTTTTGTCGCTTACGATAAAATCGAAAATAAGGCTCGATATATTATTGCATGCCAGCAGTTATTTCGTTCATTATTTTATATAATTGGTGGTCGCACCGCACATGCACTGAATAAATCGCCTTTGGCAAAATAAACATGATCATAAATAAAAAAAGTGCATTTTCTAGTATTCCAAACTTTCAATAATATTTACGGTACGATCCCTTTCCGGGTAAGTTCAGTAATTTCAAATGACCCCATTTCGATAATTTTTGAGGTGTGTGAGTTGGCAGCAACAAATGCTCTGACCAATAAGTTCACTGTCACTGTGTGTACTCCCAGGCGGATCTGTAGCAGATCACGGGTGTGGCAATCCCGGGCCCCCAGCTGGGGTAATGTGGCTTTTTCCGTTAAGGTACCTTTGGTGCTTTATCCATAGAACTTATGTGTTACTAGTAGAGTTTCTACGCGGGAAAAAAATCCCGGGAATTCCCGGGAATTATTTTTTTACAAATCCCGGGAAATTTTCAACGGGAATTTTCGGGAATTTAATATATCCGTTAATGGAATTTGCTTGTTTACATTGCTGTTCGTTGTTTTATTACTTAAAAATACAATCCTGTAACGATGCATAATATAAGCACGGAAGCATATGTAATAGAGGCTTCCGAGGTTAATCCAAGAACTTGAAGCGTTACGAAATATTTTCAACTTAAGAAGTCTTTATAGGAAATAGTATCTACTCGTAGATTGGCAGATGAAGATGGAATAACTCAAAGTATATGAATATTTTTTTTTTGTTTTGTTTTTTTAATTTTGTTGTTCATGAAATAATCGAATAAAGTTGTTTTGTTTTTAATTTGAATGTTGTATATTTTATCATAAAATTATATGTTTTATAGAGGTCATTTAATTAAATTCATATGTTTTTGAAATTCCCGGGAATTCCCGGGAATAAAACATTTTACTTCTCGATTCCCGGGAATTGAAAAAGTCCGGGAAATTAGAAACCCTAGTTACTACCCAATCTCTGGCAACAGAGCATACGTCCGGCTCTTATGAGTGGTTGAGCTGTGCCGGCAATGGTCAGAAATTCTCTTGAAGACCTCGCTGTGAGTGTATGGACTGCACTCGCTGCGTGAGAACTTGGAGAATCGTACGTGGTGGTTGCTACCAAAATCGCTGGGAGAATAGTCTTGGCTTTCTAGTATTAGATCAATACTAGTAGTTGATTTGACGTGGTCAGCCAGACACTATTCTAGTTGCTGTTGTCATACAACAGATAGTACTGTTTGGACAAAGTCATTACGGCAAAGAGTTTAGATAGCTCTAAGTACCTCAGCAAGGTACTTGACGTAGTACTATGATCGGAGATTGCAACCTGTGTGCTCTTGGATTGCGACATTTTGCTGCATTCTAACCGTGCATGGGGGCGGGGGTAAGCTTATAACCTTTACCCGGTGTTTAGACCATCGTGAGATTAGCCCGTAATGACAGATGTGTTTCAGATTATCCTGAACACCTGCCATTACGGCCTTATCGAACTGGAATTCCGTTGTTATACATAATAAGCCCATTAACCATGAATAGTTTATTCGTGATTAATACTACGATTATTATTAAAGGCCATGACTCACTGTCCTACACAATCGCACGATCTACGAAAAAAATACAACCCTGGGGATCTACTCCGTAAGTCGATTCGAAAGAAAATGCTTTCGAATTTACATGTCATAAACACAAAAACTCGAAAACTTTTTATTTCGTTTCGAATTACACAGTAGACCCCTTGATGTGATGAATTGTTATTTTCTTTTTTTCTCAAAAATCGTACGATCGTATAAGATAGTGAGTGTATCACGGCCTTAATTATGATTAATTGTAACTTTATTAACTAATTACAATAAATGATAAGTAACAACGTTGATTGCCCTTTGCATTACATTTTTTTTTGTCATTTTCAATCAATTACAATTTCAACCAAAATGCTAAGAAGATTAAAACGACAAAAAGATTTCACACTATTTGACACGATTAACGAATCAAAAGAGTGAGACTTAAATTTACATTTCATTTTTATATATTTGCTGCATTTATTTTCTGTTTCATTAACTTGACCTTGACATGAATACAGGTGGACTAGTTTCGCTAAATAGAATTAACGAATAATTTGCCAACTTTTATTTTCGTTTATATTTAATTTCTTCATGGCTCATGGTGCTTTAGTGTTTATGCCTTTATTACAAAGAAATAGAAAAAAAAATTAAGACCAAGTATTAACGACACCAAAATAGTATATTCAATCCGTTTTTAATATGCCTGCCTTCCTTCCATTTAATTCAATTTATCTGCCACTTTTTTGTTTTGAATTTGAATTTTTATTTTTTTTTTTTTTTTTTTTTATTTTCTTGGACACATTTTTGTCATTAATTTTCGTCATTATACCTTGCTGTCCACTTTCGGCATATTTGTTTTTATTTTTAGAAATTCTTATTTTTATTTCATTTTAATGCGAAATCATTTTAAAGCGTAAATAATTACGGGTCAATCGATTTATTTTCAATATTCAAAATTCTATTTAAACGGGCACTTATTTTTCCTTCGTCGCAGTTTAAATAATGAAAATTGTCTTGCCGAAGGTCCTACTTTGTTGGTGTAAAAGGAAAAACTAATAGAAAGCTATACAGATATTCAAGTAGTCGAAATTTGCTATCTCGGTATCTCGTTCATTATTCGAACCGTGAAGCCTTAAAAAATTACTGCAAGGAAACTTTCATCATATAAACTGGAACTTGCAGTAGTATTTCAGGGCGAATATTTTTGTAGGAACCATTTATAACTATTTTATGTCCTCGTTTAAGAGCGAGTTTCCAGGGCATAAAAAAAGATACCTATAAGAAGAAGACAAAAAAAAATTGGTATAAAAGTATTAATAGACTATGCAATATTATTGAATACTTTATTGCTACGACTATTATTATTGTCGTTTTGCCTTACACTGTTCAATAAATCGCACAATATTTAAAAAATAAATGGCTAAAGTTTTCTTACAATTTGTGTAAAAGTAAATGCACATGATGTGCATTTAAGAAATTTTAAAACTAATTTTTCGTGATACATACTACGAGGGCGGTTCGGAAACTTCTTAGCCTAGCACAAAAAGCGCGGTATGAACAGAAAAAAGTTAAGTGTTTTGGAAACTTCAATCTCTGCTATGAACACATGTTAAATTTTGTTTCGATCTGGTAACTCCTTCATATAGAAACAGGTGTTCACAAAAGACGCATCCGCGATTTTTTAACAATGGAAAAATTAGAAATGAGTGGTGTCATTAAATATTTACATAAAAAAGTTTATCGGGACAAGAAATTCATAATGATATGGTGAATGTGTTAGGTGAAAGTGCTCCTTCATATGCAACAGTAAAAAATTAGGTTGCTGAATTTAAACGTGGTCGTACAAACATTGAAGATGAACCACCTAGTGGACATCCAAAAACAGCAACAACAACAGAATTTGTAGCCAAAGTGCATGATATGGTATTAAATGATCGACGAATAAAAGTGCGTGAAATAGCTAATATCATGGGGATCTCAAATGATCGAGTCCATTTAATTTTGCCTGAAGAACTACAGATGAAAAAGCTTTCTGCAAGATGGGTGCCGCATTTGTTAACAGTCGACCTAAAACGCATAAGAATGAACATTTCTCAAGCTTTTTTGGATCGTTTTAAGCGAAATAAAATTTTATTTTAAGCATCGTTTCATAACTGTTGATGAGACATGGATCCACCACTATACTCCAGAGAGAAAATAACAATCCAAACAATGGACTGAAGCTGGAGGAAGTGCCCCAAAGAAGGCAAAAACAATTCAATCGGCTGGTAAGGTTATGGCAACGGTTTTTTGGGACTTCAAAGGTATTTTATTGATTGACTATCTGCAAAAGGGTAAAACAATAAATTCAGAGTACTATTGCAACCTTTTGGATCAATTAAATGTACAAATTCGAGAAAAACGTCCTGGCTTACAACACAAAAAAATAATTTTTCATCAAGACAACGCACCAGCGCACAAGAGTGTTTTAACAATGGCTAAAATCAACGAATTAAAGTACGAGTTGCTTGACCACCCACCTTATTCTCCTGATTTTGCTCCCAGTGACTTTTACCTGTTCCCAAATCTAAAAAAATTCCTTGCTGGCAAGCGTTTTACCTCAAATGAAGATGCAATTACAGTTGTAAACCACTATTTTGAAGACCTTGAGGAAAACTATTTTAATCAAGGAATAGAATTGCTAGAAAAGCGTTGGACTAAGTGTATTGAAGTTTCAGGAGATTATATTGAAAAATAAAAATATTTTTGAAAAACTAACTATTCTCTTTCATTGATAGGCTAAGAAGTTTCCGAACCGCCCTCGTAGATACCAGGGCTACTATTTTTATTTCGGAAATAGCAAATAATAACAAACATTTTAAAATGAAAATAGCTTTATTGTCTTTCGAAATATTTCCCTTGATGATCAATACACTTTTGGATTCGTTTGAATCATTTGTCATAGAAGTTTTTCCATTCCTTTTGAGACACCTCCAAAACATGGCTTTTGAACGCTTCAACTGTTTCTTCGGCGCTCGTAAATGGTTGATCACGTAGTTTACCTTTGATATTCGGGAACCAGAAGAAGTCATTGGGCGCAAAGTCAGGACTGTAGGGAAGATGAGTCATCAATTCGATTTTTTTACTGCTAGAAAATTCACTTGAGAGCTTACATTGTCATGATCAAGAATGATTCGTCTTCGGGGGTTAGTTATACGAATTTTTCCGAAGACTTCCGGCAAACAAATGTTCATACACCACTCGGAATTGACAGTTCTACGTTACTCAAGCGGAGCAGTGGCCACATAACCCATTCGGCCGAAGAAACACTCCGAATGGGTTTAAGTTTAAAGTTGTGATCTTAAATATTCTAGATACAGTGAAAAAAAAATATTTAGTATACCACCGCGGTGTACCACCATAAAATTTACTGTGTGTGAACCAAAGAGATTCATACTGCTTGAAAAAAGGTGTTGCAGGGAATTATTGTTTACAATAGTAAACTTTACTTACTAATCTTGTCCTAAAAGTAAGTATTTATAACTTTTAATATATAATTCAGTTCGCCCTGGAATTGGAATTTTACAAAAAGTGGAAATATTTCAAGGAAAAAAATATTCACGATAGGCGGGTCAAGCTGGATTCACCCCTGTTGTCTGGACAAATTTTTTTTATATGTAGCTTGACTTCTCTCTTCTTGAATGGGGGAAAAATTTTTTACGAATAACTCTCAGCTTGAACTGTTGTAATTTTATATTTTGTGCGGAAAAAGGTTAACTTAGCTGACAATAGGTTAAATTTTTCACACGAAGTTCTATAGAGTTGGTGCATCATATGAAAAAGTTTGCATAGTCATTTTGGGTTGGTGAAACTAAAATGTGAGTTAAAAAAGTGTTTTGAAAAAAACTTTATAAAAATAAAAAAGAATTTTAATATTGAAATATGTAAAATACGCCAAGATAATAAACCAAAGTATAAAGAAATGCTGCAGTACTACCATCATGCTAAACTAATAGATTTTGTTTGCATATGGCAGCTTTGATTTTCCGGAAAAATTTTTCTCATAGAGAGAATCGTGCTGTCGAAAACTCTTAGTAAAAAAAATGTCTGGCCAGATACAAATTTTGTCCGGACAAAATGGGTAAATCCAGCTTTAGTTCAACTTTGCCTGAAAAATTTAAAAGTACTGGCAACTCACTTCTTCAACTTTGTCCCAACAAAATATAAAAAATACCCATTTAAAGCTGGGAGTTGTAATGGATACAATCAGTTCTCTATCTCAAGAAGACAATTTTTAAATGTTTTTTTTTTTTGCAAAAAAAAAATATTTTAAAAATAAATTATTTTGCTTTTTCTGCCAACAAACTCAATTTTAATTTAATTTTTTGCCAACTAAAATATTTATCTGAATTTTCTTAAGTTCCCATTTCAACTACGACAATATCTGTTATTGGGGATTTTTCCCTACTTCTGGCAACACTGTATTATGCTTGCTTGCTTTTAGGCCAATTGCAATAACAAGCATTTTTTCATATATTGTTGGCATGAAAATTTAAGAAGGCATTTTTATTTGAAAACAAATGTTTTTCATTCAATTGCAATGCAATAAATTTCATTTCATTTGAATATATAAATAATTATTTTTCTTCGTTGCCCATTATTTTATGTGGGTGTTGTAGGTTCTTTTTTTCTTTCTTTCTTTCTTTCTTTCTTATAAATTGGCTTAGTCTCAATTAATTTGTTTATCAATTTGTTTTAGTTGTTGTTTATTACTTACATATACATATTATTAGGTGCTCCGATATAAATAATACAAAATTACAATTAATTTTGTTAACACATTTTATTTCAAAAATATCGAAATTCACTATTGCCTTATTTAATAAAAATATTTTTGGGTTATTAAAGGTTTATGAAATAAATTTTCTATGGAAATAGCTAAAATAGTTTTTATTTTATTTATTAAGCCTTCATTAATTACACTGTGCAACAGTGAAAAATCCACACTACGGTTCTGACAGTATAGAATCAATCGATAGTACTACCAAAGGGTAGTAAAACCCTATACCCAGTTTGGCGATTTTGGTGACAAATTTTTTGTTATGGCCTCCAAAGATTTCGAAAATCAGTGCACCCTCAAAAAATGTTGTTATCAATTTTTGGCCAACACCTAATTCAGACTTAGTGATAGCTAAGAGTATACCGAGCGAATTCTTCTAACATCTTATGCCAAAAAAAGTATTTGTTCGTTCCCTTTTTTGTGCAATTATTTGGGGCAAAAAATTTTTTTTTAGTTTTTTTCAGAATAACTTAAATGGACTCCCAAATTTTTGCTAACAATATTAAGTAAAGTTTAGCGAAGCTGATTAGTTTTTTAGGAGAGATAGAGACGAGGGAAAAAGAAACTTTTCTGTTCCCCTCGTCTCTCTCTCTCCATCAAACTAATCAGCTTAGCAATAGGACTTGCATGGTGTAAACTAGGACTAAGCAGAAAGTATAAAATTACGGCTGACTTCCAAAACGTCAATTGCTATATCTTCAAACAAAGTATAGTAATGGGTGTTTTTTATTGAGGTAAGAACTTTAAGTTGGCATCACTTTTTTAACTGGCGGCCATTTTGTCAGCTGTCAAGTGATTAATATTTAGTTTGGTTTGCCATTTCATCATGAACAGGTTGACAAAAGAACAACGCTTGCAAATCGTGCAAATTTATTTCGAAAGTAATGGTTCAGTTCGCGAAGTTTACCGCAAGCTCCGTCAATTTTATGGTCGACATAATCGTCCATCAGAGCAATTAATTCGGTTAACCATGGATCGTTTTCGCACTACGTTTACTCTATGTGATAATACGCATCCGCAGAGACGTCGAACAGTGCGCACCGAAGAAACAATTGCCGCTGTAGAGCAAAGTGTTGAAGAGGACCCGAATGAATCGATTCGCCACCGTGCACAGCAGTTGGAGCTGATAACCGACTATTTTGTTCCCGAATTGGATGGCATGAATGTGGATGAGTTGTGGTTCCAACAAGACGGCGCTACATGCCACACAGCGCACGTCACAATCGATTTATTGAAGGAAACATTCGATGAGCGCATAATTTCGCGGAATGGACCTGTCAATTGGCCACCAAGATCGTGTGATTTGACGCCATTGGATTATTTTCTTTGGGGATATGTGAAGTCGCTCGTCTACGCCAACAAACCAGAAACGTTAGGGGACTTGGAAGCCAACATTCGTGGCGTTATTGCCAACATACGGCCCCATATGCTCGAAAAAGTGGTTGAAAATTGGACCTGTAGAATTGGCTTTATTCGAGCCAGCCGCGGCGGCCACATGCCCGAAATCATATTTAAACATTAATGGCATAAAATTATCCTTCCAATAAAGCCAAATTGATGGACATTAAAACGATTTTCTTGTGTTTTATTTCAATTCGAAGTTCTATACCTCTAAAAAAACACCCTTTATTTCATAACGCCGCACTACAAAACACTGACAATATAAACTCTTTCAAAACTTCGCTGAGAAGTATTAAGAACGCCGCAACCAAACAATCAGCGCATCGGTTTCAAATTTGATGCTTGTGGTTACAGTGTTTTTCTACTTTGTATCTGTACACTATACAAACTTTGTGTTGATACATTTTGGAAGTATTGATATACATATTTAGTTGTTCTTATGCTTTGAATGCTTACTTAGACATCGTATTGAATGTTTATGTGCTCGTGTATTTTATTCTTTAGCTAATAATTGCTGGAAAGCTTTTGTATTAGGTTTGTTCATGTAGGTTTGCATAACAGTATACTTATAAGTGAGTTATGGCTGAAGGCGTAAAGCGACCCTGCAGGAAATGGAACTAACACAAGACTAGTCACGTGATCAGTCCCCAAGTGATAGGGACCAGTCAGATTTCTACCAATTCCGATGAAGCGGACCAGTCACTTTTACATGGGCATGGCCTAGAATGGTGTTAATTTATACTTTGTATGCACCTTGTGACTTGTCACGGAACTATCTCATGGGGACCTAATCGGTGTGGAATATAAATTATTTAAAAATATCATTCCGACACTTAACTGTAATAATTTTTACAAATGCAATTACAATTTATTTTTAAACAGATATTGTTTTGGACTCGAACTGACAACCTCCGGCATGACAGGCTTGCACAATACACCCACACGACCACAGATGATCTCATATTTCAAAAGTATAAATACCAGTTAAGCTTAGGTTAATATCTATGAATAGTTACGGGACTGGTTCCAGAGTGGCTTGGCGGTACCATTGGAGGGAACAATGAACAATATGTTTATACTGTTTGATAGGTCCTAGATCCAACCACATCGAGCTTGTTCAGTGCCTTTTACTATAATACTAGACCAATTCCCAATTAAATTGACAAAAGATCACGACCAAGGCGAATTGACACAAGGTGGTCCTAATTGCAACTCTGCGTATTCGCCTTGTATATTTGTTAGTGTAAAATTTCCTGCTGTCAAAATATTTCCTAACGTTTTGGTTGATTTGACAACAGAGAAGCTATGTCAGCTAGTGAATTAAGACCACCTTATGTGAATTCGCCTTGATCACGACTATACATCACGACAATGGTGAATATATAACGATTTACAGAATATGTCCTTTTTTCACCATAAACTACTCTTTACTTATTGGTAACACTCCCATTTTCTCAAGTCGTGGGACAACTACGTTTGGATCAATTGTCACCAAATTTTTTGCTGGGGTAATATTCACATGACCTGCTTTATAATAGAATTAGTGAAATTTTGTCTGTAGACGTCACACAGATGATTCTTGAAGCAAAATAATATGTATCCCCTGCAGAAAATGCGAATAGTGAAATTGTAGTGATTTACTAGTGACATTGTCAGTAGTATTACTGACCAGGTGTACCCCAGCCAATGTAATTATCTATTGACATTTAACATTAGCTTGTCATTGAAAATCCACCACTAGACTCTAGCAATACTGACTAAGTAGTTCTTTTGGGACCACATGGAGACATTGGCACCAAAGATTCACTAGTAAATTTTAGGGGCTCTAGTCTACAATATCGATATTTCCTCGATCGATGTCATTAGTAAAATTGTAGTGATTTACTAGTGACATTGTCAATAGTACAACTGAATAGGTGTACCGCAGCCAATGTAATCGCCTATTGACATATAACATAGGGTTGTCATTGAAAATTTACCAGTAGACTTTAGCACTATTCTTTTACGACCATATGGAGGCATTTGAACTAAAGATTCACTAGTACATTTTAGTGACCCTCGTCTAAAATTTTATAAAAGTTGGGGCAACAAACTTAAATACATACATACATACGTACGTAAGTTTTTAACATTATTGCATAGCGTAATAAAAAAGAAAAACAAACTATTGACACGTTCATTGACAATGTCACCAGAAATACACTAGAACTGTTGTCTCTAACGTATCTCTACTCGCGCATAAAAGGAAAGTTGTAGACATTTCAACTAGTGCAATTGTCGCTAGAGAAGAGAGTGTTGACATAGAGACATATGGTTCTAGGCTGACTAGAGGGTCAGATGATATTAATTTACTCGTATCGTGCAATGCATGGACGTGTATGCCGAGACCTTCATGCACACACACGTACGTTATGCTTGTCTCATGAATTTGGACCGTGAATACTGCGCTCTTTATCTACCGATTAAAATTATGTTTTGTTTAACAATTTTAAAGTTATATTTTTTAACTCAAATATTTTAATCTTGATATTGTCTGTAAGTCGGGTCGTGGCATTTTGAGTTTAAAATAATGCTTGTATGTCCTTAATGTTCTCAATGAAGTTGTTTTGAAAAACTTACTTCACACTTATTTTAGCTTTAAACTTATTTCATTACAATCATTAAAACTTTCTCAAATTAATTTACTTCGTTTTGCAAAGTTCGAAGTTTCTCATAAAATAATAAATTTTGTAAGCAGAATATATTTATTTTTAATTTTAGTAACAGTTATTATTATATACGATATATACTAACAATAATATTTCTTTTCAATTTCGTTAAAAGTTATTTATACAACAAATATTTAAGTAAAATTAAAAAAGTCTTAAAAGTGTTAATTATTACCTTTTTATCAATAGTGTACGAGTAATAATCTATTTCAAGACTTGTGACAAAATTATTCGTCATTGCGAATTTATATTTAGTTATTTGCTAATACCCTCCTCCACCTACGTGCACTAAGTACTGCTTAATATTCGTATGAAAAGATATTTAAAAAACATTACTAATGTGCTTTCAACAATTAAAATTTTATTTAGTCATTTAAACTAAAGGGTGTCTCAGTAAGAATGCGCATATTAAATTTTGCGGTAACTTCGATATTTTTTGAAGGAATTAGCAACTCTGATATATTTAACAGCTGTGACGTATGACAGTTCTTATGGTGATTAAAAATATAGCGGTACATGAAAAACAAAGCAAACATTTTTTTATTTTTAAATAAAATAGAGCTCTGCTATTAAGACAGCCTGCATGAGTATTGGGTCTTTCACACTTGATTTGTGTCTGTAATAACTTATGTGATATGCATGAAGCTAAACAGTGCGAACATTAAAAAATTTTTGTTTCGAAAATGTCGAATTTTTTTTTTTGCCAAAAAAAAAAGGATTGCTTTACGGGAAGTTTAGATATACTTTTTCATCGAAGCTTATTCTGAATATGTTCGAAAGTAACTTGAGTCGTTTTTGCCCTAAAAAGTTAGTACGAGTAGTTCCTTTAGGGCACTGCTACACGTTCAATATATATTGAACGCGATCCAGTATCGTGATATTTATTGAACGTTTAGCATTTTCATGATATTAGATCGCGGTGCGTTAATAAAAACTGAAATAAAACAAATAAAATAAAAAAAATTTAACAAATAAAAAGTAAAAAAATTTATTACATTTGTGTAAAGTTTGTTTTAATAAAGGGTAATGGCAGAAGATAGTGAAAGCGAGTGGGTTCTGCCGGTGGAATCGGAATTAACGACCGAAAAAATTATTTTGAAAGACTTTATTTTTGATTAGGAGTCATTTCTGGAGTTTTGGGACTCGCCGGCTAAAGCTTATTAATAAATTTATTATTGAACATGTAGCATATGCTCGTGATCCATCAATCCATTAAAATGGATCGCGATCCAAATATCACAATATATAATGAACGTGTAGCAGTGCCCTTAGCGTGGAGTAAATAACAATTAAAGCTTTTGTTCATATGAAATTTATATTCACCTCGAAGGGAAGAATGCTATCGTGAATCTCCCGTAAAATTGTTTCCCCGCTGTTAGTTCTCAGTGAATGTAAGAAACTAAAAGATTTGTAAAGCTTAAAAATAAATTAAAGTTTAAGAAAGAAAAACACAAATTTAGGGTTTCAAATGAATGTTGTTACTTGGGAAAAATTAAATAACAGTGGGCGTGGCTCGCACACTTTGTGACAAAGAGAATACATTTAAAAAAAGAATTATTAGATGATTTTATTGTTACTTGAACTTTTAAGCAATTCTGTTACTGTTTTCGTAACAAATTTCCTCCTTTAGACTTAAATTTTTTTTTTTTTTTGATATTTCTCATCAAGTGTTGGTGTAGATTTTTGTAGACACAATTTCTAGCATTGACTTGTTTTTTGTAAAACTGTAGTTTGTTTCTATTTTTTCGCTGAAATAACACTCAACATTTACTATAGAGTTGAAGGTAAAATATAGCTTAAAGCCTAAAAGTTTGTAAAAGTGCTAATTGAATTCATAACAGTGGGATGCACACGATGCAAATACGCACGAAAAAGCAATAGCACTTCAAGTAGTTTTGCTTTGTATTTAGTAGAGAACAATAAACTTTATAAATGAAAGTTGAAATTGCAAATTGGCCCTGGACAAAATATTTTCAAATAGATTTGTCTGAATGAAAACTAGAGATGACTCGTATCAATGCAAATATTTTAGTAAAAAAATTAATTTGCTTTTCTAAGTAAAAAATGGGGTTTTTAGATTTAAGTTTATTTTATTTTATTGTATATATATTTATAAATTGCAACAGATTGATTGGTTATAAAACCGCAGCTAGAACATATGTAACTACTTGAAAATTTAGGCCAATGTTTATTTGAATTTGTTAGGGAATATCTTCGCCTCCGAATTGGTTTAGCCCATACGCCACAAAGTTGGAGTGGAGAAAAACGACAAATAAGATTTATATAAAGTTTCCTCAAAAAATACCCGATGGATTTCTTTTGTATTTGCACCACGGCTTCCGACACATGGTTTGAAGAAAAATTTAAATTTCTGTAAACTTTCATGAATGAAGTTAGAAGTTAATATTACTTTATTGTAACAGTAAAAATACATTTTGTGCCGCATGCATCACTTTTCTGAATTTGTTTTCAAAAAGTAGCTTTTTGTGCTCCATACGTATACTTTACTGCTGTGAATTGAGAATTTGTTGTTTTGTTTATTTTTCTTGCTGTCCAGAGAAATAAGTCGATCGGTCAACGCCAACCAAGAACCCGCCGGCGTAATATTTTTAACTATAGATCCGCTTACACTCTTAAACAAGAAAAACAAGTAATTGAAGTGTATTTAACATAAAGAATGAAATTAAATTATTTCTGTTATACTCAAACATGCATAATTAAGGTTTCTTTTATTTTATTTTAGTGTTTAATAAGTTTATATTAAAACAAGAGTTAGCTTTACTTCGTACGTTTATGTATGAAGAATTAAGGCTCAGTTACCCGACTGTAATGTAAAGTAACTGCAACGTAGGAAACAGCTGATCGATATTTTTATATGAAAAGTAGGTTACGTTACATTACATCTCTATAACCATTTGCACTACTTTTCACATAACAATAACGATCAGCTGTTTCCTACTGCTGCTGTTACTTTACATTACAGTCGGGTAACTGAGCCTTTAGACGCAATCGCCAAACAGTGGCGTGTACAGCAAAACAATACTTATTAAACCTGAAAATAGTGGATATGAAGCAAAATGAGTGCTTAATATCTCAGAAACCATAATAAATTTTGTAAAATGCGTTTTTTATTCAGAAAGAGGGTATTCAAAATATATATATTCCATATCTAACACATTTCTTTCTAAGAATGGTCGGTGGAGCAAAACTATTCTGGAGCGACGATATGAGAAAATAATTTAAATTGGGTGAAATACAAAACTTTTTTTTTAAAGTCATTCAACACATATTCCTTTGTTTTTTTAATTATAAAAATAGTTATTCAAGCTTTCTTAAATAGTTTTTTATATCTGTTTAATTTTAGAATCTGCTACTGACATTTCTGTGAATGACTTAAGTTCAACAAATTCAGCCACTGCCAAAACTAACTGCCAGCAGCAACAACAACAGCAACAGCAATCACAGTCATCACAAAAAGACTCATCCTCTAAACCACAACAGCGAAAGTTACCCAAACGTTATCAAGGACATCATCCGCACTTTCATCATCACACAGCACCAGCTTATTATACAGATCTTCACCTTAAGATCCATACACCCGAAGCTAAAGATTCGGTGAATGAAAATTATCAAAGTGTCTATCGAACACCATCGAAACTGATCAAAGACGAACATCAATTCCCGAATACCATTACAGCCACTCTGCCACCACGCCAAATTTTGAGCCAAGAGAAGGAAGTTGGAGAAAAGCAGGTATCATTTTTTCGTGGGGGCTCCTCCAACAGCGACCAACGACAACCGAATTGCATCGATCCTTATATGGCATCAAACAAAAGATTGCTGAAACCTACCAAAGGTAATAGTAGTTCCCCCTCAGATCTTATAGTAAACGAAAATAATAGTAATCAACCATTAGCGGCGCCAGCGGTTCAGTCAGCTGATGGTAGTGTAGTTTTTGCTTGCACCAATTTTAAACCCTGTATTACAGTCGAAGGTCAATTGCCCCTAGAAAACGTAACGCCTCGTAGTCGTAATAGCCAGCGCTTTGCCAATCGTAAACGAGAACGAGCTGTGCGGGTACGCAGTGAGTCGCGTCCTATAAGTGCTTTATACGATATAATATGCAAGGAAAAAGGCTTCGATATAGCCACCACAACCACAAACGACGAAGACTCTTCACCATCGCATAGTAACGACGACAACTACGATAAATCTGCCACCAATCACAGCCACAGATCTCATCGATCCCACTCTCGATCGATAACACGACAACCAACCAAATCCTCGCTAGCCAGCGGCTATAATTCAAATATGTCTGGTGGCCTGGTCAACAACAATTTGACGGGTGGCGATCATCCCCAGCATAGAACGCCCTTGCAGCAAAAAAAGCGCAATGACAAATACTCACCAAATACCATTTTCATAAACGATCTCAGCGATGATGAGGACGACGAAATCGATCGCTTGGAAGGAGGTTGTTCACGCAAAAACTTCCGTATGCGCCATCCAGATAAAAAAGGCAATCTCTGGGATGAATTGGAGCAATCAAAGTCCGCCTCACTGCCACCAGGTCTTTTAAATTCAGTAAAATTACCTCAGACTAACGAAAACCCGCCTACCAATCACGAGGACTCATTATCCAATAATATATCAAACATAGAGAACAGTAAAATATCCTTAGAGTGTTACAAATCTAGTAGCGGTAGTAAATCTAATCATCCACTACCATTAGCAGCAGAACAATCAGCAACATTAAATCCATTATTATCATCAAATACCATCACCAATACCACTTTCAGTGTAGAACCCATTCACCATAGTAGTAGTTCGCTACATGACCAAGCTCGTACAGGTGCCGGCACCATTGCAACAACAGCCAACACAAATCAGTCCCAGCAACAGGACCAATTAAAGCAACCGCAATGGAAAACAGATCGTAATTCACGCAAACATCGTCGTTTGCGCGACGAAAAGTCCAGACGTCATACAGATGGTGCCATAAAACTATTTCCGTCCGTTATAAATGATCTGGATAGTGATGATCTGTCTCATCATAATGACACTAATGATGATGATGATGATGGTCATCAGCAGCATATCGAGCGTTATGTTAATAGTGACGATGATGATGACGATCAACATCATGCTTCTTCACATTATCATGATTTAAATGGTGCTGGTCACGATTTCCATACTTTATTTGGCTCTGCTGCTGCTGCAAATGCTAAAAGGTAAGTGGTTTAAAAACTAATGTATGTATGCTTTATTTTTGTAGCAGTAATCATAGTTCAAATAATGTAAAGCTGACTTTTTGTTTTATTTTGTACTTTTCTGTTTCTACTTTTCCCCTATAATCGTTCACCTAGACTTTGGAATTATAATTTTGTAATTATCCTTGAACTTGAATATCTAGCATAACATGACCATATAATTTAAACGCAATTCGTGGAACTAAAATGCCACTTAAGGGTTCACTGACATTGATGTGAGTGATGCTATAAACACAATCAAGTCCACCGACCATCGACTACAATACAATAAATGCATGAAATGGTGATTTTAAAAACGCAATACATTAAATATCGCTATTAAAAACGCGAAAAACTATTATAGTGGCACCATTGAAAAATAATAATAACTTTAATAATAATAATTAACTTTAATACATATGTCAAAAAAGATGTTTATGTTTTGTAGTTAGTGGTCGGTAGTCGTTAAAAGAATTAAGTAGCTGGCGACTTGGCTATTTTTGTAGCCAGCTACTTTTGTAGTCGGTAGTGGATGGTCGGTAGCCTTTGATTGTGTTTATAGCATGATATGTGAAATAAGTTTGGAGTTTAAAAGAAGCAGTGTGGCCATTTCTTCACTAATTATCCGAATCATTTGTAATTTTTACTGTCGTGGGTAGAGCGTGGATAAATTATTTTAGATGTATATCAGGTGTCATTGATAATGATTTCGTTTTAAAAACCTATCCTACCCTATATGTGACGCGCAAAATAGAAAGGGACCTATGGGTAAAAACCGGTTTTGTTCAGGAGAGCCATTTTAAAGTTTAAATACGTGTACCATCACTGAGCGTGTTGGTATTGGTATCATTTGAAAGCGACACATCTCATGACGCCAGGTACGTGTTGGTCAATCTTGAAAACGCGCGTAGGTCGTCCCTACCTCTTGTTTTGTGTAGTTTGTTTTTACTGTTTTCTACCTAGCGCGCAGTTTCCACGAGTTTGATATCAATTTTGCTCGCGTTTTTTCGAATCCAGGTTTATTTTCTGAAATTATTAATTGTGAATTATAATAAATACTCATTTATAATTCTTTTAAATCGTGAATATCACTCTGTTATTTAATTTCATAAAACGCGCATATCTCTGGGAGGGAACACTTTTGGGGCATGGGATCGATCTCATTCGATGCTCAGTCGTTGTCCACATCAAAAAAAAAAAAAAAAAGTTAAAATTGATTTTTTTACCCTTAGGTCCCTTTCTCTATGCGCTGTCACATGTATTAATACAGTTGGCAGCTCAGTTCGATTTTGTCCGGACAAAATATAAAATTAAACCAATTCAACCTGAGAGTTGTTCGTAAAAAATATTGTCTCTCTCTCTCTCTCAAGAAGAGAGACGTCAAACTACATATAAAAGAAAATTTGTTCGGGTGAATCCAGTTTAAAAAAGTAATGTGGCACAGTCGGACATCTATGTACATACATATAGAGATCGACCGAAGGCGTTTTTTTTTTGGCCGAAGCCGAAGCCGAACTTCGGCTAAAATCCTAAACTTCGGCCAAAACCGAAGCCGAATTTTTTAAATTTTAAAAATGATACTTGTTTTATATGAATTAAGAAAAAAGTTTGCTTTTTTGAGATCACTGAAATAGCTGTAATATCTATTGGATACATAACAAGAAAAATAAAACTATTTTGCAATTTCTAGATTGCTTTTTCATATGATCACTCACAAGAACGTCCAAGTAAAAGAAAATAGAAAGCAACAGGGTTGTATTTTTGTTTGGAGGGAAGAATACAAAATTTTTAATTTACTTGGAGCTGGTATATTTAGTTACGGCCTTAGTACCTTCACTAACAGCATGCTTTGCCAATTCACCGGGCAACAGAAGACGCACGGCTGTTTGAATTTCCCGACTGGTAATGGTCGAACGTTTGTTGTAGTGAGCCAAACGAGATGCTTCAGCAGCAATACGTTCAAAAATATCATTAACAAAACTGTTCATGATACTCATGGCTTTCGATGAGATACCAGTATCGGGATGCACTTGCTTCAACACTTTGTAAATGTAGATAGCGTAACTTTCCTTGCGTTTACGCTTCTTACCCTTATCACTTTTTGTAATATTCTTTTGGGCTTTACCGGCCTTCTTTGCTGCTTTACCACTTGTTTTAGGAGGCATTTTTTATTTTTCACTTATTATTATTATTCACTTCACAAACACTTTTGAGCGACTGTTCGCAATCTGTTCGGAATTAAATCGACCCCATTTTTGTAGAAGATGGTGCCAAAAAATGAAAACTGAAATACGAAAATTTGGCAGGTACATCCAAGCTGTGGGAGGCGGTGGTATGATGGGGTATACTTCGGCTAGGACTTGACATTTTGAGGTTTATTCAATTCCGCTTCCGAACGGAATTGAGCTCTGTGACATGGCCGACTGTCGGCGAGCAACGACCAAAAATAATGTTATTTTTCAAGCTTGGAATGAAAAATATTCGGCTTCGGCTAATCGGCCGATTTTTGCCGTAGGCCGAATGTTGGCCGATTACCAATTTTTGGCCGAAGCCGAAGCCGATTAATCGGTCGAACTCTACATACATACATACAAATATATGAGTAACGTTTGTCCCATTTTACGAAGGGACCAAAAATTACCCAAACTGAGAAAATTTAGATTGTCAAAATGTTTAATAAATATTTTCATAGTGCTATTTTATATACATACATACATACATATCTCCTGAAAGCATTTGATACCAAAAATTTTAGGTGTAAGCCCATCGTACACGACATATTTGACTTGTAAAATATACCCCTTTTAGATACGCAAAGTTTACTTTAGCTGCGTGAAAGACAGAGGGAGCAATACTATCTCTCTCTGTCTTTCTCATAGCTGAATTAGGACTTTGCAAAGTAAACTTTCAGTGTGTAAAAGGGGTAATACATACATGCGTATCTACATATCGTGTGGTACCTTTAAAATTTTTTTTTGTAAAAGTCAATGTCAGATTATACCCCTTTTAGACACGCAAAGTTTACCTTTCATAGTCTTAATTCAGCTGTGTGAAAGACAGAGGGAGGAATACTATCTCTTTCTGTCCTTTTCCCAGCTGAATTAAGACGGCAAAGTAAACTTTCCGTGTGTAAAAGGGGTATTACAAAATTTTAATTAGAACGCGTTCTGTTTTCTGACAAAGCATCTGGCATCAGCTGTTTCGATATACAAACAGTGTCTGTGGTGGCAATAGGGTTGCCAGATACCAAAAGTTAAATAACTGGACCATGGAAAAAATTTACTTTGATTTAAAAAAAAATAACTGGACAACTTAAATATGCACTTACAGTTTAAAAAAACAAAATGTTGATACTTTTAGAAAATAGTTTTTTGGTTGTAAATTTTCAGTGGTATTCGAAAAAGAGGAACTTATCAGTGTCAGGGAAAGAAACAAGTGATTATACATTTGCAAGCACAATTATATAAGTAAGCAACTTATATTTTCTTTTTATTTAATATTGAAATTTTTTCTGTATGAATATATTATATTAACCCTGCGTTTAGACATGCAAGTACTTGTACGTATTATCAACGAAAATATCGCGAAAATGCCCCACTGACTTACAACTTGCATGTTTACTTTTTTTTTGCAGAGTTGTCCATAAAGCGGCCCATACACTACAACAGCATGCATGCACAAACAAGTGTTTGTGCAAGCGGTTTGGTCGTGTATGGGCATTTTGTGTGATTGTACGGTTTGTTGTAGCGATGTCAAATAGAGTTTGATGTTTTGCTGATGCTTTTAGCTTGCTGGTGTAGTATATGGAGAAATTAGCTCAGTTGAGCAAAGTTGTCATGAAGTAAGCATGCATTTAAAAAATATAACTTGTTGAAACATAATTTGTTTGAATGGAAAATGAAATTTGAGCACTTTAGTTATACATAGCTGTTAAAAACTGTTTGACTATTCACAACCAGTCTTTCCGCATTTTTGTTAAAAAAATTAATATTGGAGCAGCTTTTAGCTGGTCACTGGACAAGGCTCCAAAAAACTGGACAATCCATGCCATTCCAGGCAGGGTGACCGATGACATTTTTCAAAAAGTGGCACCAAATAGGGGATTTATCAAAAAAAAGGGAAACATTAAGAAAAAACGAGACAAATAAACTAAACTTTTTATTTTTAATGGAATATTATATAAATCACTTTAAAAAAAAGGGGGACCAAAAGTGGCAAGACAGTCGGTCAAACGGTCACGCAAGGAAAAGGTGGCAGAAATGTAAAGCAAGAGGTCATGTCAGACGTAATTGTAAATTTGAGCTAATGTGTAAAATCTTCTTTAAAATAACAATTTTATCAGATATAAACAATTACATACATATGAGACACAAAGGTGACAAGTTAGATGTAAAAAGCATGTCGTCTACGATGGGCTATACATGGACTCCCATGCCAACTCACCATGATAATAATCAAAAGGGGTGGTAATTTCAATCCTGTTATAGATTGGATTAGTTATGTAAACTTTAAAAATTTTAATAAACTTCTAACACCTAATTCACACGAAGACTTTTATGAAGTCTATTTTTCGACGCCATTTTTGGTTTGATAGCGAACGGGGTAGAGAAGAAAGAGGGGTAGAAAAAATGACTCGATTTCTGTTTTCTATGGTTTTTTTCATATTTTTCTTTACACAAATTTGTGTTCCTGTTGTTACGTTTTATTATTAATATTCTCATATTGGTGTGTTCTTCGAAGGAAAATTTTATGAATAAAGTACCCTGTCGGAAATTCGGTTAACTTTAAGCAAACTATTTCGCAAATAGTACTGACTGACACTTGGATTAATTTGCAATGTAATCAACTGACTATTTTAACATTGCGATGTCCTAGGCGGTAGTCAATTGTCTCACTCTGCACTACTTTCAGCTAACTTAAAGTTGACTTTTTTAAATCACCTGGTAGTCAGTAAATTAAACAATTTTTTACTGGGTTCGAACATGTATCATCACACGTTGTGTACTCAACGCGCTACCACTCGGCTAAGGTATCATCTAAAATAACGACAGCAAAAATGTTAATATAAAACTGAAATGAGTTTCAAAGTAGCTGAGAATAAATTTGTTGGCTCTCATTAAATTTGATTACGTACTCAACTTAAGAATTAGTTTTGGGTTTGTTCTGGATGACATTGTAGTTACCTTTTCGTCAGTCTAAGAAAAGTTAACTATAAGTTAACTATTTTTGTAGTCAAGCACACATTCTCCGGCAGGGTATGTAAATGTATGTATAAACAATAAAATCAATCAAAAAAATCAAAATCAATAAAAAAAATTAGACATGTAAAAATAATCATCGTATGAACGCAAATAATTTTTGGTAGAAACTTCAAAAGGGAATCAAGAAAAATAGACGTTATAAATTTCATCGTCTGAATCCTGCGTAAGAGTATTTTTTACTGCTCTGCCACCTTGTCCAATTAACTGTGTGACTTTTATAACTTAAATTAAATAAATAGTTGTTTTTTGAAAGAAATCTCATGGATCCATTTGATATTTTTTGTCGAGCCACCACATCGAAGTTACACCTTTTATTTTTTTAAATCATGTGATTACACGGCCTCGAATTTACCATTTCCTTATTATTAAAATTACTTGAAGTATAAAATTAGCTTTAGTATTAAAAGCGGATCTGTTCATAAATTTTTACATTAAAATTTAATCATCATTATCAAATTTCTTTAAATGCCCATCATGTGGTTAATGAAAATATTACTTTCGTTCAATTAACTTTCTTAAAAATCCGCTTTACTTTTAATTCCCAACAGATGTGCTTTACGCAAAAAATATGAGGAAAAAAAATTGAACACCTAAACAAACGCCCATTGATTTCTGAGAGCGTATAAATTATTGACCACACTGCATTTTAATTTTTAATTTTCTTAACGTGTTATTTCTATACAATCAATTTATTGTATGTATGTAGTTAAACGAGCTTTAGACAAATTAAGGTGTAACCATTCATACGTACATTCAACGACAGTGACGCTATTTGCCAAAAATTAAACACTGTGCCGCTTGTCTGCTTTCTGTGGCGGCTGGCTAAATGGTTTCACAAACATTTATTTTTGTATTTATTTGTATCTTCATTCAAACATGTTCATTTATATGCAAAATTAATTGTAGTTTCACGCACTTGTTTTCTCGTACCCATAACATGTCAACAGTGGGTGTGGAGTGGCGAAAAAAGTGAAGATATTTTTTATTTATGCTGGTAATTAAAAAAACGTTTGGATAGATAGAGAGAAAGGGAGGGGATAAAAAAAAACTGATAAACAAATTATATATTGATTGATTATTGCACAAAAATAACGTAAATACTGACGCGATAAATATTGAACATGTAGCATACGCTCGTGATCTTTCAATCCATTAAAATGGATCGCGATCCAAATATCACAATATATATTGAACGTGTAGCAGTTCCCAAAGAACAAACAACAACACCATTCACATAAGGAAGTAACACCCGTCATATTTTCAATCAAGTTTTTTTTTAAAGAAAAATTTGTTTTTACAATCAAAAAGAACCATTTACTACGCTAAAATTATTAGGTGTTTCGGCGAAGTATTTAACAGAATATATAATAACCAGGGAAACCGCAAATATGCAATTGCATGTTTCTTCTTGTATGACGTATGAATGCGGGTACAAGATATTTATCAGTTTCAGAACTTTTTATGAATTTTGGCATCGATTTGTTAGTGCATATTTTTTGCATATTTTAAAGCATGTTTTTGCATAAATCAGTCAAATGTGTGTAATATTTTTAGCATATTTTCTAACTTCTAGAGCATAATTTACGCTTTTAGGGCATATTTTGATACTTTGTACTTTTTTATTTTAATATATTACAAGCTTATGTGTTGCTAAACATTTTTAATTTTATTTTTCGCCACCTTAATATCATTTTCAATGTTTCATGTAGTCTAAATAAAAATTCAGTTTAGCTATTTGCGACGGACTGCGCCCCCAAATAGACGTTGAAGGAACATTGTTAATCACCCGTATTGCGTATGTCGAGTCGAATATTCGTCTACGGGGATTTTATACTAGAGTAAAGGAAACGTGTACAAGTTTTCTTTAATCTAGAACAAAGCTCTCGCAGACGAATATTCGACTCGACATATGCAATACGGGTGATCGTATAAAATTTTATTAGATACGACAGGCAACGATTTTTATTTGAAAATCTAAGTCAATAAATATTTTGTTGTTTATTCCAATAAAAGTTATAAATAAAATTCTTGTCTTATTTATCCAAAATAGAGTTCCAAAGTTTTAATTCTTTCTTTTCTTATTCTTTTTAACCCCCGACCAAAAATGGGGTGTTATAAGTTTGTAGTGTGTGTCTGTGCATCTGTGTGTCTGTCCGTGTCCACGTACAGATCAAATGGCTGGATCGAGAGGGTTTTTAGCTATTTTTGAAGAAAATCGGTCCAGCCGTTTAGAAGATATCACATATTTACTAGATACATACATATATCGTGGTTTTTTTAAATTTTTAAATTTTGTTATTTGAAATTGAAGTTAAGTTCTTACATTTAGCATGTTTTTAACCCCCGACCAAAAAAAAGGGGTGTTATAAGTTTGTAGTGTGTGTCTGTGTATCTGTGTGTCTGTGTGTCTGTCCGTGTCCACGTACAGCCCAAACGGCTGAACCGATTTTGATTTTGTTTTTTCTGTTTGACTTGATCGAGAAGGTTCTTAACCATGTTTGAAGAAAATCGGTTCAGTCGTTTAGAAGATATCACATCTTTTCTGGATATATCGGGGGTTTTTAAAATTTTTAATTTTTGCTATTCATGAAATTAGTTGCATGAACATTTTTTATTTGCTAAAAGGAGGCCTGGAAGAGTAACTTATGTATATCAAATAAGTTGCCAAAATACATCAGACATTCATTCTACGCTCTTTCTTATTTAAAATTCTCTTAGAAAAAGTTTTATGCAACAAAATTCAGGAAATTTCATCAAAAAATGCTTAGTGTAAATCAGGTATTAGTCAAAATTTGTGTGGCAATTTACTTTTAATGTGCACTTCAAACCCAAATTATTTTTTTTTTAACACGGCAGTTATTCTTTGTTAATTTTTAGATCATTTTATTTTTGTCTTATTTTATATGGAAATTTTGTTGAATTTTTAAATTAAAAATTTAAAAATTAATGAATTTACATATTTTATTTTTAGTGCAGAGGACCCCAAACGTGACTGAGCGCTTTTGTGCGCATGTGTATGTTCTTTCTGCTTTTTATGTGTGTTTGTTGTTCTTTTTGCAGTACGAGTCATCATCATCACACACACTTTGTCCGAAGTAGCTGACGTACAGCAACGAAACAGCCAAACACACAACATCACACATACTTTGTACGAAGTATACGTGTGTCACCATAACGTCGACTGCGCAAGCCCATGGGCTTGCAAATGAAATTTTGAGTGGCTATGTTTTAGAGCATATTTTTTTAGTTTTTAGTGCAAATTTTCAAATTTTTAGCTCATATTGAATGCACATAAAACACTTTTTTTAGAGCATATTTCTGGTTTCCCTGTCAGTAACTCTGAAATAAACTGAGACTTGTAAGGTCACACCCGTCACAGTCTTCTGGTGGCCATTCTGAGCAGAAATACAGCGTGACCGTTTGACCGACTAAAGTGGCAAATTGCCACTTTTTCGACTGCCTTGCCACTTTTTTGACTACCTTGCCACGTTTTTTCTCCCGTTTTTTAGAGTGAATTATATAAAAATACATTAAAAATTAAAAGTTTATTGTAGTTTTCTCGTTTTTTTTTAAATTTTGCTCCTTTTTTTTGATAAATCCCCTTTTGGTGCCACTTTTTGAAAAATGTCATCGGCCACCCTGCAGAAATAGTTCTTTCAATATCTACCTAATAGTAAATGTTTTTGATATTAACATCCTTGGAAACCGCACTTTTTTTTAAATTACAGTGGAGGCTCGAAAAAGTTAAGTCATAGAAAAGTTAAGTATATGGAAAAGTTAAGCAGCTTTTATTCACCATTGGTGACTCCAAAAAGTTAAGTAATTCTCAACTTTTCTGAGACAATTTTTTTATATATAGTTTTTTTCTCTTTCTAAGACGATCTCAACTTTTGTATGTAAATCCTCAATTCATATTTATATATATAGTGAGTCATATACGCCTGTATACATGCAAAAATTAAACCGTTACCGTTATATATTTTTTTGTGAATTTTATATGCATAATGTAGTTGCTCTCATCAGTTGGTTGTAAAAGAAATTAGTCGTAGAATTTGTTTTGTTCTGATTGCAACAATGTTAGCAGCAGGGAAGCAAAAAATGTTGTGAGTCGGCGAAAAATGCAAGATTTTAAAAAAATTAGATGAAGGCGTTCTTGCTAATCGATTGGCTACGGATTTTCACGTATCTGAAGCAGCAATTTCATATCTTCTAATTAGTTTTCATGTCAAAACAGTAATAAATATGTATGTATACATGTATATGTATATGTACATATAATTCTAATTGACAATTAAAAAATAAATAAACAGTGTACAAATACACATATAAACTCTTGAATTTTTCATACTACGGAAAAGTTAAGATTTCGGAAAAACAAACTACTTTACCTTTTTTGAGCCTCCACTGTATATATTTTTTATTTTTAAATAATAACAAAAAATGTGACTATCATGGTCACACCCGTTACGCAATGCAACTACCCAATTTTGAACATATTCTACCCACTGTGCCACATTAGATAGATTAGATCACACCCCAGGAAAAAATAAATAATAATAAACATACCACTACAGACTGCCTAAAAACTCCAATTTTTAATACATGTGTGCAAAGAAAATCTCGCCTTTGGCCATTTAAACAAAAAAAAAAAAAAAAAAAAAAAAAAAAAAAAACAACAAAAACATCTACCGGTTTAAGATGCGGTTAGAAAATAAATAATTAACTAGTAATTCGTATTAAAATTTAAATTTGAAATTTACTTACATTCATTCAAACGCACTCATATTTGTTTATGATGCTGTTGATAGTGATACTGCTGACAGTGATGATGTGTGGTGTTGGTTCAGTATCGTTTGATGCTGCCCCATGCATATCACATCAATACGGCAATATCTTGTTTAGTGCAAATGGTTTGCAACTTGTTGCTCACCCAACGACTGAACAAAGTTGCCAACAGTTATACATACTATAGAAATCAGGTATCGTAACGTTAATAAGTTTCAGTCACATATGGAAGTACTCAAGGTGTATCTAACTAGTTGGCAGCGCTACTTCAGCTGATAATTTTTTGCTCTATATGCTTTGTAGCTGAAGAATGTCAAAAACTTTGATTTTGTTTTGGTTTTGGTACAATTATTTTTGTGCTTTTGACATTCTACGGTTCTTTACACAGCTATGGTTGTCGTATTTTTGTATAATAAATCCTTACGCAGTCACCTGTATAATTACACCATGATTTCTTTTTAAAAACACATTTTTTTAAAGTAACTTGACAAATTATTTTTGTGTTTGACTGTAAACAAGCTATACTTTCACATAAAAAAAAAACAGCGTGGTTAATAAGAAAATGCCAAAAATTAACTGCAAAATTGTAGAGTTAGTGCGAGACTAAACAGGCATATGCTGACTACACATCTGACATTTCTTGTGTTGTCATTTTCAAAATGTGTGCAACGCCGTTCATATTATTTTTTCTATATGTAAAGCAATTTCATACAACGAAATATATGGGAAATGACAAACGTTGTCACTAGTACACTTTATTGCGATGTCATAAAATGCCATAGGGTGTACTCGGCATTACGACGACGCGAGAGTTTTGCTTCATCATAAAGCTGCTTGCGGCTGACTTTTTGCAATAGTTGCTTTTCATAACATTATTCTTCAGATGAAAAATCCAATACATCGCCTCATTAATCGCAAAAAGTATCTTAAAATACCCCTTTTAGACACTGAAAGTTTACTTTGCAACGTCTTAATTCAGCTGGGTGAAAGACAGAGAGAGATAGTTATGCTCCCTTTGCCTTTCACACAGCTGAATTAAGACTTTTCAAAGTAAACTTTTCGTGTCTAAAAGAAGTAAAACATTTCGACAAGATGCATTTATTACAGCATTTCTTCTGCTATGCCTTCTTTCGCTCAACTTGACTCCCTAAACTTAGAAGAAGGCAATTCCGCCAAAATAAAATCTGAAAGCTGTTCAAAAGATGGAAAGTTTTTGCTGACAGAATATTGTTTTCATATCGTCCAGAGCTCCGAATGAAATTTAGAAATATTTTGAAATTTCTTTTGATATCAAGAGCAATAATTTGTCCGCTGTATGCCCAAACTCAGAGTTTATTAATTATGAGAACCTCATCATCCTTTTTATATTTGTTATTTCAGAACTCTGGAGTTTTTTTTTTATCCAAAATAGAGATAGTTATTCTGCCTTATCGTGCGTGGTTGGCGTATTTCAAATACGACTACGACAGTTTGGTACTAGATTAAAGAAAAACTGTGGAAGTCTTCTTTAATCTATTACAAAATCGTCGGAGTCGAAGTCGAAATATGCCAATCACGATAAGGGGGATTATTCCAAGCAAAATATAAAACTTGGAAAATAATTTTTAATGATCAAACAGAATTGCGGCATAAACACATTTTCCATACAAATTGACACAAAAAATCAGCACCAGAAAGCAGTCGATAGATAGAATCTATTTTATTTTGACAACGTTTTTTCTTATGCTCTCATATATAAATACTCATTCTCTCAAGAATGCTACCATACTTTCAATAAATTTCATACAAAACTACAAAGAAAAATAAGCACAAAAGGAAATAAAACTAAAATTATAGAGCATTTGAAGTTACTGCCGTAGATTTTATTATGGGCTTTGTAAATTTGACAACGATTTTTCCTGAAGTTGCGGACATATTCTGTTTGATCATTTAGTTATAATAATCTCTTATTTTCTTAAGCTGAAGGTCTTTTGTTTTTATATTAAAAGAAAATTCCTTACACACTCCTTCGTGTGGCTTCTTCATCAAAATATACAAAAATAATCTGCCTTATCGTGGTTGGCGTATTTCAAATACGACTACGACTGTTTGGTAATAGATTAAAGAAAAACTGTTGAAGTCTTCTTTAATCTATTACCAAACAGTCGTAGTCGTATTTGAAATACGCCAACCACGATAAGGCAGAATAATTTTCCTAAAGAAGCCACCGCAAAGAAAAATTTTTATATAAAACAAGAGACCTTAAGCTTAATAAGCTTAGAGATTATTATAATTAATAACAAAAATTAAAAATTTTAAAAACCCCCGATTTATCTAGAAAAGATGTGACATCTTCTAAATGTTTGGAATGATTTTCTTCAAACATGGTTAGGAACCATCTCGATCAAGTCACCTTTCCAACAGAAAAAACTAAATCAAAATCGGTCCAGCCGTTTGGGCTGTACGTGGACACGGACAGACACACAGATACACAGGCACACACTACAAACTTATAACACCCCTCTTTTTGGTTGGGGGTTAATTTAGTTGTCTTGTCGTTTGAAAGGTGACTTGGTCGAGATGGTTCTTAACTATGTTTGAAGAAAATCGGTCCAGCCGTTTAGAAGATGTCACGTCTTTTCTAGATATATCGGGGGTTTTTAAAATTTTTAATTTTTGTTATCTATTATATTGTCAATGCAAGTGGCTAGACATTTTCGAGGAATTCGTGAAAAATTTCAAGAACAAAATGTGCACATATGCATGTGTATGGTGTGTATTAAGTTAGTTGGGTATATGATTGTGTTTCTATGAATAATTTTTTTTAAATAAAATATTTACGTTAAATTGACGTAAAAAAATATACAGATCTGATATAAAAAATATTGTTTTACTGATTTAAAGCAGTGCGCTTAACTGTAACAAATTTCAGTAATCCGAATTGCGCTTTAGAGAAAAAATCGGATAACTGAAAAAATGGGTTTTGGTCACTTCTAGTAAAGCGGAGTCGGATCTAAGATCCATTAGTTCCTATAAGGAGCATATGCCCTCAAATTAGTTTTTAGTTATTACTTTTAAATAAAAATTACCGCCGCCAAATTTGGTCCGCTTAACAGGGATTATATTGGTCTACTTATAATAACTTGCTTGGTTGAAAATTTAATAATAATCATAATTCGCGGTCCCTGATAGAAATTGCTCCAAAAAATATTAAGAAAAAAGGATGAGCTCTGTTAAAAATTAAACAATAATAAATAAATAAATAATAAAAAAAAAGTTATAAAAATAGATAAAGATAGACGTGATAAAAATAAATTTTAGAGATAACATTAATTAGTACAAATGCATAGAAAATTTTAGAGTTAATGTTTGTTACGTCCACATACAATTGACTAGATAAGATAAAATGCAAACGTTCTTTTTTTTTATAAAAATACTGAATTTGTTCTAATTGCGCTTTCTTTCCATATGACATGATTTTATCTTAATTTTTTTAATATATTAAAATTTATAAATAGATACAAGTATACGAAGAAATATAATAAAAATTAAACTCTTTGTCGTGAAAAATTCTTTTTTATTACCGAGAAGGCGAATGCTAAATTAGACCCTAAGTTATGGATAATTTATTCAAGGTTCGAACGATATCATGTTAGTTTTGCATATGTATGTATTAAAAAATCCCAAACTTCAATTGAGTCCCAAGTTAACCCTTTTCTCTGAAAGACAGATCGGCAGTGGGAGGGTACGGGAATTCTAGGCTATTTTTTTTATTATTTCTCTCTGTAATAAATGTGATTTGTAAATATAAATGACAATTTTGTTTGATAAATTGCTACATTGAATCGTATTTCAACATAAAAGTTGCAAAAATAATTGTGTGATTGCTGTTCTATTTTTATTTTAAAATTATTAAAATGTGTTTGAATATGAGAGTATTTGGAAATAAAAATAAAATATAACTTAATACATATTTGGATACTTGGGGGATTCAAACGGTAGTCTTAAGTGTGCTAATGTTTTAAAAAGTTTTGTTTGAAAGCAAAAACAATTATATTCGGGTATGTTCTGTATTCTACGTGAAATTAAAAGGTGTGGAATTGTTGTTGGAAATATGTATTTATAACAACAATTCTATACCTTTTAATTTCACGTGGAATACAGAACATACCCGATTAAAATAATTTACTTCATCATGGCACTATGATACTTAAAACCACCGTTCGAATCCTCCAAATGTTTTTTGTAAGAGAAATTCTAAACCATAGCTGTTAAGTAATGATTACTAATCGTAATGATTACTAATTTGATTACTTTGTTTTAAACGTGAATTAATGATTAAATTACGATTATATTCAGTTTCGTACTTAGTAATCGTGATTACGATTACTAATAATGGAAAAGTAATCTGAATTACTTAAAATTACTAAAAATAATCAAAAAGAATCAAAAGTAATCAAAAAGTAATCCGACTACTTTCAAAGATTACTTTTGATTCTTAATAAATAATCAAAAATAATCAAAAGTAATCCTTAGAAGTAATTGGATTATTTTTTGATTACTTTTGATTCCTTTTGATTATTTTTAGTAATTTTTTTTTTTTTTTTTTTTAAATGTAATCTACTTGATTACTAATCGTAATCGAAATTTAACAGCTCTGTTCTAAACAAATAACAGCTGATGCATGCACGAAACTAGAGAGAAATTCAAACTTCATCGGGTTTCTCCACAACCACTGTTGCCAATTCAGCTTTTTTCTCATCAAATCTAGCGTTTTTTAAGTACATTTTGCGGAGGGGGGGGGGAATTATATAGCTATTAGTGGGAATTCTAGCGATTTGTTGTGCATCATAATTCGCTTTAAAATTTTAACTTGTTTAGAAGCAGTGAACGTACTTGTATAAATCAAAGTATGCAAAAAAAAATGTGATTGAAAAGCGCCACAACAATGCAGGTTTTGAAGCCAGAAAGTTAGCTAATATAATCACATCCATCCTCACATTTATCTTGAAAAGCACTTTAGGTAACTGCTATGTTTGCTTTTTTTATTAGATTCAAAAAAGGGCTTTTGTAGCTATTTATCGCTCAATTTTCAAATATTTTTGAAGTTTAGCTATTTTCCAGCTATTTTCTTGTCTACTTTAGCGATATTTGTTGGAAAAAAGTTGGCAACAGTGTCCACAATGAAACGTTCGTTTACGAAACTGAACTTTAAGGCTTAGTTACTCGACTGTAATGTAAAGTAACTACAACAGCAGGAAACAGCTGATCGATATTGTTATGTAAAAAGTAATGCAAATGGTTATAGAGATGTAATGTAACATAACCTACTTTTCATATAAAAATATCGGATCAGCTGTTGCGCTTACGTTGCAGTTACATTACATTACAGTCGGGTAACTGAGCCTTAATTTACTCCAAAACTTCGTATACCTTTACGTGAGAGTATTTCTGTCCATTCAATACAGGGACGGCATTGATAATTTTGAAATTGTACCAATAACTTTTAAAAATTTTAGTTCTTTGACCTTAATTGTACTAAAAGATTTTTTTAGTTCAAATTACATATTTTTATTTGTTTTTATTAAAATAATCGACTTTGTTCTGGCTACCGAATCGTTTTCACGATTTTTTGCAAGTTGGGATGTTAAAGCATATGGTTACAACTGTTTCAGTTGAAATTTAAGATATAAAAATTAAAAGCATGTGCTCTAGCATCCGAATTTAGAACAAAAATTATTTGGAAATGGACGAGTTCAGATTTTTTGATTTACTTGTAGCGTTTTGGTTACAAAAGACTGCTTTCAAGTAAGAAAAATATGAGTTTCATTGTTCAAAAGTGAAAATTGATATATGTATGTAATTGTTTGAAAAGAAATGCGTAGTGAAAGTGGGGAGATTTCTTAAATATACTGCATTGTGTACTATTGGTGTAGGACCAAAAAAAAAAACAATTGTACCTACTTTGCCATCCCTGATTCAATATCACAAGAAGTGAGAACATTTTAAGTGTTGTGAAAAATTTTTATTTAGAAAAGGTTTACAAAACAAAACTTTGTATGGAAACTGTTATTTTACTCTCTGTATATAGAATCCAAGCTGTAGTCTCGTCTAAAAAATTGTTATAAAAATCACTTTGGAGAAATTCGAAAAACTAAACCCCAAAGGCGAATCATATTTCATCGTGACAATGCGAGCTCTCACACATCTCTTCAGACAATTGAACTTTTGAGTAGTCAAAACATCGAATTGATGACTCAGCCTCCTTGCAGTCCTGACGTCTTCTTGTTCCCGAATATCAAAGGTAAACTACGCGATCCACGATTTACGAACGCCGAAGAAGCAGTTGAAGCGTTCAAAAGCCATGTTTTGGAGGTGTCTCAAGAGGAATGGAAAAACTGCTATGAGAACTGGTTTGAACGAATGCAAAAGTGTATTGATCATCAAGGGGAATATTTCGAAAAACAATAAAGCCATTTTCATTTCAAAATGTTTGTTATTATTTGCTATTACCGACATAGTATATATAGTATTGAGGGGTTTCTCTAGTAAACCCAAACATTTTTATGTAAATTTTGAAATGTTTCCCATATAGCAAATTTTGATTCTGAGACCAAACAAGCAGATAAATGCGGCTGGCAACTCCACTACACTTAGTGTATTATTTCTATTATAGTCATAAATCCACCAACTAATTGGTTGAAATTCATATGATTGTGTGTCTATTTATAGTGAATATATTTTTGAGTTTTTCTATTTTTTAAAACTACTTGTTTGCATTTATGTCGTTTAAGTACTCATAACTATTGTCGTTATACATTTTTTTTCTCTGACGATGGATGACAAACGACATTGTGGTTGTTATGGCTGGCTGATGGTGGTGATGATGCTTGAAGCTCAGCTTAGTAGGGAATCAACTGATTTGTTTCGGTGAGACCAAATAAAATAAATAAAATAATGATGTGCTTATTTTACAATATTTTAACTCTGTTCAAAGGTTTACATAGTTTTTCGAAAGCGAAAGTTTTTCATTTTGCCCTGTGATATTTGAATAAATAAATAAATAGCATACATATCACTCCTTTATTGCAACATGTACATATCTCAAAAAATAAGTTTTTGTAGTCATATTTAATCTAGTGTAAAATATTCATATAAAAGGCTTGTTTGTGCATGCACATCTTGAGCAAAGAAAATATTTTTCTGTCTTCATTGAGTTGTGTGAAAATTGAAAACTTAAGAGTTATTTGCTGCAAAACTAGCTTTCTTGAGTTATGCCTCTGTTGTAATAAAACAGCAATAAATATGTACCTACAATGTAGTTGCAATTGGTGCATACAAAATAAGCGACAGCTTTAGTTTGCCACAAGGAAATAAATAAATTATAAAATCAATAAATTACCTTACAAATGTTCAAATTGTAATGCGGATATGTTTTTTATAAAAGTCTCCAAACTTCACACTTTAAAGTGGGCTGAGGTGGTTTTAAAATACATATACATACAAACGTTTCATTTGGTATTTAAAGCATGACAATATACATACATATGTATGGCCTGTTTGGATTTTGGAAATGTATGTATGTATGTAATAAAACCTATTAGGACATAACAAATTTCAAATGCTCTTGCCTCAGGGCATAAGAGAGTCTTAAATAATACTTAAATCGTTTTAAATCAATTAGAAGTGAGATAAACAAAATTCCAGCTTAGCGTTTTCCAATCGCCAAAGATGGATTTGGACGCTATGGTTAACTCTCTTTTAGAGTGTGTGCATATCTCTTAAGCTTAAATTAGACGTGACATAGCCATAACGCCATAGCCATAGCCATAGCCAAACCAAAATTCAATTGATTTCTTTGGTGAGAGTGAGAGTGAGAGAGACTCGCCATAACTCTCACCATAGAAACCAATTGAATTTTGGTCTAATTAAGCTTTAATTAGGAACATTTGCTGGAAATTAGAGTTGTTACTTTCATACATACATTAAAATACAGTCACACAGAAAATATTCCACACTGCCGAAAGATACTGTAAATTTAAAAACTTTAGAATACCAAATAAATATACATACATATGAATATGTTAAATCACATATCTATTCCGCAATTTAAAATAATATAATTAAAATGAAAAAAAAAATCGCTTTCGCAGCTCTGATAATTAATTATACATACCCCAAAAGAAATTTTTATTTAAACCACAGGGAATCGAACGGAAATGTGTTCGAATTGCAATTTTAATAACCAGGGTAGGGAAAAATTCGGCTCGCGAGCACAATTTTTATGAACTCGCTCGTTTTAAAATTTGTGCTCGCGAGTTCTAATTTTGAATTTTATAAGGCTCGTACTCTATTTGTGCTCGACTCGTAAGCATTAAATGACTAGCCTTAAAATTTGTACTCGCGAGTTTTATTTTAAAACTCGTAAGCACAAATTTTAAAAGAGTGCAAAACGAGCATAAACGAATTCAAAACGAGTAGTTATTACAAAAAATTTTTTTTTTGTTTATTCGAAAAAGTATATGTATTTATATGCGAATTTGAAAAGCATAGTACTTACAAATGCATATACATATATAAAAATATTTGTTCTTACTTTCATGTCATGAGGTATTTTTCAAATGTTTTAAGGCTTTCAACATTTCGACCTATAGCGAACAGAATTTGAGCAAACAAAATTAATAAAACTCGCGAGTCGAGTTTTATTTTTGACTCTTGAAATTTTAATTCTTCTCGCGAGTCCTATTTTCGATTCTCAAAAATTAAATGCGCTCGCGAGTTTTATTTTTTTAACTCGCGAGCAGACAAGAGTAGCTCGTTTCAATGCAAAAAATAAAACTCGCTCGAATTGAATTCGTTTGCGAGCGAGTTTAATTTGAGCACTCTCCGCACCCTGTTAATAACATACAGATTCGAACAGTTTTCGTTTCGAATCGAATTACATAAGAACCCCCCTGCTGTTAATTATTTTGCCCTTACTATTGATTTCTAACAGAAAATATGGGGTCTTTCTTGTTTTATTCGATATTAGGTTCCCTTCAGGTTCGAAATCATCCCAGAGTTGCTTTTAAATTTTTCACTTTTTTTATAAGTACATACTACGTGTGCGTGTCGTCCTAATTCATTCCACAAATTCTTGCAGGGTTTTTAATCTGATGTTTAAGTAGTGAATATAAATGTTTCGTGAGATTATAAAGTAACCATTCCTTCAAAATGTGTGCAGTGTGTTTTGGCTCATCGTGTTCTTGGAAACGACTGTAGTATATTAGAACCAACTCGTTTGCGGATTCTTGGTTGTATCGATTAAAATGAACATAGTCTATTTGCTAAATACCACTTTCGCCCAGATATCCGTCAGTGTGTAAACATACGGCAGTGCGAATATCAGTTACTGCCTACAATTTATTTCAGTAATAAATAATTTTCTTTTTGTTACATGGAATACGCTTCTTTCGAGATACTTCGAAGCGTTTTACTGTACGTTAATATTATAGTTATAATTCAATACAAACGTCCTGTGGCCTTCGACTCAGTGCCTTTTTTTCTGCAACTTGTGAGAAGTTCTCTCATCGAGAAAAATTAAATAATTATATTGCTTGTCCTATTTTAAGTCTGGTACTCTGTTTGAAGTTGTGAAAAATTTTCAGCAACATTGATTATTTCGCGTGAAAAACTTGCATTTATTAAGTGTAGCCCAACTCGCAGTTTTTTTTTATAAATTTCTCGCTTTTATTGCTTGAAAGTATGCAACATTTTTAAAATTCCGTGCGAAAAAAGTACTGCTCATGTTGTTTCGCAGCTGAAACTAAAATGATGCCAGACTGATTTTGCATGGAAAAATATGATGCCAAATAGATTTTACGTGTTTTTCGCAATACTACTTATGCAAGTTTATTTCGCAAATATTTCATATCAAATACTTTTACATGCAGTTTGACTGCATTTCGCACGAAATTCTGAACAGAGTACCAAGCTTTACACAGGGCTAATCATATAAAAACTTAAATAAACTTACAAAAAATATCAACAAATATAGTTCTTGACTTACTCACCCTGTGTTTCACAGGATTTTTTTTTCGATTTTTTGGACTCGAAAAGTTCTTACATTCCTTACAGAAACGAGGCACTGGTTAGAGCAACTGACAAATATAAAAATGAAGGATATTAAAAGCCCTGTTCTGTAAATAGAATCCGAGTAAATTTCGAGTTTTCAAAAAATTAATAATGTTCCTGCAGGCGTGTTTAAAATCGTACACGTTGATTTTCTTTCACATATGGGCATTTCCACAGGAATATCAACTTTTTGTAGCGTGCGACAGCAAGCAAATATGCCTGTTTTTTTTTTCAAAGAAAACGAAACATTTTTTTTACTTATTTATATATTTGCGTAGGCCGTCAGCAGCTCTACGTTAGGTAAAATTTTAAGAAAAATAAAGTCACGTTGTTCAGAAATACAATGTTAATTGCTAGCTGTCGCACGCGACAAATAAGTGTAATTTCTCGGAGAAATGCCCATATGATATTTGAGAATCTATGTATGTATATATAAAAAAAAGTAAAAAAAATATTTCTATTGTCCGAGTTAGTTTTCTGAAATCGTACGATTGCAAATCGATCGGTTTACAGAACAGAACCGAAAATTTTGCATAGTTTTGAAAAATACCATATTTTAGTTGTCGGCAAACGAACTTATGTATATCTGTGCTTAAATTTTGTTTGACGTGTACAGAAAATGGCAATTTTTTTGATAAATGGGTTACTGCGATTGTAAAGTCTGAAATGAATTTCAATTAAAAACGTTTAGTTCTTCCAAAACAATTTTTTCCATCTCGGTATGTACATATAATAGGTTAGGTAGAGGTGGCAGTCAGAAAGCCGGACTCACTTAGACCGTTTTGGTCCATTGTGATGCCACGGAGACTCTGCTTAGAACTCAGTATAAAGCTACTAATACGTTGAAGTTCAACACTAGCAACGTCAGAAAGTTCCCTGAATTCAAGAGCGCCCATTGTGGCCATTCTCTTTCCTGCACATATAATACCTTTACACACTTCGAACCAATGATCTAGTGATCTAAATAACAACGAAATTCCTGCTATTTGAATCTCAAAGCTTGTCAAAATACAATGTGGCACTGAAACAAAAATATTTTCTAACTACAGTCTAACAGTGTAATAGTAGCAAAGACCTACATACATATTTCTAAATGTCATATTTTAGCAAATAAAAAATAAATAAAGAAATAAACAAATACATAATGCAACATTTAAATGTGGCAAAAGTAATTTAAAAAAAAAACGAGACAAATGTGTTACTATCTTCTGTGTGTAGGATTTTGTGCATATAACGACTGCTTTTTGCACGCACTGTATCTACACAAGCCGACAAATAGAGTGACAAACATATACATACATATGTACAGACATACATATGTATGTATGTGTGTATATCTATACATACATATTTACATATACATATGTATGTATGTATTTTCATATGTGTCACTTTATTTTTCGCAAATAACTGTTATTTGGGTAATCTGGTTTTCTGTAAAATTTTTTTTCCAGACTACAATCTAGACTATCTGCCAGAATGTTCTAGAGAAGAAAAAATAAAATGCTAGATTTCAAATTTAAATAGTTTTTTTTAACGGATTGTTTAAAAACTTGAATGTTTTTTTTCGATAAATAGCATTAAAAATGCTAAAATGGCAACAATGAACGTGTTACTGGAAGTGGAATATATAATATACACATGTATAATATCGCCCGCATACCAGTAATAATAACTTGTATTTTAAGTGTGCTTTATTCAAGATGTATATGGAAATTTTGTTTTAACATGTAAGATAGGTTAGGTAAGGAAGAGTGGTACCGGAAACGCACCTCCACTCGAAGACCAAATTGGGTCCATTGTGATTCCCTTCTATTGCTCATTAAAAGTAATATTTACCCCCAATTGTAACCAGAAGTCACCCTATTATTCCCGATATCAGTAATGCTCTCATGGAAACGTCTGCTCAGGAATTTAAGCCTATGACGATGCAGCTTCGGGCAGTGACAGATAATACTAGTATGTTCAATGGTTTCTGGTTGCTCTTCATCCCGGCTTATCTGGAGTGCCGATTTCCCAAACGCTGGTTCTTTCTCTGACCGAGCAGTGACAAGTCAATGCGCCTCTCACGATTCGCATCGCCTTCCCATTCATGTCCATTAGCAGTTTGGATCTTCCTGAGTCAAGTTTTGGCCACATAGCTCTCGAAACTCTACAATCCTCCCTACTTCGCCATGTACTATTGGTCCTGCTTTCCCAATTATTGAGTTCCCTATAGTAATGCCCTCATGTAACGCTGATCCAATTCTTGGACACGGACAGACACACAGATACACAGACTCACACTACAAACTTATAACAACCCTTTTTTTGGTCGGTGGTTAAAAATAAGTGAGATCAGCGGAAGAAATTTTCCCGTCATTCAGTTACTTTTGTTTGCGAAAAGCAAAAATCACAAAAATAAATTAACTATCGATAGTATCGATAGCGGCATCGATAGTTTTCCACCCCTAATACACAATACCCTTCTTTACGTCGCGCAGTCGGGTAAAAAGAAACTAGATGCTTCCTTTTTACTCGACTTTACAACTCTGTTGTTGGAAGTTGTGTGTTTCTTTTTATAGCAGAGCTGCAGCGTAACTTGAACTTTCCGACAACAACTGCAGAATAATATACATACATACATCAGGAAAATGTAGTGTTCTTATTTTATGACTGTCGGACACTGGGATCAAACCGACGATCTTTAGATTTCTAGTAAATGCGACATATACTTTAGTAACAGCTGGCTGCAAGCTACTTTGTGTAATTGGAAGTCGCATAGTGCTCAAGTTCAGAAATTTTTAAGGCTTCCATGGTATATATGCTCAAAAATATTGTAATGTTGGGTACACATTAGGGCATCCCAAAAGTGTATGTGGACTTGTGTTGAAGTCTAATGGTGTGAACTAGTGGCAACGTTTGTCATTTCCGATATTTTTCGTTGTGTGGCACTGCATTGCAAACAAGACACATAATGGCAGTATTCGCTGTTTGATGCAAATGGTATTGCGTAATAGTATGTTTCCACCGACTTTAAATCAAGAAGTTTTAAATAAATCACTTTAAACTGTTTCCACCGAGCTTGTGAGTGATTTGTTGTTCGAATTTTCGAACAACAGCAGCTGTAATGTGAATTTTATTCACATGTGGTTGACATTTAAAATTGATTAAGGGCCTGTTCATCTAAATGCGAACGATAGACTCGATCGAAAATTTACATTAGAAACAAAAACAAAAAACAGAATATAAATATAAATATTCGATCGAAGCTATCGTTCGCATTTAGATGAACAGGCCCTAAATATTCCTTAATGTCATTTTTTCGAAATTGTCAATCACTATTGATGGATGACCCAGGGATGGAGTTTGTAATTTTAAAAGCAACGCAGGGTTGCATACATAAATCGTGTTCGAATAGTAGTATTTTCGACATTATTTAAAATAAATCAACTACTTTGAGGTGATTTATCCCTATGCAAAATGTATTGTAAATCATGTATAAATTAACAAATTTGCACAAATCCTCATAATCTGTCTAAGCCATGCCGGTGGAAACATACAATAAGAGTAAATAAAAATAATAATTAAATTAACTAATTAATAGTCATTGGCTTGTGGCAAAAATTAAAAATAAAAATATACTTAATAGTAACAAACCAAAAAAGTTTGTCTTAAGTAGAACAAAAATAAGCAAATTAACAAACATGTGTATAGTTAGTAAGGAACAAAACGACAATGGTAAGACTGTTGTAATATATATAGAAGATGGTAATATATATAGAAGATGGTATATATATATAGATGTTAACTTGCGTATACATTACGAAACACATTGGCAAATTGAAATGCAATGAATCAAACAAATTCACATATTCCATTTGCAATAAAGTTACGTATATAAAGCAGACATCTACATCAACTGACACCACACACAGTGGACCAAAACACAGAAGAACGCTGATGAGGAAGGTTTAGTGGCCTTCGAAAACGGCTGGCTGTTCCGTTCAACTATGTGTTGTTGTCAGAATATTTACAACTAACTTTGATGTTATTTGTTCATTAATAATTATCACATGTAATTTGGCTTAAAAAGCGTTACGAACTTTAGCCTATTCAATTCATAAGAATATAGAAACAAATACAGTTCGAAAAATAATAATTAAATTAACTAATTAATAGTCATTGGCTTGTGGCAAAAATTAAAAATAAAAATATACTTAATAGTAACAAACCAAAAAAGTTTGTCTTAAGTAGAACAAAAATAAGCAAATTAACAAACATGTGTATAGTTAGTAAGGAACAAAACGACAATGGTAAGACTGTTGTAATATATATAGAAGATGGTAATATATATAGAAGATGGTATATATATATAGATGTTAACTTGCGTATACATTACGAAACACATTGGCAAATTGAAATGCAATGAATCAAACAAATTCACATATTCCATTTGCAATAAAGTTACGTATATAAGGCAGACATCTACATCAACTGACACCACACACAGTGGACCAAAACACAGAAGAACGCTGATGAGGAAGGTTTAGTGGCCTTCGAAAACGGCTGGCTGTTCCGTTCAACTATGTGTTGTTGTCAGAATATTTACAACTAACTTTGATGTTATTTGTTCATTAATAATTATCACATGTAATTTGGCTTAAAAAGCTAAATAGTGTTGTTTTTCTTTAAAATTCAACAACAGATTACACACACAATCCAAAGAAAAGCTACGATATTTTGCATTTATACTTAAGGCACGGTTACACTTGGCAAACATTTGCCCAAAAAAGCGTTAGCATTGATTCAGACACATTTTTCTTAAGTTAAACAGTTTCATACACAACTAATAGAGAATTTCATAGAATTCAACATTATTAGAAACTGTTTAACATCACAAACACGTGTCTGAATTTTTAGGTATGCATTTCATTAGTATTTAGTGGTTACGCTTTTTTGGGCAAATGTTTGTCCAAGTGTGACCATACATTTGCGCACGACCCTTTGCATCAAACACCGAATATCGGCAATGTGAACGGCACTGCACACATGTAGAAAATGACAACAAAACAAATGTGAAATGAGTATACTCAGTGCCTCGTTTCTGTAATTAATGTGAGAACTTTTCGAGTCGAACAAATTGTTATCATCCTGTGAAACACAGGGTGAGTAAGAAAAAAACTATATTTGTTGATATATTTTGTGTAAGTTTAATATTTAATAATTTTTTATGTGAGTAACCCTGTGTAAAATAGGACAACCAATATAATTATTTAATTTTTCTCGATGCGAGAACTTCTCACAAGTTACAGAAATGGGGTACAGGATATGATATGAAAAGAATACTTGAAATCCAGAAATAATTTCTGTTCGCAGCATTATTTACATCATGTATGTATGTATGTATGTAAATAATGTTACATCATGTATTTAATAATGTTGTTTTACATTATGTAGCGTATAGAAATACTGTGTAGCCGATTATGTAAATCACTAGTATTGTGTCAATATCATGTTGATACACATATTTCCCTGTAGAATCCCAGTTAGTTTGCAAAATGCCTTTTATGACAACCCTAGTGGCAATTTATCTGTTAGATACAATTTTATTGCGATAGTTGTTGTAGTAACGACAGTTGGATGTCTGGTTGACTAGTTTTATTTGTTTGTTATTGTACATACATATCTGTTGCCGTTTTCTTCTCTTCATTCTTCATTGCAGTGATGGGAAATGAGATTTGCATTTCGGTATCGAAAAAAAAATTTTTTTAGTACTTTTTTGATCCCGAGAGTACCAAAAATTATAATTTTTTTTATTTAAATTTTATTAACAAAAAATTCACTCAAAAAGAAAGAAAAAGAGAAAAACATAGATACAAATTGTCGGCTGGTTATTGGTTTGCCGCATTAATAATGTATTTTTAATACACTGTGCGGCAAACCAGTAACCACCCGACGAATAGTTAAAGTTATAACAAGAAGAGTTTTTAGACTTCAATAACTTTTTGGCCTGAATTAGACTTGATACTTAAGGTGAATTCACCCATTGTTTCGGAACAAAAGTTTTGTTTGGAGAAAATTTTTTTTACTGAGAGTTTTTTGCAAGACGATTCATCCATTTCGAACATTTTGTCTGGAAAATCAAAGCTACCATATGAAATACGTGTGTAAACGATGCGTATTAATTTTGCAAGTGGCAGCACAGCGGCAAATGATTACAATTTGCTGTGTCATACATATCTTTTTAATTGTTTACCGCAATGGTTTCGTTCAACTCCATACATTTGGATATGTTTTTCTTAATTTTTCTTTACTTCTATTGTAATAAATACAAGTACACTCTGTGCTTTTATTATTCATATAACATGATGTGGCAGCTCAGTTCAGCTTTGGCTGAAAAATTAAAAAAGTTGGCAGCTCAGTTCGATTTTGTCCGGACAAAAATTAAAATTAAACCAATTCAAGTAGAAAATGTTCCGAACAAAATTTGTTCTCTTCTTCTCTCTCTCTCAAAAAGAGAAACGTCAAACTACATATTAAAAAAATTTTGTCCGGACAAAAATTTTGTTCCGAAACAATGGGTGAATCCAGCTTTACTGTTGGAACATAAAGCCTGTTCCTTTGTTTTGTTTTCATGAGATTTTGGTAAGAGAAAATCCTTTCGACATTTACAGAGGAGTGAAGTACGGACATAATTTCGATTTATCAGGAAACATGCAGGGTTGTTCTGTAAATCTCACGTTTTGATATCGCCTAATTTCCAGGAAAGAGCTCAATTAAAAAGGGTATTTATTGCAGCTTTTTAATTAGTTTTACAGTTTTAGATGCTTAAGATATTTAATACGAACTTAACTTTTGAATGCACTAAATCGTCCGATCAGCAGAACACTGTTTTCGATTTTGGAAATCGCACGATTTCAAAACGCGCGGTTTCAGAAATTAGGCGATATTAAAACATGCGATTTACTGAACACCCCTGATGGTTCCCGTTTATATTTAGTTGTGAAAGGTTACACTTTTCTAAAATATCCTTACTAATAAAGTTTCGTTCCATTTGTCGAAAAAGAAATTTAATTCTTGGCAAAAATATAGCCCATGAGAGTATCAAATGTATTGGAGGAGTACCGCGGTACTTTTTCATGCCATATAGTATCAAAATAAATTCAGTAAAGTGCGACTTTGACTTGCGCACGAAGGGTTCCGTACTTTGGGCTTTGAGCATTTTTTTAATATGGCGTTTTTTTGCGTTTTTGACGTTGTTTAGGCTGAAACGATTTCTTTTTTTCTCGTTTTGGCGGTTTTTTTCAGTTTTTGCCCTTTTTTTCATTTTGGGGTTTTTTTCTTTTCAGCGATTTTTTTTATTTTAGCAATTTTTTATTAATTTTGGCGATTTGTTTTCATTTTGGCGTTTTTTCCGGTTTCTTGCGATTTATTTTATTTTTAGAAATAATTTTTAATTTTGCGCTTTTTTTCGTTTTAACGATTTTTTTCGGTTTGGTGATTTTATTATTTTGTGATTTTTTAGTTTTACCGTTTTTGAAAATTTTAAGAGTTTGGCTCTTACGGTTATCAAGATACAGCAAGTTGTCAAAATTACATAGTCAAAATTACACTAACTTATAGAACACCCTTTAATTTTGAGTTTTTTAAATTTTAGTATTTTAGGATTTTAACATTTTTCGTTGCTCGTTTTGGAACATGCATTAATTTTTAACTCTCATGTATTTGGTGTTGTAGCGTCCAAGGTTCTACACACTATGTCCAAATTTAAGGTCAGTGGCTCTTACGGTTCTCGAGGAAATAGCCTGTGACGGACAGTGTAGTGAAAACAAACCCTAAAAAGTACAATTGTACCAAGTTTCCCATCTCTGCTTCATTGTCCATATTTTGCTTTTACTTTTTGTTTTATTTTATTATTTGTGGCAGTGATGGGAAATGAGATTTGCATTTCGGTATCAAAAACAAAGTTTTTGAGTACTTTTTTGATACCGAGAGTACTAAAAATTATAATATTTCTTATTTAACCCCCTGTTTGTGTAAGACGTTTGAGTAAGAAATCTTGGCGTTTTTGTAATAGATTAAAGGAAACTTGTACAACTTTTCTTTAATCTATTACAGAAACGCCAAGATTTTTAACTCAAACGTCTTGCACAAACAGGGGGTAAATTTTATTAACAAAAAATTATAAGAAATTCATTTCCAAAAAAAGCAACACATATGTACAAATATACAAATAGGTATAGCCTGGATTATACTTACTACTGTTGGAACATAAAGCTTGCCCCCGTATTCCATAGCTCGCTAAAGCTAAATTCGATCGCTAAAATGCTGAACAAATAGAAAATTCTAAATTTTTGGCGATGACATAAAACAATAGAATTTCGGCGAATTAAATTTTTAAGCCATTACCTGATTTATCGATACCCGTTTGAAAATTGCATTCGTAGCCGAAAATCGACAAATTAATTTTATGGATTCTTAGCGATAGAGATTCAGCTTTAGCGAGTTACAGAATACGATGGCAGTTCCTTTATTTTGTTTTCATGAGATTTTGGTAAGAGAAAATCCTTCCGACATTTACAGAGGAGTGCCGTATGGACACAATTCCGTAAGCTTCTCTCGATATATCAGGAAACATGTATTCATCCAATGCGTTTTTATTTTCAGCCTCTGTAGACCAGAAACTGCATACATTCTCTGTTGTTAATGGTTTCAGTTCTTCCATATAAGCCAATGCTCTATATTGGTTGTTAATATTTTAAAAAATTTTCTTTTCCCTGGGAACATTTTAATTAAAAGTGGTGTAATGATGTTGGTTTTACCAGATAAAATACTTTCAGGGGGAAACTTACTAAACCAAACTAACATTTCATTGCTAAAGTCCACTTTTGTCCTTAGAACTTAATATAAACTTTTTAACATTTTCTTTAAACTGAATCTAAACAGTTGTTTCAATAGATAAACTTCTGTGCCACATAAAATATCATTGAGTGAAATATGGTTTTCGTTGATATTTAATTGTGGTTACACTTTTCTAAAAGTTCTTTACTAATAAAGCTTCGTTCTATTTGTCAAAAAAAAAAAATTTAATTCTTGGCAAAGTATATGCATGCGCGCGTCTTCTGACTGCATTTCTAAATTGTCCGTGAGAGTATCAAATTTGTTAGGGGAGTACTACGGTACTTTTTCATGTCAAATAGTATCAAAAAAAGTACGATCGTACCAACTTTCCCATCACTGATTTGTGGGGTATTTACCAGTTATCTGTCTGGTTGCCGCCGCTCTACACAAAGTTTGAAATAATGGTTACGTTTAGTTATTAACGAACCTTACAACAGTGCGTGTGTGTCGTCGTCAAGTCAATTGTCAGTCGGTCATTCGGTTTAAGTATAAAATACTTGACAATTAATTATGTGCTTAATAATAGTTTGCTAAACGATTATCATTTTATATCTTGTATAAGAAAACGACACGAAAAGTTAAAAAAATAATTTATATAAAATTTTAAAGTTTTATAAAAAGTATAAATCGGAAAAAAAAATCTCCAACCATTTAAAATGTGGAAACGAGTGAATGGCATGAATGAATTTTTGTTGGTGTTGCTGTAAATGTGTTTCAAAGTATTATTCTTGTTTTTGCGGCATAAAGTAAAAAACATACCTCACTCAACATTTGATAGAATTTTGCTGCAGCGATCAACGCACCAGCACGGAAATCACGTTTTTCTTGAAATAACAAAAAGTATGTGGATTTCAAAATATGTAATGCGAAAAAAATAAATAAAAAAATTTAAATTCAAAAAAGTCTTTGCTAAGAACTGAAATACCTATACCTATACTATGAGCGTCAAAATTAAATACCTAAACAGTAAATATATTTATAGGTTTCATAATAAATCGAAAGATACAAATGTTTGTATATATGTATATTATAGGCCCTATGTATAAGCAAAAATTGGCATGAAGTTAGCATAAGTGGCAAAATTGATCATGATCTTAAAGAGTTTTGCCATGATACTTCACATTAAAAATCATGCTAGGACTTAGAGTAGTGGGTTAAAAATAGGTAATACGACCATTTTTAATGTCGAATTGTACGGAGGAATTCGTTAACACCTAATTTAAATTCGTCACTTATGCCAATTTTTGCTTATACATAGGGCCGTATGTGTATATGTATGGATGTATGTATGTACATTAGTGCACTCACAGTAAAAAGTTTTTGTTAGCCCTCTCAAATTAAAGTTCGTTCTTTTTAATAAGGAGTACTTATAATAATTGATGCCTTAAAGGCTCAGTTACCCGACTGTAATGTAATGTAACTGTAACAGTAGGAAACAGCTGATCGTTATTGTTATGTGAAAAGTAATACAAATGGTTATAGAGATGTAACCGGAATGTACATTACTTTTCACATCACTTTATCGATCCGCTGCTTCCTACGTTGCAGTTGCTTTACATTGCAGTCGGGTAACTGAGCCTTAATTTTGCCTTTACCCTACTGTAATGTAATGTAACTGCAACGTAACCAACAGCTGATCCGATATTTTTATATGAAAAGTATGTTACGTTACATTACATCTCTATAACCACTTGCATTACTTTTCACATAACAATATTGATCAGCTGTTTCCTACTGTTGCAGTTACTTTACATGACAGTCGGGTAACTAAGCATTTAGTTTTTACTTTGTGCTCTGTTACGAATCAGCTGACTCAGTTTTGTTTATAGAAATCTTATAAAAGACGTTAGTTTTTCTGTTTCGTTCTGTTCTGTTCTGTTCACAGGTTCAGCCTGTGAAAATCAAAAAGTGCTTAAGAAATTGTAAGTGACAGCATAAATTAAATAAAATTAATTTGAAATAAATTGTGATTGTGCTTTTAGAATTAAAAAATAATAATTTTTGCAAGAAAAACATAAAATTATATTCAAAGATCAGAAACAGCTGCTAAGTCACTACAGAAAAAGTAAGTATTAAAACTTAGAAGCAGAACGGAACAGTACAGAACAGCAACAGAAAGTAAAGACTAATGGAGCCTTAACTCAGCCTTAAGCGATGATGGTCTACCCTTGCAGTGTTTGCATATTTTGGTATTTTCTCCCAAACAAGTAGTAATTAAAAAAAATAAGAAAACCCGCCTGCGATCAACTTGGAGCAATTAAATATTCTAAATGGTCATTCGAAATGAAAAATCATAAGAGAAACCTAAAGATGATTTTAAAATACCTATCGAATGATACCCATTTTGATATAGTTCGCCGACTTTTTTTTACTTTTTTTCGTATTTACAAAATGGCGTGTGTTGGCCGCAATATTGAGTTTTGACAACTGTGTGCTGTGTGATCTGTAGTGACACTTCCAGGATTAGGATAAATCGATGGATGTAAAAATCATCAAAATCGGTCCACACGTACAAACGTACATACATACATCGGCTGATAAACACAATACCCTTCTATGCTTCGCGCAGTCGGGTAAAAAGGAAAAAAAATTCTAGGGAAAGTTAGTAAAGACTGCAATTTTGGATGTCAGTTTTCCCTGACCCGAGTTACTGGACTTTGAAACTCTAGTACAGATTTCTTTAGTGCCACAAAAGAACACACAGTAGACCGTATATTTTTCATTATAGGTACATATCTTCGACATTTACAGTCGAATCTTAAAGTGTGCTATGTCGATGTTTTTGTCTCGAGGATACCTCAAATATTTACATAGTTCTAGTATTTACCCACCAGATCTCAGTTGTTGCCACTCTAATGTACCAGCCTAATTTCAGAAAATTAAAGTTCGCAAAAAATCATTAAATCTTATTATATTTATAAAAAAAGATGACTGAATTAGCTAAGTTCTGCTTAAAAAGGTGTGTAAATTGGCTACATTGCAGTTGTTTGGTTCTAGTTTTGGACATTTTTCTTGTTTTGGATAAAAAAAAATCTTGATTATTGTCAAAAAAACTTGGTGTAAACGGTGTAGATTTTCATAAGGATTTTAATTAAACTCTGGTAGGTTTTGTGCAGCTGTAAATGCCCTATTATTAATGAGCTCCTAAAAATTATACATATGTAAAGGGTGTTTTTTTTTAGAGTGTAACAACTTTGAGTTGGCACCCATTTAACAGCTGATAGTTGCTTTTTGTTTAGTTTGCTTTGAAATTTCACTATGAATCGATCTACACCAGAGAAACGAGTGCAAATTGCTGAAATTTTTATAAAATTGAAAAATTTTATTTTCCAATGAAGCCCATTTCTGGTTGAATGGGTACGTAAATAAGCAGAATTGTCGCATTTTGGGTGAAGGGAACTCACAAGCTTTTGTCGAAACACCATTACATCCACAGAAAATTACTTTTTGGTGCGTTTTATGGGCTGGCGGAGTCATGGGACCGTATGTGTTGAAAAACGATGATGGTCAGAGAATCTTACTGTCAATGGTGAACGGTATAGGAACATGATTCGAAATTTTTTCGTACCTCAATTACGTGGCATTAATCTTGCTGATATGTGGATCCAACAGAACGGAGCCACATGCCACACAGGGGTAGCTACAATTGATTTACTCAAAGTGACTTTTGATGAAAAAATAATTTCAAGTAGAGGCCCAATTAATAGGCCACAAAGATCGTGTGATTTAACCCCATTGGATTATTTTCTTTGGGGTTATGTTAAGTCACTTATCTACGTCGATAAACCGGAAAGAATTGAACACCTGAAAATCAACATTCGAAAAGATATTCGCGAAATAAGACCGTGAAAAGTTGTTGAAACTTGGTGTTCCAGATTGCGCCTTCTACAAGTCAGCCGTGGCGGTCACACGGCAGAAATCATATTTAAACATTAATTTCATTAAATTTGCGTTCCAATAAAGCCCGGTTCATTAATATTAAAAATATATATCCTTGTTTTATTAACCCCCGACCAAAAAAGGGGTGTTATAAGTTTGTAGTGTGTGTCTGTGTATCTGTGTGTCTGTCCGTGTCCACGTACAGCCCAAACGGATGGACCGATTTTGATTTTGTTTTTCAGTTTGAAAGGTGACTTGATCGAGAAGGTTCTTAAGAAAATCGGTCCTGTCGTTTAGAAGATATCACATATTTTCTGGATATATCGGGGGTTTTTAAAATATTTAATTTTTATTATTATGATTTAAAACTATGTCACTTTATAAAAAAACAGCTTTATATTGATTGGATAACATTCATTGGAAGATATACCATGTAATCACAATTTTGTACTACAATTTCAAAGGGCCATAGCTCTGCCACTAAGCTTCGCCGAAAATTTTTTTATTTAATACCATCAGCAATGCGTTAATCCATAAAAAAAACCTCGATTTTTAAGCATTTTTGTAGCAGGTGATATTTATATGAAAAGAAATTCTCTTATTTTGTGTCATTGTTAACTTATTTCTGTTGTTAGTTCGAGCGAGCAAACTAATGTAGTTGTGCAGATATATGGAAACTAAAAATTGCTTGGTATAGTTGTACCCGTCTCATGCCTTCTAAACCGCCAAGATTTTGCTGGAAGTTTAATTTTATTCTAAGGTTGAGTTTAGATCTGGCATTTCATGTTTGCCATGTGCCCAAAAAAGTGCATCCACTAATTACTAATGAAAAACTGTTTGATTCAGAGCAGAGATTTGCAATGAATCATGTTTTCACTATTCAATTTAAATATAAGTGAGTAGACATCATTTAAAATCAACTACTCTGACTTACGCATACTCACGCTGACATTGATTTATAAGTATAGGTTGAAATAAATATGAATGCGACGTCAACATCATATTCCTACCACACTCACACTCATAAATCACCCCAGTTTGATTTATAATTTCAAGAAAATACTTATACTACTCACATTGATTCAGTTCACTCAACTCATGCATGTATGTTTATTTAAAGTTTTACCCCCTTATGCAAAAACGATTGTTAAGCTTAAAGTTGGTTTAACAAACGAATTTTGTATGGCAAAACCGGTTTTAAAGCATGCTTTAAATTTAACAGTCGTTTTTGCATAAGGGCATTAATCATTAAAGAGTTTGCAAGTAGTATACAATAGTAGTAAATAGGGTTTTTTTCAATTCCTGCAAAAGAAAAAAACAAGAAAAGCAGGAAAGAAACACATAACCTAATAATGACAACTTTAATGTTCGTACGCGAAGTTCGCATTGTGAATCATGCTTATTTTGCATCGTCCATAGGCATTGAGTTAACGATAGAGTTGTGTGCAACAGCTCTTTTTGAACTAATTTGAGAGCGTTCTAATCAAAAGTTGTTTCAAACCCATTTAATTTACATTGACGCTTTTGACCGAACTTGTGTCCAACAGCTCATTTTAGTTAAGGAGAGTCGAAATCAACAACGTCATAAATATTGCTAAGTATGAGTTCGATACGCACTTCAAACTTTCGAGTGAATATGATTCATAGACAACATTGCAAGAAGTATGAGTGCGCATAAGTACAATAAATTATAAATCATGATTCAACTCTACTCACTTTTTTCACTACTCATTGCGTTCTCTGAATTTCAGACACGTACATACTTATTTATTAAGTTAAACAGTTTCATACCTAATTAATAGACAATTTTATAGAATCCAACTGGATTGGAAACTGTTTAAACAGTTTTTCACTAGTAAGTAGTGGTTAAGCTTTTTTGGGCACATGACACACAGATGTAAACCCCGCCTAAGAGCAACGAACATTAAAATTGAGAGTCTTATGCATTAAACACATTCGACACAGCAGGCTACGGGCTACAATCTGTCAAAAATAGAATACACACATTCTTATGGTAACAATTATTTTAACGACAGCAGGCTACACGACTGCACGACCACCGTTGTAGCTGTCGCCAACTTTAAACTTAACATTGCTTAGCAAAGCTTTGTTAAGTTTTTTTAATACGACCCTATTTCTCTGGCTACAATGAGCAAATACAGTGTTACCAGTATAATACAAAATGGTGAATGAATGATATCGTACAATTATTTCATACTATTTACTAGAAACAATATCCAAAAATTGATGTAAAGAATAAATTGATTCATTATTGTACTTTTATGTGAAATAAGTACATTTTAAAAGAAAAATTAATTTTTATAAATGCAAAATATATGAAAGTGGCAATACTGAACTATGTATTTGTACTTGAATATCAGCTGCAGATGATGCTGCTGCCGTCTCCAAAATAATTAAGTAGCTGGCTACGAGGCGACAAATGCTGCTAGCGGCATTTGAAGTCGTGTGTTCGTGTAGCCTGCTGTGGTGAATGTGTTTAATGCATTACTATTGTAGATATTGGGGGTACATGTATTTCCCCTTGAATACCTCGAAGCAAATATGTTTCAATAAAAAGTTTAAAAATTAAATTGGGAACTTTCTTTTCAAAGACTGTCAAAAGAAAATCAAACTTCTTTAGACAATGGATAAAGTTTTTGTGAAATATTAATGATTTAGTTATGATAACTGTCATAGATAAACAAAAGAAAATACCGTCATCAAATATATGTATGTGTCTTAGAAATAAAAGTAAAAGAAATATATTACATTGTTAATGCAAAGCAACAATCTATAAATTTAGTTGGTATGTATTGAAAAAATAAAACTTGTTTTAATCCCACAGGCCTTCATAAAAGTCCATCTTGCAGATACATAGATGACATTTAGCTTTGAAAGTTAACGTAGAGATGTCATTTGCCAAATCGTCAAGTTAAGCGTTAATTAAAAAGATCGTTTCCGCACTTAATTGCTATCATTCAAAACCATCTTTTATGAAAATCAATATAAACAGTTTAAAATGACAACATCTGAAATAACAATAATTTCACCAAATTTTATTTTGAAATAAATGTTGTCTTTTTCCATTTGTTTTTTTAAGTTAATCGATTTGACCATTAAAATATTTCTTGTCATTAATACAAAGAAATATTTTTTTTGGTTGGTTACATCAGAAAAATTAGTATCAAGATGTACATACGAGTATTTAACCAGGTGTCAGCAGAAGAACTGCAAATACAACAATGCAATAACAATATGCATTTTTGTTTGCGTACATAGTGCTAGTGCTTGTCAAAAATATGAGACATATGTATGTACATATAACAAAAATAAAAAATTTTAAAAACCCCCGAATTATCTAGAAAAGATGTGACATCTTCTGAACGGCTGGACCGATTTTCTTCAAACATGGTTAAGAACCAACTCGACCAAGTCACCTTTTAAACAGAGAAAACTAAATCAAAATCGGTCCAGCCGTTTGGGCTGTACGTAGACACGGACAGACACACACTACAAACTTATAACACCCCTTTTTTGGTCGGGGGTTAAAAATAAAGAAGAAAAAAAGCAGGAAACCACTTTTTACAATTAATAAGAATTAATTAATTTTGTTTTATTTTTTAAAATATATTTTTTAACTTGTTTATTAAACATTTTAAAAACCTTCGACAGAATACTTTGCAAGTATGATGATACTATCATTTAATTTTGCCCATTGTTACAGTGCGTAACAAATTTTCGTACATTTTTTAAATGAGTTTAATCTCATTAAACAAATAAACAAACAAAACAAGTGATATTTAAGGTTTTAGTTAAACTGGTTTATTAAAAATAAATACATACAACTTGGCACATTTAAATTGAATTAATATAATAATTAATTAGCTTTTTTTTTAATATTGCTGTTAACGACCCTAAAATAATTAACTCTTAATTAAAAAGTGAAAAAATAAAGTTTTTTGATTATGGACCACGATATGTAAAGCAAACCGTTTCTAAGCGTTTTAAATTTACATGACGTTGCCTGAAACACAAAGCGCCTTATCGAACACAAAATTTAAAATACATATACTTTTTTATAAATTCCTAAAAAAAATCCCTAAGCCGCGCTAAGAAAAATAGCAAACTTATTTATTTTATGACATTGCAAAAATTTGCATTTGCGTGTATTTTTCATTTTAACATTTTATAATTTTTCACCTTATGTAAAATTATGGAAAATGTTAGTTAAGGCGTCTTAGGTTTCGGGTAACGATTAATACTTTTGTGTGTATTGAATTTACATTATGAAGTTTTGTGAAATTTGTTGCACAAAACTTTTTTTTTTCTTTTTCTAATAGCAGCGGTTATTATATTCCCGGGAAATCTTTGAGATTTTCCCGGGAAAACGGGAAATTAAAAGTGCATGTTATTTCATAAATATATATAATTTATAATCCAATTTTACTTTAATACAAAAACTTATTATTTTTTTATATATTACAAAAGTTCGTTTGAATGATTGTATGACTAAATTTACACGAACGTTGACACGTTTTTCATCGTCTGTTTAAACACTTACATATACCTTGTTCGAAGGAAATTTTTTAATCTTAAAATTTAAATTGAGTTTTTGTTTTAAATGTAACTGTAAGAAAGAAAGAATTCTTTCGACTCCAATAAACAAGAAGTAAAATGTCCATATTTTTTTAATATAAAATAAAAATGTGAGCTATTCAAATCTAGTCTGAAATTTCATAAAAATTCCATTAAATTGAGGTCATACCATATCTCCTAAAAAAAGTGGAATAAATTGTATAAGTATCTAATTCGATGCTAAGCGATCTTGAAGTGATTTTTCGCCGAATTAGTGAACAAATTTTGAAAAGTGTAGTGAAAATTTTAAGCTGTAAGAACTCTGAGTTGACGAAACTTAAATTGATTACAAGTAGACACTATTATGGAAACCCTGCAGAAAATATTTTAGGAGAAATAAAATGAAAGACACTTAGACATACTGTGGGTCAGGGTATTCAAAATTCGGCTCAGCGCAGTATGGTACTGTAACCTGCTTGTACTTAACGATAAGAAACCGCCTGGAACTTTTTCAAAAAGAATGAGAAACAAGCAAGGCAAATTCTTATTAAAATGAAGGTAGGTCTTATTAGAAAATTGTCTACTAATTGTGGTAACAGTCGTCAATTGGTTTTTATATGATCTTTTGCTGTGTAATAACTTTATTCCATTTGCTTAAATTCAATTAAAAATTCTTAAAAATTTGTCTTAGAACTGCTTTTTTATTAACTTTTATTTCAAAAGAATGCTTACATTAATAAAACAATCGAAATTTCACCAACTTTCCACCAATAAATGTATTTAATTTAGAAAATTAGCTTTTCCCGGGAATTCCCGGGAACTTGATTTTTTAATTCCCGTTTCCCGGGAAGTGCAAAAGTCCGGGAAATCCCAAACCCTAGTATTTATGTATGTATATCATCATTCACATCTTTAAATGATGCCTGTGTCTTTTTTAACAGAGCTCTGTTAAACACGACGGTTGGTGTCTAGGGTGTCTAGGGTTATACATTCTATTATTTATCTACTAACGTAACAACTTTAACATGTCTGATTACGAAGTTATATTTTAGCGACCCTCGCAATTGGATACAACTTTCATTTGAAAACTGTAAATGTATCTAACTTGTTCTTTATCTTTTGTTTGTTTGCAGATATATAACTCGCTCGCAACGTATAGCACAACAACAACAGCAAACACAACAAGAGCAAACAAATGGCTCCAGATCATCACCAACAGCTGCAAGCAACACAACCCTCAATGTAAAACTTCAATTAGATTTGAAACCATCTTCGAACTCTGAAACGACGACGGCAACAGCGACTACAACAACAACAACAACAACAACAACATTAACACCAGTTGAAAGTAACGGTCATACGATTAAAACGAACGGTGGATATAAAGAGCCAGAAGTAGAAATGACCAATAACTCCGGTAAAAAATCCAAAACGACTACGACTGTAACGGCAACAACAACAAATTTTAAAGAATTAAAAATACGAATTCCACCAACAAGCGAAGCAACATCAACAACTATTGCTGCAACAGCAGTTACAGCTGCTGCTGCCGCTGCCGCTGCTGCTGTTATCCCCAACACTTCATGTTCCAATACCGCAGGTAAATTGTGGATTTTTTTTCTAATAAAATTTTTTATTATTGTTGTTGTTGTTAGTGCACTCTATATTTTATATTGCATTTGTTGTTATTTTTTTAATTTTTTTTCTATTTACATATTTTTCACAAATGATTACAACTCTTTGTTTTTTTTTTATTCTTCATACTGTTTGTACATGGACTTTTTGTTGTTGTTTTTATTAATTATTGTGGCATGTTTTTTCTTTTGTATTGTTGTTGCTATTTATTGTTCTTTCTTCGATTTAATTGAGATTTTATTGGACATTCATTCTTATCGCTTGTTGTATTTTTTTTTCCTGATTTCTGATTTTTCATTATTATTTACACATACTTTTCATTTTGTTGACTGACTCTCTCTTATTTAATAATTAAATTTTAGTTGCACTTCAAAATTAAAAAAAAGCAATACATACTTGTAATTTTTTATCAGTGTAAATAATTATTTATTCATGGAACTTGTAAGCATTTCTATCAAGTCATACAGTTTAAATTTATTTCAACTGGAAAATAAAGGGTATTTTTGTTTTTGATAGCGTGACACAAGTTTAAATCATAATGAAACAAGGAAATATATTTTTAATATCAATGAAACGGGCTTTATTGGAAAGAAAACTTTATGAAATTAAGGTTTAAATATGATTTCTGCCATGCGGTAACCACGGCTGGCGTGCAGAAGGCGCAATCTGGAACACCAATTTTCAACAAGTTTTCGCAGCATTTGCGGCCGTATTTCGACGGTAACTCTTCGAACATTTATTTGTGGTTTATCGTAGTAGATAAGTGACTTAACATAAGCCCAAAGAAAATAATCCAATGGGATTAAATCACATGATCTTGGTGGCCAATTAATTGGGACATTACGTGAAATAATTTTTTCATCAAAAGTTTCTTTGAGTAAATCAATTGTAGCGCCTGCTGTATGGCTTGTGGCTCCGTCCTGTTGGAACCACATATTAGCAAGATTAATGCCACGTAATTGAGGTACGAAAAAAATTTCGAATCATTTTTCTATACCGTTAACCCTTGACAGTAACATTCTGACCATCATCGTTTTTGAAGAAATATTTACCAATGACTCCGCCAATCCATAAAAGCGCACCAAACAGTAATTTTCTGTGGATGTATTGGTGTTTCGACAAAAGCTTGTGGATTTTCCTCACTCCAAGTGCGACAATTCTGCTTATTTACGTACCCATTCAAATGGAAAATGGAAGAAGTGCACGATGAGTTTGACGAATAGAACAATTATTTTGATTAAAAATTTCAACAACTTGCACGCGTTGCTCTTGTGTAAGTCGATTTTTGATGAAATTTCTAAGCAAACTAAACAAAAAGCAACTAGCAACTGTTAAATGGGTGCTCAAATAAAGCAGGGATGCCAACTCAAAGTTGTGACACTCTAAAAAAAAACACCCTTTACATGAGCTTAAATATCAATGAACTGTTTTACTTCATAAAAGATAAAGTTCAATTTTAAGTTAAAGGTACTGAAAACTTGAGAGATAAAATAGGGGCCCATATTATGGGCAACTTTCGATCTTCGACTGTAATCGAAAGTACTGATCGAACAAATTTGCATTTGGTATTATGACGAGCATTCGACAAAGGACGACGTACAAAATTTGTGTTTGTGTACTTAAAAATAAACATTGTTTAACACTAAGATTTTTTAAAACAATTTTTCATATTAAAATACTTCATCGAAAGCTAAATTCTTTTTCGTTGCTCAACGAAATTTTTGATGCTCATAATATGAATTTAACATTCGATTTTCGATGTTCGATACACAGCGAAGATCGAAAATTGAATAGGGTCTAGGTACATTGTTTTAATAATTGTTTTTTTTAGAAAGGCGATGAAGTGTTGTTTTATCTACCTAAGTCTTCAAGAAAACAACATGAATATCATTGAACTGTGTGCGAAAACATTAAAAAAAATTATTTGCACTTTGCCAATTTGACTTAAATCGGGAGATTCGTTTGAGATACATATGTATATCGTTGACGGAAAAAAACTCGTTGTTGTTTTCATCTAATAACTTCAAAAATTTTCTTCTCATCAATTTAAGATATTCACTGGTTTTCATACACTTAAAAAGTGTACCGGTTGTCGTAAATTTTACAAACATTGTAGCTTAGCTGAAAGTTTCAGCGGCGGCCTGCAAGGTCAACCGATCGATTCCCATATTCTTTTTATTATAATCTGAGTTTACGAAATTTAATAATTTTCGCCTACATTCTGTACGAAGTTTGCTATTTTTGAAATAAAGAGGGGAAACTTTGAAAATTTTACTGTCAATCCGTAAAATGTCCTCAAATTAAAATAATTTTCGAATTTCAAGACATTTCTTTCCAGGCTAAATAAAACCTGTCTAATATTTAAATGGAAGTATGTTTACTTCAAATTGATTCACAAAATTATTATTTATGTAAGTACTTTTTGGCAGCAACGTTAATAAAACCCTACAAATTTTGCTCTTATTGTAAACCTACATAATAATAAATTTCCTAATTAGTAAATATGTGCTAGTGCAGCTAATCAGTTCTAGTATTTCACTCTTTTCACAGGAAATCGAAGATTTTTCACACATATTTCTTTAAGTTTTTTATAGATATTAATTTTCATCATAAATTATGTCACTTGGTATTGGGTTTTAGTTGTTGCTGGTTTTATTTAATGGCTGTAAAATTAAATAAATTTCTTACAAAATATGGCTTTTATGGCTTCCAGCTAATTTCTCATTCGTTTATTTCTCTTTCATGCTTCAACAATCATAAACCAACATATATTTTCTTATATTTTTTTTCCTGTAAAATTATCGTATATGAATTTCGTTAGTTATGCGAACGTGTGTCTGTCTTAATGTCTGGTTGTCAGTCAAGTGTTTTGAATATATTATTAACCCTACTTGATGCCTTGACGTTTGTCTGACTGCCTGCCTCTTTATATTTGCAATATAAATGTATCTGTCAAACAGTGCACAGTGGGAAGGAATGAATCAAGTTTTTTCTTTTGGTCTGTCAAGGATATTAGCAAAATTAATATATCACTCCAGAAAGCCTTTTTTTATTTGATGCTTGTGGAATGTATTTTCAATACCAACGACTAAATATAGCCAACAAACATTTGTCGAAAATCGGTACCGATACTTTGAAAAATTAAAAAAAAAAATAATTAGTAATTTTGAAATATAAATGTTAGAAATTTTTTAGGATTTGATACTGATTTGATCAAGCGCTTCACATATTTTACTGCACAAATTTGCTTACATAGTATCCGCAACTGACGAATTTATATCATTATGAATGTCAAATTGATATCATGATGAAAATTCATCACCTATGGACTCAATTTATTAATATTATGGCAGCCTTACGATATAATCATCAGCACTCACGGCCTGATGAATTCATCTTCATATGAAATGTCATTTTATGTGTCACTGTGCATTTGACGTTTATGTATTACACAATTTTCGTTTAAAAAAGGTGACACAACACAACTTAAATTATATATTTTTGGAAAGCATTTTGCATATATTTCTTTGAGGAAGTTAATATTGTAGTGATTCATCTGATATAAAATCATCAACATCTACCCCTTTTGTGTTGATATTAATAAAAAAAAAATGACAGTTCCTCTGCCTGGGTTATATTACGGCTTATGATATAAAATCATCAGGTGTGGACACTATGTTATACGTTAATGACATGGAAAATGTGCGCAGTTGTCTCTCAAATCGTAAATTGGGATATTACCCGGCCAATTTCTATGCAAAAATTTATAACAATCATATTAACCTTCTGAAAAGATCTAGTCTCCTTACTGTCTTTTTCTTTTCCGGACCACTGTGCAGGCTATAGCGGCAACCACAAAACCATCTATAAACAGACAAACCAACCAAACAACGAAATAATGTGTCATTTATGCAAATTTAACAAAAACAAATTTAAACAAATAAATAAATCAATAGATACTGACTCTTATTGTTCGCCTTTAACTGACGACCATTAAAAAAAATATATGGAAACTTAAATATGATAGGATTTTGATTTGAAACTTCAAAGTTTTTTTTACAACGTTTGTTTGGCTAACCGACCCAACTGTCTGTTACTTTCCCCCCCGCCAATTTCAATAAAAGTCTTTATTTAACATTTTTATTTGTCTTTGAATTTCTTATTTTATTAACAGTTATAATCAACTTAATAAGCTGTTGAATATTTTTTATTTAATTATATACAAATTGTTTTTAAACATTTACTCAAGAATGGCGAATATTGGTTGGTTCAAGACAAAAAAGAAACAGTTAAGTGTGACTCATCTTCTATTCATCTTCTTAAGAGAAAGATAAGTTAGAAATTTTTAAGAATTCTCAGCCACTTATGTATATCTTAGGAATATCAACCTGTACACTATAGGCTTTCGCTTTATTAATAGTTCTGTCTCCAGCTTCTAAATCTCCTTCAGTTCATGTATTACAGCGTATTGCGCGATTTAATTGTTCAAAGTTATTTGAAAGGAGTGCAGGTTTGGCCTTGCAAATTTCGTATTTATTCCTAAATATTGCCGGTTTAATGATTATTCGTTAACTGTGATGATAGTCTAACTCGTAACTGATCAGGGAGGTGCGGATCTATTAATACTAAAACAACATCGCAAACAATCTAATTAGAGTTAGGGTTTGTAAAAAATTCTGCAAGCCATGTTCTCTAAAGTTTGGTTTTGCAGGTTCCCAGTTCCGCGAAAACCTCAGGATCTATTCATGCTAAAACAGCATCCCATAGAAGCTAATTAGAGTTAGGGTTTGTGAAACTTAGGTTTTGCACCGCGAGAAGCAATAATCCCATTAGGTCGCTTTGTAATACCTTTGCCAGAAGGGAATTATAGTACGAAAGATTGCCTTCATCATCCCAGTTAGTCAGTTCTAAACCAACCTGCCGCATTCTGATACTTTTTTCAAGATTCTGAGTTCAGAGTTGGAATATCCATCAAAAACTTTATTTTCTCGACGAGATCAAAGTAGCAGAAGAACAATTTGCTTAACGGTATCCTGTTCTAAATCATGTTGAGCTCATACGATCCCAAATCATCTAAATTTCTTTTATCACTAACTGGAAGTAACTGTATATTTCAATTGGTGGTATTAACACATACTTGATGGTATGCAGGAAATTTTATGTTAGGTTCAAAAGAGGAGCAATCAATAGTGACCTAATCCATTGCGAATTGCACATATGCTTTTACATCATGCTGTTCGCTCTTAAAAGAGATCTTTGGGTGGAAAGTGGCCAATAGAAATCCATAAAGGCATATCAAACTTGTCAAGCTATAGAACCTAGCTTCCTCAATATATTTTATACTTTTTTTATTTTTCCAGTCTGAATCCCTAGGTTATTCCATGTCTGGTATATTTTTGTGCAGGAAATATATGGAACATGGGGTGATTGAAACAGTAGAACATCTACTGTGCCACTATCCCGTTCTAACCTACACAATATATGTATAACTGTATTGGTACTCACACTTTCCAGAGCCTTAAACTTGTATCGAGAGAGGGACTGTGTAGAATGGTAAGGTTTGTTAAATCTGCGTGGGAGTCATTCGCATCAGGCTTAAGAAATTAGGCTACCATGCTTATAGGGTTATTGTCATCTGCTGGTATCGCTAAGGATCAATCCCGGTCTATGCGAGGTCTTTTGACTATCCAGATTAACCCAACCTTCATTATGCTTCATCATATGGGTTTGTAGCGGGCTCTGAAGAGTTCTTGCTCTATTTAAGATTTGCAGCGTTTCAGATCATTTTATTGATATTCCTGTTTGAAAGCTGTTTGTCTAGGTCGAATTTAGTTTTCTATTGGAATCGGGGGATAAAACTTCCCCACCTCATGTGATTTCTACCCACGTAGGATGTTCTGCCATTGTCTCGTACTTTCCGAAAATCTCCAACTTATCCTACTGGGCCTTCCAACACGATTTTCCGAACTTTGATAGTCAAATTAGTTATAATTTATTTCAGTCTGCTTTGCCAAATCACCATGGACGGATGTAGGGTTCAATAATACGTACAAATGATAAAAGTGCTTTAAAAATATGTGTGTTATGTTCGGGAAACGTTCCGGGCCCTTCGTTTATTTTGCGATGAGGACCTCTCCTGGCAGAATTTGTGCGTCAACAAACAAACTTATTGAATTTGGGAAAGTAATAATCCGAAAAAGTTACTGTTTCGCATAGATTTCGGGCTGGCTGCGTCATGGGTCCATACAGTTTTGAGAACGACGTTAGCCGGCCATAAGCGTAAACAGCGAGTGATAATTACCATCTTCTGGTCAAAATTTAATCATGGTTTCAATAGAAATGCGCTACGTTTAACACAGTTCACGCCACATTGGATATTCTGCACGAGCTATTTGGGGCATGTTCATCTCACGTGGAGGTGGTGTGAACCGGCCACCGCCATTTGACCTCGTTAGATTTTTTCTTGTGGGGTTTTCTTAAGTCTTAAACCACAAACCAAAGCGGTCCTCAAAGCCAACATAACCCATGCCATCGGTAAAATTCAGCCTGCTTTATGCGCCAGAGTAATGGAAAATTTGACATTTCGGATGCGCTCTACCCAGAGAAGCCGTGGCGGATATTTGAACGGTGTTATATTCCACACACAATGACATCAATAAGTCTTTCAAACGAATAAAAAATGTCAATGATATCTCGCACACACTTTGTTTTATTTAAATTAAAAAGATAGGAAGCGCTTAATGAAAGTCTCTGTAGGAATATCGCATGGCTTTAGTATTATAGCCGGCCTTGTCCACGCATTCTTTGTCTGTGATCTAATCTATAAAATTATTGTCAATTGCTGGATCAGTAGATCATGTAGTGGCCAGCGAATCATTGTGAAAAGAACCTTCCAAGGGGCGCATTATTGGGAGCATCTGTTATCATGAAGATGTCGGTGCGAAGGATTTTTTCTATTATCCCATTATAGGTAGCGACTCATATCATTTTTAGAGGCATATAATCTTAAATTGAAACAAACCTAAGTTAAATGGTGTTAATTTGTCATTGAAATGCTTTTTCGGATTGATTTCTTATTTCGTATTAATGATTGGAAAATTAACGACGAACGCGATCCCAATTGAAAGATCTGCAAAATTTTCAGGTATTACGCCATTCATGAGGAAATGGCAAACCCAACTAAACACAGGACAAGTAACGGCCGTCCAGCAGGAGTGCCAAGTAAAAGTTTTATACCGTAAAACAACAACAAATACCTACAGTATACCCCGTTTAAAAGCACCACCTTTATTTGAAATCAATTTTTAAATCTCCAATTGTTTGCGCCCCTTTCGTAACAAAAGTCTGCGGTTAGTTAACTTTTTTCCAATTATAATTTTTTGTTTTCACTATTACATACTTGCTATTGTCTGAAATTGTTCCCCGGGAAAAGTTTCTCGCAGAATTTTATTCATGTTTGCCTTCATTATATTTTATTTTATTATAATTCAATTCGAATGGAAAACTCTTCGATCATGTATGAGTTTTACATTTCGAAACGATAGCTTTTTCTTTGGAATGGATTCTCGCAAATTTTCACATTGTTGATCTTGATATTTTTTTTATATATTTTTCAATTTCAAATACAGCTTTTGTATTTCGCATATTCAATTCCTGTAATTACTTTTAAAGTAAACAGACTTTTCAATTTCTTTTGTAGCAAAACAAAACATTGAGAAAAAATAAATTCTCTTGAAAAAATTATAAATCCATATTATTTCGTTAAAAAAAAATAAAAAGAATATAAGACAAAAACGTTAAACAATTGCTTAAACATAAATTAAAATTATCTCTAGCTTCCTACTCTGACTGCCCATCAATGTCTGGCTTGCATCATAAATTAATGGAACATCCTCCTCATCAATATGTGCCACAAAATACCCCTTTGCAACAATTAAAAAATTCCCATAAATTCAATTTTATAAATTCAAATAATGTCAATAATAATCATTTAAATTTGCATAACATTAACAATAATCATAATAATTGCAATAATAACTATGCCACGCCCACTGCTTCATCAGTTCTTAAGCAACGTAAACAAAACTATGCTGCAAATTGTTCTTCTACTTCTGCAATTCTATCACCATCAAAGTATCGTAAATGTCCTTTATCACCGCTTATAATCACTACAAATGCATCACTATTTTCAAACGCATCATTGTCATCACCTTCACAGCAATTGGTGACTATAACTCCGCAGGCGCAAGCGCAAGCGCAGACGCAACCACAAACTCAACCTTGCGCCAAATTATCACCGGCGAGCCCAGTTTTGGGTTTAACTCTATCACCAGTGTCGCCAAATAGTTCTTCGACGTGTTGCTCGTCAGTGCATTTAGTGCGTACCACGAAAACCACACGTTTACGTGCCGCTGCACTGGGTGAGTGATCTTAATACACTGTTCAATACCTTAAATAAAAAAATTTAAATGACACTTGCTTTTTGTTAAAAGAAAAGTATATCTATGCAATTTATTATGCTCCAATTTTGTTAAAAATATTTCTTTTTGGTACAAACCTCCCCCCACCTTCTTCGAGTTACCTGAAATTTGTTTATTTTTAATAATTTTTTTTAGTGTAGTTGTTTTGGAAACTGCTCATTAACTGCTTTTAAAAAATTTACTAATTCTTGGGATTTGCTAAACATAATAATTGCTGTTTTAGTTAAAAAAAAAAGCAACGAATTCTCTTAAATGAAGGAATTTTGTTGAAATTGCTGTTGCTAAATTAATATATCCATAACTTTGTATGTAACAATTTAACCAATAATTTTCCCCCAAGACTAATATCTAAATTTATCCAAGCTTAATTAGTGGACCTTGAATCATTAAAAATATATCCTGCTTAAGTGGAATTGGAAGCAAAAGAAAAGCACTTCCAATGAAGTCATCAAAATTCAAATATTTTTTTTAATGGAAATGTTTCTGAGGTTTACTTCCATTGTGGGAAATAAACTAACTTGTGTATGTAAAAATGTGTCTGGTATCATTGATTCCAATGTATTAAGCTTTCAGTTTTATAGTAACTAATAATCAAATACCTCAGCAAACTTGAAGTACATATCGCACACTAAATCACAAACAGTCACAACTCATAAAATCCCAGATATTCAGGAGTGGCAAAAAGCTGCTGATACTGTACAAATGACCCAAGTATGCAGCCATATTCTGTAACTCGCTTAGCTAAAGCTAAATCTCGATCGCTAAAATGCAAAAAAAAAAAAAAACGGCAAATATTTTAGCGATGGCGCTAAATCTGTATTCTGTAAAGGCTCTGTGTGTCACTAGTCCAGAATATAAAAAATAACCCTCAAATACAGGCCTGAAATTAATGAAATCTTAATTGACGACGCTGGAGCTGTTCTTCAGCCCAGAGCTGGCAATGTAGTCCGAATTAGTAATCTATAATTCCGTTATCGATGATGTGACATCTTCTAAACCGATGGACCGATTTTCTTCAAACATGGTTAAGAACCATCTCGATCAAGTCACCTTTCAAGCATAGAAAACTAAATCAAAATCGGTCCAGCCGTTTGGGCTGTACGTGGACACGGACAGACACACTGATACACATACACACAGATACACAGACACACACTACAAACTTATAACACCCCTTTTTTTGGTGGGGGTTAATAAATAGAAAAAAAAATAAAATGAGAATTTTTTTATTTTTAATTTTTCGACCTTTTTTATATGTTCAATTAAACTATTTTTGTAATTCAAAAAAGAAAAGACAAAAAAAAACAAAAAAATTTTAAATATTCGGAAAAATTTAACCGAAGGTTATCGAACTAAAAACTTTAAATATAAAAACTCCTAGTGCTATAAACATAATTGCGACGAACGACGAATTTCGTCCACGTTGACGAATTCTACGATAAGAATTCGCTGAGTAAATTCGTCGTATGGAGCACAATAAAGACTTATTTACTCACCGAATTTTGCTGTCATAATTAATAAAGTTGGTTATTGTGTATGCAAAGAGAGAGAGAGAAAATTGTTTTTTCGTCGTTCGTCGGCGTACAAAATAGAAATAAACCTATCTCAGAGTTCGTCACATACGACGAATTTCGTTCTACGGTGGTATTGTGTCCATTTTCATATGCGCAAATGTGTTTTATTTTTTATGACGAAAGTTCGCACCGAAATATTCGTCGTACGTCCCAGTTGTGTTTCTAGCATAAAGCTCGAAAAAATAGTTTAACTAGAAAGAGAAAAAAATTAGGTTTGATGTGAGATAAAAAACTAAATAATTTCTTACCCAAAATATTACTTTTTTGACAACGTGTTACGCCTTGCCTTGGTGAAGGACACATGAGTGGTATATGAATCGACCATATGGAATGTAGCACTTCAACTTGTTTTCTTTTAAAGAACTGTGCATACCATGATCCTTATTGCTTATAAATACTTAACCTAACGTACACATATTTATTTAATACTATAAACAGCTCTATACTATACTTATCCTATCCTTATATCTAATCTACTTCAATTATTTGTACTTATATTTGTTTTATTATTGCTGGTACTCCTCCAATCCTTGCGCAATTAACCAGTGAGTGTGTAACTTATTTCCCCACCTTTTCTTTTTTGCTTCTTTCCTAAAAAAACAGACAAGAAAAAGGACGAAGAAAAGCTACAGCAACTGCGCTATACCTCTCCCACATCACCTAAACTCCAACATTACACACAGCACCATCGACGTACATCACCTTCCGATAATTGTTCGGATAATGCAAAACTAACAGCCAGTGTTTTTGAAGCCGAACATAACCTCAAAATGTCCTCCACGAATAGTTCACCAACACATCGCGTTAACAGGAAACTGGTACCCTCAGTTTTGGTCTCGATGAAACAGAATCTTAGCGAAACCCAATGTACCGCCACTTCCCGATCGAATAGTTTACGTTCGAATGCCAATTCACCCAAATCGCCCAAACAAAAACTGCAAAATAATAGTACAGAATATACGGTTAAAATCGTCGCATTATCCAAAGTTAAAGGGAAATCGGATACTGGTTCTCAAAAGGCATCTCAAGATACCGACAACGCTGTTGTTATCGATACCGATTTTCTGGAAATTAATGATTTGCCCATTATTCCCTTCGAAAACAATCAAGAAGGTAGCGCAGCTATAAGACCACGTTGCTCCACCATGTATACCGATTCGGATACATCGAAAACATCATTGAGTAATGGCGGTCTAAATAATGAAACAATTTTAGAATTGAGTCCCGTTCATAACAGTAGAACTGTAAGTAATTATTTTTACTTTTAATTTGCACAAGAATTTTAAAATATTTTTTTTTCGTTTTTTTTTCATGTAGTCAAACAGATCGCCTAGACAAAATGAGGAACGTGACAAGTCTTCGAAACGTAAATCGAATTTAAACCGTTCATTAAATGAAGAGGCAACACTTGACGGTGGTGAGTTGATTGGTGTTTATGTATGTAAAACATAAGGAAATGGTTTTTAATGCAAAAACAAAGTGGGTTCTTTTCAATTGAATATTCATCCACCTATCCGGTTATTTTAAAGTTTATATATCGCATATTCGCTAGGTGCCTGTTTCACGATATCGAAAGAAAACTTTCGATTTACAATTTATATTGAAAATAAAAACAAATTTTCATATTAGATTGTTGCTTTCAATATAAATTTTCAGTCGAACGTTTACTTTCGATAAAGTCAAACATGCCATAAGTACACAATATTTAAAAAAAATTTATCGTACCGACAACATTCATATGTATTGGTTATTTGCAGACATTAGCAAATAGGATGGATAAAAGCATTCCAAAGTATGATTTTTTTTAAATAAAATGAATGCAAGGAAAGCTTGTGGTGAGCTTGTGTTTAGAACCGGAGAACTATAAATTGAGATATGACAAGTTCCGGTGAGGTATTAACTGGCCAGCGGACTTATCACCGCATACGATATCCCGTAAAATTTATGGACATTTTTCAGTTTGGTATTATTGTATTCGATATCCAAGCAACGGTTGTCGAATCGACTTCGGAACACACTGTCTAAGTCTATTCAACAACCGATGTAAAGTAAACTCGGTAAACTTTTTAAAATTTCGATACAATATCTGAAGCAGTAATGCTTCCATTCGATATGTGACGATATTTTATTCGATAAGATAGCCTACTCGATCACATATGCGATAATTCGGCCCCAGGGCTGCATTCGCTCTGAATGCCTTCCATGCGATATCAGTGGTATACATTTTTCACTATTACTAGATAACAATATATTTAGACACTAGATGATGAAAACTGTGTAATTTCTAGTTCGCTTTTAGTGTAGACAAATTTTATAATTATTTTCTAAGTTCAACCTCTACTAGATTAAAATTAGAAAACTGTGGTCGCTTTCAGCTCCCGAGCGAAGCTCCTACACGTGGAATGCCGTGGCTCTTTGGCTACATGCCTTTGCCATTTTAATTCTTAATCAGTGGCCCCTTTCTGTAACTTGTGTGAAGTTCTCGCATCGTCCTACTTTACACAGTGTTACTCAGATAAAAATTTATATAAACTTGCAAAAAATATCATCCAATTCTGTTTTTTCTTTATGCTATAAACACAATTAGGACGAACGACGAAATTTCGTTCACGTTGACGAATTCGTCGATAAGAATTCGCTGAGTAAATTCGTCGTATGAAGCACAATAACGACGAATTTACTCACCGAATCCTGCTGTCATAATTGATAAAGTTGGTTATTGTGTATGTAAAGAGAGAGAGAGAAAATAGAGTAGTTTCGTCGTTCGTCGGCGTACAAAATAGAAATAAACCTATCTCAGAGTTCGTCACACAAGACGAATTTCGCTCTACGGCGGTGTTGTGTTCATTTTCATATGCACACATGTGTTTTATTTTTTATGAAGAAAGCTCGCACCGAAATATTCGTCGTTCGTCCCAGTTGTGTTTCTAGCATTACCCTGTGTTTCACAGGATGATAATAATTTTTTCGATTCTAAAAGTTCTCACATTCCGTACGAGGCACAGAATCAAAAAAAAAAAAAACATGCTGTCTTCTTCCATCTAAATTTTTTTCTCACAACCTATATGCTTTGTAGGAACCGGTAAGAAGTATATGAAATAACACATTGGATCTTAATGAACGCGCCTTTGCCCACTTGTTAAAACTCAAGATCGTGTCATTATCCGAGTCGCAGGTGTGTACAAGGTGCCATGGGAATTAGTTGCAGTAAATGAAGCATTACGTAAAATTTTTATAGGCGCGATCACGTCTATTTTTTAACGTGAGATCGTGATATTACAAAGGTCTAAAGTGTGAGTAAATTTTTGTACATAGAAATCGGTTGGTTGGAAGTATGGGTAAATAATATAATGTGAAGTTGCATGTTCACTTTATTTAAAGCACGAATGCTTCATTATAAGAGCTCAAAGAGTGTTAAAAGCTTAGTAGGAATCAGTTTGACAGAATAACGTGAAATATAATGCCAAATTCTATTGGTTCTTGACCAGCCCATCTATTTATCGGCCAGCCCTATCTCTTCTGACAAAGAAATAAATATTTTGAGACCATTATTTTAACTTGGCGTTGGTTTTAGGTAGGATTTTACCGGATGGACAAACAGTTTTCCATTATTACAACTTCACTTTAACCTGAAAGTGAAAGATAAGCTAAAAGCAAGTTCACCCCTCTGGCAACTTTTATCCTGAGGTCGAGATTAATTTGACGTTGACACATTTTCACAACTTGCCATAATTTCTATATTACAAATTACAGTCAAATTGAAGTTGAAAATACGCACTACGAAAGTAAAAATAGCTTAGATTCAGTTAAATTAAACCTTTTTTATATGTGTAATAATTCTATTCCAATTCGTTGCCAATCAGGTTAAAACATTGTATACATGTTTACTTATTGTCACCGACTTGAAATAACATTATAGGTAAATACATAAATAAATGTGTTATTTAATTGAATCTAAATTATTTTTAATTTCTTAGTGCTTATTTTTGAAGTTGTTTTAATTTTTTTAAAGTCTTATTTTTGAATTTTCAGTACCAATTTTACGTGGTCAAGCCCAATTTGTACAATATTAGTGTCCGTCCCCTTTTCTATATTCGAAATCTCGTCGCTTTCAGAGCTCAAGGTTTGTGCCAAGTTTCATAAAAATCGATCAAGTAGAATCATGTGAAATCTTATATTAATCTGTAATGAACATGACCCCACCCACTTCTTTAAACACCAAATTATGTGATTCTCAAGGGCAAGTTTCAAAATTATTTTATACTATCAAACAAAACTCTGCCAAGTTTCATGGGAATCGGATTAGCGTGGCCGCGCCCAAGATTAAGTATTCTTCAGAGCTCAAGCTATGTACCAAGTTTCGTAGAAATAGTTAAAGTAGAAGCACGGGAAATCTAACACTAAATTTTAATGGGCGTGGATCTTCCCACTTTTTTGAATGCAACATTGTGTCTTTTGAAAAGTTCAAGGTTTGTGGCAAGTTTTGTAAAAATTAGTTAAGTTCAAGCAGGTGATTAAATTAATTAATTAAATTGATTAAATTTTAATGGGCGTGGCCTCGCCTACTCTTTATATCTCTTCAAGTGGTCGTATGCCGGCCCATATTTATTACAATGTGACCAAATTCAAGCTGTATCCTCTCACACAAAATAATGATTGATTTTTAAAATTGGTCTAAAAGGTAGCAATTTATGAAGTGTAACATATCCAAAAAAAAATAAAAATTCAGACGAATTGATTGGTAACCTCCCCCTTGTTTTTAAGTCCGTTAGAAATGGTTTCAGTATGTTTGCAAGTAATCTTTTAGATTCGGCAGTTTTCTGAGTTTATGGGAGAGAGTGATAGAGAGGAAATAAGAGGGGTACAGACTTGCTTGTACCGAAAACTTACTTCAATTCTCTTTTGTTATTGCATTCGCTGCATTAAAAACATAGAAAAATTTAACAAGAAACCATCTGTGTGTAAGCAAACGAGCAGCTTTAAAAGAGAATTGAAGAGAATTGTTTCAAGAAAAACTGATATGTTTAAAACAGACGCCAGCAAAATGCCGTCTCTTCTCACTTCGTTATTCTCTTATTTACACGTACTTAAACCTGAGCTGCCCAAAGTAGCAACGAAGTGTCGAACATCAATCGGCTTCTTATACAAATGAATACACATACGCGAATATATTTATCTCGTATTTCTCTCAATAGCCAGCTCTGACTCAAGCACACGTACGGAAGAAAACAATTCAGTCGCTCATAAGCATTCGTACAAGCATGCATTTTACTCTCTTTCATTTTATACACTAATACATAAATAATCTGCGTTATCGCGGTTGGCGTCAGTGATGCATTTTCAATTTTTTGATTTAGGGCCAAATTAACGATTTAAAAGGGCCAAAATACCTTTGATAGGGCCACAAAAAATTTTAATGTACTTGAGTATAATCTTTTAATTTAAATAAAAACAAAAGTATGTATTAATGATATAATATACATATGTGATTTATTTTGTTTAGGACAAAAACAGAATATAGCAACAAAAATTCAAAGTTTTTAAAGTATTTATTGTTAAATTAAAGTAAATGCATATTTTATATGTATGTTGCTTAAAAAAATCAATGTTAGTTGAAAAGCACTCTATATGTAATTCTAATTTTATTATTCATAATCTCTAAATTCTTAGTCCAATAGTTTCTGAATTTACTTCTGTTTAAAAGCATTTTTGTGTGAGGTTTTAAAATATCTTCATCATAACAATTATTAGAATTATACTTCTTATGAATTGAATTAGATTTCATTAAATCTTTTAATTCTATTTACATGACGACGATTTCTTCTATTATGGCCTGTTTCACGATATCGAAAGAAAACTCTCGACTGAAAATTTATTTAGAAAACAAAAGCGAATTTTCATATTTTATTGTTGATTTCAATATAAATTTTCAGTCGAAAGAAACGATTCTTTCCACACATGCTGAGGAATGGGAAATAGAAAGAGTTCACTGAATAATTATCTATAAATTTGTATGCAAAGGTTTATCTAAACGATTTTTAATGGTAGAAATCCTTTTGCAAAATTTACTTCTACTTAAATCTTTGAGCTTTTTGCCATACTGCCCTATATTCATTATTTACTTGTTATGTTTCCTTTTGAAAAAGTTTAATAGCAAGTGCTACCTACAATACTATTGCCATTCCCACTCAAAAGATGATCTGGCGCAGATTTCGGAAATCAGAGTTAAATAAAAATCTCCAAAAATAAAAGTAGTTCTTAAAACGAAGAAAACTCATTTAAAAAGTGTACTCAAAGGTTTGAAGGATTTAGTTAAATATTGAGATGAAAGGGCCAAAATAGCCTAGAGAGTACCACAGGGCCATCAAACATCCAAAAGTGCCACAAATGGCCCAATTGTGCCACATTTTGCATCACTGGTTGGCGTATTTCAAATACGACTACGACTGTTTTGTAATAGATTAAAGAAGACTTCAACAGTTTTTCTTTAATCTATTACCAAACAGTCCTAGTCGTATTTGAAATACGCCAACCGCGATAAGGCAGATTATTTGTGTATTAGTGTATAAACTGAAAGAGAGTAAAATGCATGCTTGTACGAATGCTTATGAGAGACTGAATTGTTTTCTTGCGTACGTGAGCTGAAGTACGTGTAAATAAGAGAATAACGAAGTGCCCACAGGCGGCATTTTGATTGTCTCTGGTCTAGAACTTGATCAATGAGCAAAAGAAAGCATTTATAACAATAAAAAGTAGTCGGTATCCGCACCAATGTTGCCGCAATTTTATTATTTATTTTAATAATGGAGAAGTTTTAAAAGCCATTTATTGAATAGTTCCGTTTTGCTAAACTTACGATTAACTATCCGAAACTTTATCCCCAAATTATAACAAAAACCCCTAATGGGTCAGCAAATTGTGGAGCTCTAATTTTAGTCGGTCCAAAAGAGCTTCCAAAGCAGTCTATGAGACTTAGATTTTGTGATGGAAAGGTGGCTTAAAACTGGATTAAATATGAATCCATTTCCATGATTTGATGTACTTGTCTTTACAAGAGGTTTCTTAGGATCTTCTTTCATTGTAACACCACAATCAATTATCAAGAAAAACTATTATGTATTACTCTTTTCTTTCTAATCAGCACCAAGAAGTTTATTTATGATAGCTTCTATATCGAAACCTAACCGATGGTGTCTCATGGAGAATTCATTCATATGTGCCATTAACATCACCATTAACAATATCCCAAGTTTGGGTTTTAATGCCTCCAAAGTTGTCAATTAACATTGTCAAACGCTTACATATTTACATTGCAAAAGCACGGTGTGGTTCACAATTATAAACTACCATAAATCGACTACCATAATTAATATTTCATTACCAATTACAAATTGTGTACATTTTATACATTTTCCATACTTAGCATGACATAACAATATTTTCAACTCTAATATAAAGACAAACAACATCTCCCATCATCGAGTATTTTGTGGGTGCTTCAAAAGATTCCACTTAAAATAAAAACAAATTAAAATTTTAATGAATTTTGGTTTCGTTTGAGTGCTTCTGATTACTTGAGCATAAAAGTGCAATTGAGGAATCTATGTACATATATACATATGTACATACATTCATCCATATATACAAACAAATCACAAACATACATACATATTTTTCCTTCTCTCAAAACAAAAATCTGCATAACTTAAAGAAAGCCAAATTAGTCTCAAGACGTAAGCCAAACCAAAAGAAAAGCTTTAGCGATTGATTTTTTTAAAATGTTTAACTTACAAACTCCAGAAGTTGCTGTAAAAGCCCATATAAAACACTTACATTTGCAATCGTTTACATTCAAAAATACAAAAGATGAAAATTTGTTGGTGTTAACCCAAAAGATTTGTGTAAAATATGTTTGTTATCAATGTAATTTTAAAGCCACTTTCAAAGCATGTATGTAATGTGTTTTAAACTTTAGTTGTTGATTTTCTAAATTTGATTTCAAAGTTGAATTACTTTTATTAATCGAACTCTTTTCTTTTAATTCTAGATGATAATGCCATGCGTAGAAGACGTCGCCGTGAACTGGGCATGTCGCGTCCTTTGGTACCCAATGATGACGCCTCGGTAAAAGCCCTTATATCACCGCATAAGACACGTGTGCCATCTCCAACCAAACCAGCCATTCGTAATGATTTATCTTATCACATGGAAATGGCGAGAAAAGGTCTTGATTTGGCTACTAACTCAGACCGCCGTAGAGCACAGACAGCCAGTCCGAAAAATCAAAAAGACAGTCCGCCCCCAAAGTCATCAATTCCAATATCTAAAACGAGCAAACGTTATGATACCGTACCAGCAAGTGAAGTGCGTAGAGATCGTTCTTCTGAAATCAATCGTAAATTGAATGAACGTACTCGCACTGGCTTGAAAGAAATTATGAAAATTGTTGAAAACGTCAGTGATGGTTCTGATAGCGCCATCGCCAGCTTTAACCAAACCATTAACCTCTTGAGAGCCAGCCAAGAAAATGAAAATCAAACTGATCATCTGAACAAGCCCTCTACGAGTGTCGAGGAGCAACACAGGCCATCACCTGTTAAACATGCAACTTTCGTACAAGAAGAACGTATTTACTACGAGCCTGATCCTTTAGAAGATACCGAGACTTCAAATAGCCAAACGGAACACGTAAAAGCTAGTATGTTGCGTTCTTTACGCCTGCTAAAGGCCAAAAGTATAGAGCGCGAAAGTGCAGCCTATGAACCAGTTAAACTGTCGCCTATATTAAGGCGCAAGAGCACAGAATATCCTCAAAGTTCTTCAACACAAGGCGTTAGCATTTCTGCCACACCAAATCATATCGTTTCCATTCTAAAGAAAAAGGATCATCTTCCAGCTGGAGAGTCCAGTTCAGCTTCTAGTAATGCCTCACCAGTCACCTTTTCGTCCAGTGTCATGGATACTCCCTCGAAACAAAAGCGAGCTGGTATACTCAAAAAACGTTCATCTCTAGACGAATCGCGCTATTATTCGCGCTCTCATTCTCCAGATGAACGCAGTATTTTGATCAAATCAGCTCGTCGCAATTCTCTCGAAGAAGTAGCTAATGGCATTTCCTCTGCTCAGGGATCAGTTTATCATGGCATTCTAAAGCAAAGCAGCTATGACAGCTCCAAAAGTGATGGTTGTCCCTCTGCTACTAGAGAACCTCAGCAACCCCAAAGTATACTGAAGAAAAAAGACTCCACCTCAACACCCTCTGATGGCGGAGATCACGCTCCTAAACACGTATCGATCTCTCAAGCTGTGATTTTAGCAGCAGCCGAACTATCGGCTGGTGTTGAAACTAGAGAAAAGTTTCCAAACGATGACATCTACTATACGCCCAACAATGAGGAATACGATATCAAACCCATACTAAAATTGGATTCTTCGTTGGGTGATGATTCGGTGAAACCGCCTAAACCTATACTAAAAAAGAAATCCTCGGGAGACTCGGATGAACAAATTAAACCAATTCTAAAGACTTTGCGCAAATCAAGTAGAGAAGAATTTGAGTTTGGCCCCTACTCCGATGGCGAAGGTCAGCAAGAACCCCATGTCAAGCCTATACTTAAAACTGATTCCCCCTCCAAACGACGCTCGTTGGGTGAACCTGATAGCAGTAATACGTATCGGGATGGCGAACGGCGTGAAACATTATCACCTTTCCTACTTAAAAGGCGTACGCGCTCACTAGAACGCCACGATGAAGCACCTGTGATTGATTTAGCTGCTGCCCTTAATGCAATTGCTACCTCACAAGCCCTGCCCAGTGAATTGGTTTCCTCTCTGACTAACTCCACAGCGGGCTCTAATATTTCAGTTTCTGAGCGTATAAAATCTGTTGAAAAGTTCCTTGCCAATCAAATTTCCGTGCGATCATCAGCTGCTGAAAATTTATCAACATCGACAACTTCGGCGGCCACATCAGCTGTGAATGCATCGCTGGAAACGTCGATACAAAACGATTCCATAAGTACAACTAGCGCAGCAGAAGGTGTTAAAATAGTAAAACCAAGTGTCATAAGACGTGATCTCTATAAAGATAGATTTAAAACACAACCTGTGACCAGCGATGAAAGGAATTTGTAAGTAACACATTTTTCTTTCTTAATCTTTAGTTTTATTTAAAATTTACTAAATAAGTTGGCTCATATAGAAACAAACAACTCGTGCGGGTCTTTAATAAAGTTCTAAACTTCGTATCGCCTTCAAACCAAAATACATGTGATAATTATTAATGAACAAATAACACCAAAGTTAACTGTAAATATTCTGACAAACACATAGTAAGAGGGAACAACTAGCTGTTTTCGAAGGTCACTACACCTTCACCATCAGCGGTCTTTTGTGTTTGGTCCACTGTGTGTGGTGTCAGTTGATGTAGATTTCTGCTTTATATCGCAGATGATATACAGAGATGTCACAGACGGAAAATAGACGGAAAATAATTGTAGTTTCTTTATGTCTCGCTCACACAGTCATCAAATCCTCTTTATTTTTCTTTCGCGTGGTATTATTTTAACGTAATTGCTTTTTATTTTTTGTCGTCTCATTCGCTGCGTCATTTTTGTAAATAAATGTTAAAAATTGATATTTGTGAACGAAAATGCTTAAAACGAAGTCTGTAATCATTGGAAAACTAATTTTAATCGCTTTTGTAATACTAATAATGTTTTACACATTGCGCTTTTTAATTCAAAACAACAAATTCCTGCATTTATTATTATTATTTATTTATTAAACATACTATACAAAGTAAATTTGCATAGTCTGGTGTTGCACGAATATGGGCGGAGTAGCTAGACCATATGCCCAAGATGTTATTAACAGTATTTTTAAAAAAGTTAAGTGACTGACTGTACGACCTATGCCTTCATATAGGAAATAGCAACGCGGTTGTTAAAGAAATTCCACAAAAAACCGCAAGATTATACGGTTGTCCGTGGCAGATCAGCCAACCAGTGCGAGCGAGACGAAAAACTCTCGACGGCCCAACAACAGAACTAAGCCTGACCGCACTTAAGAAATAATTAAGATGACGCGAAATGATGTTCTTCGACCCAGAGCTGCTTAACGACTGTCCTCCATTTAATTTTGTGCAAATGTTCACGTGCTCAAATGTATTTTCATTTTATTCTGTGTGGTCACCTTCGCTGTATGCTTTTTGTGAGTTAAAGTTAAAAATTAATATTTTTGTATGAAATAGCTTAAAATTGAAGCTGTAATCGTTTGAAAACTAATTTTAATCACTTTTATAATACTAACTGCCTGGCTCACGATGTCGACAGAAGTGTTTCAGATTTCCGTGAGCGCCTGCCATTATGGCCTTATCTCACGGTGTCCTAGACACGGGTGTGGGTTAGACGCCAGACCAACGCCCCCATGCACCCTCTTAGGAATGCACCTATGTTCACTCCACAAAGGCACATAGGTTGCAATCCTTATATGTATATAGTTATCCCTGTACTATATTTAATTACCTTGCTGAGGTAATTTGAGCCTACCCAAACTCTGGTGCTATGTCCGTGCCCATAGCAGCTTCTGTTGAATGGCAACAGCACCTAGAATAGTGTCTGGCTGACCGCGTCATACCAACCACTAGCATTGATTTAACACTGGGAAGCCAAGACTATTCTCCCAGCGTATCTTTTGGTAGCAACCACAGCCACCACGATAATTCTCCGGCTTCCACGCTATAGTGTTGTCACACGATGTCGACAGATGTGCGATAGCTTTCCGTAAGCACCTGCCATTACGGCCTTATCTCACGGGTGCCAAAGCACCGGGTGTGGGTTAGACACCAGACCAACGCCCCCATGCACCCTTTTAGGAATGCACCTATGTTCACTCCACAAAGGCACATAGGTTGCAATCCTTATATATAGTTATCCCTGTACTATATTTCATTACCTTGCTGAGGTAATTTGAGCTATCTAAACTCTGCTGCTATGATCGTGCCATAGCAGCTTCTGTGGATTGGCAACAGCACCTAGAATAGTGTCTGGCTGACCGCGTCATACCAACCACTAGCATTGATTTAACACTGGGAAGCCAAGACTATTCTCCCAGCGTATCTTTTGGTAGCAACCACAGCCACCACGATAATTCTCTGGCTTCCACGCTAAGGTGTTGTGTATACACTCATAGCGAAATCCCCAAGATAATTCCTCAACCATTGCCGGCACAGCCCAACCACCCATCCGAAATGAACCCATGCCTGTGTCGCCAAAAATCCAGTGCCTACTTCACACACTCCAAAATCATCCCTTAAACCCCGTGGGGTAGGACGAACTCGGCCTTTCAGCAAAGGATCCTGACGACCGCTACATGCACTCAAATTTTCAAAGCAGCTCGACTGTCGGGCAACCGACACCCGTGGCACCAGAAGTAGCCTCTGGTCAGACCTCGCAGTTCCACCATAAAGGCTTCACTCCTACTATCTTTTGAAATCAGGGGCAGTTCTAGGTGATCATGCACCTAACTGACATCAACAGGCACCTGTCTTCCTTTTATAAATATGTGCACATCCTTCGCTCTGTTGCCAGAGATCGGGTAGTAACACATAAGTTCTATGGGTAATGTACCAAAGGTACGTCAATGGAAACAGCCACATTACCCCAGGTGGGGCCCCGGGGTTGCCAAGCCCGTAGTCAAAAATAGACTCCCCTAGGGGGAAACGATGTCGACAAGAAATTTTCGTTCGCTTATTTTTCTAATTTTGTTTTTGTTTTCAATATAAATAAGCGAACGTAAATTTCTTGTCGACATCGTGAGCCAGGCAGTAATAATGTTTTACACATTGCGTATTTTAGTTCAACACTACAAAATCTTTCATTTAATTTTGTAAAAATGTTCATTTGTTCATTTCACTAAGTATGCATTTTCTGTTGTATGTTTTGATTGTTGTACCAAAAATACTTAATAACAAACGCACTATATTTGTCCCTTTTTAACAGTGATCAAATCATGGTTTGTTAGTATCAAGGGCTATTTATCAGGTCAACGCAACTCTCACGATGATTTTTGTTTTTATGGTTTGTTTTCTTGTTTGAGCTGTCAAAAGTTATTTGCACCATATACTTTAGTTCATGTTTGTGTGTGTTTCTGACAACTTAAACATAAACTTGTTTTTTGTATTGCTGTGTTTTTGTAGAGTTGCGTTGACCTGATAAATAGGCCTTGGTTAGTATTAAGTACATTTATTTAATTTTTGCCACAGGCCCATGGCTATTAATTTTATTTAATTATAATACATAAAATGTAAGCATAGCGCAAGCTTGTACCATACTAGCTTGGAGACCGCTTTCGAGGTTTTAGATAGTGCATTGACAGCTATTTACTAATCAGAGAAAATTAATACTTTTCAAATAATCCAAATACAGTCAAAAATCAACCAAAAACATCCAGTATTAGGTTGAACTGATGGTCCGATAGCAGACCAGATTTTCGCAATAATTTTTGGTGCTAATAACTTGATTGGTCATAACCAGAGAAGACAAAAATAGCAGAAAAACAATTTTTTATAGCAAAAAAATATAAGAAAAAATGCGGAAAAAATAACAAATAAAAGTAGCAAAAAAAACTTTTTTAATTTCAAATATTTTTTAAATGATTTCATTCATCAGTTTTCATCTACATACGGTTGCAGTATACAGTCATATGCGATTGTATGTTTTGAATTGATACTTTTCTTCGTCTTTCTGTTAGAAGTGAGTTATACGTAGAAAAACTCCTTTCGACATCAAATTTTATCAGTTCAAATTTAAATTTTAAGAGTTGAATTGAAGATAAGCTTCTAACATATTCATCGTCAGGTCCCAGTCCAGTTTCCACAACAGAGTTTATTTCTAAAAAATTTTGATATCCCGGATTTCTTTTGAATACTGTCTCACATTTGCGAATAATATTTTTTATCTTTAATTTTATTAAGACTTTCTCCTACGTTAGTCACAATATTTTTGCTTTCCTGGATGTTCAACCCAAAAGTTTGTGATTTTTTTCAATGAATATACTATTATGGAAAAATTCGTTTTTATATATATTTTCTTAAGCCTCTAACAGGGAAGACGGTCTCCGATTTTGGAGCTCCAGTGGCACATAACAAACCTTTTCGCGTCAAAATAAAAAAAAAAACTGTCCTTAGGCTACACTTTTTCAAATTTGTTTTACTCCCTCATCATATTCTGACAAATCGTTTGTCAGTTATGACCAGAGAAGGTAAATTAGCTTTTTTTTCGCTATTTTAGCCGGATTTTGATTTTTTCTGCTACTATTGCGATTGTGATGCTATTTTGCTTATTTTACCATTTTTTCTTCATTTTGGCAGCATTGTTAATATTTACCCTGCAGAAAATTTGGTGACAATTGAACCAAGCGTACTCGTCGTAGGACTCGAGAAAATGCTAGTGTTAAAAAAGTAGGGCGTAGTGTATGGCGAAAAGAAGATATATCGTGTAAATGGTTATATATTCACCATTTTTGTGATGAATCTAATATATTGAAAAATGCTAAAATATCGACTTCAAAAAAAAAATTAGTTAGGTGGTTTCTATATTAAGGTAACTATGTTGTTTAATATTTTCTATGCGCTGCATTACGATAATGATAATGCAAATTTACCAGAAAATGTCCAACCAAATTCTTGAAAAAAAATTTGGAATTACATATTCACCATTTTCGTGAGTAGATATATTGAAAAATTACAAAATCTCGAATTCAAAAAAAAAAAAAATTAGTTAGGTGGTTTCTATATATGCAGGCAACTATGTTGTTTAATATTTTCTGAAAATGACCAACCAAATTCTTGAAAAAAAAAATTGGAATTATATAAAATCTACCATAAAGTAATTGAGAATTACTAAACATCTTAAAACCTAAAAAGCTTCAACAGACTCGTTCTAGTTATTGGGACTCGTTCTAATATTGTAGCTGAGTCCAGAACCTATCAAATAATATAAATATATGTTTTTTTTTCTTTGGATTTTCTCTACATTGGAAGCTGAAAAACTGGGATTTAAAAATAAATATCTTTTAGAAAGCGGAATGTGTAATATGCAGATATACAGTTTCGTATGGACGTAAGATGCACAGTTTTCACAGTTTCTAATATTAGAAAATGTTAATACAAGGTAGGGCAAATTTAAAGTTTTTTGAAGAACTCCTGAAAACTCGAACTTCAAGAAATTCTAAGTGTGCACGTTTTTAGAGGACCACTTGGACATTAATCTATGACTAATATTATCCGACAGTATTGACTTCCAAACGTGCGTATCCTTCGAAAATGCCAAGTTGAAAACTTCAAACTTCAAATTCATGCTTTTCAGAAACAGATTCATGGGCAATAATAAAGGAGGAGTATTACTTTCTTCCGTCTGGGTTGCCTCATTTACTGGAAAACTCCTTTAGAAATGCATTATAGCTTAACAGAGCTCTGTTAAGACACTAATAAAGCTCTGTTAAGGCACAAGGTTCATGTCAAGGCTCCTAAATCTATACAAGCACAAACTTGAAATTACGCCGATTGCGACAGAAAATAACGCAGTGATAATTTTAAAACTCTTCATGACATGTTAATAATGGAATTGTATTCTACAAATTAGCTTAACTACGAAGCACACAGGGATTTGCATAGTTAAGCAATAACTGCACTTAAAAAAGTATGTATTTGGATTGAATTTGTATCAGTTACATTTTAATAAAAATCTAATAAGAGATTGAAAATTTCAATAGCGGGATGTGTGATCAGGTTACCCGTAACTGAATTCCGTAGCACCATAAAGGTTTCAAATGTATATTAAAAGTTTAAAATCTAGACTAAGGATTGAATTTCTACTAGTTAATCAGCCAATGTATCTGATTTAAGTTAAGCTTCATTTGTGTTAGCTTACAGTCAATGTGGTGTTTCCATGTAATCAAGGTGTATGTATGTTGAGGAACAAGTTGGGAACAAGTATCTCTTTCTTCATAGGGTAAATGTTATCTGAACACATTTTTGTTCGTTTACTTTTATTCTCCATTAGTTCATCCATAGTTCAATAGGGCACTATTACGAATATTATATATTATATGTACTACGAATATTTTTTTTTGTTTAGTATGTCTATATAAGAAAGACTCCGCTAGGGCATGTGTTATGTATTACGAATATTTTTTTTTTGGTGGTTTATTATATATATAAGAAAGACTTGGCTGGGAAAGATATTTAATCGATATAAAGGGACCGTCAAGTCACTCTGGAACAAGTCCCGTAACTATACTTAGATATTAACCTAAGCTTAACAGGTGTTTGTACTTTTGAAATATGAGTGCCTCTGTGGTCGAGTGTGTAGTTTGCAAGCCCGTCATGCACGAGGTTGTCAGTTCGAGTCCCAAAAAATATCTGCTCAAAAATAAATTATAATTTAATTTGTAACAATAAAAACAAAAATTATAATTATTCATTGTTACAGTTAAGTGTTGGAATGACATTTTTAAATATGTAATTATATTATTCTACACCGAATAGGTCACTGTGGGACAGTTCAGAGACAAGTCAAAAGGCGTATACAAAGTATCAATTAACCCCATCCTAGGCCATCCCCATGTAAAAGTGACTGGTCCGCTTAATAGAAAGTGTTAGAACTCGGACTGGTCCCTATCACTTAAAGACCGATCACGTGACTAGTCTTGTGTCAGTTCTATTTCCTGCAGGGTAGTAACAAGGCGAATTGAAAATAGTATTACCTATAAGTTATATTTTATTTATAATCTTTGGTTATATGCATTTGAAAAATTTGCAAATATAAGAGACAATCGTCAAAACGAAAAAAGCCGAAATGAAAATTTTTCCAAAGCGAATAAATTGCAAAAGGAAAGAATGAATGCAAAATTGTCAAAACGAAAAAAAATCGTTCGCGGGTGACGCCAACAACAAAATAGCGGATGAAACGGATATATTTGGACAAAAAGCACACCTACAATATTTACATATAATTATTATTATTCACTGGAATTCCATCATGGAATCTTTATGTCTGTGTCTCCGCTGCGATGTGTCTCAGCTGTTTAAATGATTTGGCCTTTCGAATTTCCTCGAACCTTGAGTGTTCCATTCTAACGTGCCATGGCAAATTTTCGTTTTATGCCTTTCGAAGAGCGTGTCCGAGACATGTTGACGTTTTTTTTTTTTTGATTTTTTTGTTGGGAGAAATGTATTTTGAGCTCCACATACACAATTTCGTAGACTATGCGCATGATGCTTTAAGGCTCAGTTAGCCAACTGTAATGGAATGCAACTGCAACGGTAGGAAACAGCTAATCGATATTGTTATGTGAAAAGCTGTTTCCTACCGTTGCAGTTATATTCCATTGCAGTCGGCTAACTGAGCCTTTATACTGCCTAAATAGCTGAAGTTCTCGATATGAGCGTGTTACTCAGAGCGAAAGTTGGTGTTTGATGGAATTTAATATACACGCCTTATTCTATCGCGGTTGAAGATAAACTTTCTATTCCCCTTTGTATATCTTCATCGGCATAGTCGAGATGCTTGCAAATGTCAAAAAAATGTACTGAAAAATGTGTGCTGACATCCAACGTATGTATATTCAAATTACAAGCGGCGAAAATAGTCACCTGATCCATTGCGACCACCTAGTATGAATTCGCCTTGACACACACAAGAAAATTAAAGACATCATAGGCAAAATTAATGTTGCCATATAGTGAAACATTAAGCGCGTTCGAGAACTCAAAAATTTGTACAAATTTGTACTATTTTTTACTGGATTGCGTTCGCGTACACAAAATCCAGTAAATGAGAGGCGAATTGAGAGCGAAAAATGACAGTTAATTTACTGAGTAAATGCATATTTTTACTGGACAAATTTTTGCCAGTAAAATCCAGTAAAAGAAACCATATGTTTTTAAATATAAACAAACAAAAGCAAAGGGAAACAAAAATTTTTGTTTTGTGATGAAATTTTAAAAATAACTAAAAACAATTGTATTAAGTTATAAACAATATGACGTTTATTTAAGTTTGATGCCAGAAAAGTATTAGGGGATGTTATGTATTCCACGTGAAATTAAAACGTGCGGAATTTTTATAGAATTGTTGGAAATATGTACATATGTATTTAAAACAACAATTTCCGAACGATGTATTTTGACGTGGAATGCAGAACATAATCGATTGTTTTTAAACGTGAATAAAGTTAATAGATTTTTATAGTTAAATTTTTGTTTATGCATATCGTCGGACGGTTACTGGTTAACCGCATGGAACATTTAAAAAAATTTACTTATTGTACTTTTCTTAAATTTGTTTTCAGTTTTTCGATATCTTGAATATATTAGGGTATATAAAGTTATTATCCCCTTTTATATTTCTCTTAATAAATGCACACGTTGGACCTACTTGAAAAGAAGTGAACAATATTGTCATGATTGGTATAAGCGGCAACAAAAATTTGTGTCTTTTTCTGCACAGCCCAATCACTTTTCATCTTGAGCGTAAAAACCATAGAAACTTTAACGGGCTGACCCGCGAATTCGACAAAATAAGAAAGTTTATTGTCGACATCGTGAAGAAAATATTCTATGGTGTATTTTTATACAACAAATGAAAAAACATTCATCGATTTTCTCAAAAACATAAAATTTTTCCATGCGGCTGGTCAGTAACTATCCAGCAAAAAAATTCTGTTTTGGAAGCACTAACAACTGAGGGAAGCAATGTGTTGTTTACTTCATTACAAAAGCTTTGAAAGCTGCTTCTGAAAAGCACTAACATAAGGCAGGCTCTCTAACGAAATAAAGAACAAAATTAAAAAAAATTTGCAAGCCAGTAACTTTTGCATCTGAATACACAAATGCAATACAATATTATTGCCTCTGTGAAGCACACTGGTAAGGCAAAAAATTATGCCTTTTTGGAAGTTGAATTCATGCGCAACCACAAGTAATTCTCTAACATTGTAACGCATTTAGGAAGTAGTAATTAGAGCTGGGTACCCGACGATATGTACATATGTATGTATATTATTGTATATTCCCTGCAGATAATGCGACTAGTCCATACATGTATGTAAATACTCCAAAGAGGAGTAGGAATACTCCAAAACTACTCCAAATATATGAAAAAAGGAGGTTGATGTCCTAGGGTTGGACTAAATGGTCCAACTTTGCATTATATCAGACTAACCCCAACACTGCTCCATATAGAATAGTTGTAGACTACGATCATAATCGTTTAAACACGAATACTTATTGTGCAGCATTGAATGCTTGTGTGAAAACGATATGATCCATGATTGAATTACATGGGACCATGTTGTAACTAGTCTGTTTCATCTAGATTGGTCCACGTATTACAATATTATATGCAGAGTTTTTTCGCATATACATACATACATACATATGTATAATTTTTTTAGCGCCAAAATTGTCGAATCAGCTGTTGTATAAATTTTACTGGATTTTACAATTTTTGCGTTCGCGTACTTTTATTTGCAAACTTTTTTATTGAGAGTAATTTCTTTAAATTACTCAGTATTTACTCAGTTACTGGATTTTACTGGAAAAGTACTCAAACGCACCTATTGGCAATTTTAAATTGCACCACGTAACTCGCGGTAGTATCATGGTACCAACGAGGTCAAAAATGTACCATAAAAAGTACAATTGCACCATGAATTCCATCCGTGTGACGAATTAATTTCTTTTAATGCTTAAGAAGGCATGAAAATTACAAACTCTTCGAACGACGTAATTTTTTTTTTTGCTGGGTTATGTTAAATCTATATTGTTTCCTTATTCATTTACTTATTATAGATTTATTAAAAATATGTGTATATATACGGTAATGCTGCGCGCCAAAAACTCTTTATAAATAACAATAACAAAAATAAAATAAATACACACACAATTTATCCATACTAGAGTTCGACCGATTAATCGGCTTCGGCCTTCGGCCAAAAATTGGTAATCGACCAACATTCGGCCTATGGCAAAAATCGGCCGATTAGCCGAAGCCGAATATTTTTCATTCCAAGCTTGAAAAATAACATTATTTTTGGTCGTTGCTCGCCGACAGTTTCTATTGTGTTTAACGTTTTGAAAGGGTTGCTTTGAAATACAACCCTGTTGCTTTCTATTTTCTTTCACTTGGACGTTCTTGTGAGTGATCATATGAAAAAGCAATCTAGAAATTGCAAAATAGTTTTATTTTTCTTGTTGTGTATCCAATAAATATTACAGCTATTTCAGTGATCTCAAAAAAGCAAACTTTTTTCTTAATTCATATAAAACAAGTATCATTTTTAAAATTTAAAACATTCGGCTTCGGCTTCGGTTTTGGCCGAAGTTTGGGATTTTAGCCGAAGTTCGGCTTCGGCCAAAAAAAAAAACGCCTTCGGTCGATCTCTAATCCATACACATCTTCAACAAGACAACTTTTTCACAAATTTTTGGCTTTGAGCCAACAAAAAAAAAATTAGTTTTCTTCGATATATTTTTATGCGATGCGCTTCCACAAGTTCTTAAAACTTTAATATTTGCCAAAAAAAAAAAAGAAAAAAGACATAAGCAAAGAATCTCTAAAATAAATTCTAAGTCCACAAAAAACATTTCAATTTTATGAAACAAATATTTAAATGCAGTTGCAGTATTTATAAATAGTTTGTTGTCGTCGCTCGCGTTCCAAAATTAAATTTTCCAATTAAAGCAGCAAGAACATTACATTTCTGTAATATTTTCTAATATTTAAAAAGCAAAATGTATCTACATATGTATGTATCTATGTATGTATGTATATATTTGTAACTTAAACTTTTCCACTCTTTTTTGAAAGAAATTCAAAATGAATATCGTCATTGAAAATGCATAATGGTAAAACTAAAATTTTATGATTTATTTCAATATATGCAGATAGATTTTATTTGCATACTTTTATACATACACAATTTAATCACAATGGACCCAATTGGGTCTCGGAGTTGTGGTACGGTATAGCGGCACCCTTCCTAACCTTTATACATATGTACATATATAAAAGGCACATATCGATTCTTGATTGCAACATAGGCATAACTAAAAAAATCTACTTTTACTGAAAATAAGCTTATTAGAGCTTTCAATTTACATACAACTCAATAAAGACGAAAATAACAAAAATTAAAAATTTTAAAAACCCCCAAATTATCTAGAAAAGATGTGACATCTTCTAAACGGCTGGACCGATTTTCTTCAAACATGGTTAAGAACCATCTCGATCAAGTCACCTTTCAAACCGAGAAAACTAAATCAAAATCCGTCCAGCCGTTTGGGCTGTACGTGGACACGGACAGACACACAGACACACATTACAAACCTATAACACCCCTTTTTTTGGTCGGGGGTTAATAACACCCCTTTTTTTGGTCGGGGGTTAAAAAGAACATATTTTCTTTTCTCAAGACGTGAGTGTACAAGCCATTTGTATGAAATTTTTACACAAAATTAAATAGGATAAAAAGATTTTTTTTTTCATTATTAAAAACGCATTTTGGCTCATAAAATTTTTATTTTACGATTAAATTGAAAATTGGACTCGTTATAGCTCAAAACCCCAAATGTATGTATGTATATAGGCATTTCCACAGGAATGTCAACTTTTTGTACCGTGCGACACCAAACGAATATGCTTGTTATTTTTTAAGAAAACGGAATTTTTTTTTACTTTTTTTTTATATATTTGTATAGGCCGTCAGCAGTTTTATATTGGGTAGAAAATTAAATAAATCGAGTCACATTGTTCTGAAGTACAAGCCTAACTGCATGGTGTCGCACGCGACAAAAATATCGAATTTCTCGTGGAAATGCCCATATGCTAGAATTTTGTCTGCTTACGTTTCAGGTTACGATATCTTCTTCCGTTAGTTCTTGATAATCTTGTATAGACTTGTTTTGCTTTTGTCTCCAATTAAATTTTAAAAGTTTATTGCCTTTGGACTAAATTTTTGGGATGAAATTTTTTTTTTGGTAATTTTTATTTAAAAAGTAAATTTTCTGGTAAATGCCCTTTTGTGTTAGAAGTTTTTCGTTGTAATTTATATTTATGACATTTTTGAGGATTCAACATTAATTTTTGTCAGTTCTAAGAGATTTGCTGGAAAATGTCTAACGTATGTATTTAAATCAACCAGAAGAGTGTCGTTGTGAGACCGCAATTGACAGTAGGTTAATATGTAATGTAAAATTTATTTACTGCAATCATAAATAATACCCGGGAAATTTTTGTTAAAAAAAAAGAATATTTATAAATTCAAATAAAAGCTTAATTAAAATGGATTAAAATTGCATATAGTTTTCCATGGATGCTCGAAAATTGTTATACAACTAATAACGAAAATCTAACCGCCAGATTTAAAGAAAAAACTGCTGAAATTCTATAATTAAAATGGTTTCCTAAAACGATTAACTACAACAATGTACAAGAGGGGTAACTTTAAACCCCTCTTTTATAATAGACTATCTATATATGCCCGCGGTGTTTTTCGCTCAGAAATAATTTTTGAATAACTATTAAGTAATTATTTATTTATTTATTGAATACTCGTATCTAAGCATTATTTCACTGTTAAAACATTTTGTTATATTAGATTCTAATAATTAGAAGTTATTTTTTAAGCTGTAATTCTATTTGCTAGCTTTATAATAGAAAATACTGTTACGGAAATGGCCGTCGACAAGATTAATGCATCATTATGCAAATAAATTCCAACAGGGTTAATAGTGCGAAAATATTCCTACAGGGCAATTAAAGAAGTATCTGGAATAATAACAAAGAAACATCCAGAAGAAGTAAACGTACACACGTACATACATACATGCAAGCACTATAACAAATAACTATATACGCATGCCTAGTACATACATACGTGATTAAACGTAAACAACCAACAACAACTACAAGCTTCTGCTTGTTGTGAAGATAGACATAGCTACATGCATACATACATACATGCCTGGCAATTCCAACGAAAGGTAGAAATAAGTAAACAACCACTTAATGATGTATGCATATACACACGTATGTACATAGTTACCACAAGAACTTAATTACGCGCTTTATAAACAACACTGAAGATAATGATGATTAGGTCTAGACTTTGCATGAAAATTCTAGTGGTTGTTGTGCGAAGTATAAAAAGGGGTTGACGCATCCAACAGCAGTTCAGTTGTGATTAAGAGTTCAGTCGCGATCAAAAGTTAGTTGGGAATAAGTCAGTTGCGAAGAAGCTCAGTTGCGAAGAAGCTCAGTTGCGAATAAGTGCAGTTGCTAATAAGAAGTCTGTTGTTAATCAAGTGAGTTGACAATTAAGTTGTGCGCAGTCCGTGATTTGTGATACAACAGTGAGTGGATATTTGAGTCTGTGCTTTACAATACGTGAGTTGGAAATAGAAGAGACTATAGTACAGTCTAGTGACAGTTAGAGTCTGTCGTGATTTGAGTTTATTGTGGAGTCCCTTGAGTAAAGAGTAAGGGAGCAGTGGAAGCTGATAAACGTGTGTAAGTGAAGCCAGCGAGTCTTGATTAGTGTATCAACTGTGAGAGTCTGCCATAGAGTTGTTATTGGTGTATCAACTGGAAGTGTCGGCAGAGTGAGTCTTGTGTGTGACGTGCAACAGAGAAAGCAGAATTGTGTCAACACTAGCGCAGCCAGTGGTCTAAGACGTACGTATACAACAGCGAAGAAGGCATAGTGGTAACCAGTTGTGAATATTGAAGTAACCTATGTGTTTGTATTTAAGCTCTTGAATTGAATTTAGATTAGTGGTATTTATTAGTAAATAAAGATTGTATCATTCTTAACCCTAATTAGTACACTGGGGTCTTTTATTTATTGCAAATCTTCGAATCTACGGAAAAGCGTTTTTAACAGAGAATAAAAACGTAACATTTGGTGTCAGAAGTGGGATTTGCAAATAAAAGCGGCACGTTTAAAAAAGGTTAAACGTAAAGTAAGAGTGATACGAAAAGGACAACCTCACACGTTTGAAAAGGTTAAACGTGAATAAAACCACATACGTTTGAAAAGGTTAAACGTAATAATTGGTTTTGAGGAAAATGAAATATCAAGAGCTTAAGGTGGAGCAACTCAAGGAAGAATTGAGTAAGCGGAAACTGTCGACAACAGGTAATAAGGCAGAACTTCAAAAAAGGTTAATAGACGAGTTCCACCGACGTAACATCGACATAGAAAGTTATGAGTTCGATGAAAAAGAAAAATATGAGATGGAAGCATCCACTCCTTCTATTAGCACTCCAATCAGTACAGACATTAGCGCAATGTTGGCCGCAATGATGGAGAAAATGGAAACCAGGTTTGGGCAAATGAATGAGAAGTTTCAAGAGTCTTCTAGGGCTAATGCCGAATTGAAAGCTGAAATGAAGGCTGATTTTCAAGAAACTTCTAAAGCCAACAACGAGAGAGTTCTAGCTGAAGTTAAGGCCACAAATGACACACTTGACAAATGGAAGGCGAAGATTATGGTGAACGTTCAAGAATCGTCTGAAGCAATCTATGAGAAACCCCAGGAAATTGCTGAAGCCGTAAACAGACGGACAGATGGTGCAGAAATGCAAGTCAATAAATCAGACGAAGAGATTTTTGACTTGGGAAACAGTGTCAACGAACACATTTCTGGCACAGAAGAAGGCGCTGACGAAAAACAGAAAGCTGAAGATGAAATCAACAGTGGTCAGTGTCAACAAGTTGAACGTGACCGAAGTTTTCCAGAAGTTTCCAGCAAAGTAAATGAAGCTCGTGACCTAGATGATAGTCAAGTGGTGTGTGACATAGCGGGAATAGCTATCTTTGAAATGGACTCGTTTGCTCAAGGTAAAGAAACTGCTCCAGTATACGAAGTACGCAGCGGAAAAGCAGTCGGGAGGAAAAAGACAACTTCTATGCAGAGCTTCAAGCGTGTGGTAAGGCCAACTCTAGTCAAGGGACAAGGTAGAGTCGCAGCCAAAGGCCACAAATGTGAAAGGAGTAGTCATCTCCAGCGTATGGCAATACACGTACCAGTTGAAAGCCGAGGCAGAGCCAGAACTAAAGCCTACAAATATGGAAGAGGTAGTCGTCTCCAACGTAACTACAAGGCGTATAGAAAACGAAGAAAAAGAAAGACGATGATGTGCCTATTCGGGACGAATAGGCTTAAGTGGGCGGCAGTGTTACGGAAATGGCCGTCGACAAGATTAATGCATCATTATGCAAATAAATTCCAACAGGGTTAATAGTGCGAAAATATTCCTACAGGGCAATTAAAGAAGTATCTGGAATAATAACAAAGAAACATCCAGAAGAAGTAAACGTACACACGTACATACATACATGCAAGCACTATAACAAATAACTATATACGCATGCCTAGTACATACATACGTGATTAAACGTAAACAACCAACAACAACTACAAGCTTCTGCTTGTTGTGAAGATAGACATAGCTACATGCATACATACATACATGCCTGGCAATTCCAACGAAAGGTAGAAATAAGTAAACAACCACTTAATGATGTATGCATATACACACGTATGTACATAGTTACCACAAGAACTTAATTACGCGCTTTATAAACAACACTGAAGATAATGATGATTAGGTCTAGACTTTGCATGAAAATTCTAGTGGTTGTTGTGCGAAGTATAAAAAGGGGTTGACGCATCCAACAGCAGTTCAGTTGTGATTAAGAGTTCAGTCGCGATCAAAAGTTAGTTGGGAATAAGTCAGTTGCGAAGAAGCTCAGTTGCGAAGAAGCTCAGTTGCGAATAAGTGCAGTTGCTAATAAGAAGTCTGTTGTTAATCAAGTGAGTTGACAATTAAGTTGTGCGCAGTCCGTGATTTGTGATACAACAGTGAGTGGATATTTGAGTCTGTGCTTTACAATACGTGAGTTGGAAATAGAAGAGACTATAGTACAGTCTAGTGACAGTTAGAGTCTGTCGTGATTTGAGTTTATTGTGGAGTCCCTTGAGTAAAGAGTAAGGGAGCAGTGGAAGCTGATAAACGTGTGTAAGTGAAGCCAGCGAGTCTTGATTAGTGTATCAACTGTGAGAGTCTGCCATAGAGTTGTTATTGGTGTATCAACTGGAAGTGTCGGCAGAGTGAGTCTTGTGTGTGACGTGCAACAGAGAAAGCAGAATTGTGTCAACACTAGCGCAGCCAGTGGTCTAAGACGTACGTATACAACAGCGAAGAAGGCATAGTGGTAACCAGTTGTGAATATTGAAGTAACCTATGTGTTTGTATTTAAGCTCTTGAATTGAATTTAGATTAGTGGTATTTATTAGTAAATAAAGATTGTATCATTCTTAACCCTAATTAGTACACTGGGGTCTTTTATTTATTGCAAATCTTCGAATCTACGGAAAAGCGTTTTTAACAGAGAATAAAAACGTAACAATACCATTTGGTGTGCTTAATAAATGCGGTAACGTGGGAGCCGGGCTTGCGCACATAGATTTCCGTATCACTTTTTTATATTTGTCACTGTGTGCCTTAAAATATAAAGTCTGTGCGTTATTTTAGACGTTTATTCATATTTTGTGTTGCATTTAAATCGGTTGGATAGTTTCGGAGAATATTCATTCTCTCGATCCTGGTTTTGAAAAAGTATAAAGCTTTTGTGTCCTTTTAGACCAGCTACGTCCAAGCCATATGCACAATGTGCAAACTTTTGTGCTTTCACACCGACGAGAGCACAGCAGCCAATCAGTTATCCGGCGGCACCAATGCTTGCTCTTACTTTGAAAAAAAAAAACATGTAAAAAATTTTTAAGAGCTCTCAAAGCTTTTCAAATGCAAATATCAGAGTATGTGTATTTGGAGGTATGTAGTAGAGTTCGACCGATTAATTGGCTTCGGCTTCGGCCTTCGGCCAAAAATTGGTAATCGGCCAACATTCGGCCTACGGCAAAAATCGGCCGATTAGCCGAAGCCGAATATTTTTCATTCCAAGCTTGAAAAATAACATTATTTTTGGTCGTTGTTAGCCGACAGTTTCTACTGTGTTTAACGTTTTGAAAGGGTTACTTTGAAATACAACCCTGTTGCTTTCTATTTTCTTTTACTTGCACGTTCCTGTGAGTGATCATATGAAAAAGCAATCTAGAAATTGCAAAATAGTTTTATTTTTCTTGTTATGTATCCAATAGATATTACAGCTATTTCAATGATCTCAAAAAAGCAAACTTTTTTCTTAATTCATATAAAACAAGTATCATTTTTAAAATTTAAAACATTCGGCTTCGGCTTCGGTTTTGGCCGAAGTTTAGGATTTTAGCCGAAGTTCGGCTTCGGCTTCGGTTTCGGCCAAAAAAAACGCCTTCGGTCGATCTCTAGTATGTAGCTGTGTTTTGTTAAAATCGGATGGAGAGACTCGGAAAGACATAAATTTACCCGCCCACACCTCCTTTTTCCTACTCTTGGTCCTAATCTTACAAAAATACAAAGCCTGTGAGTCCTTTTAGACGCAAATGTATGTATGTATGTGTTCTAAATTTCGTAAAAAACTATTGGATAATTTCGGAGGTGTCGCCCCTGCCCACTTTTGCTCTTAGTTTAAAAAAATTAAATATGGGTGTTCTTTTACATGCAGGTGTATGTATGTATCTATGTTTTGAATTTCATAAAAATCGGTTTCATAGTTTCGCAAAGCAGTTTTTGCCCCCTGCACTGCACTCTTCATCCTATTTGTAAATGATGATGTAAATTTCATCAAAATCGGTTTAGGAGCCTAACCTATAAAACGTAACAAACCAACAACATTAGTTTTGCATTCGGTCAGGGGACGTATGAGCATAAAAATACTCTGACTATTAATTGGCTACACATAAGTACAGGGCTATTTTATTTACACACACACATAAAGCATGTTATCAAACAGTCATACACATCGACACATTTGCCATTCCATGTTACATACACAAATTTGTGTATAAGTTGGCGAATGATGAATAAATATCCCTAATATCATGTGTATATTTTTTTTTTGTCCGATTAAATATCCATAGCCTTAGTTTAAGCATATTCAGGATATAAGTATGAGAATTAAGGCGCTTGATACGCATAAGCCTTTTTATGTTTGGTTGTAGCGTATTTTGCTTTTTCTCATAAACGAAGTAGAGATGGTCTTTTATGTTGGAATCGGATATAGTCATAGTTGCTTGAGAGACAAATTTGAGCGTACAAATTATTTGCGCTACATTAAAATTAAGACTATACTTACTTATGCATTTTTTTTAAGTACACATTGTCATTCCCTGACATAGTATTTCTCTAAGGCCCAAATTCAAAGTCATTGGTAATAGCAATAGTTTAACAAATAATATTTGATTCACAGCTGTTTGTTTAACATTAGTAAAACCGTCAAATGTTATTGGTTAACAAATAGTTGGACAACAGCTGATTCGTTGAAAATCTTATTACTATTGTTGTTTTGTGAAAAATTTTAAACACATTTCACACAGACGCTTTGAATCATCTTCTTTGTATTTAGCTCTAATACCTTCTTTTTTATTTTCTATTATATTTTGGGTTTCTTGAACCAATTTCAGCACTAAATTAATATTTTACATGGTAAAGTTAGACGAGCGAGCACTTTTTTCATTAATTTTTAAGAAATAATATAACAAATAGTCAACTCAGAATAGGTTTATCCCATATGCCACAAAGTTGGAGTGGAGAAAAACGAAAAATAAGGTTTACATGAAGTTTTCTCAAAATATACCCGATGGATTTCTTTTGTATTTGCACCACTGCTTCCAAAACATGTTTTGAACAAAAATGTAAATTTTTGTGAACTTTCATGAATTAAGTTAGAAGTTAATATTACTTTATTGTAAAAGTAAAAATACGTTTTGTGCTCCGTACACCCCTTTTTTTAACTTATTTTCTAAAAGTAGCTTTTTGTGCTCCATGCGTATACTTAACTGCTGTCGATCGTTTAACGCCGACCAAGAAGCCGCCGCCTTAATATTTTTCACTATCGATGCGCTTACACACTTACACAAGAAAAACAAGTAATTGAAGTGTATTTAAATAAAGAATGAAATTAAATGATTTTTGTTACACTCAAACATGCATAATTAAGGTTTCTTTTACTTTATTTTAGTGTTTAATAAGTTTATATTAAAACATTTAATCGACGGCTGCGTCTGGGGTGGTGACGATGTTTTTGCTTAACAGTCGCCGTTGAATTTTTCTTACGGCACTTTTTATTATTTTATTATTCTTGTACAAATGAAGCAAAACAAGAGTTAGCTTTACTTCGTACGTTTATGTATGAAGAATTAGACGCAATCGCCAAATTGCACGCAAAGAAAAGATATGGTTGTAAAATGGTTGAGAAAACAATATTATGTTCTGTGAAACAAATGTGTGGTTGTTGAAAACTAGTTATTGTTATTTTAAACATTAATTTCGTTACGATAAACAGAGTAATGTTTGAATTTAATAATTATATTATTATATTCATAGAAAGTGCGATATGGTTAGAGTTTAACAATATAGTTTTGTTAAAAATTTATGACTATAATATAATTTGTATTATTCTGTAGAAATAATATGACGCAAATAACAATATAATGTTATCCAAAACCATACTATGTTAAGTTTAAAAAAAAATTTTTTCAGAAACAGCTTCTGTCAGTTCAGTGTTTCGTTTGTTAGCTATCGGTAGTGCACGCGTTGTGTTAAATAAATAAAAAAGTATAAACAGAAGGGTAGATAAATAAAAATAATATTTACATATGTATGTATGTATATCTCTTTATACAGATGTGTTTGTATTTCCTGTATACACATATGTATATGTAAGTATACATTTCTATACATACAAACATACATTTTATTTCAAAAATATTAATTTATTTTATTTCGGATTTACCGCACAGCTGTTTTAAACAAAAGATTTGCCAATAAATATATTATTAAAAAACAAAATATTATTATTACATAAAATAATACTGTGGTCGTATTTAACAATATTATTATAATATTAGAACATGGTATGGTAAGTCTCAATTATATTTTATTCACATCTAACATCTTGTCTTATTTACAATAATAAGATTAGGTATAACAAAGTTAATTGTTTTTGTAGATAATATTATTATTAACTCAGAAAATATTATTTAAACTTTGTTTTTCCATTGACAATAATATGATTTCACTGCAACCATATAATTCAATCATAGTATTTTGCTGTTTTATTATGGTTACCTCAACCATATTTTTTCTTTGCGTGTGTGGCGTGTATAGCAAAACAATACTTATTAAACCTAAAAATAGTGGATATAGAGCAAAATGAATGCTTAATATCTCAGAAACCATAATAAATTTCGTGAAACACGTTTTTGATTCAGAAAGAGGGTATTCAAAATATATTCCGGGTTGGTGGAGCAAAACTATTCTGGGTTGCCGAAATGTAAACAAAAACCATAGGCTATAGCAGAGCTGCCAATACTGCAACTTAAAAGTTTAATATTGTTACCATTCTTTGCTCGTATTAAGAACTTTAGTTAAACAATATACTGTGAATATGAAGTATTAGTTAAACAATAGTTATCATTTTAGTTTAGTAATAATTAAATAATGACTGTAAATTTGGTCTTTAGAAGAACAATCATAATCGTTTAAACGCGACCACTTGTCGTGCAGCATTGAATGTTTGTGTGAAAACGACATTACATGGAACCGTGATGCTATTGATCTGTTTCATGTGGATTGAACCAAGTAGTCCAATATTATTTGCAGGGTAAACTTTCAAAACGTCGAAACAAAGAAAAAAACACAAGTAGAAAGGCCCTAACTCAAATAATTACAACTTTACAGGAGAAAATAAAAACATAATAATAAACTGAAAAACTCAATTTCGTGAAAGTACGAGTTAGGGCTTTTCTACTTGTGACCATCGATATGTACATATACATATAAATTTTTGGCCAATCATTCGAACATAGTTGTTTTGTAAAAGAGTTTTTTTTTATTTGGGCAATATTTTTTTTTATTAACTTATTCAATGTCAACTGGATTAGCCAATTTCTCTTTATTAATTAGAAAAAAAACATCCCATTTCATTGAATTTCCATTATTAAATGAAAATTTAGTACAAAACTAACACACCCTTTGTTAACCCCATAAAGCGGAAATTTAATAAAAAATATATTTGCATAAACTCATGTAAGTGAAACATAAAACTTTGCAAAACCATGATGAATTTATAAATAGTAAAACTTACTTCAAAAAAATTTATAATTACATATTATTTAAAATAGAAAACCATTTATGATTCAATACAAAATATCAAGCTTATAAAAATAAAATGTATGAAAAAAAACATTAGTAATAGAAATGAATTGTTTAAATTCACTAACTGGAACATAAAACAAACGCACAAACATACAATACGTTCACATGTGTTCCCATTATTCCTATAGAAAAAAACTTTGTGCTCACACATTTCACAAAGTCGTAACTCCCCTTTGATGTGGCGATATATTTTTTTTTGGTTTATTTAAATAATAATTAAAAAAAAACTGCGCTACACAAATATTTAGTTAATTTCAATGAATAGTAGTAGCTTGTATTTTGTAGTTCATATTTTTTTTCCTACTTAACACATATTCTTCTTTATTTTGCTTTGTATTCAAGGAAAATTGTAAGGGCTTTTTAAATTTTGTATTGTATTTTTTTTTCATTTGCCAGTGACAAAGTTTTTTGTAAACATTACAACCCCTAACGCCGCTCAAGGCAAAAAAAATGTTAGTTCAAAAGAAATTGACTGCGCGCTGCTATTGGCATGTGGGGTGACAAAGACTATTCAAAATATTATTTGAGCAATCATAAGTTTAGTTTATTTTTTCAATAGACAAGGTAGTGTCAAACATGGTGTCATTTCAAATATTTTGACTAGAGGGGTCATTATTACAACTTGGCGATTAAGTTACGTATAGTTAATCCCAAGTTCAGCAAAACTGCACCATACTCGTAAAGTGGCCTTTAAAATTTTCCTATTACAACTGTCCGATCAAATCAATAATACTATTGTGGCAACATTGGAGCGGATACCGACTACTTTTGATTGTTAAAAATACACACACATATTTTTAAAATAAATAAACTTCAATTTGGCTGTAATTTATAAAGTAGAAAGTATGGCAGCTTATGAAAATATGGCAACTTCAAATGACTTAACCTCACGATGAAAGTTACCGGAGTGGAAAACTTGCCTTTAACTTATCGCTCACTTTTAGGTTAAAGTGAAGTTCTAATAATGAAAAATTGCTTATCAGTCCGATAACATCCTAACTTTAACTAACTCCGAGTTATAATAATTGCCCTAAGTGTTAAAAAAATAAATAGGCAAGTAGTTGGTAATCATCGACCTATAGCCCTCGATTTGGTGCCCATATCATCCTATATGGCAAGTGAAGTTTGGCAGCTCATCTGATATTAAAACTACATAATATTATGTACGACAACTTTCTCCATTTGTCAAAAAGTAATCGAAAGTATGCTTATAATGGACTGGCAATCGAAAGTATGCTTATAATGGACTGGCAAAAGAAAATAATGTAAACAAAGTAACAAAATATAAAAATTCACTCTTATTGCAGTTGTCAACATCGACGCCACGTCAATACAATACGTAAAAGTTGGGGCTTTGTCGAAAACAAGCGACTGCTATTGACAGACTCATGCTATTTTCCAGACCTTAGGTAACAGACATCGACTATCAATAGCACAAAATTGTTCTCGAGATCGAGTAGACCCAATTTTTCGGTATTCTATTGACGATGGAATAAGGGAGAATATAAGTGCTGAAAAAAATGTTAAGTAAAATTTCAATGGAATTAACATTCCATGAAAATTTCCACCTCTACCAAAGATGGTGTAATTTTATTAACTTTAGCTTAAATTAGTCTTGAAATACCATTTTGCCATAGCCATAACCAAAACCATCAGTGGTGTTCTGTAGATCACGCGTTTTGAAATCGCCTAATTTCCAGGAAAGAGCTGAATTAAAAAGATGACTTGTTGCAGCTTTTTAATTGGTTTTAATGTTTTAGATGCTTAAGATATTTTACACGAACTTAACTTTGAATGTACCAAATCGTCCGATCAGCAGAATACCGTTTTTGATTTTTGAAATCGCATGTTTTCAAAACACGCGGTTTACGGAACACCCCTGCATAATTCAATTGGTTTATATGATTATAGCTATAGCGTTATGGTGAGTCACCTATAAACAAATACAGTGTTGCCCATTAGTTTGGTTCGAACAGCTGTTTTGTATAGTTATGGTTATGATACGTCTAATTTACGCTTTTTTGCCTTAAAAACTAAGCAGAAACTAACAATTTATGATTGCTAATATTAATAAAAATTTGGCAGCAAAAATGAACAGCTGTCAGTTTTCAGTTGCCATGTGCAGTAACAGCTAGCTACCGGCAATACAACTAAGGTTCGGTTGCCAACCATAATCAAGCCATAAAGGATAGCTAATTTGACAAATGTAGCTGCAACAATAACAATAAAAATATCAAAGCGAAATGAAAATGCAAAGAAACTGGCCAATAGGGCGACTAGTATACCCGTGGGCTGGACCAGAACCGTTTTGTGGACTTTGATTGGTTAAAATCTGAGAAGACATATTGACGGAGTTTAAGAATACCAGGGTACACCTCTAGTTCAACCTCCGTGAATTGGATTGGCGTTCAAAGCTAATGATTCGAACGTATAAGCAAAATCGTTTCATGGCTCTCATATCCCTAGGTAAAAAAGATGTAAGAATGCTCACAGGTTTCCTCACAGGCCATTGCAGACTGAAAAAATACCTCAACAGACTTGTCATTGAGAGTAACAGCCTGTGCAGATTCCGTGATTATTAGGAAGAAACTCCAGACGATATTCTGAAGGACTGTGATGCTTTATGTCACATAATAAATGGCCAATTGGGCAAGCATTAGAACCACTGATAATCTTGAGATCCCTTTGGAGAGCGGGTCTAGATGAGGTGGTCTAGCACCTGGCAAGTTATACAATAGATCTTCTTCGACCGCAGTGTTGTGTTTCCCGTATAAATTTAAATTCCTCCATTCAGTCATCCACAGTCAAGGTTCGAAAGTCCCTATATGTGTCTATATTTTTAGATCTCGTCTGCCCAGAATCAGTCGTTAAAACTTTATTATTTTTTAAATAACACTTTCTTTTGAAATACATAAGTATTTTCCTTTATACTTTGTATCTTTTTCTACAGTTCAATAATGCCTGATTAGTGTTTATTGGGGTAGTGGCACAAATACTTAAATACCAGTACTCGTATTGTTGCACTTGTTTTCAATAGTCGAAAAGCGATAAAACACAAAAATTAAAAGCAACAAAGGCAAAATTACCTTGTATTGTTTAACCGAAAGTAGTTTATTTATTCACTTCAATTGTTTTTACTATCATTATGTACATACATTAATACATATGTACATACATACATACATACACATGTATCGCTAACTGAAATGCAAAAATCGAGTGATTGAAGTAAAATTTTCTTTACGTTTTTAATTCGGCAAATTTTTGGGACAATGGTTTGAAAATTTGTAGAGACATGTGTTTTGGATATTTTGTTACTTAAGTGGTTTTGCATTTCAGCTGACAATATGTACACTTATGTATGTATTTATATTTAGGGTATTTGGGTGATTTTGAATTTCAACTTATTTTCGTTAACATTTCGTAATTGTATTAACTACAAACATGTTAACACTCATGTTAACAATATACATATACTTATGTTGAACTAACAACCCCCCAAACAAAATGTTTCGACTTTTTCTGAAGTCAGACTTGTCGTACCGAATTCGTTAAGATATTTCGGTAGTTTGTCTGAACTCAGACTTTTCCTACCGAACTCGTTAAGAAATTTCGGTAGTTTTTCTGAAAAATTTTTTTTTAACATTAAAACTTTGATTTTTGAGTAGGTACATAAGTAAAAGTCTGTGAAATTTTTTTTTTAAATATATGTATATGTATATGTTGATGAAAAATAAGGATTGTAACAAATATTAAAAAACGTGAGAATGTGCAAATTATTTCGACAATAGCAGCAACATAACGGTGAAGCGGTACTCTGCTATAAAAGCAAAAAGAAATCGTACCTACATGTCGTTACGAATTCGTACCGGCTTATCGTAACGAATTCGTACCGACATATCGTTACGAAGTCGTGTCAACCATTTCATACAAAAATTGTTACGATTTCGGTAATATTTCGGTTCCGAAATCGGAATATTTTGTCGACCAGTCGTTACGAATTCTTTACGAATTCGGAGCATTTTGTTTGATGGGAATCATCATATCTACATACTACATACTCGTATGTAAGTATTTTATAGATTGGCAGTTTTGTTGTTCTTTTCGAAACTATTGGTTTAGTTGTTTCACTAAGTTTGTTGTGGGAGGTCGCTGAAATAAAAGTTTTACAACAACAAAAAGTCTACAAAATCCAAGGAAGGAAGGAAGCAGCTAAATAGGAAAACAAAATCCAATTATTTGCAACATGTATTCAACGTTTTTTAGAAAGCGGTAATAATAATAATATTAATTATGTTTTTGCTAAGAAGCTTGTATGCTCTTACTTAATAATAAAACAATTTGAAGCTAAGTTTGTTGAAATCATTTATAAGATACAATTGTAATGCTTATACATAAATACGAACTGTTGTTGTCGTTGTTGTTGTTATCCTATTAAGGATAAGTGTAACGAACTAATTATTGGCTCATAGTTGAATTTTAACTGTTAAAACTGTTAAAATTTAAAAATTAACCACTCTTACTCAATTGCTTAAAGCAAGGTGCTAAATTTGCTGCACAATTGCTTAGAAGTTCTCTATGTGGAAATAATCGTCTGTTCCGGTGGACTTCTAGCCGGAGGAGTAGTTCATTAGTAGGTTCGATCTCCGCAACTGTTTGTATTTATTTAGCAGAAAAATAAAAACATTTGATTCCGTACTATTAAGAATTTTATAGAGTTTCACAAAGTCCAAGTTATACTATGTGCACACTTATGCTATGTTTAGACGACACCTGCTTCGTGCTCTATTCATGCTTCACACCCCAATCATGACCGAATCAACTTGCTTCGCCATACAAAATTATGAGAGCGAATCAAGTAGATTCAATACGAATCTACTTGCGAAGCACGTAAAATTGGTATCTTCTCTAACTTTTATCGCAGTAATCGCCACTTTATCTGAACTAGCTGTCAAAACAAAATAAGTATATGTGTATGTGTGTGTTTGTAAACAAATGAAAACAAGCCAAAAAAACATAGATGTGAGTTTAATATAAATAAATTTAATTAAGTTATGAATAATATAAAAAGGGAAAATAAGAAGAAAATATAGAGATGCCTTCAAAAACAAGATTTTGCTTGAATCGAATTTATGTAAGTATGTATGCATGTATACACGTGCGTATGATGCGTATGAATGTGTGAATATACATAAAAAAAATGGCACGCGAACAGTGATGCCAACTTTTTCAGAGCAAAAATCACTGTGTGTTCATAAAAAAGCACTAAATGCAATATATTTTTTATTTAAATTTTTATATTTATCTATTTATTTTCAATACAGAGAAAGCCCACATGGCTAATTATATATGTATTGAATGAGTAGAAATTAAAAATTTAAGTTAACTACAATTTAAAATTTACTACATTTCATAGGTTTTTGTAATAATTTCAATTATATCGAGCCATATTTCGATTTTGCGTATAAGTAGAACATGAGTAGGAAAATAATTGAAGTTCATTTCGCAAGACACTGCAATTATGGTGTATTAAAAAAAACAATTAGATTTTAGGTGTTTCATCTGAATTAATTTTTATATGAACATAGTTCAGTACGTTACATTCTGTAGCTCGTTTCTGTATTTCTCGCGTCGTAAAATTTCCCGCATGAAACAAGGGAATCGTGGAAACAGTGTAAATTGAAACACATAATGGCTTTTCTCACATAAGTGTTTCTGTATCGTTACTTTGCGAGAACTATCTGTCATTTAAACAAATTTCCAGCAATTATTGGAACGATGTGAGAAAAAGTGTTTCTGTAACAATATTTTGTGAATAGTTTCTCGCAATTCTCGGATTTTAAATTGTACAAAAACATGTGAATTTTTGAATTTGTGTGTGAAAATATGAAAAATAAACTAGTTGAAAAGATATGCAACGAATTGTTGAACTAAAATTATTATTAACGATTCGATATGATTATATTTATTTAGAATTTTTTTTTGGAATTTTCTATAATAGAGACAGTTGCTAGAAAAAACTTATTTCAAGCATTTTACATTCACTTTATATTCATGTTCATTATTCAATTTTATTTTTCTTGAAAATTTTTAATTTTTTTTTGTTATTGAAATTATATTTTTTGTGACTTTTGTTTTCATTCGACACCCGATTACTGGAAATATTCCAGTAAAAACAGATTCAGTGTTGTCTGTTTTCACATTCAAATACAGAAACACTTTTTTTTCACAAATCGAGAAACGATGGAATTTTGTGTTTCACACTTCATGTGAGAAATTTTACGATGCGAGAATTACAGAAACGAGTTACTGAACAACATAAGCCTTTTCCTTTTAGACCGTATTTTATATGAATGAAACAATTATTATTGTATTTTTAACTTACTTTTAAAAAAGTTATAAGTGCTAAAAGTTATTTCTACTTCAACATTTGAACATGGTAATGTTAATAGTCTTAGAGAAAATATTGGCAGTATTAGAAATGGATTATGATTATTTGAATTTCTATAATTATAAACTTCAATCCAAAATTAATCAGTTCTAAGAAAATTTGTCCATTTATGTGTCCTTAAATGTCTGATACTTCGTTCTATTTCTTCAATTTCGCCATCCCAGCAAAAATTACCGCTTCCCAGAAGAATTTTTGTAAGCCAGCTAGAAGCAATGCATTCAGTTTCCAAAAAGCCATTCATGTTTTGCTTTACTAATTCATTTTACAGAAGTAATAATGTATAGTTTTTATGTATTCAGATGCAAAAGTTACTGGTTTACATTTTTTTTACTTTTGTCCACTTTGTTAGAGAGCCTTACGTTAGTACTTTTCAGAAGCATTTTTGAAAGCTTTCGTTATCAAGAAAGCAATACATTGCTTCACTCAGTGGTTAGTAATTAGATTATTGTTGTAATTAAGTTATTTTATAACTGTAATTTCTAGATATATATTCTTTTTTCTCACTATGAAAGATAACGTTTTTCTTCCTTCGTATTTCACCCAGCTGAATTAACATTCTGCAAAGGAAACTTTGTATGTCTAAAAGGGGTGAAAGCAGATAGTTTTTGAAAAGTGAAAATTTCTTATTTGGTGTTTCTTATAAACCACCACACTTTCACAAATTAATATTTAGTAGATATGTAAAACGCACTAAAATCAAAGGTGAAAAGCACCAATTTAGTGCCTTTTTTTTAAGCAACAATTTGAAAAATTCCGCACTATTATCTATATATAAATAGGCAAGTGAAAAAAGTTAAGAACCATTTTAACTGACTTAAACTCAACGTATTCGCTTGATTTTTTTTGTTAGATAGATTGTCAATAGGAGCAGTGCAGAATGTATTTTTTCTTCTACATTTTTGTGTCTAAGATAGTTAAAAACAGTTAAGAATATTAGCCAATCATAAAGCCATGATCTCTCTTTCTCTCTTAATTTGCTAAAAAAAAAATTACAACAATTTGGCTTAGCAACTCCGTAAACACTCAGAAGGAAAAACGTATGTATTTGATTTGTTCATTCTATTCTTATTTCCATCTTTCTATGTACTTAAACGATTATTGCTGAAACTAATAAAATTTGGATATTTAAATAACGAGTGGTACTGTATTATTTTTCTTTAGATGCTTAAAAATAATATATTTTTTTAATTAATAATAACTTTTATTAAAGTTAAATTCACCTACAGCACAAAGTAAGTTTTTTATTTTTGGTTTATTTTGTGTGCGTTTTGTTTTTGTTCATTGTTTTCATTATTTATCTGTGCTTTAAATTACTGAACATACTGGAATGTTGGAATATGATGGAATGTTGGAATATGATGGAATGTTTATATTATTAGGCTAGCATATTCGTACATACATATGGGGTCTATCTCAAAGAATAGGGAATAGAAACTTTTTTTGTAACAAACGTTTTAATGGGGAGTCTAAAACTTTAGAGAAAAAGCGTTCAATGAAAAATTAAACGAATATTTTTGTTTTGGGCAATAATAATGAATATGAAGTGAAAACACTAGGAGCAAATATCTAATTACATTTAGTTCAAAAAGTGAACAACTTTTTTTAAATAGTTTGCTTAAAATCTATTCTTATTTATTCCAATAAATGAAATTTTAAATTCGTATTTAGTAGTTAAGAAAGTGGTTTAAGAGAGTGGTTTACCTTGGAGTCTATACATATGTATATTTGAATATAGTTTTTAAATTGTGTTTTAAATTCATCAAACTTTAAATATTTTCATTCTATTCTCCACCTCAGTGCGATAATGGTTGATTTTCAACCACTGGGCGAACACTAGTAAATTGAAAAACTCTAAATCTAGTACGAAAAGCACTAAATTGGCACGCTGCACACGAAGCACGAATGCATAGTCTAAACAGCATGATTCATAAACATGATTCAGAGAGCGAAGCAGGTGATTCAACTCGTCGTCTAAACATAGCATTAGGCTCTTAAACGTGTTTAAGGCAAGTGTTTTAAAAAACTGAACACAACCGTTCACATTACATTTGAGATGTTTAAGGATGACATTGTGTCAGTAAATGATTGTATTTGTAAAAAATAAACAACAAACGTTTTTGTAAATAATTTAGTATTTTTTAACTAATTCCTTGTTTACCATATAATTTTTCACGTGCCGCCATTTAATAACAACACAAAGTTGCCAGAGTTATCAAAAAACGCACTGAACATACTCCATTTACATGTTTAAGGAAGTGTTTAGATCTAAAACACCTCAATTGAGATGTTCAACACAACAGGTCAATATATGGTAAAAAATCTCAAAATCGTCGTGTTTGTATGAAAACCCGAAACGAAAATATGTATTTAGTTAAATATATCAATTAGTAGGTCAAAAGTGGTCAAGTTTTATATACCATTGGATGCTGCTTCAAAAACCCTTTTCGATGATACCAATTTTTATTTATGTCGTCTTGGATCCAAGTACAAAAAAAAATAGAAAAACTGAAAAAAGACCTTTTTTAAAAATGGTCCAGCTCACGGATGGTCAACGCAAAAACCAAAATATTTTGTGAATCATCATAAAATATATCAAGCTTTATTTTCAGAGGGATAACAAAATCCCTTTTTTTTAGTCGCTATGTACACTAGACATATATCGAAGTGTTTAAATTTAAAACACGTTATATGAGATGTTTAACAAAACAAGTCATTCTATGTTAAAACATTTCAAAATCATCATGCTTAAGCTCTTAAACACGAATGAGACGTTAAACACTTAATTGTGAACATGGTATTAGTGTGTTTTCATGGCGGAATAACTTTTTTCAATAGTGTTTTTTCTTTGGAATTGTTACAGTTTAAATATAAATTTGTTAACGCACTACTAATCTTAAATTATTGTTTTACTTATTCAGTAAAATTTTTTTTTATTAAAAATACATTGAAATTTACTATTGAGGGGTTAGCCGGATCCTATGCGCATTTCACGGTTGCTAATGCAGAACCTTTACACAAAAATTTCTTAGAAAAACTAGAGATATTAAGTTAAACTTCCATTTAAACAAATGAGAAGTTCAACTTATATCAAAGTTTGAAACAAGAACTCAATTATAAACATTTTATTTTTTGTATTATTGTGGGTATCAAAATCATATTGGTTCATAATATCACGGTAATCCATTAAAAATTAGTGTCGTATTTCTTATCTAAACCGATAAGAATTCGTTTACAAATACCTGCTTCATCAATAAAGAAGAAGTCATAAAAAAGTTATTGAAAAAGTACGAGAAAATGACCATGATTTCGAATTAATTGCTTTATGTCCGTAATTTCTACATACAGATAAGACATAAGGTTTTTTATTACGAGCTTGGCTTATAAAATTTAACTTACACAATAGATATCTCTACACTAATATATGTATATCTAGGGCTAGAAATAGAGGGCATTACTCAAATAAAGTATAGATCTCCAAGTGGAAAATTTGGTTACAAATGATCGAAACGTACTCGTCTTATGACTTGAGAAAATGGGAGTGTTACCAAAAGTAGGGAGTAGTGTATGGTGAAAAAAGATATATTGTGTAAATAGCTACATATTCACCATTTTCGTGATCTGTCGTCTTAATCTTTAGTCAATTTAATTGGGAGTCAGTCTAATATTGTAGTAAACGGCACTGAAAAAATTCAATGTGGCTTGATCTAAGAGCTAATAAATATGAGTGCTCCTGTGGTTGAGTGGGTAGTGTCGTAGTGTGCTGGCCTAATAATTGCATTTCTAACAATAAAAAATATATAAATTTTCAATTATTACAGTTAAATGTCGGTATGACATTTATATATAACCAGCTGAACCCCGCAAACGTTTTCTTACCCACAATAATTTTATTTATTTGTTTTAACTACAAATTACTCCACACAGTGGTCACTTGTCGGGTCGAAAACAAGACCTACCGGGTATTAACCCGAATCTGTGTTAAAAATTTCAGCTCGACAGCCCTTATAGTTCCAGAGATCATGCGTTTTTTCATATTTTTTCTAGAATGTTTGCCAAAATAATTTTCTGAAAATTTAGTATTTTTCTTCTCTGGCAACGCTGATTCTCAACAGTATGCGATACAAATGACTTGTCTGCTTAAATTAGAGTTGTGCAAAATAGATAATTTTACTGAATCGTTCAGATTGATTCGAACGATGAAATGAAATAGTTAGTTCACTTCGTTACAGTTCATCATTCTTTATTTGCTCTGCAGAGTGATTGAACGGACTATCAGATTTGTTTTCTTGTTGTTATTATTATGTTATTATGTCAGACTTCATACTTAATTCATGTTTAAACATTGGTGTTAATTTTAATATCGATTCTGACGTTTACGCCGAACACTGTTCTACAACGATTAGATACCTATAAAATAAATCAGTTACAACCCACAAGGTTCATACAAAGTGTCAATTAATCTCCAGGAAATCAACGCTATAGAGTTACTAGACATTTGTGACCAAAGATATGAGAGAGAGAAAACTAAAGAACTTTTAACCATCCATCTATCTAATAAATACAGAAAGTTTATTTAGGAAATATAATCCGCCTTACTGTGAATGGTGTCGTCGACGTCAAACCAAGCCGACAGTAAATATTGTCACTTGTCTACTCTTTGTCGACAACAATTGACTACTATTAAGATGCTTCATTGATTTACAAAGCCTTATAGATTACTCAGATATTGTCAATAAGACCCAATTGTTGCCGATAAAGAGTAGACAAGCGGCAATATTTACTGTTGTCTTGATGTGACGTCGAGGACACCATTCACAATAGGAGGGAATGCACTGTAAAATATAGAAAGAAAAAAACAAAAATGCTCTAACGTCTGATTCTTTAGGAAGAAAATATATATGAATGTTTTAAGCTCTCGAAACTAGTCCAAACTTTAAATGCGTCTTCACTTGATATATTTAATAGTCGGTAGACTATAATAAACTGCATTTTCACGGTATAAACGAGGGAGTTTTACATTACTTCTGGTTTCTTAGTGAACTGAAAAAGAGAAACTTACGGCCTGTCACACTATGTCACCAGAAATCGTTCGATCGAATACTTATGTTGAAAACAACAACAAATTTTCTAATCTTGTTGTTTACAATACAAGTTTGCTGGTGATATCGTGGGACAGGCTTTTAATCAAATGAATACATACCGCGCCATAACTGGTTGATACACTCATTATGCGTTGAGTTTCAAGAGGAACAGGTTCATATCGAAAATGGCTACTAAAGCAGCAGTAGTTTTTTTTAATACCAAGATGGTTTGATAATATGGACTGCCAATTAGTACAAGCTCGCTTACATCCTAGTTGGTCCATTATGGATCCGAGGCTGTAAATTACCCTCCTGCGAAATATGGCACTTGAATTTAGCACTTAGCGGCATAAAACACATTGCTTGCCAGTTGCTTGCACAGTAGGACGAGTATTATGACCATAATCACAACGTAATGCTCGAAAAGAGGCCACCACTTTCGAACCACCACTTAAGTTTTAGTTATTTTTAAGCGTTCTTCGATTGCTAAACGATCCGTATTAGCAAATGGCAAATATTGAACAGCTGACAGTCTTGCCAGACCGGCAATTTGGGAAACACTAAATTTATAATCTGTTATCAACGAACTCACAGCCCTGCCTATGAATCTTATATAATTAGTTTTCAGATTACTGATTAATTTAATTCCTTAATATTCTCTATAATAATCCTCTTAAAAATGCTCTCATCTACGTCCCTTTTATTTTACTTGTTTTTATTTTGATTCACTTTCAATTTGTTCCATTTGTTAAAAAAATGTTTTTGAAATTTTCCAACCCAACACACACACACACACACACACATACATATTTAGACAAATTGATGTTTAAAAATAATCTAGATAAATTTGGTCAAAACAGATCCATAGAAAAAACAAAGAGGAAAAAAGAAAAGCCAAAACAAAACGATCATTCATTTGTATACAAATACAAAAAAAAAGTACTTTTGTTCTACGGAGAGTGTGAACAAAAACCAGTGTTACCAAAATCGCAAATAAATTCTGTAGAGCCAAAAAGCTTCAAATAAATATATGTTGATTTTATTACATACACTTAGGTTGACTTAAGCTAAAATTTACTTAAAATCTTCATTATTCAACTCTTAAGCGAAGTTTCTATATACATATCTACATACGCAAATGATATTTTCTTTCAATTTTACTTTCATTATGATCCGACTTGTTTAAACTTTAAAGTAACAGTCTTCAACACAATAGGAATACATTTATTAATTTAACAGTTCAAATTTAAACCTGATATCCTCATAACTATCGAATTAATCATTTTTGAAAAACTAAAGTCATCTACATATGTATACTAATATTAAAAAGCTGAAAAGTTTGTAAGTTTCTATGTTTGTTTGTTTATATTTTTGTAAGAGGTAATTTCCGGAACTGCCGGTCCGATTTTAAAATTTGTTTCAACAAATTCAACAGAATGGAACCTCCTAATGGACATGTGCTATGTAAGGTTCCACTAAAGTGCTTATGATAGAGTCTAGGGATCTTAAACCTTTTATACTCAGAAGATATTAATTATCATTTTAAAAGAGATATATTGAAGCAAAAGTGTACGTAGTCAAAAGAAAAACAAAGCCATTTTAACGTGAGCACGCTGTTCACCCTCCATTCTGCATCCAGTCTATCTAACCGCTCGACAGTCGCCTGACCAAATGAGAAAGTGACTTTTGCGTTTGCTACCCTCTCCTGGCTAAATAGCTGAACCGATTTTGATTAAAATGGAAATATAGGATTTTTAAAACAAACATATAGAAAAAATAATATATTTGAGGGCAAGACAACGTTTGGCGGGCTCAGCTAGTATCTCATAAAATAAGCTTTTTGAATTAAGAATGCATAATAATAATAGAAATAATAACCTATCGTATCTAGTGTAACTCACCTCTTAAAATAAGAAAAAAAAATGGATAATAAAATATGACAATAAATAATTATCTTATTAACATAATAAAAAATGTGTGCCAAAAAGGCGTCGGCGAAATATCATCGATGTCGGGTGTTCCGAAACAGACAAAATGGGCGGAAATTGTTGGGATAGCGTCGATTTTGTTAAATAAACTACCTTAACAATTAAGTGAGAGTATGAAATCGTGACTGTCTTTTTTTCAATAGCATTGATCTACTGCCAGCCGAAAAGAACATCTACCACTAATGTGCATTTTGTTCCTTAATGTGTCTACTCTGTTGGCGGAGCGGCGGTATTAACGAAATCTTAAATATTAATGGTTAAGTAAGAAAATAAAAAATTCACAACCTATAGTGGAAATCGAACTTCGTACATCAGTTGTTGGTAATTTCAATAAAAACATTATTTATAAACATAGAAATTACCAAGAATGTTTGTACGAACTGCGACTCCTACAGTAGGTTGTGAATTGAGCAAATGATTATTGAGTTCTTGTTTCAAACTTTGATATTTGTTGAACTTTTCGTTTATTTAAATGTAAGCTTAACTTAATAACTCTAGTTGTTTTGAGAAATTTTTGGGTAAAGATTCTCTGAAAAAAATAATAGTTTGGGAATATTATTGCATTAACAAATGTTAAGCTGAAATATTAAACAATTGAAAATTTTTAGAAGAATTAAATATTTCTGTACTAGATGGTGTCTTAAAAGAAAGTTTATATATGTTTAGTTTACAATGAATCTGAGGGCCGTGGGGATATTTGAATCGTTAGCGTGGCTCTCGACTGATTCTTTGTGCAGGGCAGCGCATTGTGCGTAAAATTCCGCAACTGTAAAAGTTTCTGCAATATTAGAGATTTATATCACTTAAATGATGTGCCCATCACACCTCTGTTTCGAATTGTGGCACAGCAAGATTATCAAGAACGGTGCAAAACGCGGAAAGTATTAAGCAGCCTGCTCTTGAGGATCCTGAATTTTCAATAATGAAGCGACTTGTTAGTACATGAATTGTAAAAGTTTCTGGACTATAACTAAAGCTGGGTGCAATTCGTTCAGTCGGTAATTTAAATAGGTTTGATCTTAAACGAGCGATTGAACGAGTTGGACCAAGCTCTAACCATAACCCAGATTCGGGCGTTTCTTGGCACAATTGTGAAGAGAATATTCACACGTATTCTTACCCTCTTTAATTTAGTCGTCGATGAGACAGCGATGAATGCACATCAGGCGGATGCTTACATATTTTTTTTATATTTTTTTCAAGAATATTTGTCCAGCAAACATACGTGTTCCATTTCAAATTGATGATGATATGCGAAAATTATTTTGTTATAAATAATGCATTTGGTAACATACAATGCCTTTTATGTTATCAAAGCTTAAGGAAAAAAAGGAATGTCATTAAAAGACATTATGATGCTTTTCATAGTAATATAAATAAGTTTAATGATAAGGAAAGGGAAAACCTTTTAAATAAAAATCAAAAATATTTTTAATATGTTTCCCATCTGAAAATGATCTTCCATGCCGACAAATAGCAAAGCTTATTAAGTTTGATACATCCAACCACATAATTTTATTTGGTGAATTTGCACCTTTGTGCTCCACCAAGCAACCATTCTTTTATTTATTTTTTTTTTTTTGAATGGAAAACATGATAAATTATTGTCCTATCTTTTTTAATTTTTTTTATTTCACTGTTTATTTAGAAAAAGTTTTATTTGCAATTAATAATTTTACTTAATCAACGTTTTTTTTTAAGATAGAAAATATGTCTATTTATGTATAAATATATAATGCACCATTATCTTTCAAACGCTTGACTTTGTGTTTGGTGGGTAGCTCGCAACCTCAACACATAAAAAATTTACCACTACATTGACAGTGCCCACCAGTGCTATAACCAAAGAACATGGTTGCAACATGTTCAACATTGCTCCATACAATTTCATAAAATTTTCTCTGTAGACAATTTATCTGTAGATGAGGTGGCAGAAATTGGCTCCGACTCAGTCCTCACTTGATCCCTATATACTTTCCTGTATTCTTATTTCACGGTCTTAAAATAAATATCCTTCACGAAATTTCAGCCTGGTCATAAGAAATTTGCCTCCCGATTAATTGACTAACCCCAGTGCTACATTTGAACAATGTTATTTTTAACTCCCAAATTGTATATTTAAATTTTTTCTTAAAATAAATTTTGGAACCCTCATTTATAACACTCTACTATAAAAGAGCAGTGTTATAAGTTTGTAGTGTGTATTTGTGTGTCTGTCTGTTCCCTCGTTGAGCCAAAACGTTTGGACCGATTTTGATATATATTTTTTTTATTAAAAACTGATTAGATTGAGAGTGGTCTTAGCTTTGAGGAAACTCATTCCAGCCATTCAGAAGTTACAACTATCTGCATAACCTCAGTTTCCGTTTTATTTAGGGTAAAATTTTGTAAAACGCAACGTTAAGCCTTGACAAATTTTATATAAGAGTAAACTTGATCTTTTGGAGTTATTATTCATTAGGCGTCTTTTAACATTTTTAATTTAACACTTTCTGTAACTTATTTCTGGTCTTGCATATACAAAAGAAAATTAAAATAAAAAAATTAAGTCAAACAATTCTTGCACCATATTCGGCAACATTGGCCAAAATTTATGAAAAGCGCGCGCAGCTTTTTCCACATTTCTCTCTCATTCAGTCTTCCGTATAAAACTCTCTCGCTAAGAGTTTGTTTGTGTGACTTAAGTTTTGATTTAAATTTTAAAACAATTTCGAAACAAACACTACAATTATTGTTATTTATTTTTTTTTTTAATTTCTTGGGTTGGTAAACATAAAAACAATTTTTGCATTTTCAGTTGTTAACGGTCGTCATTTGAATTTTCACGCTAATTTTGCTTGTCGGGTGCCTGTTTTAAATATTTGTGTATGAAATAAATCGAATCGTGTCTATTTAAGATAAAATAAAAGTAATAAAATAATATATTTTGTTATTGGTTTCTTTGAAAAATAATTATTAAATTTTTTTGTTGTTTGTGTATTAATCCATTTATGCAAGAAAAAAAAAAAGAATTTAAAAAATAACAAATATAATTAAATGTGGAAAGATAAAGTTATCGATTTAAATTTATATTTTGTTCAATTGAAAAAAAAAATTGCCAGCGGTCATAGTTAGAAATTTCTAATCTAAATTAGTGCGGTTTATGACGTTAGCACTTGCTTGAAATAAATATAAAAATCTGTTTTAGCCGCTAAATGTTATTTTTAACGGGAGCAGCGAGCGCTACTCGTATCATAACCAAATAATCTAACAAAGGAAATGTCAACAGTTTGTGAATAATTTTTTTTTTCTTGCAATAATCAATTGTCATAAGATCCAACAAAATACTGAAATGGACTGGGAAACCTAAATTTGAATTGTTGAATATGTGTGCAGGCGGTATATCGAAACAGAAAATTACTATCCCGTGTTCCATTTTGAACCTTTATTATATAATATATATGGATAATCGTTGTTTTCTGTACGAAGTTTTATTCTACATGCACTATAAGCGATGCATTATATGACGATGTATTTTGCCATTTTGAGGCATCGATTGTAGCTACGTTTCAGAAATATCGTCAAAGAAAAAAATAATTTTTTGCATTAAGACACTGTTGTTCTTTTTATGTCGTCATAGAAATTCGATTAAAATCGATTTGAATTTTTTTTTTTGTGAATTTAATTCTGACTTAACTATCTTACCGCCATACCTAAACAAAAGCGACAAGCGTTTTTTAGCTGTCATATACATACATACATACAATTTCCCATGTACATACAATTTGTATGAAGAAAAACGAAATAACGCGGCGGCAACGCTTTGCTATTGAAAAATCCAATTTTTGATATCGCGTTAAGTAATGAAATTGGCTGTTAAAAAAAACTGGGGGTCTACTCTGTAATCCGAAACGAAAAATACTTTCGAACTTGTATAGGTCTGTTCCAGATGCATAACAGATACATAACAGTCCGAACTTGTACAAAAGCGTTCCAGATAGCAATTTTTGTGCAATTTTGAGAGCGAATGAGAGAGTAATTTTTTTCATTTCCTGTACAAACTAGTACGAACTTTTTCTTCTGGGTAAGTTCGGACAAGAATTTAATAATCAGCTGTTTTTTGTTTACATATGAAACTGAAATATTAATCAGAAAATTTGCAAATATAGGAAAAAAGTTTTTATACACAGATTTATTAAAAAGCAAAATGGAAGGGTTTTGAAATAAAGCTTAAGTTGTAAGTACATTTGTGCTTATTTTTCCATTTCTTTAATATAAAAAAATGATTTTTATGATTTTTTAAATAATTCACGTATCTTCTACTTTTTTGGAGATTTTTTTCATTCTGCCTTATCGTGGTTGGCGTATTTCAAATACGACTACGACTGTTTGGTAATAGATTAAAGAAAAACTATTCAAGTCTTCTTTAATCTATTACCAAACAGTCGTAGTCGTATTTGAAATACGCCAACCACGATAAGGCAGATTTACTTTTTACAGCTGTTGCCAATGATGCAAATTTTATGTTTTTATAATGTTATGCGTTTTAAGCGACTAAAATCATTAAAATAAAATTTAATTTAAAAAGTAAGCAGCACTAGTATTTCAAGATGGGCAATTATTTTTTGCCTTCCAGCAATTTTGGATAACATTTGCATATTCAGAGAGTAATTTTCTTTTTACTCTCATTAGTCCGAACTTTAACAAAATCTTGTGGAACACACCTTATGTTAATTACATATCAAGGATGGGCAAATTTGAGGTTAGGAAGTAAATTGATGAAATGTCAAGAATCGAACTACCTTTGAAATTTAGTAAAAAGTTGGGAATCTTTGAACAACGAATTTTAATTGTGTAATTTGTGAATGTTAATTTGAAATACCGGGCTTACGTGAACAAACCAGAAGCAACTGACGCTCTGAAAGATGAAATTCGGCACTGTATTGACCAGATAAGCAAACTTTTGTTGCAAAATGTGGTTAAACATTTTGTGAAAAGAGCGCAAGTCTGTAGACTTGCTAGAGATGGACATTTGCCCGAGATCATATTCATATTCATATTCAATAAAACTCAAAGTGTGCTTTTAAGCCAATTTACTTCCTAACCTTAAATTTGCGCACCCTTTAAATAAGTTCGAAAACATTTTTCGTTTAAAACTACAGAATGGACCCCCCCTGTTTTTGTTATAGTTAAAAAGTAATAACAATCTAGCGGTTTTATCACCATATTTTATTTATATTTTATGGCTTTTATTAAAAAATACAAGTTAACATTACTGTTCAAGGCAAACAGAATAAGACCGTAACTTCAGGACAATCGCTGTCAAATTAACAAAGCCCATAATAAAAACTACGCCGGTAACTTCAAATGCTGTCTAATATTTGTTTCATTTTCTTTTGTGCTTCTATTTCTTTGTAGTTTTGTTCACAAAATGTATGAAATTTATTGAAAGTATGGCAATATTTTTGAGAGCATAAGTATTTACATATACATATGTGAGAGCATAAGAAAATAAGCTGTCAAAATAAAATAGATTCTATCTCACGACTGGTTTCTGGGGCTGGTTTTTTATGTCATTTTGTATGGAAAATGCGTTTATGCCGCAATTCTGTTTAATCATTTATTTAGATATGAAACTTAAGCGTCATTTAACTCTACATTTTTTTAAATCTTTTAAGTATTATTTTGTTTTAATAATTTAAAAAACGTAAATGTATACGTATGTATGTAAATGTATTCAGCAAAATAATATAGCAAAAAAAAATTAGAAGCCATTCTTAAGAATTACGAAATTAATTCCAATGAAATAATTTAACATGAAGTGGGAAATTATAAGTCAAATATATGCCGCGAAAATTTAATAAAACAAAAAAAAAATTATTAAAAAATCCAGGACTCGCATAAAAAAGAACAAAAAAAATAAAAATAAAAGCTCCCATGAAAAAAACCAAAATAATCGTATGTGAATGGAGTTCAAAATATGGGCCTGTTCATCTAAATGCGAACGATAGATTCGATCGAAAATTTACATTAGAAACAAAAACAAAAAACAAAAATTTGTTTTTGTTTTCAATATAAATATTCGATCGAACCTATCGTTCGCATTTAGATGAACAGGCCCATAGAAATGCTTTAAAAAGCGAAGCTTTAGTTTTGAATATGGGCATTTCCACAGAAAAGTAAACTTTTTGTCACGTTGCGTCACCAAGTAACTAAGGCCGGGTTTACATCGGTGTGCCAAATGCCACACAAGCGTAAAAAAAGCGTAACCAACTAATTACTAATGAAAAACTGTTTGATTCAGACATGTATTTATTAAGTTAAATAGTTCCATACATAACTAATAGACAATTTTATAGAATCCAACATCATTGGAAACTGTTTAAATCAATAAATACATGTCGGAATCAAACAGTTTTTCATTAGTTATTAGTTGGTTATGCTATTTAGGCCAAATGACACACAAGAAATGCCAGATGTAAACTCAGCCTAAGCTTGTATTTTATTTAGAGCAACTACGTCCAAAAACACATACACTGATATTTGCAGTTGAGGTAAACAGCTTTGAAAGCTCTTAACTTTCTTCTTGTTCCTTTGCAAAGTAAGAGCAAGCATTTTTGTATCTTATATTGTTGTTGTGGCTGTTGTACTGTCGTCGGTGTGAAAGTACAAAAGCTCTTTTGTAAAAGTTTGCACATTGTGCATATGGCATGGACGTAGCTGATTTAGAGCCATGCTGTTCGATTTCTTCCTATATTTTACTTAATGTAGAGCTAATTACTCGTAGTTTCTTCAGCCAACAAGCGAAAAACTATATATAAAACATAAGTTCTTCTTTGAAAAACAAATTACTTCACGAAGCAACGCAGCGTGACAAAAGGTGGGCCTTTCTGTGGAAATGTCCATATACCAAACAGTACAATGCAAAAATTATTTCGAAAAGGATGCCAATTGGGCTAGAGGAGTAAGTGCTTGAAATGCTTAAGAAAGCAGGGCGAAGTCCCAAGTTTTTTCTGTACAAGAAATTATACTTTTCCGATAAAAAGATTCTCTTTCATTTTATCGCATTTTAATAAAATGAAATAATTACAAATTAAAATGTAAACTCTTAAAAAAAGTTGTGAAGAATGCTAATTTATTGCATGCTAAATTTAATATTTTCTATGTATGATGTAATTCTCATTTGGTTCATATCAAATGCAATAAAAGTACATATGCACGTAAGTCGAAAGTTTACATATTTCATTTTATAAAAAAATGGCAATAATATATAACTTATTTTCTCGGGTAAAAAAAAGCATCATAATAAATTTTATATATCGTAATGCAACATAATGCAAGGACAAGTCTGAGTCAAAATCATAGGAAATTATACACATTTGTATAACTCGCGATTGATTTCTCAGCAAAATATTTGTATTCTATTGATTTTTTTAAGAGTTTGTCTTTCGTAAATACTTTGATATCATGTAAATTTGTATTCAAGAGTTTAGTTCAATCTTATATACAAACATGTAATTTATAGACTTGTTAGGTCAGTAGTAGACTTGTGTCGAACTCATTCAGTCGGTCGTGTGTCTGATCATAGGTTTTTGTCTAAATTGACCCCCCGAACCAGTTAAGGTACCCACACATTAAAAATATTATTGTGCAAAAATTTATATTGTACAATAAAATAGCTTGTGCTTATATTATATTTGTATATGACACAATATGTTGGATAAAATCAAAAGTCTTTTTATTTACATTGCGCAATAAGAAATATTTTGTATTTTTACATTGTGTGTTGTAAATAAATATATACTTCTTTAATAGTGTGGAGCAAAACGACAGTAATAATAGCATTAAATTACTCAATAATATTGCATAGTCTATGTGTAATCAAAGGTAATATTAAAATAGAGTATCTTCCGACAACCGATATTCCCGCTGAATTTTAAACAAAATGTCTACCAGCTACAAAATATGTATATGAAATGTATTTTAGAAATGGGATTAGTAAACATTAAAGTATTAAATAGTAAAGTAACAATTTATATACAACAAACACTATGGGTACTTTCAGGCCTAATTCTAGTAATTTAATTTGATATTCTTATGAAATTTCTTAAAAGATCACAACGACATGCTTCAAGTTTTCAAATATTTACATAAAACAAAAAAATTATTTAAAAAATTTAAAATATGTACATAAATTACATATTTTTATTCTTAAAAATTCAATAATTGTTGCACATTTTTAAATCATACGTTTTAAAAATAAAAATTTCAGTGTCTCTCTGTTTAGAAATAACAAACGTGATATCTACTAGCGCTAACAATTGCCCCCTGTTTCAATCATTTTTAAAAATTAGTTAATTGAAGCTTAGCGGTGAACGTGAGATTTTTGCGAAAATAACAATTTGTAGTCGTTTGTTTTGGGTAATGACTGTCTGGGAAGGAGGGTCGATAATATCAAGTCTCTCAGTTCTTCTGGAATCTTCTTTATCAATATTACGTTTTGCAACGAATTCAAAATATTGTGGAATTTGCGAACAGCTTTATTTAGTATCCTAAAAATTATGTAAATTCGTGTATGATTTGTTTGTGAAAATACAGTGGTTAAAAATAACTTAAATTGTGAAAAAAATACACAAATTTCGTATGTCGTTTTTTGGCAAATAAAGTAAAACAAATAATCTAAAAATATCTGTAGGTACGAGCAAAATAAAAAAAGGAAAAAATAGCAAGAAAAAAATTGCGCAAAATTCTAAAACACTAAATTTCCAGAGAGTTAAAAATGTGTCAATCTCGTATCTAACAAGAAAATAAAAAAAAAAAAATGTGCATATGTATATTTTTTGGCAAGCATTAAAAGAATACAAAATAAAAAAGAAAATTTAAAATAAACATAAAATTAAGTGAAAATACACACAATAAAAAATTTGTGTGACCTCTTCTTTTAAGTTTCTATGTGAGCAAAAAAATAAAAAATAAAAATAAAAATTAAAACTAATTTTAAAACGAAATTGCTTAACCCATTAAAAAATTACAAGCAACAAACATAAAAAAGAAAAGAATTATAAAAACATTAATTTTTTATAGCTTTAAAAATAACGTGTCCACTTCCAACAACGACACTTTACCCGATAGTTCTGCTTTCAAGCCGGCTCAATCATTAGAAGGTCTTGGCTTTGCCCATTTATCTTCGCACGGCAGTCAATCGCCTAATTCTACACCGTCAGCATTTACTTTAACGCGTTCATTTACCCAACCGCTTTCCAGTTCAATTATAACACCGCCTCAATCATCGTCATCGTTTAAGGTCGGTGTACCAGTTCCTTTACCGCGCAAATTGCCAGTTCGTTCTAGTCTGGTTCACTCACAAGACACTGCTAATTCAACGAGCTCGTTTTTCGCCGATTCAAGTATCTTGTGTAATAGCAATAGTGAGCGTATATTCGAAATGTCCAGTCTTGAACAAGATGTTGATATGTCGGAAAATCAAGATCCAAAAACGCCCTCAAATAAAGACCCATCCAAAGTACCGGCTTCATCGGCTGGTGTTGTGCGTACGAATAGTGTGAAAGCAAGAGCAAATATGTTCCAGCAAATGCAAGAGAAGAAGGGTAGTGGTGCGGCCCCGAATCGGGAGGAGCGTACGTCACCGAAAAGAGGTAAGTGTGAGCGAAACTATTTGTATACATATGCTATCTTTAATTTTAACATTTTTAAAATTAGAACTTATGCTAGGAACACAACTGGGACGAACGACGAATTTCGTCCACGTCATCGAATTCGTCTATAAGCATTCGCTGTGTAAATTCTTCGTGTGAATTACAATAACGACGAATTTACACAGAGAATTGAGCTCTTAAAATTGTTTTTTCGTCGTTCGTCGGCGTACAAAATAGAAATAAATCCATCTCAGAGTTCGTCACGCACGACGAATTTCGTTCTACGGCGGTGTTGTGTTGATTTTCATATGCACAAATGTGTTTTATTTTTTATGACGAAAGCTCGCACCGAAAAATTCGTCGTTCGTCCCAATTGTGTTCCTAGCATTAAGCGACTATTACTATCATTTATCATTGATTTGTATCAAAAATTATCACGTTAAAATATTAGACCCCGTACGCGAGGAACAAATCGTGTAAATCCATTATGTTCAAAGTGACGAACGTGTGGCAACAAACGAAACAAATAAATATAGAGTACTTGTTTATTTGTATCATCCGATTGCGATAAAACTTTTCCATTCTATTGCTTGCACTTCCGGAGAGTTATAGGCAGAAAACTAGTCAGATAGTAGGGGAAAAAGGATACCACACCCATATAGTTTTTTTTTACTAATATATATACATACTTGAGTATGTACTTTAGCGTGGCCGTTAGTTGTATGGAGAATTTATTTTTATTGATTACATTGAAAAATGGGCTTGAATGCCAACTTTGAGGGGCGGACGCACCCCCGAAAATACAATTTATCGCTATGAAATTTTTTTGTATTTTTTTACATAAAACTGAACCGATTTGGGGGAGAGAATATAAGAAATCAAAACAAAAATATTAACGACCACGCTAAGGTACATATCGCTCATTTACTCAAAGAACGTCATAACTTAAAAAATAATAATTTGCCAGAAAACGAGTTTGAAGTTTTTAATTTACACACAACTCAAGGGCTAAGTAAACAAGATGTTGGTATGCAATTTTTACAGAATATGAATATTGATATGAGGATTAATTCTGCATCAATCCATTCTTTGAGTTATGACGTTCTTTGAGTAAATCAGCGATCTGTTGGTTAGATTAGGTGTTACTGGCTGCCACTTTCATGACAAATCTGTTCACTATGGTCTTGATGAGTTGCCTTGTGCTGCCTGGCGGTTGAGAAGGACAGACACAATTTTTCCTTCCTCATCCCACTAGGTATTAAACCAACCTGATTTTTGTAGAACTTTATTTGTTCTTCTAATATCGCATTCCGATATCTTTGCTAAATCCTGCAAAATTCGGAAGCCGCCTATAGTCGCTCTTTTGTTAGCAAGAACGGTACAGTGATATATTAGGCGTTCAACCGTTTCCGCTCCACTAGTATGGGGAGTTGATGCCTCGGGATTCTATGCATGCTGGCTGACCATATGAGATTGTAACGTGGCCAAGGTAACTTTGTGTTAGAGCAGGTAACTTCGTTTGGCCAAGTAGTCTGTGCAATTTTAAAGAGCCTATTATTGCTCTATTATAAATTTGCAATGTTTTCTAGGAACAGCAACCATTTCGTTAGTATGCCGATTTCGGCATACTAACGAGCCCCATCTTTGACTCTCCCGACCGCCAGCTATATCCTTTCCATCAGCACATCCGTGCCCTGGTACTCAGATTTACTCTATATAATATTTCCCTCGAAATATTTTCCCTTTTCCCCAAATTGCAATCGTGAATAATTTTTCCCCAGAAATCTGTTGTCTTTTTTTGATTCCCCTTATCTGAATAATCACCCTTATCGTGAATAAAATGTGAAATATTTATAGCCATAAAGTTTTCTTTCGTTTCGAGGGGAAATTTGCAACCGTGAATTTCATGGGAACGTTTGTTCCCGCTATTAATGCATAGTGAATGTAAAAAATGGGAAAATTACTTCTAAAGATTAAAAATTAATTCAAAATCAAACAAATTAAGTTTAATAATAAGAGTAGTAGGGAACTGCGGTTCCTGCGCCAATTAAAATTTTGAAATTTTAAAATTTTAATTACCCAAATTTTAAAATTCTTGGAAATTTGTGAAATTTGATACCCTACGAGGGTGGGTCAATAAGTCCGTCCAACTTTTTGTTTACATAAGGAATTTTTTGTTTACATAAGGGGTTTTGTTTGTTTAATACATACGAGGGTGGCTCAATAAGTCCGGGTTTTTTATGACCGTGGGAATTTGTATGTGTGTATGTTTGTGGGGTGGATTAAGGGGTTTCATAAGATTAATATTTCATAAATATATATGCCGACGGGAAAATCATGAAAATGATTTTTCTTAATACCAAAGGGGGAGTGGGGTGAAATAGTGAAAATTAATTTTTCCTAATGCCTACGGCAATGTATGAATATTTTTCCTAATGCCTACGGCAATATATGAATATTTTTCTTAATGCCTACGGCAATACATGATTTTCCTAATGCCTACGGCAATATATGAATATTTTTCTTAATGCCTACGGCAATACATGATTTTCCTAATGCCTACGGCAATATATGAATATTTTTCCTAATGCCTACGGCAATATATGATTATTTTTCCAAATGCCGACGGCAAAACGTAATTATTTTTCCAAATGCCGACGGCAAAACATGATTATTATTTTTTTCTAATACCAAAGGGAAAATTGTCAGTGTTGCCAGACTGTAGAAATTTCTTATCGTAATAATATATCAGTAATATCAGAGAAAATATTTATTTATGTGTTCACATGTATGTGAACACCCCTAATACTTGTGTGTGGGGGGTCCAGCTTGATAGTCGCGGGTAATTTAATATTTTGTGTATTTGTTTAAGAGATATGTATGTATGTGTATGTATGTATGTATGTATGTATGTATGTATGTGTACATGTATGAATGTGTGATCGTGGGTATTTGTGCGTGGAATATTTTGTAGAATACATATATATTTTGCAAGGTAATCATTTTCTTTGTCTACGATTATTTTAAAGCAGCAAACCAAGTACAGTCAACAGCAGAGAAACAAAAAGTAAAATTTTTGAATGCTGCAAGGATACTGCTTCTAATTTTAGTATAAATACGCCATCATTTCTAACCAACACATCAGTACGTTATTGTATTTACAAGAAGTGTCATCAGCAATTGTGTTAAAGTGAAATAATAATAAAATAATTAAAAATGAGTTCATCAGGTTATCAGTGTAATACATGCAATAAGGTATACAAATACCAAAAGTCCTTTTTGGAGCATGTTAAAAACCATAGTGTACAGAATCAAGTGGTCGTAAACCCGGGCATAAATCAGGAGCTACCGCAGACATCTCTTCAAAATCACCAAAATCCATCATCATCATTTATTCATCAACAATATCCTTCTCTTCAGTATCCTCAATATCAGTTACCATTAAATTTTCAACAATACGGTATGCCATGGAATAATCAGTTTTTGGGATACAATTATAATCCCAATGTGATGCAATGGCAGCCTCTTAATTATCATCAACAAGAGTATCAGCATCAACAACAATATCATCAGCATCAAGCTCAACAACAACAACAACAACAAGCTCAACAACAGGGTGTGGGTATCCTTGGAGGTAATTTATTCGACGATGCTATGGACATAAGCTTACCGGAAAGTGATGGAGAAGTAGAAGAAAGAAGAGAAGAAACTCTGCCAACTCCAAGGAATACTTCGCATGCTAGAACAGATGAAGTAGAAGAATTGCGATATTATAAAATATCTAAAGCATTCAAAAACCATATTGCCACTTATGCAATTTTAAACAAAAAAGACCAACTTTTGTTGGAAGAATTTGTTGAAGAAAACAAAAATGTTTTTATGGAGAGACTTCAAGTGAATTTAAGTAAGCATGCAATAATTAAATTTCATGTAAGTATTGTGGCAGAATATATAAAAATTGTTGGAGAAGAATTGGAGTTGTGCATAATATCACATGTAGCCAAAATGAGTTTGCTGACGAAGGCAGATAGCATTGAAGAGTTATTCCGTAAGCAGGTTGCGGAGATTTCAACCAAAATGTCCGAATTTGAAGAGCGAGATTCTGGTTGGACTTTGTCACGCATAGTCCGAGCAGAAATTAACATCAACAAATCTTCGCTCGTCAAAGGATCGAACTGGATATCCACACCTGGAAAATTAGAAAGAAAAAAAGCTTGCATCAACATTGAAAATGATGATGACTACTGCTTCAAGTGGTGCCTAATCGCTGCCATGGATACTACCAAATATGATCATGCAAAACGTTGCAGTTCTTATAATATTCAAGACATTGCTGCAGAGACGATTGTTACGCGAAATGGTGTAGCGTTAAATTTCAAAAATTTACGCTTCCCATTAGGATTAAACAAAATAAAAGAGTTTGAGGTGAACAATCCAGCAATAAGTATTAATGTATTTGGCTATGATGAGGCGGCCAATCAGATTATTGGTCCTTATTATGTCACCAAGGACGAAAAAAATAGCCATGTAAACTTGTTGCTTTTGGAAAATGGTGAAGTTCATCACTACATTTTGATAAAGAACATATCAAAGTAAGTTAAAAAAATTATAGTACACTTTAATTTAATGATACATATACTTCTTTTATATATTTTATAATATATACATTTTACTTATAAACTTTTATTTTATTTTTTATTATTTACAGACTTTTACAGAATCAGACTACCACACATAAACAAAAACTACACTTCTGCAATAGCTGTCTCCAATATACCCATAGGGAGAACGTGATGAGCACACATAAGGAGGAATGTGGGAAGATAGTCACAACTATGCCATCAGGTGAGGATGCCATTCTTAGTTTTAAGGGACATCAACGAAAAATGGATGTCCCGTTTGTTGTTTACGCGGACTTCGAATGCGTATTAGAGGATATAAGTAATAGTGTAAGTAGTAAAACAAATTTAATAAAAAAGCACACACCTTGTGCCTTTAGTTATTTTATTAAGTGTCTCCATAGTAATAATTTAGATAAGCTTAGAATATATACGGGGGAAGATGCCTCCAAAAAATTTGTAGAATATTTAATTAAGGATTGTGAAGATATATATAATAACTATTTAGTTAACAATAGACAAATGGATACTTTATCCCCTTCAGATACTTATAATTTTTATAGTGCGGTGAATTGCCATATTTGCCAAAAATTTTTAGGCAAAGATCGTGTTAGAGATCACTGCCACATTAGTGGCAAATTTAGAGGCGCAGCCCACAATAAATGTAATTTAAATTACCAAATTCCCAAATTTATACCAGTTTACTTCCACAATTATTCAAATTATGACTCACATCTTTTCATTAAAGAATTAGGTGAAATTTCATTGCAACTGAAAGTACTCCCTCTCAATAAGGAACTTTATATATCCCTCTCCCAATTCACAGAAATGAGTGATGGTCATAAGCTTGAAATAAGATTTCTTGATACTATACGCTTTATGGCTGAGAGTTTGGAATCATTAGCCTGCAATTTGTCGGATAATGATTTCAGCACTATAAGGTCCTTATTTCAATCAGAAAAAGAATTTCAGCTTATTAAGAAAAAAGGTATTTTCCCATATGAGTACCTAAATTCATTCGAAAAATTAGATGAATGCCAGCTGCCTTCACGCAGTGATTTTTTTAATAAGTTGAATAATAAAGAGTGTTCTTTAGAGGAATACTCACATGCTGTAGAGGTATGGAATACTTTTGGTTGTGAAACAATGAAAGATTACATGGAACTTTACTTAAAAACAGACGTCCTCTTACTGACAGATATTTTCGAGAACTTTAGAAAAGTTTGTAAGGGTATTTATGAGCTCGATCCTTGTCAGTATTATACAGCACCTGGCCTTTCCTGGGATGCAATGCTCAAATATACAAAAATTGAGTTAGAATTATTGACAGACATAGACATGTACAATTTTATGAAAAAAGGTATACGTGGGGGGATAGTACAGTGTAGTCAAAGATATTCGAAAGCAAATAATAAATATTTGCAAGATTTCGACAAAGAAAAGCCCTCAGAATTTCTCGTCTATTTAGACGCTAACAATTTGTATGGATGGGCGATGTCGGAATATCTTCCTCATGGTGGGTTCAGATGGTTATCACAAGACGAGTTGAATCTGGATCCAAACAGCATAGCTGATAATGGAACAGACGGTTATATTTATGAGGTTACGTTGGATTATCCCTCTCATTTACACGACTTGCATAATGATCTTCCTTTTTGCGCTGAAAATAAGAAACCTATGCAAGCGAAGTATAGCAAGTTGATAACCGATTTCTCTACAAAGCAATCATATGTGATACACTTTAGAGTTCTCAAACAGTGCTTAGAATATGGCTTAGTTTTAAAGAAAACTCATCGTATTCTAGCATTTAAACAATCTCCATGGTTAAAAGGCTATATTGACCTAAATACCAGACATAGAGCCACTGCTAAAAATGCTTTTGAAAAGAATTTTTTCAAACTACTTAATAATGCAGTGTATGGTAAAACCATGGAAAATGTGGATAAGAGGAGAGATGTTAAAATTGTTAATAATTGGGAGAGGACGAATTGCAATCATTTAGGTGCCCAAGATTGGATATCAAAACCAAATTTTCATAGTTTATCTATATTTTCTGAAGATCTTGTAGCAATCGAAATGACTAGAGTCAAAACCTGCTACAATAAACCAATTTACTTAGGATTTTGTGTACTCGAGCTGTCCAAATGGAAAATGTATAATTTCCATTACGGGTACATGCAACCTAAGTTTAAGACAAACCTCTCATTAAACTATATGGATACTGACTCTTTTATATATTCAATAAAGACTGACGACTTTTACGCTGACATAAAAAATGACATACATGAACAATTTGACACATCGGACTATCCTACAGACAATATTTATAATTTCCCAATAGTAAATAAAAAAGTAATTGGTATGATGAAGGATGAAAATTGCGGTAAGATAATGACAGAGTTTGTTGGGCTGCGCTCAAAAATGTATTCATTTAGCGTAGAAAACCAAGATGATATTAAAAAATCGAAGGGGGTAAAGAGAGCCATATTAGATAAATATAGTTTAGCTACATATAAGAATTGCCTATTTAATAAGATTAATGTGTATGATAGTATGTTAACATTTAAATCTAAACTACATCAATTATATACTAGTGAACTAAATAAGGTAGTATTAAGCTATGGAGATGATAAGAGAAAAATTAGATCAAATAATATAAACACTTATGCATGGTATCATTTTCGTATTAAGGAAACTAACCCTGAATACGAACTTGACATGTTGCTAGATGAGATTGCTAAAATGCAAGAAAATCTTAGTTAATTAGTTAATTTTTAAATTGTATATAAAATCCTATTTATTAAGAAAAAATATTGTATTTGTATCCTATTTATTAAGAAAAATTGTTGTATATAAAATCCTATTTATTAAGAAAAATTATTTTATTGTTGTTAAAATGAATGTAAAAAAAGTCTAAGAAATATTATTGTATTTAAATCCTATTTATTAAGAAAAGTTATTGTAAATAAACTATTGAAAAAAGAATGGAAAATGTGAATGGTTTTTTTATTTCTTTATTGGCTTTACTTCGTTGGATCAAAAAAAATTTGTGTTTTTGCTTATTTGCAAATTCTTGTTTTCATGTCGCTTAAACATGCACAGTCTTGTTTTCAGGTTACTTAAACATGCACAGTCTTGTTTTCTTTGAGAGGTTCTGCACAAGAGAAATTGAATTTCACAATATTATGAAATTCAATTAGATATTTTCATAAAGAGAAATAATTTAGATAATCGGATAAAATCCTCATATTTTTTCACTACATACAAGTTTCTGTTATTTTATATTCGAACAGATGATTCCTAGTTTTCCTTTAGAAAAAAATAATACAAATCAAGGAATATTTTTATAATTCAATTTTATTTTATTATTTATACAATTTTATTTCATTTTTATTTAATTTATTTATAATGATGGAAACATTTCGTAATAGCCAATTATTAGATGTTCTAGTATATTTTTTCTTAAAAAATATATGGTACATCTGCAAGTATCAGGTCCCTCCTCACACTCAGGATGATACCAAGGACAGCTGGGGAAGTGTCCTTCAGTGTTGTCTTCATCTTCCATGACACCATATTCTTCGTTCTCATCCAGCATATTTTGGAAACATTTTATCATCTCCCAATGATCAAAAAGCCTGAAGCTTTCAAAATCTCTTATAAATTGATTAAGAGTACGTCTAATTTGGCTCATTTTATTTGCTGATGAATGAATGATGATGAATGTTGGAAGGTTCCTTTAAGACTAATTTGTTCTGCAAATTTTTAAAATAGCTATATGGTCTTTAAAATATCTATACTATCATCTCTATGTCATATTTCTTTTTAGCACTCTATCTCTCTCTAACCCTTTTCTCTCTATTCCATATTTCTTTTTTACTACTCTGTCTCTCTCTAACCGTTTTCTCTCTATAACTATCTCTTTCTGTCTATCACTATCCCCCACTTATTTACTATTTCACCACACTTATTTTCGATTAGCCTTTTTGAAGTCATCATCGCTACTTTTAAGATCATTTCCAGTTAAACATTCAGAGTGACAAGAAGTATCTAAATAAAAAATAAAAAATGGACTCCACAACAAATCTAATTGCAAAATTTAATGCTCTAAATAACAAAACTTTAATCCACGTAAAGGAGCTTGATTCTTCAACGAAATATACTATTAGAAATGTGGTACGTGTAACAACTAAATATGGACCAACCCTAAAAGTTGAAATGAATAAACACATAATGTTCCTGCCGAAACGATATAATATTTTAACTGATGACGATATCAAAGATCTCTCAAGCGGATCATATTGCCTAAGTAGAGAAGGTGAAGAAAACCTAATTGTCGAGAGTGAGCTGAGTGAATTTCTAATTCAAAATTCCCAATTTCCTGTTTGGCAATGATATATTAATTATGTATTTTAAATTATGAATAAAAAGACATTAAAGAGTTTTGTAAAATATAAATTTTTGTGTTTTATTTAATATTTTCAGTTATTTCATAAAGAAATTTAAGACATAAATGTCCACAGGTAAATGTATTGAAATTCTGATGCTGATTATAGTTGTATTTTATATTTGCACCAAGATATTTAACTACTTCCCAAGGAGGTTGTAAGTTTCCAAAGCTGTCGAAATATTCTTTTTCATTGTTGTTTTTATAGTATGCTACCCAATGTGTACCAGGTCCTGTTGATACATCTAAGTTGATTATTCCACATTCAATTTTCTTTGTTCGTTTTGGTAGAGTATTCAACATGAAAACTCCTCTAAAATATGGAATTTTTATAGAGAAACGGTTTAGGTCCACATCAGATAGTGGTCTGTTGGGCAGCATCTTTAAGAGTTTTTTGATTCCTCTTTGTGAACTAAACCATAACCTTTTTTATATGGTTTTAAGTAAAGTCCTTTTCCCACTGCTATAGATTCCATCGCTTTATTATGTCTAGTTGCTTCATCAAGTTGATTTTTTGCATTCTTTGTTGCATTTACAGCTTTAGCTATGGCAGCACCTCCAGTTGTTAGACTACCAATTGCACCCAGAGCAGTTAAAATCGGTATTAGAGGTAAAAAACCACCGATTTTTGGAACACGTATTACACGTGGAACTACAATTTGAGACTTTCTTCCTTTTAATGATTTGTTAATAGTTTTTCGTGCAATTTTAATAGCTGAGTTAATATCTAATGGTTTTTCCTTCTTTAGTATTTTTGTTGCAGCTCTAATTGATGTTCTAAATAGTTTTTTATCATTTGGCTTGTTCTTTTTAGCATTTTTCTTTTTCTCCACACCCATACCAAATTTAGTTTTGGTTTTCATTGCGTTAGTAACCATATATGCAAATGATTTTTCTGCAAGACTACTGTCTTTTGCTAAAACTCGATTCCAAGCTGAATTTTCAAGTATTTTATCAGCTTTATGTCTAGTACTTATATCCTTATTTTTTGAATACGCAATATCGTGATTTTTACAAGCAGAGTCCAATAAATTAATACCTTTGTCACCTCGATTTAAACGTTTTTGTAGTTTTGTTCCAGGTCCACAGTACTGATACCCCGGAAGATGAAGCTCAACAGGTAGAGAGTTTATTATTTTATCTACTATACCTCCTCCAACGAAGGTGTTTTTATGACTAAACGTTTTCTGATATCGTATAACCATATTATCTAATTTTTTCTATAATAAGAGGTAACATTTATAAAATGTATTTAGTTACAAAAATGCAGTTAGTGAAACAACATAAAAATATTTTAGTTCGTAATATTGACGATTCAGTCAACATCACTTCAAAAATAAAGCATAGCCCCCTCTTACCAAATTCTATTCGTGCTCTAATAGTTGGACCATCCAATTGTGGAAAGACTAATGTTATGATTGGCTTACTAGAAAGTCCTAATGGACTCAAGTTTGAAAACATCTATTTATACTCAAAATCTCTATATCAACCCAAATATGAATACCTGAAGAAACTAATTTCACCAATTAAAGGAATGGGATATTATACATTTACAGATAATGAATCAGTTATTCCACCTGACGAAGCTAAAACTAATTCAATTATGATATTTGATGATGTTGCATGTGAAAAGCAGAATAATATACGTACATATTTTTGTATGGGGCGACATAGGGATGTCGATTCATTCTACTTGTGTCAAACTTATACTAGAATTCCCAAGCATTTAATAAGAGACAATGCCAATGTTATTATAATGTTTAAACAAGATGAGACAAATATGAAGCATGTTTATAGAGATCATGTTGGTGGCGATATGAGTTATGAAAAGTTTCATGAGATTTGTCGAGAGTGTTGGAAGGATAAATATGGATTTTTGGTGATTAGCAAAGATAATGAATTAAATGATGGACGCTACAGAAAGCAATTTGACTATTTCATAACTATATAAACTACTCTTCATAAACATTTACTTTAGTTATTAATCTAACTTTAAGCTTGATACATCTATTTGCTATAACCTCATCTGATACCTGATAAGCTGATCTGAAAACCAGACCAGCTACCTAATAACCTGATTTGATACCTGATAACCTGATCTGAAAACCAGACCAGGTCCTGAAAAGCTGATCTGAAAACCAGACCAGGTCCTGAAAAGCTGATCTGAAAACCAGACCAGGTCCTGAAAAGCTGATCTGAAAACCAGACCAGGTCCTGAAAAGCTGATCTGAAAACCAGACCAGGTCCTAAAAAGCTGATCTGAAAACCAGACCAGGTCCTAAAAAGCTGATCTGAAAACCAGACCAGGTCCTGAAAAGCTGATCTGAAAACCAGACCAGGTCCTAAAAAGCTGATCTGAAAACCAGACCAGGTCCTGAAAAGCTGATCTGAAAACCAGACCAGGTCCTGAAAAGCTGATCTGAAAACCAGACCAGGTCCTAAAAAGCTGATCTGAAAACCAGACCAGGTGCTAATAAGCTGATCTAATAGCTGATACCTCATCTAATAGCTGATACCTTTTATTTATTAAACATGGATGAGAAAATTTTAAAACAGTTGGTGTTGACAAGAAATGTCTTGAAGAAAAAGCTTCGTAGTATAAAAACTGGTGAAATAGATACACGTGAACAACTAAGAGATACATTTAAACCTATAACAGAACCACTGAAAGAATTCATAAATAGTTCTAAAAAAATTAAAAGAATTCCCATTAAAGAAGAAAATAAAATGAAGACAGAATTTGAAAATAATACAAGTTTAAAGTCTGAAAAACCATCACTCAAGATAGAGACAAGTACACCAAAGAAACTAGCAGAAGGAACAATATTTGATAATACCATATTATTTAACGAAACTAATACTAAAAATGATGATGATGATGATGAAGATGATTTTTACTCACAAACTTCCAATACAGAAGATACTTATACTGATTTATCAGTCTTGGAAGGAAATAATGAATTAGATACAAACTATGGTCCACATAAAGATTTCAATAATGAATGGAAATTCGGTGATAGTAAACTTACACTTAGTGAACATAAAATACAAGTTGGTGGCCAAATATGGGCTCTAACACCTGGACTATTTTCTCTAATGTTTTATAAAATACCAAAAAATTATGATAAATTTGAACTCGAAATCTATAAAAAGATTTTAATTACTACTAATGCATATAGAAGAGACTATAAACCTGATGGTCAAATTAAGGGTACTAGAGGATATAAATATAAACATATTATTAAGAAATTTATTGACGAGAAAAACCAGGATAATTTACCCGAATCAACAGGATCTAAGCCAAAAGGTAGCTACTTAGGTGATGGAATGATGGAATTTAACATCCATAAGCCCCACTATATATACTGGGATGATCCAAATGAGCTAGTAGATCGACTTCGACTACTGCTCGCATCACAAGCTGCAGGTCATAATAATCACAATAACGAGATTATATCAATTATTGAAGAACTACGTGAAGCTAATATAATACATTAACTTTAATAAAGTATATAAAGCATGTCTGTTGATAAATTTGGACATTATTTAAACGATACTAGCAACATAGTTTCTTTGAAAAATGCACCTAAACTGCTGGGGTTCTTTGTGGATACGAACAACAACATTGATGTCCAAAACAAAAGGATCAAAAATGTTGCAAAAGCTGTGGAGGAAAACGATGTTATCAATAAATTGTTTCTGCAAACTCAAATCGAAAAACTAGAAGAGAAATTATTAGCATACTTTAAGAGAGACAGTACTATAATTCAAGAAAATATTCAAATGCAAATTGAGGATCTACATCGCGAAACAAAATTAGATATAGAAGAAAATTATAAAATTGAAAAAGATATTCTAAAAATTAAAACATCCTTTGAAGAACAAATTGAACAGCTTAATGAGAAAATTTATAGATTAGAAAATTACATGTTTGTATCAATAGCTGAAAGTGCTTCAACTAGATCACAACACTCTCCAAAAAATCTCTAAAAACAACTTAATGTCTTCAAAAAGAAATTTAGTAAACGAACTCCATAAGCAAGCACGAAAACATTTTGTGCGTCGCAGAGTTATAATGAAAGGAATAGATGATCTTTGGCAAGCTGATTTAGTTGAAATGGGGAACTATTCTAAAGAAAATAGAAATTATCGATTTTTGCTGACTGTAATTGACACATTCTCAAAATTTGCATGGGCAGTACCGCTAAAAACAAAAACTGCACTTGAAACAACTAACGCAATGGAAAATATTTTTGTATTGGGGCGAATACCAAAAAACATACAAACAGATGATGGTAAAGAATTTTTCAACAAACACTTTGAAAAATTAATGCATAAATACAACATTAATCACTACTCAACATATAGCATTATGAAAGCATCAATAGTAGAACGATTTAATAGAACACTGAAAGGAATGATGTGGAAAGAATTTAGCTTTAATGGTTCTTATAAGTGGATTGATATATACAAAGATTTACTTAATACCTACAATAGAAAAGTTCATCGTACCATTAAAATGCCTCCAATTAAAGTCAACTCAACAAATGAGGAAAAGCTGCTAAATACAGTATACAGTCATATGAAAATGTATAAAATGTCAAAATTTAATGTAGGAGATCATGTACGCATAAGCAAATATAAGCATACATTTGAAAAAGGTTATACTCCAAATTGGACTACAGAAATTTTCACAATTACAAGAGTTCAAAATACAAATCCTGCAACATACATATTAGAAGACTATCTTGGTAATCCTATTAAAGGTGGATTCTATACTGACGAACTTTCAAAAACCAGATTTCCAAATACATATCTAGTTGAAAAGGTGCTTAAAATTAAAGGGAAGGAGGTATATGTTAAATGGCTGGGATTTTCTAATCAACACAATTCTTGGATAAGTAAAGATGAAATATTATAGATGGAAGAAAAACTAAATCAACAACAACATCATAGCAAAACAATAATAGCATTAATATTAAGAAACTAATGTTAATTTTAAAATAAGAAAATGAAATAAATATGTAAATTATGCTTATAAACCATACTGTCTACTAAACTTTATTTAATTGTAATCAGTCTGTTATAATGTCAATAACACTTACTCTGAGCTCTAACTCATCAGAATTATCTGCTAGTTACTTTCCTCCTATTGAATTACATGGTGCATATGAGTGTGCTCTAACTGATTTTCATTCATACAACAGTATTCCAAATGTAGACACCTACAACAATATGTTTCATATAGGAGAACATACAATAGAAATACCAATTGGATCTTACGAACTAAATGATATAGTTGATTTTATAGAAGAGCAATACAAACTACTCTGTCCAGCAAATAAGATTTTTATTGAAGCCAATAACAATACAATGCAAGTTAAAGTTAATAGTTCCAAGGATACTGTATATTTTAATAAAGACAATACAATTGGAAAACTTTTAGGATTCAATAGCAAAATCCTAACACCAAACCAATATTATTATTCAGATCTTCCAGTTAATATTTTTAAAGCAAATCTCTTGCGAGTAGAAAGTAGCATCGCTATTAACACATATATGAATAGCTCCAAATCGCATACACTTCATGAATTTCCGATTAATGTGCCTCCAGGCTATAAAATAGATGAGGTTCCAAGAAATCTCATCTATTTACCTGTGAACACCAGAGAGATAAGTTCACTAGCGCTGCGCGTAGTTGATCAACACGGTGATTTAATTAATTTCCGAGGAGAGGAAATTACAATAAGAATACATTTAAGGCCAACTAAATAATGCTAATATACAACACAAATACATTGAAAAATATAGCAGCAAGAACAACATCAACATTAAAGCGACCAGTACAACCAAAAGCACTAACAACATCAAATAAAAATTTTCTAAAGTCCTTGAATTTTAAATTGAAGACAAAATGAGTTCAATAATAGATGTCTTAGATAAGCCCTTGTCTGATGAGAATATAATCAAAAAGGACTATCATACATATGTACCATACTTACAATCTTACAACAATAATGATGAAATTAGAATTTCAATACAAAATCAAGATTTGTACGTGCTACCCAGTGAAAGCTACATTTATGTAGAAGGTTTTGTTGCTGATGATAATAACTCTAAATCTTCTTCATCATCGGACAACTTTATATTAAAAAACAACTTTGTGGCATATCTATTTGATGAAATTCGCTATGAGCTCAATGGAATTGAAATTGATCATACAAGATATTTAGGAGCCACAAGCACCATAAAAAATTTGGTTTCTATGTCACCAACAGAAAGCAACGTGATGCAAAATGCTGGATGGAACAAAATTGACGATGTCACTCTTGTAAATGGCTTTTTCAATTTCTATGTACCTCTAAAAATGCTTCTAGGATTCGCTGAAGACTACAACAAAGTTATACTAAATGGAAAACATGAACTGATACTCTTGCGCAATAAGAACGACGAAGATCTTGTACGCTCGAGTGTTTCTACTAAAAAAGCTAAACTTACAATTTCACTAATCTCATGGAGAATCCCACATGTACAATTATCCGACTTTAGCAAATTGAATATGATTAAAATTATTAACAATGGTGCTTCTATACCTATGGCATTTCGCAGTTGGGATTGTCATGTCAATCCACAATTAAATATGGGAACTAGCCATATTTGGAATGTTAAACTAGCTGCAAATAGAGAACGCCCTCGTTTTGTATTGATTGCTTTTCAACAAGAAAATAAGTTTGTTCATTGTGATTTGACTAATTTAAAAGTACATTTAAATTCAGTCTCATATCCATATGATGATCTTAACATAAAGTTCAAAAATGAACGATATGCAATTCTATATGATATGTACGTAAGATTTCAACAAAGCTACTATATGAAAGAATCTCAACCACTTCTAACTGCACCAGAGTTTAAGACAAAAGCTCCTATTATTGTAGTAGATGTCAGTCATCAGAATGAATCACTCAATAATGGACCGATTGATATCAAAATAGAATTTGAAACAGCAACTAATATTGCAGCAAAAACATCAGCTTACTGTATTCTTATTCATGATCGTATAATAGAATATGTACCCATCAAAGGACAAGTTCGAAAAGTCTTATAAATTGAGTAATATGGAAAACAATATAATTTGCATAGACGTACAAGGTTTCAAAAGTAATGCAAATGATTTCATCGCAAAAGAAGTAGCAATTGTTTTCAACAATTATGAATATACCAATTTCATTATAAAACCCCCATTTGATATCAAATGCTTATCAATAGAAAAGCAAAGAGAAGCAAAGTGGCTAACAAAAAACTATCATCACCTAAGCTGGACTGCTGGATCAGTTTCATTTCAAAGCGTTTGCAATTTTATAAAAGCCAACGCAAGATGTTCTATAATTTATGTAAAAGGTGAAGAAAAAAGACGATGGTTGGAAAAAATTTTATGCCGAAAAATTTTTAACGTTGAGGATATAGGCTGCATCAACTTTAAACAAATGGAAATCAAGTATCCAGAATATTTTTATTGTAATTATCATAAATTTGGTGCTTGCGCACTAAAAAATGCTATTTTACTAACAAAAGAAATGTCTTGCTTTAATTAAACTTTTTCACTTTTTAAAATATGAATGAATGTATTATTATAAAATTTTATAAACAATAAATGTATAAAAAATAAAATGAAATAAAATGTGTTTTCTTATTTCAAATAAAAACTACATAAAGGAAAGAGAAGGAAGTGGGGAGAAGGAGAAATTAACTTTTTTGCTTACTTGCAAATTCTTGGTTTTTGTTTCTCTGCTGTTGAGTGTACTTAGTTTGCTGCTTTAAAATAATCGTAGACAAAGAAAATGATTACCTTGCAAAATATATATGTATTCTACAAAATATTCCACGCACAAATACCCACGATCACACATTCATACATGTACACATACATACATACATACATACATACATACATACACATACATACATATCTCTTAAACAAATACACAAAATATTAAATTACCCGCGACTATCAAGCTGGACCCCCCACACACAAGTATTAGGGGTGTTCACATACATGTGAACACATAAATAAATATTTTCTCTGATATTACTGATATATTATTACGATAAGAAATTTCTACAGTCTGGCAACACTGACAATTTTCCCTTTGGTATTAGAAAAAAATAATAATCATGTTTTGCCGTCGGCATTTGGAAAAATAATTACGTTTTGCCGTCGGCATTTGGAAAAATAATCATATATTGCCGTAGGCATTAGGAAAAATATTCATATATTGCCGTAGGCATTAGGAAAATCATGTATTGCCGTAGGCATTAAGAAAAATATTCATATATTGCCGTAGGCATTAGGAAAATCATGTATTGCCGTAGGCATTAAGAAAAATATTCATATATTGCCGTAGGCATTAGGAAAAATAATTACGTTTTGCCGTCGGCATTTGGAAAAATAATCATATATTGCCGTAGGCATTAGGAAAAATATTCATATATTGCCGTAGGCATTAGGAAAATCATGTATTGCCGTAGGCATTAAGAAAAATATTCATATATTGCCGTAGGCATTAGGAAAATCATGTATTGCCGTAGGCATTAAGAAAAATATTCATATATTGCCGTAGGCATTAGGAAAAATATTCATACATTGCCGTAGGCATTAGGAAAAATAATCATATATTGCCGTAGGCATTAGGAAAAATATTCATATATTGCCGTAGGCATTAGGAAAATCATGTATTGCCGTAGGCATTAAGAAAAATATTCATATATTGCCGTAGGCATTAGGAAAATCATGTATTGCCGTAGGCATTAAGAAAAATATTCATATATTGCCGTAGGCATTAGGAAAAATATTCATACATTGCCGTAGGCATTAGGAAAAATTAATTTTCACTATTTCACCCCACTCCCCCTTTGGTATTAAGAAAAATCATTTTCATGATTTTCCCGTCGGCATATATATTTATGAAATATTAATCTTATGAAACCCCTTAATCCACCCCACAAACATACACACATACAAATTCCCACGGTCATAAAAAACCCGGACTTATTGAGCCACCCTCGTATGTATTAAACAAACAAAACCCCTTATGTAAACAAAAAATTCCTTATGTAAACAAAAAGTTGGACGGACTTATTGACCCACCCTCGTAGGGTATCAAATTTCACAAATTTCCAAGAATTTTAAAATTTGGGTAATTAAAATTTTAAAATTTCAAAATTTTAATTGGCGCAGGAACCGCAGTTCCCTACTACTAATAAGAAATACATACATGTATTTTGGGTTTCAAATGAAATGTTTTTGAGTGTAAAGTTGTGTTTTTATATATTTTAGGTGATATGGAAAAAATTCTTTAGTATTCCACAGCCATAAAATTTACTGCATGTAAACCAAAGAGGTTCATGTTCGATGAAAAAATGTGTTGCAGGGAATTATTGTTATCAATCGTGGAGATTATTTACTAAAAATAATTATTTAAGACTTTTAACATACATATATGTAATTGGAAGTATAATATTGAAATTACGGAATATATTAATTCAGTTCGCCTGCAAAAATAAAGTGAACAAAACCAAGGGAAAAGTGGGAAATATTGTTCACGATGAGGGGAATAATCAAGAAAACACATTTCTGGGGAAACATTATTCACGATTGCAATTTGGGGGAAAGGGAAGATATTTAGAGGGAAAAGCTATTCACGATAGGGGTGAATATTTTGCACATGGATTTGTTCACTTTTCCCTTGGTTTTGTTCACTTTATTTTAGCAAGCGAACTGAATCAATACATCGAGTAATTTCATTCCAATTAAATATTAAAAGTTATAAATAATTATTTTTAGGACAATATCACAAATAATGTACACAATTAATAACAATAATTCCGTACTACACCTTTTTTCATTGAACATGAACCTCTTCGGTTCACATGCATTAAATTTTTTGGGGATGACATACTTAAGAATTTTTTCCACGGCATTGCATTTGAAACAAAAAATATTTGTACTTCTTACTATCAAACATAAATTTGTTAATTTTAATTATTATTCGAACTCCATTTGTTTCTATATTTATAATTTGAACGGGCTAAGGTTCGTATCGCTTTTTAAGCCAAATTACATGTGATAATTATTAATGAACAAATAACATCAAAGTTAGTTGTAAATATTCTGACAACAACACATAGTTGAACGGAACAGCTAGCCGTTTTCGAAGGCCACTAAACCTTCATCATCAGCGTTCTTCTGTGTTTGGTCCACTGTGTGTGCTGTCAGTTGATGTATATTTCTGCCATATATACGAAACTTTTTTGTAAATGGAATATGTGAATTCGTTTGATTCATCGTATTTCAATTTGCTGAAATGTGTTTTGTAATGAAGGCTCAAATTTACCATCTCTAAATTTAAAACAGTCTTACCATATGTCGGTGCATATACGCATATCTTAATTGTATATTCTATAGTATCTTAAACAGTTTGCTGCCCTTTGTATAGCTAATATTTCAGAGTGTATTACGCTACACTGATTGTCTAGCTTGAACTTAATATTTTACCCGAAGCGGGGAATAAGAACTCCCCCGCCCACACTCTTGTCCGATTTCGATGCGTCTGTGAAAGCATCTATTATATATCGGGAAGGTTTCCTAACATTATTCCATATGTACCAGACCTGCTAACATCAAATCTTCTGTAGTCTATATAAACTGGAAAATCTCCTATTTCTTCCAAAATTTTCGCATGCACAGTGACCGCCGAGTATCGCATTTCTACCACGACTACGACGATTTTGTATTAGATTAAAGAAAAAATTTTGCAATTTTCTTTAGTCTAGTACAAAATCGTCGTAGTCGAAGTCGTAATACAAGCGCTTCTTATCTTTAAATTAAAATATTTAATTTTATTTTATTTATTAAATGACATAAATACAATCACACTTACTAAGAACAGTAACATTTTGCGAAGCGTAAATTAATTAATGTCGAACATGAATTTTACTGTAGAACACAATTAACAAAAACTTAATACACTAAAAAACGCAAATAGTTAAAAGGTTACCCACTTGACCTGAGATTCGATGAAAACGAATGTTCACTAAAGCGAAGAAATTTCCAAACAAAATTGTTCGATATTTGCTCGCAAATCTAAAAAAAATCGAATGTTTGCTAGAAGCTTCAAACTTCGAAATTCACTCGAAAGTTTTTCGAATGTGTGACCGTAACCGAGTGGATGTGTGCTAGTCTGTTAGTCTAGAGGTACCAAGTTCGGGGCATGACAGCGTCATGCTCACATACCTACATATGGGCAGTCTGTGCGAATGGAGGTACCATGTTCAAAGCCTGCAGCCTGTAAGTTAAGGAAATAAAATAAAAAAATAAGTAAATTAGTTCCATACTATCTCACTTTTAATATTGTTAGCGAAAATTTCAAATCGAATGTTTTTTGGGACAAAACTTAGCGACTGGTGAACTTTTTTCGATTCATTTTTGAGTTGCACTCTCTATAGTTTTACACGACAAATGTTCGAGATATATTTGAAATCGATATCAATAACGAAAGTCTTGGTCACCTGGGGGTTAAGAGTAAATTATATACATACATACATACATACATACATCTACATCCAGTACACCTGTATATAATTGTCATAATTGTCATGTTGACGAGTTTGTTTAGTTATGAGCTAATAATATGAAAGATGTATGCCACCCTTCACATATCGCAGAAAACCGGTAATTGTTTGGTTGGAAGAGGAAACTAAAATTATAGCGGGTAACAATAACTTAACTTGAAAAGCGTTAAAATTAAAAACTTACCATTTAGTTGTTGCGAACGTGGTAATTGAGATAATCTTAAAAAAAAAAAAAAATGCTGATTAATTTAATTTAAAAGAATTAGAAAAAAACGACATCACAAACAATGTGTATATGTTAGTCAAGAAGGAAGTAAGAGCAATTGAGCATTGGAGTCAATGAAAATATTTATTCCTCAGAACGAACTACAGGGTGTTTTTTAGAGGTATAGAACTTCGAATTGAAATAAAACACAAGAAAATCGTTTTAATGTCCATCAATTTGGCTTTATTGGAAGGATAATTTTATGCCATTAATGCTTAAATATGATTTCGGGCATGTGGCCGCCGCGGCTGGCTCGAATAAAGCCAATTCTACAGGTCCAATTTTCAACCACTTTTTCGAGCATATGGGGCCGTATGTTGGCAATAACGCCACGAATGTTGGCTTCCAAGTCCCCTAACGTTTCTGGTTTGTTGGCGTAGACGAGCGACTTCACATATCCCCAAAGAAAATAATCCAATGGTGTCAAATCACACGATCTTGGTGGCCAATTGACAGGTCCATTCCGCGAAATTATGCACTCATCGAATGTTTCCTTCAATAAATCGATTGTGACGTGCGCTGTGTGGCATGTAGCGCCGTCTTGTTGGAACCACAACTCATCCACATTCAAAATCTTCAAAATCTTCCATAAAGTTGATGGACAAAGCTCCAATTGCTGTGCACGGTGGCGAATCGATTCATTCGGGTCCTCTTCAACACTTTGCTCTACAGCGGCAATTGTTTCTTCGGTGCGCACTGTTCGACGTCTCTGCGGATGCGTATTATCACATAGAGTAAACGTAGTGCGAAAACGATCCATGGTTAACCGAATTAATTGCTCTGATGGACGATTATGTCGACCATAAAATGGACGGAGCTTGCGGTAAACTTCGCGAACTGAACCACTATTTTCGAAATAAATTTGCACGATTTGCAAGCGTTGTTCTTTTGTCAACCTGTTCATGATGAAATGGCAAACCAAACTAAATATTAATCACTTGACAGTTGACAAAATGGCCGCCAGTTAAAAAAGTGATGCCAACTTAAAGTTCTATACCTCAATAAAAAACACCCATTATAAATACGTACAGTTAAAAATTCATATACTCGTACGCAAACATATTCATCAAGATTAAACTAAGTACGCATATCTGTAAACAAGCAACGACTATGTTCATACACATTTCTTAAATTATGCACCACAAACGACTGTACACTGTATTAGCTAAAATCATACACACAACTATAAAAATATTCTGAGTATTTATTCAGATACACATGAGTATATACAGAAGTATTTTATTTGAACACACTTCAAGCAGCATCAGTGCTGCCAGGCAGAAAAGTGAATTGGTGAAACGCTAAAATGGCAACGGGTGTTCAACTGATTGCATCACAGGGATGGTGTAAAGTGAGATTTACGCCCTGTCCCACGATGTCACCAGAAATCGTTCGATCGACAACTTGTATTGCAATTTGCAAACAACAATAAAATCAGAAAATTTGTTGTTGTTTTCAATATAAGTATTCGATCGAACGATTTCTGGTGACATCGTGGGACAGGCCGTTAATAATTCTCCACTGTGCTAAAAACGTTTCCAATTAAATATTTACTATAGTAAATTTATTTATTACTTTACAAATTAGAAAATAGCAGTTCATGAATAAATTTTGTTTGCTAATTTTAAAAAATAAAATAAAATTTTAACAAATTTTAAATAAGCAAGCAAGCCCCGACTAAGCTCAAAATCTAATTAGATATTAAGCTCAAAAAGACACGTCGATTGCTTTGATTGACAAAATTGGGTGATTCGTTCAAAGGATATCGTTGGCGAAAAATTTCGAAAAATAATTTTTCTTAAAAATTAAAAATTCTCTGTCAAATCGATTTTAGATATTCTTTGATTTTTATAGACTTAAAAACTGTATCAAATGGCGCAATTTCAACCCAAATCTATAAAATGATGGAAGAGATATATATAGTTCTGCAAATTTAGCAAAAAAAAATTTTGTATTTTGTTACTCCGTAATATATTGTCAAATCTATTTTCGATACACTTAAAAATTTTTGAACTTAAAAACCGGCAAGAAGTTTCAAGGATGGCCTGCAAGGTCAACTCTCACCCCCCAAATCGGTTCAGTTTTATGTAAAAAAAAAATACAAAAAAAATTATATTTTATTTATTTATATTTTTTGTTATGTTTTTTATATAAAAAGCAACAAAAAAACACTACATTTTCCCCTCGTCTCTCTCGCTCTCTCTCTCTCTCTCTCTCTATACAACAAACTAATCAGCTCAACAATAAGGGCCTGTTTCTCTAAATGCGAACGATAGATTCGATCGAATATTTATTTTAAAAACAAAAACAAAAAACTCAAATTTGTTTTTGCGTCCAATATTATTATTCGATCGAATCTATCGTTCGCATTTAGAGAAACAGGGGGTAAGACTAGCATAGTGCGAACTGGGACTTATTAATCTTTTGTATCAGAGGGGCCATAAATTAAAACGATATCTGTATAACAATCAAGGTTGTGGTAGCTCGTCTAATTTCAAGGATCTAGTGAACTTTATTAATTTTATTAATTATTTAATTAATATAATTTTTTTAACTAACTGTTAACTTTAACTTTCCAGTACCGCGCCGCTTATCTCCTTCTCCAGCTGTTTTTGTCGAAGAACCAAAAAATCGAAATAATCCGCCACTTAATCCAGATGACGAGATCGGTAAGTTTACTTCATCAAACTCATGTCTCAATTTAAACAAATAATTCATCAAAAAAAAAAAAAAAAAAAAACATATTCGAAAAAGTTTGGTTTCTACTAAAAAAATCTTTGATAATTTCTGTTAACAAAATTGAAAACTATTTTAAAAATTTTTCATGGACGCAATGTGTTTTTATTTTCAGTTAATTATTTTTTTTTCTTTGTCATTGAATGCAATTTATGTTGTCGTTGTTGTTTGTTTGTTTTGCAAATTTTTTATATTATTTTGGTTAATATATTTTTAATAACAATAAAAGGAACTACTAATAATAATAATAGTAATTAAAAAAGAATGAGATTTAATGCAAAATAATCTTTTTTTTATTGGCCAGCAATTTTATTTGAAACACGTTAATAACTTAATTACATACATACATACATACATACATACATACATACATACATATGTATGTATGAATACAAAAAGCGAACAAGTATAATTATTACGTCTGAAAATTGTGGTAACATCAACATTTGTTACATTTTGATTACGTTTTTCTTTATATCATTTTAATTCAATTGTATAGAGTGATTTTGTGTATGTTTGGTTTTTAATTTTTTTTTTTTGCAGCAGCAACATGATTAACGAATAATACCTGCTACAGTTTGGACACCATATATGGTTAGAGTAAAGAAAAATAAGGCATGTGCATTTTAAAGATGAAAAGTTCCGCGACAGACCCCGGCTGGAACGATTTTTTTTTTAAATTTTATACTTAACAAAAGAAAGAAGCTGTTCAAATGAATTAATTCACTTTTTTCGTGTAATTTTTTTCGTATAAATGTTTTCGCAATTTTTCGATAACGAGCTGATTATTCGATCACGTTTTTTCATATTATGGCATTCGATATCGTACCATATTATTACATTGTTCGATTGCGAATACTATAATCACAAACTGAAAAAACGTGACCGAATCAACTCGTTATCGAAAGCGATGATTAGACCCCTGAATCTATTCATTCTATTAAAAAGAACTTATTTGTACAAAATTATTCCAGCAAAAATTTTCCGAATAAAATTTTTCGCATAAATATTTTTCAAGCAAAATTATTCGTATTAAAATAAATCTTGCCAATAAAAATTATTTTATCAAACATTATCCGAAGAAAAATTACTTGAAAAGATATTATCTAAATAAAATTATACGAATAAAAATATTTCAAGAAAATGCATACTCGCAAAATATATACATACATATATATGTGACCTTCTCCGAGAAAAGGGACCTAGTGTGTCAAAAAACGGGTGTGTGTCAAAATCGCTAAAAATGAGAAAAACATTAAAATTTTATTTTTTAAATGCCTTTTTCTCAAAACTTTATTTTCACACACTAGGTCCTTTTCTCGGAGAAGGTCACATATATACATACATACATATCGTATGGTGAAATTCAAAACCACTTAACTAAAAAAATTAACTTTACTTCAGTCACTTGCATCATTTAATTAAATTTAACAATGTATAGTTAAATAATTTTGCATTTCAGCTAACGATATATCATGCCATAACCGCCAAAAAAGCTTAAGCGACATAATTTTCGAACTTAATTATTTTGAAGAAAAGCGATTATTTCTGATCGTAAATAACCGATTTTCATTAAAAAGTGAAGTTAAAAAATTATGTCGCTTAAGCTTTTTTGGTGGTTATGGCTGGCTCGATATTAAAATATACTGATAAAATTATACGAATAATATTTTTTAAAATAAAAATTAATCGCATGAAATTACTTGAATAAAAATTATTCGAATAAAATTAATTTAATGCAATTATTTTCAAATAAAATTGCGAGTATTTGAATTCAAACAATTTTTATAATTATTTGAATAATTTTCTTCACAAAAAAAAAATTTTATTTGAAAAATTTTCAAACGAATAATGTTAGAACAAATTACACGAACAATTACTAACAGAATAGACTTTATATTGCGTCTGTGAAGCCAGTCTAACTGCAAGCTAAGGCTCAGTTAGCCAACTGTAATGGAATGTAACTGCAACGTAGGCAACAGCTGATCGTTATTTTTATATGAAAAGTAGTTTATGTTACATTGCATCTCTATAACCATTTGCATTACTTTTCACATAACAATATCGATCAGCTGTTTCTTAACAGTCGGCTAACTGAACCTTAAGCATATTTGAGGAGCCGCAGAACAAAAGGTGCTTTTTTGCTCATTTCAAATTTTTGGGAAATCGAGATTTATTTATTTCGTCCCTTTAAAAAACTGCAAGAACCTGGAAATGCTAACAAGTTTTTTAATTATCTATAGATGCATCTAACTGTCATAAGTCAGCCCATTAAATGTTAAGGATGTTTGATATAATTCCATTTTTATTTCGGAAAAAGCACCTTTTGCAAAAAAGAAAGCAAAAATGCACCTTTTGTTAAGGCAAAAAAAGGAAAAAACATCTTTTCTTAAAAAAAGTAAAAAACACGTTTTGTTAATAAAAGATAAAAGTACATGCGAAAAAGCACCTTTTGTTCTGCGGCTCCTCATTTGTAAGGCTGCGTTCGCGTACACGGCAATTTTAGTTGAGCAATTTTTGAGTTTATGGCAGAGAGAGGAGCAGATAAACAGGTCGGGAACCATCATATTTTATTCTCTCTCGCCCATGAACTAAAAAGTTGCTCAACCAAAATTGCCGTGTGTGTGAACCTAATCTTAAGGGCGGAACATATGTCAGGAATTATATAGAGAAGATCGAAAAATGTGTGGAAAAAACTTTTTGGAAAAAAACCAAATAGCAAAAAAATCACTCTATATACTAAACAAATATTTACTCATTGCTTTGTTTATTTCATAATTATCTTTTGGAATGCATTTTGATATTTTTAAAATTTTCTTTATTATAAATAATAATAATACGTTTATGTTGCGCATGCGCTTTTTGTTGTTTTAATTTCATGCATTTATTTTAGTTTTATTTCTTTCTGGCTTGTCCGATTAAAAAAAAAAAAAGAAAAATAATATAATTAAATAAAATCATGAGCATTTTTCCATAAATGTATGATAAATGAAAATGGCTGATGATTATGATTTTTGTTTTACTTTGTTATCACTGATTATTAAAATGTTTGAAATTTATTACATAAATGGGGAAATAGTACATTTAAATAATTTTTTTTTTCATTTGCTTTTATGATTAAAAGAGAAATTTTAAATCATTTGCATGTTTGTGGATAATTTTTTAATTATTTAAATAAATAAACTAAACTTGTGAATTCATTTATTTAAAACATATAATTTTCATAGAGCCGTACATACGACTCAGATATTTTAGAATATTCGCGCCTATTGCATAATTTAAAATAGGGAGAGGGAGATTGTTTTTTTAAATAAAGTTTATTTTCGTGTTTTTGTTTTTGTTTTAAGCAGCACAAACAATAATCTCTTAAATCTATTTTTTTGATGCAGTCCAACCGAACAAAATTTTCCATTTTAATTAAAAAAAACGGAAACATTAAGTGATTTTTATAGCCCCAGGCTGGCAGGGAATTAGGTAATATTAAACCGGCAATTTTAGTTGAACAAATTTTGAAGTTATGGAAGAGAAAGGAGCAGATATTGAAGGTGGATACATCAGATTTGTCTCTCTTGCTCATGAACTAAAAGGTTGCTTAACTTAAATTTGCCGCGTGTGAATCCCGTCTTACGAATGAAATCTTTAGGTATCATACTGGTACTGACATTTTACTTGATTTCGCAAACATCTGATACGCTACGGCACATATTAGAGCAGGGCATCCCACCAAATTCTTATTCACGGACACCTTGAAAAAAAAACATTTTTTTTTTGTATTTTGATTAACTTGTAGTTTCCACAATGCAAGCAGGAGACTTGTCTAGAAAATATATATATATATATGAAAAGCACTCAAATTATTGAGTGATTCCTATACACATTTTCTAGACAAGTCACTTGCTTGCATTGTGGAAACTACACATAAAAATTTTCCTATAAAAATTAATAAATTTGTTTAAAAATACGCATTTTTTATTAGAATATGTAAAGCCAAATTTTAAATAATCTTCAAAATATTCGGCCATGTTCTGTAAATCGAATCCGAGCAAATTTCTAGTTTTCCAAACATAAATAATGGCCCCATTGATGTGCTTTAGATCATACATACTAAATTAATTTCAGATATGATATTTCGAGCTATGAAAAATAGAAAACTACAAAAAAGCCTGAAAAAATTCGCTACTAGTGGATTTAATTTTTTAAAATCGACTCGATTTACAGAACAGGCTGGATTGTCTCATTTTTGATGAAATGTCAATAAAAACAATATCAGCTGTTTTTGATAGTGAGGGCAATAACAGTCAGCGCAGTCAGTGAGGACTAAAAGTTTCCAGTAATATTTAGCTGTTTGTGCTTGAAGGTTTCGCAACTTTTTATAAACATATACATACATACATACATATGTATGTATGTATATATCGTTACCTTAATATAGAAAAGCCCTAACTCATTATTTTTTTTAAATCGATATTTTTGCATTTTTCCATACATTAGATGTTCTGCTATCGAAATATACCAAAAAAATCGATTTAGAAAAAATAATGAGTTAGGGCCTTTCTATATTAAGGTGACGATATGTAAATTAAAAAAAAATTAAATAAGACATAAAAAGTATGTAGAATGAAAATAATAACTTATAAGTTTTAAAAGCCCTGTTTTTTCGGCACTTCACGCGGACACCTTGGATGATTGATACGGAACTCCAGGGGTTGATGGAGGCCCATTTTTTTCAGTTGAATTAAGCTTTTGTAATAATAAAAAAAAAAACGTTCTCACAAAAATCGTCTTCCATATAATTGGGGGATTCAAACGGTAGTCTTAAGTGTCCTAATGTTTTAAAATTTTTGTTCGAAAAAAAAGCAAAAGCTTTTAAGACTTTACGACCCTATGACTATTAAGACTGACTAGCGTTTGAATCCGCCAAATATTTTTTTTTTTACTATTTTTTTTTTATTATATATTGAATTTAAAAAATTGTGTTTCTAACCGAATGGACGCTTTAATTTTTCTTCTTGCCTTTCATGGCTGTAAAAATCTACAAAGTTGAAAAGAAAGGAGTTTCTTTTTGTACAAAAATAGCGTTGGCTATAGTAATATCATGTTGATTTTGTCGAAATTAAATTAGATTAGTTAATTTGGTAAATGCAAAAACATATAAATATTATTGACCTGCACAAGACCATTTATAAGACCTTTCAAGACATGCGACATTTTTCAAATGCTTTACTACAGCGAAATATTCTAAAATAAACGCTAAACAACACTGTTGGCAATATTTTTTTTGAGTTCTTTGTCTTGCCAACAGTGTTTTTTAGCATTTGTTTTAGAATATTTCGCTGTAGTAAAGCATTTGAAAAATGGCGCATGTCTTGAAAGGTCTTATAAATAGTCTTGTGCAGGACTTTAATAAATATGTATAGGAAATTGCGCGTGTCATTGAAGATGTACGGCTGTGCGTCCTGCTATGTCTGTCTATGGATTTTGTTGCATATATGAAATTTCGCAGCTTAAATTATTATTATATTTAAATAATTATGGTTTTAGCAATAAGGAAGGAAGTGTTTTATTGGTGCAGCTTAAAAACTTGCTTAAATTTGGCATGGTACTTGTTCACGATGTCCCACTTAAGAGCATTTAAATACTGGATGGAAAATGCTAATTATTTGAACGACATGACGAATTACCAGTGTAATCATGCGGTTAAGTCATCGTTGTTTCCTTCATTTAACTGTTAACTTTTAATCTTTGTCAGCAGTGTGAGTGTATTTTATAAAATGAGATAGTTAAGTATATTAAGATGTAAAATATATAGTATAGTAGCATACATAAAGTTTACGTGCATGGAGGTGGCATTCGAACAGAGGTAAATGAACTGACAAATAAAACGAGCAGAACAATGCAAACTCTCAAATGAATTACCGCGTAGTTGCGATCACGGGGAACTGCTATTTTATCAGCGAAACTAAAAGCTTGCATTTCTCCTATAATGAATACTGTTTCGGTCGTCTAGATCAAATGATAATTCAACTTCTATAACTTTTGTCTCTAGGAACCATCAACTATAATAGTAATATCCAGATAATAACGACAGCCAATTTGCGATTAAATCCCTCGCAGGTGTGTATTCTACATCATTCCTTGTCCAAGAATGCCGCACATTCCTGGATAAACTGGCGCAGCACTCAATCATAACACTATATTGGGTGCGTGGACACGGCAGTAAATCAGGCAATCTAGTTGCGGATGACCTGGCAAAGAGAGGAACCCTACACGGAGAAGTCGATATTGACAATCTCTGTGGGCTTCCTGTCGTCCTGCTGGAAACGCTTCGATACTGCCTTTCTAAATTCAGCTCAGGCATTGCGCGTTATATCGAAAACCCTTTGGCCTCGCCTAAATATCTACAGAACCAAAAACCTCATTAGCTTCACCAGGAAGCACCTGATGAATCTCTTGGCCATACTAACCGAATGCTTCACTTTTGGAACCCACGCTAAACGTATGCCTCTCCCGTATAATGATTATTGCTACAGCTGCAACGATGAAGAAGAGGCTGAAAGCATTTCGCATCTGCTCTGCTTCTGCCCTGCTTTGGAGGATCTCCGTCTGCGCTTCCTTGGTAGAATATCCTTCAATAGCCTGTCCGAGCTATCTGAAATAGGACTCAGAAACCTAAGTCTATACATTAGGAGCAGCGGCTGGTATGGTCGTTAGCCTTCCTCTATGGCATGTGTATGTACTAGACCCTCTCCTGTCCCACCTCTCCTCTCCTCTCCTTTACTCTCTCTTATTCTAAAGAAACTTTCCATCTATATCCTCCCTATATTCCCTATCTCGCCTTATTCTACTACTTTCAATTTACAGGTAGCACAAAGGGATCATCGTATTGGACCCAAGTGAGCTGGACCCCTAAATTTCATTCTTCACCAGCAGCCTGCTAACCTAACCTAACCTAACCTAACCATCACTACTGAGGAAGGGCTGGCTTTATCATTGGTTTCATATTCGCGAGGCAAGCGCAACCTTATCTGCACCGTGTTCTGCTTCTCTCTTGCTCTCTCTCTCTCTATTCTAATATCTCTCCTTTTTCACCAACCAAGTATGTTGTTTGCGTACCAACGACCAACCTCTAAATTCTAAGTTTTTGATTTCAATTGCAGTAAAATATTTTCTCATTCGTCCTTTACTTTTTTTTTCGCAAAGAAAAAAGTATTATGAAAAATTTAGTAATATCAATTAAAAAATTTATTAAATATTCACCTATAAGCAATTTGATAATCTCAATTAGAGATGGGCGCGTGTCCAATACTACACGACACGAACACGAATACCAAGACTCTTAACACGCTTTTCAAAATATGGCACCGAGTTGGCACTGCCAGCTGATACGAGTACTATTGGTTTACGTACAGAATTTTAAGCTTCAGAGCCCCATAAAATATCAACAAATATGCTGGTGTTCTGTGTTTGACGATAGAAAATATTAAATTTTTTCTCTACTGCAAATTCATTCATACATATTTTACATCTGAAATCATTTCGTGTTTTTCGCGTCAATTTTGATTAACACGAAACGATCAGAACGCTCACGAAATCAGATTTTTTATCACGAACACTGAGTGTTGAGTGGTGCGTATTCGTGTCACGAAAAAAATCACGACATGCGCCCATCTTTAATCTCCATTAAGTTTTTCCTCTCGATTTAATTAAAGTAGGAGAATCAATGAAATTCTCAATTGAAAATAATAATTGGTAATTAATTTTTAGGGTTCCGTACACCAAAGGTGAAAAGGAACCCTATTGTTTTTGTGTGTGAACAAACTAATTATTCGCTAACTCCTCCACTTAACTGTAATTTTTGGCTCTACTTTAACAAATCGTAAAAAAAACTCTCCCAAAAAGTGGAAGGGGTAAGATTTTGATGTGATCTTATAAAACGCCGACACTGCTAAGCTACTTTGGCTTGTCTGCACAAAAATTTACAGTATCGGGCAGGAATTGAACCTGCTACCCTTGGGCTACTAGACTAATACACTGTCTACTAGCTCTTGGCTTGGGCCCGCCCCCTCTACCAAAATCCGTGATCAAAACCGTACTTCGAAATTCCTATTAAGTATGATAGGGATTATTTGCTGTGTTACTTCTCTTACAAAAAGAAAAAGACACCCACCAGAAATTTGGCCTAGCAGGATTGCATTCAAGAAGTAAACTGACATAAAACACTTGTTTACGACTACTGTCTTCCTTTCCCCCTTTCCTTTATTTGTAGTTTATAATTTGTGTTACCGATAAGCAGAGACAACAAAACCAGTTGTAGATCGCAGCTTGTTTATGGTCCTTCGTATCAGTTACTGGTAGTTGCCGGCGTTTACGGCTCAGAGCTGGGCTCTAATAGTCGCTTTCGATAACGAGCCGATTCGATCACGTTTTTCAGTTTGAGATTATGGCATTCGATATCGAACAATGTAATAATATGGTTCGATATCGAATGCCATAATCTCAAACTGAAAAATGTGATCGAATCGTTATCGTTATCGAAAGCGACGATTAGACCTCTGCTTAACGCCTGCTGTATTTGGTTTTGAATTCTCTAAATCATTTTCTTCCAAAATAGTTGTCTTTGATAATGAAAAATAAAAATATTATTGCCCTGTTTTTGAAACTAAATCTTGTTGCGTTTTGCTAGATTCCCCATACAAAACGAAATCTATTTTGTCAGTAGATTTGAAAGAAATATATGCAAAATCTAATATTTTTATCTATTTTTTACTACTCTGTACCACCGAATTTATATAAAAGGTGAGTGAATTAGCTACGCTCTACAAAATTTTCTATTGAAGGTGTATGAATGAGCTAAGTAGCCATTGGGCCTTATTACGGTTGTCGAATTTTTAAATTCGACCTCAACTTGCTGTACTAGATTAAAGAAACATTCAAAATTTTTCTATAATCTGGTACAAACTCTCGAAGTCGAATAAAAAAATTCGACAACCGTAATAAGGCCCATTTTTTGGGTTACAAATTTTAGACATAGGATTTTGTCTTCGATACGTAATCTTGATAAACGTAAATGTAATGTAAGCGATATAGATTTCAAAAAAGATTTCATTTCAAATCTGCTAGATTTTGTAATAGGGCGTTTACACCGGCTTTTTTTTACATTTATCAAGATTTTTTTATCCAAAACAAAACCCATCAACTGATTTGTTTCCAAAACTACAAACAACTGCATTGTACCACAACTGCATTGTGGTAAAGAATAAATAAAAACATTAGATTTTTATTAGATTTCCTACAAATCTACTTAAAAATTTGATTTCGTTTTGTGTGGAAAATCTGGAAAAAAGCAGCTTTATTCAGCTCGAAATCTAGTACTTTCAATGCAGTTGTTTGGTTGTAGTTTTGGAAAAAAATCACTTGATGGGTTTAGTTTTGGATAAAAAAAAATCTTAATAAATGTCAAAAATAGTTGGTGTAAACGGTATAGATTTTGTGCTGATATAAATGCCCTATAAAGGTATTATGAAGCATTATAAAATAGTTTGAAAAATATATGAAAAAATATGTGTTGGATAAAATAGTTTGGAACAAAAGCGTAAATCATATACACGAACCTTCTAGCATAGACAATAAATAATAATTGTTTTAAAGAACCACAAGTGCGGATTTTTTCAGTCCATAGACAAGACGTCACAATCGTTGAACAGAGTTAGGGCATAAGGCTTAAAAAAAAAGGTTTGAAATTTTAACATAATAACTCTAGTTGTTCTGACAAATTTTCGGTTAAAGGTTCACTGATGATCTGCATTATCAATTTCAATGTATTTTTAATAAAAAATATTTTACTGAATAAGTAAAATAATAATTTGAGATTATTAGGGCCATTTTCACAACTTGCGTTTAGATAAATATCTTGCATTATTACAACTTAAATTTTTTTTATTGTTATTATTATAAATAATAATAATATTATAATGCCAAGCCATTTATCGGGCAGACAAAATCCTGCCTTTAGTTAAATGCAAGTTGTGAAAATGGCCCCCCTTAGTGCGTTAACAAATGTTAAATTTAAATTGTAACAATTTCCAAAAAACACTAAGGGCCTAATTTTGTAAAACGCAACGATTAGCGTTGACAAATTTTGTATGTACAACATATTTTGTTTTTGTAATTAAAATTTTTTCCATATAAAATTTGTCAATTCCTTGTATTGCGTTTTACAAAATTAGGCCCTAAATATTGTGTGTAGTTTTTGTAAAATTGTTTGGCCTACTATGGTTGTACTATTGTAATTGTCAATAATTTATTGAGAGGGTTTTTAAGCTTTTCTTTCAATTCTGATTGAAATCTACTGATGAGTTCGCTTAGGCAGCAACGAAATGCACCTATACGTGCTTAACCAACATTAAACCAAGCTTTCTTATATACCAAGTAATATTATAGTTTTTTTGTAATCGCTAATGAAAAGTATTTTTTATTTATTAAAGTTTTTTCATGTTCATCAGTAGAAAATTATAATTATTTCAATAGTTAGTTGTGCATTTCACAATGGAGCCAAATTTAAGAAAAAAAAAAAATCCACCCACAATAAGATTTTTATCATTTAGTACGTATTATTTTGTTGACAAAAAAAAAAATGCTTAAAAATTATCAGCACAGAAGCAAAAAGCATTTCAAAGGCATACAAAATATTAAGAAATATTAAAATAACAATAATGTATTCCAAAACCAGCAAATCAAAGCCAGAACGATTAGTCTAACTTCCTTGTGCAACGATAAAAAAAACACAAATTAAATAAAATTTCATTCGGTTTCAAACTGTCGCAAGCAAGTGCAGCGAGCAATGAAAAATTAAAACTCTCAAGATTACTTGTAATTTAGTTGTTAAACCTGAAAGATTACAAATTTAGTTTCAAGAAACAAAACAAGCAAACAATAACATACATAGTACATATCGAGCCATAACCGCTAAAATATCTTAAGCGACACATTTTTTGGACTTAGTATTTTTTTTAACGGAAATTGACTATTTACGATCGGAAATAATCGATTTTGGTCAAAAAATTATGTTCGAAAATTGTGTCGCGTAAGCTTTTTGGCGGTTTTTGCAAAATTAAGAAGAAAAAAAAGTGATTAAAATGAAAACACGTAAGTCCCCATATTTACTTATACATATTTGAGTTGTGATTATAAAGTGACACTTTGTTCCTTTTCTCCTGCATCCATGTGTCTTTTAGAACCTTCATCATTGCCATTATCGGAGCGCTTAAGATTTTTCAGCAGTTTAAGCGAAGGTAGGAAACGCAACTCCTGCTATTTTGCCCGCAGCCCACCATTCAATTCAATAGAACGTTGTTCAAGCAGCAGTTCCTACCATTATTACATGGCCACAACGCCGCGCAGTAGCACAACTGTGAGCAGTGCCAGTGTTACACCAACACCCACGGAATGTGCTTTGCCCCTATTCATAGAATCACCAGCGACATTGAGGAAAGACAGCTTTGCCTCTGCATTGACCAATGATACTTGCACCGATAGCATTGAGGCTGATAATGATTTAACGGACTCGCGATTTGCTATCAAATCCGACATAGTTAAAACTTCACCATTCCTACAGACCACCAGACACTCCTTATCGATGCCAGTGCAGGTGGCAGAAAATGAAATAAGTCCCATTACCGCCTTAACGCCCACCATGAAGCGCATAAAACTAAAGACTATAGGAAAACTAATGCTGCCCTCACCCTTCCGCAACAATGATCGTAATAACAACAGTTCCAAAGATCTCTCTATAAACAATGAGACATCTGCTGCCACTGATAGCAATGGAGAAAATGAAAACTCAGGTCCTCCGAAGAAAATTGGCAAAATCAAATCTCCTTTCATAGAGAATTGCAATCAAAAGCAGCCCAAGCAAATGCCCACAAATACAACAAAAAGCCTAAAATTCGATTATAATAATAAAACACAAAACTCCTTGACTGCTTTGGTGTCTTTGGAAAATAGTACCGAACATCTGGCCATGGATGTATCAACAAATACCAGTGGTGTTAGCAATAGCGCCGTGGCAAACCAGAGAAAATATCAAAATACTTTTTTGCAAACTAATGGTCATCAGTATAATCATCAACAACATCATCACCATCAGCATCAGCATCAGCAACAGCAACAGTACAGCGAAGATTTCAGCACAGATTCGGGTAAAGAGAATGTCGACACTTCACCCAAAGTGCAAACTACACCCGTGATCGAAATACGCCGAAAATTTACCCGCAAAGCAAATACATCACAGTCATTCAATAACAGTACGGCAAGTGGCATAACACGCCAGTTAACACCCAGATCGGTATCTTTGAATGGACCTCATTCTTCACCCCAACTGGATGATAAATATGCAAAATATTTCGGTGTGGCAACAAACTCCATAAAATCTACTAAAACCAACCACCAGCCTTCATTATTATCCAAAAAAGTGACCGTACAGGACCGTTTTGCACAACAACAGCAGGCGGAAAAATCAAACCACACCCCAACTATAGCCATCAAGCGTAACTTACGTCTGTGGCATTCTTCGGCTAGAGGCATTAAGCGCATGGGCTCGGTGATAAAGGAAGTGCAAAGTTTCGAAGATATAAGTTTTACCGATGAGGAACTTATGTCGGCCTCCAAACAATTCGACAATCTACTACTCAACGATTCAATCTTGTTGCATTCCCCAAAAGAATTGGAAAATATATTTTCGAGTATAGTGTGATTCATATAAAAATGTATTTATGGGGGTGGTGGGGGGGGGGGGGTGAGGGGGTGGTTGTTGTGATGTCAGTTTTAATATTTGCATTTTTAATTATTAAGTCAATTCTCTTGTTAATTAATGTCTTCTAATTGTTGAAGTGTCTTTAAATGTAGAAAATTGATTTCTTTGTTTTTTTATTAGCTACGAATATCATCTAATTTTATGTTTTAGGAATTTTATGTATTATTTTTATTATAAAAAAAAATCATTGTATAAATATGTTGGTTTCTTGCCTTTTTTTAATTATTCTGTTTTTTTTCATTTCAAAATAAAATTTAAAAAAAAAATACTGAGCGAAAATAAAAGAGAGAAAGTAGAATTTTGGTGCAACATATTGAAAGTTTTTCGAACTCGAAAAAAAAACATTTCAGAAATTGTTTAAATCATTTAAAAAAAATGTTATGGTATATTCAAGTGAAATTTTTTTAAGTTTCAAACCTTTTTGACATTTTCGAAAATTCGAACATAATTTATAAATTATATACATATATTGTTTTATGGCGTAAAAAATATTTTTTTAAATTCTTCCATCTTTCAATAATTCAAATAAGAAAAAATTTATAGCATTAATTGTTTAGTTTTTGCATTTTTCAAAATACTTCTTTACCAAGTAAATTTATTAAAGGCGCTATGAAATAAGGCCCAAAGAAATAACGCCCAAACAAGAAAATGAAATAAAACCCAATAAAATTAAGGCATCCTTTATTTTATTGTTTTGGGGCTTTATTTAATATTGCGTTTGGTTTTGCTTTATTTAATTTTTTGTTTGGTTGTCTTGAGTTTGTTTTCATTGGTCTTGTTTAATTGGGCTTTATTTCATTTATGTTGTATGTTTTATCATAAATTTTTTTCTTGGACGTTAGTTCATTATTTTTGGGTTTTATTTCCTTAGCCCTTATTTCATAGCGCCTTTGTAAAATAAACAGCGAAAAGAAAGTTAAATTATAGTTTTCAACATATTAAAAAATGTTCGAACATGCAAAACATTCCAGATATTGTTTAAATCCTTAAAAAAAATTGTTATGGTAGATTTAAGTGATATTTTTTAACTTACAAGGCTTTTTGATATTTTCGAAAATTCGAACATAATTTAAAAATTATATACATAGTACATATATTTTTTGCTTACTCTAAATACTCCTCAAAAATACTTATTTCTATTATTTCAGTATTTCATTAATTCGAAAAAAAAAATTATTTAGATTTTTTTCAAGTAAATTAACCAAATAAAAAGCAAAGTAGTATTATAGTTTTCAAGATGAAAAATTCTTAAATACATACAAACATACATACATATTTTTAATTATTATTTTTTCAAGTACTTTATAAAATCTCTTTCAAATCAAATTTTATATTTTTATCACTTTTCTAAACATTTTTGACAAATTCGAAAATTCGAACAAAGTTTCGAAATTCCATTATGCCCTAATTTCGGCAAAACATAACTTAAAATGCATTCCAAAATGTTAAAATTAATGTCAACAAAAATTTGCAGCAAGGAAATATATAAATTCATTATGGATCTTTAAAATTTTTCTTTGAAATTAACAATTCAGGAAAAAAAATTCTGCCTTATCGTGGTTGGCGTATTTCAAATGCGTCTACGACTGTTTTGTAATAGATTAAAGAAAAACTGTTGAATTCTTCTTCAATCTATTACCAAACAGTCGTAGTCGTATTTGAAATACGCCAACCACGATAAGGCAGATTATTTTGACACGCCTTTGTTTGTCTTCTTCAATAATTTAACCCGAGGAAGAGACACAAAGGCGTGTTGAAATCTTTTTCTTATTTTTAAAAAAATCTTGTTTTTTATAAAATATTGTTAATTTTATAAAAAATATCTTAAGATCAATAAAACATTTATTAGATAATTCCATTGTTATTAATTCAACTTATTTACCAATAATTTCTATTACTTTACCATCGTAGTCGAAGTCGTAATACGACACTCGTAATAAGGCCCAATAAAAAGATGACACTTTTATTTATCTAATTTATTTGACTTGGGGCCGGTTTGTCAATGTTTACAACGTTCGACTTGTCGCATACATAGAACCTATTTGATCAATTCTATTCAAATATCAATTCTTATTTAAAAATCGTTTTTTCATTGAAAAACAAAAATATATAAAAAACCGACTTTTAAATATGAATTGATATTGAAATAGAATTGGTGAAATATGCTCTTACATTTACATTACAAAACAAATATTAAAATTTGGTTTTTTTGTTTTGTATTTGCCTTAGAAAATATTAAAATATTGAAAATATAATAAATAAGAAAACAAATTCTGTGTTAAACATGAGCTGTGGAATATTAGAAAACGGGAAATTATTTTGTATTAAAAAATGTATGGCCTGTTTCACAGTAACGAAACGAAACTTTCGACTGAAAATTTATATTGAAAACAAAAACAAATTTTTTTATTTTATTGTTGTTTTCAATATAAATTTTCAGTCTAAAGTTTCGTTTCGTTACTGTGAAACAGGCCATTAAACTTTTCATATTTTTAGCCTAAAGTATTTATAATGTAACATTCCAAATTTGAAAACTAAAACTATTTCACAAAATTAATATTATTCCAAAAAAAATTTTTTTTATAATCGTTTAACATTTTCGAAAATTCGAACAAAGTAATGAAATTAAATATTTTTTTTAAATATATTTAGTCTAAGAATTAATTTTTGGAGCAAATAAAAGAATAATAATAATAATAAATATTTTTATATTCATGATTTGATTAAGATAAAGTTCGTATCGCTCTTCTAAACATAAATATAGAAGCCAATGAAGTTCGAACAAATAATAATGCGACCTTTTTTATGTTTGTATTACGCAAATCTCATTTAAAAAATAATTCTACATTCTACAATGTTTCAGTCTTGGATACTAATAATTTCGGATAAAGTGAATTTATAAGACTTTGTTTTCTTATTATATATTTATTTACTCAGTTTCTTTTTATTATATATTTATAGATAAACACGTTTTTGATTTTAAAATTAGTATGATGTAAATTTTTATAAATTACGTATTCAAAAGAAATTATTTAATACACATTTTGAAAATCTAAAAAATATAATTATATATTAGTACAACTTTTTAATTTCTATTTAATAATCTTTGAAACTTTTATTTGATCTTTTATTATTATGTAATAACTATTTTATCAAGCTTGAGGTCTTTTTTAAATAATATTAACAATCGGCCCTATTCTGTAAACCGAATCCGAGTAAATTTGTCGTTTTCAAAAAATTAATACTGTTCCTGCAGACGTGTTTAAAATTATACATGATAATTTTCTTTCATATATGATATTTGGGAGTCTATATAATAAAAAATTTAAGAAAATCTAAAAAAATATTTCTATTGCCGGAGTTAGTTTTCTAAAATCGTGCGGTTTCAAATCGATCGGATTACAGATAAGGGCCGAATATTTATTTTTCTTTTCCAACAATATGTGGTGCCTTATGCCTTATGGTGGTTGGCGTATTTCAAATACTACTACTACAGTTTGGTAATACATTAAAGAAAAACTTTCGAAGTCTTCTTTAATCTATACAAAATCGTCGTAGTCAAAGTCGAGATACGCCAATCACTATAAGGGTAATTATTGCGACATGCCTTTGTTTGCCTTCTTGAGGCGTGTCGAAATATTGTTGAAAATAAATATTGTTAATATTATTGTTATTGTTAATATTATTTAAAAAATGCCTCAAGCTTGATAAAATAGTTCCAGCTTTATTTATAAAAATTATTAAGGTTTTTTAAAACAAATTTTCATACAAAATTTTTCTTATTAAGTCTTTATAAAGCCTTGATAATTTTTTATAAATAAAAGGCTGTTATTATATAATTGCTATTTACTTTATTTTTTTTTAATATAAAACTCCTGATTTTTAAATAAAAATTTAATTGAACCTCAAATATTTTAAAAGATCATCAATATTGAGTTCGAAAATATAAAACCATTGAAGTGAAAAATATTTTTATATCATTTTCATTCAATATTCAAAAACTAAAACTTACTTTCTCTCACAAAAAATTTTTTTTCTAAATATAACAGTCGGTCCCACGATATCTACAGAAAACGTTCGATTACATACACAAATTTATTTTATTACTGCTTTCAATACAAGTTTTCGAAAATCGTGGACCAAGCCCTAAATCGTGGTCAGGAGATTTTTATTTTCGTATGTACAACTCTAACAAAATAAGTTTTAAAATGTTGTCTGGCTGAAATCAGCTACTCTATTCGAAAATTCAACTGCATATTCGAATTGATATGCTTTTTTCACATTGCAGGCTCCAACTTTATATTAAAAATATTTAACATTTGATCTTGATGTTTTCTTCCATTTTCAAAACTTATTCTAAAGCTTTTCTTTTAAATAAGAAAACGAATTTAGCTTGAACTCATTTATTTTATTTCCAAAAGATATGGTATCAAAATATTAATACGTTTTATAATATAATGTTGCTTTTGAGCTGTGAGCTTGTTTTTTGGAGTTGGAGTTAAAAAAACCCCCGAATATATATTTGATAAATTAAAAATTTTGCATAACAAATTTATGGTGAAATTTTTTTCCGAAATGGGAAAAAAAACAATATTTTACTAAAATATTGAACTGTTTCAAAAAAAATTTTGTTATAAGTGTGTTAGGTGCTGTAATTTAAATGGCTTTAATCATTGGTCTGTGCCAAAAACTAGCTACTGAATGAGTTCGATCCAAGAATTTAATATCTAATCAAAAATATTTTCTAAGGCGAAATTAAAGCCCTAATCAATGTGCCAACTGGCAACGCAACTAAAACTAAAATTAGTAGATATTATGTATGGCAACTTTCTTGAGTTATCGTAAATACGATTAAGACAGATTACACTAATATACTTTAACTAATTTTTAAATGCAACTCTTAAAAAAAACCAACCAAAAAGTATGCACGTTATTAAAATATTGTCTTGATACATTGCAAACATACATTTAGTTATTCCAACGTATTTTGAGTTGCAAAGATTTAACGAATTTAATTATTATTATTAAATTTATGTAAAATTAAATTATTTAGCCAAAGTAAAGAAAAAACAAAACTATTTGCAAAAACCCTGTTTAATAATAACAAACAGCAAAAATAGGTCCTTGGAATTGATTTAAAAAAGCATTTAAAAAATATTCTATAAAATTGCACTTACTCGTACATATTTTTAAGAATAAAACACAATGCTGAACGGAGAAAAAAATAAACGAAAAAATTATCTAAAATAAACGAATACAATTTAAACGATAATGAAAAGAAAACGATTTTCCCTAAAAACTTAACAAAAACAATAATGATAAATATGTAATCAATTTATTTTAAACCACTAGAAAAAAAAAACATAAATAAACTATCAGTTAATATTTTGTTTGAGAAAATAAAAATTTTTATTTATAAAAAAAAAAACTTATTAATCCAAAACTTTTGTTCTTCGTCTTAATAAATGTAAATTTTTGTAATTATAAAATCTTATGAAAAAAGCTCTCTTGCTTATAAAAAAAATTTATTATATTTAATATTTTATTTATCATTCTTGTATTAAAAAAATCAATGAAATTAATTTAATTTTTATTATTAAAAAAACGTTAAACCAGTTAACATACATACATGAATACAGATATTTTAAATGTTGCCCACGTGCTTAATTTTTATTCCTTAATTTTACAAAAAAAAATATATAAAGTAAAAAAAATATTACAAGTGTTATTTATAAATTATATATATACATACAATAACTAGTTAAAATAAAAATTTGCGAAATATATAAGAAAATTTCCCAGCGAACCTTTTTGGGGACTATTCGATTTTTTTTTAATTTTAATTTTTTTCAAGCCTTATACAACTTCAAATTTAAAAAAAAATCGAAAGACATTGGGTCTGATTGTCTAAGGCGTATTTCAAATACGACTACGACTGTTTGGTAATATACATATTAAAGAAAAACTGTTGAAGTTTTTTTCTATTACCAAGCAGTCGTAGTCGTATTTGAAATGCGGCTTACACAATCATACCCAATAACATTTGAAAATATCGTTGGGCATATCGAGCCTTATTTTCGATTTTATCGTAAGCGACAAAAATTAAAATTTTCAGGAGAAGGTTTTTTAAAATATTCAAATATGTCACTTACGATAAAATTTTATGGCCAGTATCCTAATAAGTATTAACAATTTTGGCATTTTGATAATTTTAAACTATGGGTAGGTAGGCCAATAAAATTTTAATTTCAATAAAAAAAAAGTCCATTTTCGATAACATGTCGCTTATGATAAAATCAAAAAAAAAGGCTCGATATGGCCATTGCGGATGTTCTTAACAAAGCGCATTCAAGTGGCTATGAGGGAATAATCGAGAGGTATAAAATCGCACGACCTGGGTGGCCAATTGACAGATCAATTTCTCAAAATCAACTTATCGCCCAATTGTTATATTCTATCGACATCGTTGAACAGGCCTAAGATCTCAATTTTTAACGACTGGTTTTGGCAAAGGGGATTAAAAATATATACATATACATATATATGTATAGAGAGAGAGAGAAAAATATAACTAATTTTTTATCAGGTCACAGTTAGATTTTTTTATCACTTTATTGAAATTTTATTTATTTCTATTTTAATATGAATGAATGTATCTACAAGCGTTATTTTAGGTGACAACTTTTGAAAAATTGTGCTGATGTCAGCTGAAAAATTTTTATAACACGTCACGTTTTCAAAACTGCATTTTAAATAATAACGATATCGAAATTTTTTCCTATCGATATTTTAAAACTATCGATAGTGTCCCAGCACTAATGTGTATATGTACGTGTATCGGCGTTTCGAAAGCTTACTTCGTTTTTAAACGAAAGTCAAGAAGCTCTCCACTTTTTGCAGATTCTTATGGTGATTCGACATCGACAGACCCTACATTCTAGGTGTAAAATGTATTCACAACTTCTATGTAAAATTTTTTCGGGTTTTGACATAGAAGAATTTTTGTTTGTTTATTATACATATTATGCAGTTTAGTGTTTTTTTAGTAATAGAGATTTTCGAATTCGATTTTTAGAATTTGTAATTTAATTTTGTTTTAGGTACACACATATGTATATACATTTAAGCTCTTATGTTAGTTACGTTCTTTGCATTAAAAAAAAGGATGCATTCGTAATTAAGTCCGTCTGAATTTCAGAGGTCTAAATATTTGCGTGAATCAAAAACTCGGATTTCGAAATTTTGTGCATTTTGTGTCCGTTTGCATTTAAGGTGACGATATGTAATTCGAAATAAAAACGCTTTCGAGTTTGTGTATTAATAACATGAAAAATCGAACGATTTTTTTTCATTTCAAATTACAGAGTAGTCAAGACCCTCTTCCGATTCTATTACGGATCCGCGGAATTTTTTCGAAAATGCATAATTTTCGCCTAAAACTTATTTTTTTTTGCTCCTGCTTTGTAATTTTACTTATCTTGAACGACTTGACATATTTCCGCTTCGTCAATTTTTTTAGGAGTTTTCGAAGAAATGTTTAAAAGTTTTTAAAGTTCAATGAATTAGTGTTTTTTTTTATCAACTTTTGCGGGCTTGGTTAGGGCTTAATTTTGTTTGTAATCTTTTGACGTCTTCACTATCGCAATATTTTTCAGCTTTAACAATTTTGAGGCATTTTTTTATGTTGGTATTTTAAATTTTTTTTTTTTCTAAAAGCTTTGATTCTGATTGTGCATGTTAATGTTTCGTAAATATACATAAACTGATCTCTTTTTTGCCACAGAACATCTTCATTCGTACTAATATGAAAAATAAATAACATTCTTATTTAATTCCTACTAAAGTTGAGCATGAGGATTTTTAAACATAAAATTTAACAAAAAAAAAAAAGGTATGTAAAAACTTCACAATATCATAACAAATTATATGTACATATAAAACGTTAAAAATAACAATACCAAATAACCAAATTTTTTGCTTTCTTTCTATACCCTTTAGCGTCATCATCCTCCTCCAAACAAACCCTCGCGCCTAACGAACCGCCACGTGGTATTTTAAAATCAAAATCGGGCTGTGTCGGCTTTATGCCCATGGATTTGAGTAATGAACTAAAAAATCGTCTAAAAAGTTCCAAACATGCAACCGTTTCTAATCTTAGCAAATCGGCCACAACCGCGAATGCCACTTCATTGGCGTCACCGTCACCGTCACCGTCTTCATCGTCATCATCATCATTATTAGCTCAACACGACGATGCTGTTAGTTTAGTGCGCAATCTCTCGAATTTGGGTAAACCACCAGCTCAACTGAGAGATCCCTTGAAAATGGAACCCGACATAGCTTCAGCATCTGAAGGCGAAAGTTCGGGTGGTCGCGAAATATCGGCAATTATTAAAAATAGTGCTGTAGCACGTAGGCGTAAATTTAATGAAGGGTAAGTTTAAATAGCACAAGGATTGTAATTGCGAAAAATTTATATTTGAGAAACACACAAAAAATTAGTTTAAAAATAATTAAGAGAAATATCAATAAATGTATTTTGATAGAATGTATGTTATTTATTATCTTAAATTTTTTTTGGTATTTTTGCTACTCAAATTAATTAAGTGTTTAATGAATGTGTGATTTGTTTGTTTAATAAGAATTAGTTAGTACTAACCAGTAAGCTTTTGAAATTGTAACTAAACTTAAGCTTTCATTTTTTGTTTTTACTAAAAGCAAGTCGTTTTTTTTGTGTGTAATACTAAAAGAAACTCAAAAAGAAAAAAAAACTAAAAACTATTGAAAAAAATATGAGGAAATTCTACATCACTGAAGGTTTTGAGTAAATAAGATTTTTTTAAATAATAATTATTATTGAAAAGAAAAAAAATTTAATTTCTTTCGAAAAAATTAAGAAAATCTACGAAAAAAAAGTATTACAACCAGTTTTGTTCCTGCCTAACTGAAACTGAAAAACTCTATTCAAATAGGTATAAGGAAAGTTTAAAACTTAAAAAAAACTAAATTTCTAAATTGTAAATAAGGACCAAGATTAGTAAAACTGCTTAAATTTTTAAACTAAGACCCAAGACTTTAGGAAACTAGTTTTGTAGGGAAAATAATGAATATACACAATACAAAAAAATTCGAAGTCGGAAATAGACTAAAAATTCTATTTAAAATAGCTCGAGTTTCAGAACAGAACTGAAAGAATTAAGAATTGTATAAACCACTAAAATTATAAAAGTAGCAACCAAAACTAAAAAAAAAATTGCCAAAATCCTTAAAAATACGAAAACCCAAACATTTATTAAATCTTAATAATTTCGAAATACAATAAAAAACAACTAAATATTTAAATCTCATTCAAAATCGATGAAATTCTAAAATTGATAAATTTCTAAAATAAAAACACAACAAAAATAAATTTTTTTCCAAAGCACGAATCATCGATTTTCATTCAATTTGCAATCGGTTCATAAGTTTAAAATTAAAATTTTTTTTCGAAATTTGTTTTTTGAAATGATCGAAATCAAAACAACTATTACTTAAGCTACGATAGAAGAAGAACTATAAAGCCTAAATAAGAAATATTACTTTCTCGCAATGAACCCTTCAGTGATGTGATTTGCCACAAAAAGAATCCCATTTTTTGTATACTAAAATAAAATTAAAAATCAAAAAACATCTAATTGATATTATATTTGTTTAAATAAGGGTATTCAGTACAATGGAAATAAAATTACTTTACCCAGAGTAAAAATTTGCTAATATGTACACATATATGTACATACATCAACATTTTTTATGTGTACAAATTCCATAAACTTTTATAAGTAAATACTTTATCAAAATTTTATTAAAATTTAAAGAAATTTAGCTTATCTCACCAACGAAGAATAAAAAGTAAATTATCACAAATTATACACAACTGCAATAAAACCTATTTACTTTTTAATCTAACTTCACACAAAATTTACTAAATACTGCGTGATATTAATTTTATTTATTTGATTTGATTTCAAATAAAGTTTGCCAAAAATCAAAAAGTACTATTGAATATCCTTATAAAAGGAAATTAGCTATTTTAACCATAATGACACTAACTAAAAACTAAAAACCATTGTCATATTGAAAATATGTTAATTAAAAGAAATTTTTAAAAATAATGAATTAAAAACATTTCCCTAAGACTGGTCTTGATATACACTTTAATAACATTCAAATTTTATAGTTATTAACAAAAAGAAAACAAAAACATTTTTTAAACTGCACATAATTTTAATAAACAAATTGTAACAAAAATTAATCAAGCACACTTAAAAAAATTAAAACAAAAAACACTTCAAATTTCGAAAAAAAAATTTAATGTTATTTTGCACAAAAAAAAAAAACAAAACAAAACATTACAAAAAAATGAGATTAAATTAAAATTTTATTTTTTTAATGTTGAAATTGTAAACCAAACAGCTTTTTTTATGCGAAACTGAAAAATCATCCTCCTCCAACAACTGCACAACATTTTTGGCCTTTTAAGCAAAAAACTTATTATTATGTGCAGCAGCCATTACAGCAGCTACAGCAATTACAGCAATCACAACCAAAAGTTCTATATAAATAAACTTTACGACAGATAAATTTAATCAAATATAAAAATTAACCACTTATTTCATTTAAAAAGAAAAAACCTGTTTTACACTTAAGCTTTACTCAATTTTTCTTTTAATTCATTCTAAAAATTATTAAATAACTAAACTAACATTTAAACCAATTTTTATGGCAAAGTAATTATTAATTAAATGTATTTTTTGCTGAATATACTATACAAATAAATGTAAATTTCTTTCTTTTCGATTTAGTTTTGAGTTTTGATTTTTTTTTTTATATAAATAAAACAGCCAAAAATTAAAGGAAATTAATGTGTGTTTTATTTAATAGTATATTTTACATATAACTAACACTTTAATGTAAATTAAACATTGCTGTTAAAACTTTACATGGTGAGTCTAAAAGTAGGCTACATTTTTTATGTTTAACTGTGGCTTCTTTTCTTCCTCCTCAGTGTTGACTTTGCTTAGTTATTGTATTCCATATCCAGTTAAAGATTTTAACTAAGGCTACCCATACTGAGGACAAAGTTAATAAAATGAATTTTAAATGTAACGTTCATCCAAAGGGAAATTTTTATGTCTCTTACCCAAAAGACCCTGCAAAGATCTGGTAACATTTCTCAATACCATCCACATGGAATGTTCAAGAGTTGTAACAAATCATAATAAAATTAATTAGTATGTAGTTGGAAAGTGGCTTGATTATAAAATGAATTTATTTATTTTAAAATTTATTTAAATAATACTTTAAAACACTACTGGGCATAAATTTTATAAATGAAATACCTATGTAACAAATTAACGCTACTAAAAAATTTCCCTTAGCTGATCCGGCAACATTATTATAGCTGTTTATTTCTCATTTTGTTATTCTGGCTCTCTTGTTTTTGTATTCTTCTTTTATGCTGCTGTTTTGTTGCACCATAATCCGCGTAGTAAACAAAAACTCGGCTGTTTAGTTAATTTTTGGACTTGATTTAGTGAGGTTGTGTTTTATTGATAACTCCAGTGTGTTGTTCGGGGAAAAAATTAAATAGAAGTAGATATACATACATATGTATGTACCTATAAGTAAATACATACATATGTATGTATAAACTAAAGCATCTGGAGTTGTACTAAATAGTTATGAAAATAAATAAAGTGAATCAATTACATATGTATGTATATGCAATATTTTGCTAAAATTATATGCTCAGACTAAGAAAATTTGATATTTCTTTTTACAAAAGCGCAATATGCAATTGGAAACGCAAAAACTTCTAGTGGTTGTTGTTGTAGTGTAGTAGTGAGAGTGTTTGGTGGTTTATGCAATATTTTACAGAATTGAAAAAACAAACATGAAAGTGCATGTAATATTGAGCAAATTTGTGAAATAAAAATGATATAATAAGAATTACTTTTTAGTATTTTCTTGATAATAAAAATAAAATGAAAAAGTATTACCAATAAGCAACAGTGTGGTTTTTGTCAGTTTTTCTTAATTTGTTTACATATGCATATCCATACACATATGTACATACATATGTATGTATGTATGTGTGGATGCATAATCCATATTAAAGTCCTGCCTGCACAAGACTATTTATAAGACCTTTCAAGACGAGAGATTTTTCAAATGCTTTGCTACAGCGAAATATTCTAAAACAAACGCTAAACAACACTGTTGGCAAGACATTTGTTTCAGTTGTTTGTCTTGCCAACAGTGCTGTTTAGCGTTTAGTTTAGAATATTTCGCTGTAGCAAAGCATTCGAAAAATCTCTCATGTCTTGAAAGGTCTTATAAATGGTCTTGTGCAGGAGTCTAATCCATATTCAAAAATCTACCAGGCAACTTAACATCTGACTGGTTGTTCTACTATTTTGAATCTAATATTTGCTGTTGCTTTATTTCTTAGTGTTTTAAACGGTTTGCAAGGGTGATGAGACCAATAATGTTTTAGTTAGTGTGTGTCAAAAAGTGAACAGAAACATCAAGATTTAATTAAGTACATGTATTATTTATTTTTATTATACATAAATTGTGTTATTAATTCTTTTGGAGATAACATCTATGAAATCATTAAAACTAATCAAAATAACAAACGCCAACTTTACGGATATTTAATTGACATCATGAAGAGATTTTAAATCCATAACGTCTTTCTGGCCAAAACATCTCTACTAAAAACCAGGTTTGTACATACCTATGTATACATAATTTGTTTGTTTGTTTTTGTCGATTTGTTAAGGTATAAATTTGAGGCTTCTCTAAAATTATCTTAATTTATTTTACCTTGTGTGTGTTTGTTGTTTTACCAAAAACACTGTTTCCAAAAAAAAAAAAACCTCCATTAGTGTTGAAATTATTCGAAAATTGCAGTTTAGTGAAGCATATCAAAAAAAATTAGTAAACCAAAAAATAGGAAAAAGCAAAAAAAATGTAAAACAAATTGACGGCGACCCTTACATTCCGATTTATGGCAATTTAAAAGTTGTCAGATGTAAAAAAAAAAGAAAATTCGGGAGGCAAATTACGGCATTCGATACGATTCGAATTTTAAAAATCTTTCCATATAAACTATTGAAATATTTCGTATTGAATGCCCGTTATTTCTAGCCATAGATCTCTATTAGTGTACAGATATCTATGTATATACATATGTATGTATTTATATCTCATATGTAGCCCTCAATTTTTATAGAGAGCTGCATTTAACTTAATTTTTAAGTTTTGGTACTTGTACCCTTTTGCTTTTAAGCTCCTCAACTAAGAGCTGTGCAGAGGGTCTTTAGAAAGTAGCTCCGTTTTGGGATATACCAATTTTTAACCGACTTCAAAAAAAGGAGGAGGTTAAGTCCTAGCTTAGACGGGCGAACATTTGGAAGGAAAACATCTGGAATTATCTTTTGTTGTTTCCTTCGCGTTCACACGGAAAATGTTGTCGGCGACATTCCAATATTATTGTATAATACCAACCATACATTCATGTATATGTGTATATGTAGCAATGAATATGAAAACAAACCATGTCCGCGAGTACCGAACACAAAAATGATTCTCTCTTCCCCACCCGTAAATTGCCACCAAACTAATTGTTTCCCTTCCAAATGTTTTCGTGTCTAAATGCTGACTAACAATTCGTCTCTATTTTTTTTGGGCGTTACTTCATAACTTGGTACATTTTAGACCGATTGTAAAAATTCTTTTTTTGTCTGATAGGGTATAGCTTCCCATTGGCCCCACAATTTTTTTTTTATTTAATTTTATGATATTCTACTTATTTGATTGCTGCAAAACCTATAAAACACCTTTGGTTCTTGTAATTACACAATTTGAAAGTTGAAAAAATGGGCGGGATTACGCCCATTAAAATTTATTATAATATGGCACGCAGTTCTACTGAACCGATTTTTACGAAACTTACCATATACCTTGAGTTCCAAAAAATAGAGACAATCCTCCATTTAAAAAAATGGGCGGAGTTACGCCCATTAAAATTTAATATATTTATTTAAAATTGTTCTACTTAAATGGTTTAACGGGCGAAGTCACGCCCATTTCATTTATATTTCACGTTCTACTTATCTTCTTGTATCAGATCTTTGCATTGAACTCGGTTTTTTTTTTGCAGAAAGAATTATTTTAATTAAAGTTTTTTTCTTATCCTTCAATTTTGTAGATCATAAAATATTTGAAAATTATAGGTCTTCCAATAAGACGTTTCATTTCCAATAGACTTGTCAAACTGTAGCTAATTGAAATATGACAAATAAAAATTAACCCATGAATAAAAATGGAACGATATTCGCTTCAACAACGCATTCAAATTGTTAAAATTCTCTACAAAATTGGCGAAAACATTGCGGTGACGGTTCTCGAAGAGAAGTTCACACGGGATCTTGTGATTTAACACCTTCAGTTATTTTTTTGATGCTAAGTGAAAGGAAAGTTTCATGCCAACGGCCCACAATCGATTCAAAACTTCAAAGTTGGAATTCATGAAGTTATCGAGGATATGTGAAAAGAATATGGTCCCGCAAATCTGAATTGAGAATGGGGTGTACAATTTTAACACAAGTGATGTTGATGCATTTTTGAAAGCGAATGCAGTCAATTTGACCACGTATGGTGTAATTTTTTTCTCTGGGTGCATACTTGAACGTTCTTTAAACCGAATCGTTTTGAAATCGCACGATTTTTATAAAACTAACTCTGATAATAGAAATATTTTTCAGACTTTTTTAAATTTTTTTTACTCGGCAATCATAAATAAATTTCCGCGAGAAATGTCCCCCTTTTTTAATAAGTATTTTTTTGTTTCCCCTATTACTCGCTATTATTGTTTGAAATTGTTCCCCGGTAAAAATTTTTCGCGGAATTCTATTCATAAATGCCCTCATTGTTTGAAAAATCTCTCGCCTAATTTTATTCATGATTGCACGCATTATTTACGTTATCAAACATCATATCTAAAAAAAAAATTATCGTACCTACCTATATGATTTTAAACACGTCTGCATTACAGATTTACAGAACAAGGTCGTATGTCTTATACCCATAAAGAAAAAAAATCATAAATGCATTGTTTTAACCTCAAGAGTTTCAGAGACTGTTGTTTTATACAAGAATTAAAGAAGGAAATTGTGTAATTTCGTATAGAAAAAAATATTAATACATACCTATATATATACATATCGTCACCTTAAATGCAAACGGACGTAACTACACTTTTATATTTTGTACAGGAGAAACAAAAAACGTTTCAAAATCAATAATAATAAAGTGTTCTTGAAAATTTTCTTGTAGTATGAATACTTATGTACATATATGTTCTTAACCGTTTATTTCCTTTTTATATATATTTAAGCTTTTATGTTAGTTACGTTCTTTGCAATAAAAAATAGATGCATTCGTAATTACGTCCGTTTGAATTTATTTAATAAACTCGTAATTATTGATCGCAGAGGTCTAAATATTTGCGTGAACATGTAATTTGATAAAATGAATTATAATCAATCGAAAACTCGATTTCGAATTTTTGTGTAGTTACGTCCGTTTGCATTTGAGGTGACGATATGTATGTACATATGTACGTAGTTATTTTGGAATCAGCTTGCAGCATTTTAAAGTCCATATTATCATTTCTTATTGTATTCCTACATTCATTGCATTATTGCTTGATGGCAGGTTGTTGTAGTTGTATACCTATGCTGTCGCCGTAAAAATTTTAAACTGCATACATTATAAATATTTTAAAATAATACATAATATGTACATATGTATGTATGTATGTATGTATGTATAATAAAAAAATATAAAAAGATCTAAGCAAAATATATTTATCATTATTTTTATTCATTGTATCTGCCCCTTCTAAAGTTTACGTAAAAACAAAACCAATTAAAAGAGAGAAAAACCTTTGTTCGTTCTCTGTTTACTAAGCGATTATTAGGGTTTGGGATTTACCGGGATTTGTCACTTCGCCGAAAATTAAAAAAAAAACGAATATCTTTGAATCGTATATTATACTTAAATATTAGTACACCGTTTCTCAAAATTGTAAGCTCTAAATATATTGTAAATATATACATATATTTACTTGTAGTTGGTAGTTTAAATTTTTTTAAATTGTTGCATATGTAAATATGAATTCATTTGTACTTATTATACGTGTAGAATTGTAACATGCCTGCTGTTACGATAGTAAAGCCTCTGCACTGAACATAACATTTACTACATACAATTGATAATTGCAGCCTTTTAATTGATTATTTTCTGGGCCAAAATGTTTGTTAAGACGGCCCGGTATGGGTCCTTAGCCGACCGACCGACTGGTGCTGGTCTTAAAATTTCATAATTTGTAAAAATTCTTTTCTATCTGAGCAGGTACAGTCCCATTGTAAAAAAGTGGGCGTTACAAAATTTACCACACACCATGAGCTATAAAATGTACACAATCTTTCATTTAAAGAAACGTGCGGAGACACGCAGCGATGCCAATTTAGCGCGTTTCGCACCACGCCAAACGCGTTTTTTTTCGTCTTAGCGCGTTTAATAAAAAATCGCTAACTTAGCGCGTTTTTAATAAAGTCAATAACATCATTTCAGTTAAATATTTTTTTAATTTTTTATATAAATTTAACAATTTTTTGCTATCCAAAACTCTGATAAAAATTTTTTAATTGGTTAATGATTTAGCTGTCGCAAATAAAATTTCCTTGACTGTGATTAAATTTAAAAACTAATTTTAATACTATAAATGGCAAATATTTTGAAATTTCACAACTAAAAATATGTACTTGTACTCGTGACCAAAAAAAAAAATATAACTTATTATACATAGCTGAAGTTCAAAAATCATTTGAATCGACTATTCGACATTTTATATGTTGTTACAAAGTTTGTTAAAGAAAACTAAAATCACAATTAAGGATTTCGATTATATGGAAGGTGATTCTGTTTCTGTATTAAATTCATTTAGTTATTTAGCATATGATTTCGAAGAAGCAATATTGCAAAATCTAAATAAAAGTTTCTAAAGAAATTATATTTACTAATACATATGTACATCGATTTTTATTAAAATTTAATTTAGCGCGCAGGAAAATAGTGCGTTTTGGCTATAAATAGTTGACGATGCTGTAACTTAGCGCGTTCTAGCGCGTTTTGAGAAGGGGAATAGCGCGTTTGTGTTATAAATAGTTGGCATCCCTGGATAAACGGTCATTAAAATTTAGTTTTATATTTCACGTAATTCTTCTTAATCAATAGATTTTCCAAAAAAAAAAATTTTTTAAAGACTACTTACAAAACTGTAAATAAAAAATAAAATGTTTTCGAAAATGTTCTATCAGATCTTTACATTGAAGTTGGTTTTTTTTGCAGAATTATTTTATACGATGGTTTTAATTAATTTGTAAAGTATACAATAATGTGCAAAATAAGTGAAGGGAAATATTTCAGAATATACGTATGTATGTATGTAGACTCATATAAAGAATATTGGGCTTAAATACGAGTGTCGTATTACGACTTCGACTACGACGATTTTGTACTAGACTAAAAAGCATTGCAAAAGTTTTTCTTTAATCTAGCACAAACTCATCGTAGGCGTATTGGAAATACGACACTCGTAATTAAGCCCATTAAGTACATGCTGCTATTATTTTGGGAATATTCGTTGTTTTATTTTTCTTGTGTGATTGTCTCGAAACATGTGTAAAAAGAGCTGATTAAACTAACCAAATGTCTAAAATATTTAAATTTTAAATTTTGCACAATACTGTATCTACAAAATTTAGTTATGAAACGAATTATTTCCATATTTCATTGCAGCTTGATATAAGCAAGTTTTTTAAATCTTATTTTCCACGAAATTTACCAATTAAACTCTGGGAGTACTTTAGTGTGTCTTTTGCCGGGAATTCCAATTTCTCAAACCCTAAAGATTATCTCCGAGTGGCTGGTTGAGTAGATCTTTGCTTTTGTTGTTATGTCCGCCTTTGTTTTATTTGTTTATTTATATTATATTTTTTGTATTGTATATTTTCGTATTTTCGTTTTTATTATTCTGTTTCCAATTTTTTTTACTAGCATTTTAATTTAACTCTTCTGGTGTGATTCCAAAGAATTACATTGAATCAGCAAAAAAAAATTAAGAAAAAATTTTATAAAACTTTATACATAATTCGTTGGGCTTTTTTTTTGGTAATAAAATATTTACAGTTATTAGATGTCAATGTAATTTTATACTATGAAATTTATGGTAGATATGGAGTTAATAAGAAGCGAGAATTAATGTGATATGAAGGAAAAAAAGTCATATATTACGGGTTTAAACTTTTAAATCGATTTGAAAATTTAGCTTGTTTTTATGGTTAAGCAATTGTCTATATGCATTTCGTTCCCGCTTTTGGAACTCGTCAGTAGACTTCAACCCAAAAAATTTTTGAATTTAGCTGACACACTTCTTATGTTTATAGTAATTATTAAATTAAATAAATAAAGACTTTATGTCAAATAAATATACCTACATACTTCGGTATTTCATCTTTTAAATAGATTTTCAGAAATTAATATCTTTTGCAGCTGAATTAGGAAATTCTGTGTCCACTTTTAGTTTATTTAAAAAAACATTGTTCTACATGCCACAACTCTGTGGCAAAAAATGGAAAAAGTACTCAAGTTAATTTTGAGTTAATGGTACACCTGTAATCTTCAGATTCAAAAGTACGCCTGAGCAAAATCTCAATTATTTTGTGCGATTTTTCAGGAAGCTATAGCTCAATTTAACTGAAAAAGATATTCGATTCTGAAAATCTACTATCCGCTAAAAAATATTACAACAAATAATTGAGATTTTGCTCAGTTATACTTTTGATTATGAAAATTACAGGCGTGTCATTATCTCAAAATTATCTTATCTTGACTTAATCACTTTTTACTTTTTGCAACTGCTATATTATACGCATACATACCTATGTATCTATGTATGTATGTATGTTTGTATGTTCATATGAATGTACATACATTCATATGCATTCGTGTGTAGTTGTACATTCCCTGTCGGAAATTCAGTTAACTTTAAACTAACTATTTCACAACAACAACTGATTGACACTTGGATTACTTTCCAATGAAAACAACTAACTATTTTAAGATTGCGATGTCCTAGGCGGTAGTCAATTGTCTCACTCTGCACTACTTTTCAACTAACCTAAAATTGATTTATTTAAGTCACCTGGTAGTCAGTAAATTTACAAAATATGTTGCTGGGGCTCGAACTATGTATCATCAAATGTTGTATAGTCAATGCGCTCGAGAGCGAGTAAACAAGTCCCAAATTTTTGGTATTGTGTTAAAGTAGGGTTGTTATCGCGTAATTTTTAAGAAGAAGACGGCAGAGGTAAACAAAAACCCGGAAATTTGTTTAAAAAAAGTAGGACTTGATTGATTTAATTTTTTTTTATTAATATTATTACCAATAAAATCTTAAATAAGGCGTCACTATCGCACCATTTTATATATAATTTTAGATATTATTACGCTACACCATCGATTTGTTCACATTAAATTGTACCTACACAAGTATATACATATTTGAGAATATTTCCGTGCATGAACGCACAAAAATAACACTTTAAATTAGGGATGTAACGAATACCGATACGGACTCCGGTATATCGCCGATATTTCTGATTTGCCGATATATCGATATCGGCGATACTTTACTGTCTGAATCAAACAGCTTTTCATTAGCAATTAGTGGTTACGTTTTTTTGGGCACATGACACGCAGATGTAAACCTGGCCTTACAGAAAACAATAGCATTCCTTTTCACCTTTGGTGTACGGAACCCTAAAAATCATGGCTACATATTTCTTTTAAAAACAATACTCATAGTCTTATTGAATTTTTTAATGCAGTTAAGCAACATCGTTTTCTCAGTTCACAGCTTTACAACAATTTGACAACGATTAATGAGACATTAACTCTATTGAGCGATACACAATATTGAATAAATAATGATAGAAATAAACGATTTAATCAACAAATATAATCAGTCTTTGGTCAATAAAAACAAAAATCAAACAGGTTTTTTCTTGCTTGTTTAACATTTTAAATTTTATACTAAAAAAAATGAATTTTTCGTTAATTTTTAAACTCAATAAAAAAATATGCGCTAAAATATTAAAAAAAGCATAAAAAAGTATGCAACTAAACAGTTTCCCATATAATACACTTAAAGAAATAAATTCTATTCTTGTTTATTCACACTTATAAATGCATTTGTTAAAATAATTTTTAATGCTTTACGCTACATTTACACATGAAAGTGCTTTGTTGAAATTTCTGTATACGTATTATGAATAAAAAAATTAATGAAATAAATGACTTTCATGAAAATTTCCTGTTAATTTTCATAGGAAAGTGAAAGTTCATTTTAAGAGTGTCGTCGAAAAGTAAAGTTGAAAAAAATTGGTTTGCTTAATACTTTCTTGAAATTAGTTTCATGTGTAAATGGTAGGTTAAGTAAAAATTAAAATCATATAGTTGACTTGTCTCGCGCATAATTAAAGTCTTATCTCTTTAAATATGTATATTCGTTGGCTTTAATAACAAGTAATTAGCAATTTGATAAGAGTTCAACCCATTTATTTAAATATTTGTTTAATATGTGTACGTATGTATGCATGAGAAGAAATAATTAATACATTTTCAGAGGAAGTACAAAGAATGTTGGTAAAAAATTATAAAATGTTCAAATATTTCACAGTTTACACAGTTCAGATGTGTAACAGGAAAATACCCAGCGGTAAAATTCAGAAGAACTTCTTGGTGCAGGCCTTATTAAAGTGCTCTTTCGCATAAAAGATGCGATACACATTCCACACTCCCTTCTACGAGAAGCGAGAATAGAAGTAGTAACATGTTTTGTTCTGTTTTTTTTTTGCCGAAATAAAAGCAAAATCCATTAATTTAAAGGCCTTTCAGAATCTCTGGCGAAAGCAGCAGGAACAGAAGGCCTGCTCCGCAATGACAACGCGTGTAAAAAATATATGAGTATGGAAATTAGGGAGCAGGCCTTCTCCAGCCAAAAGAAGGCATCTTTACTCCTTCTAGTTCCCTCTGGGTGTAGAATCTTGTCTAGTGGTTAGGGTACTCAATTAATCGGAGTTTTGCTTTAATCGGTTAATCGCTCGATTATGTAACTGAGGTTTTGGCTTAATCGGTTAATCTCAGTATTAACGGGTTAACCGATTAATAAAATCTTTCCATAAATAAAGTGTTTTCAACAAATAAAAGTTCATCTATTATTTATTAATTTGAGTTTATTACTAAAACAAAAAAAAAACATAATAATTCTTAAACTAAATCAAGCAAAACAAATTCATAAATATGTATTCAATAAAAATTAACAAGTTTGTGAGGCCATTATATAGTTTAAAGAGATCTTTTAACACAATCTTTCAGAAAAATAATTTTGTTTAAATGTTTAGTAATTAAGTGATTCTCCTCTTTAGTTTTGGTAGAACAAAAAAAAAATAAAAAAAATCCTTTTACTTATCCTTGGAAAAATCCTTTTACTTATCATAGATGTTGAGGAAATCGGAAGCAATCCATAATACAGAATATCTAGTTTCTCCGTCCTCTTCCTGGGGGCAAATCACGGCATTCGATACGACTCGTAATTTAAAAATGTTTCCATATAAACTCTATTGAAATATTTTTAAATTGCGAGTCGTATCGAATGCCGTGATTTGCCCCCTGGATTTCTCAAAACATATAAAATCATTCATTACGCCACTAGAGTCCTTTTTTATTGATTTTTGCAACTTTTCTTTGACCTTTTATTATTATGAATCAACAATTTTTGTTTTTTCAAATTCTTAGCACTTCTAATTGTTTCAGTTAATTTTGTCAGAACATTTCTTGTATTACTATCGATAGTTCCTTCTATTCTGGCAGAGCTCAGCGACGAATGTTCTGCAAACAAATTCATTTGTGAATTTCTTAGCTCCGGTTTTTGTACTGTATTTTTTGCTACAAGAAATATTTCACAGTGTAGGTATAAAATAGTTGAATTCGTCTCTCATTAAATCTAATCCTTAATTAAATCATTGACAACTACTATTGGCTTATTAATCAAAAGTTATATGTAAATTCCCCCTAGTTACTGTAGCCATGTCCAAAGATTTTGAAGTTTTACTTTAGGATCACTGAACATACTTGTTTGTTTGTATGAAAAATAATTTCTAAATACCCACTTTTTGTAAATGAGACTAAACAAATAATTATTCACAAAAAAATAAGTTTTAATACTACAAAATATGAAAAAATTTGTTGCGTCGGTTATTCGACTGAAATTAGCCGGTTTAACCGTTAATCGAAAAAATCCAATGTTAAATTAACCGATCAGTTAATCGGGTAGTAATTAACCGGTTAACCGATTGAATACCCTACTAGTGGTTACTTTATAAAATTTTATTATAACGGCACCGCTACACATTGGAAAAAAGCTAAATTAATTAATTTTCCAAACAAAAAACACACCTCTTTCTCCAAACTTATGTGAGTTTGTAGACAACATACATAATTACTTTTCCAAACTTGTAAACTAATGTTGCATTAATCCTTAATAAAATTAATATTAACAAAACCAAGACCAGAAGTTTACTGGAAATCGGAGTCCATTAAAGGAATCCTGTTTTCAAAAGATTATTTAAGATGTAAATCTTTGAAATGTTATAATATTGACATGCAGAATAATCCCCCTTATTGCGAATGGCGTCGTCGACGTCACATAAAGACGACAGCAAAAATTGTCACTTGTCTACTATTTGTCGACAACAATTTACTACTATTAACATGCTCCATTTATTTATAAGCCCTAAGAGATTGGTAAGAGATTGTCAATTGTTGCCGATTAAGAGTAGACAAGTGACAATATTTACTGTCGTCTTCATGTGACGTCGACGACGCCATTCGCAATAATGGGGAATGTTATGAAAAAACACAATTATAATCAGGTATGTCATGGAAAAGGATCGTTTTGAAAACGATAGTTTTGAAAAGGTGTGATGAATTACGATCTATTTTGAGAATAATTTTTACGCTAATCTCGAACTACTGACTTTTCAAACGCACACTAGAAGATAAAATATACGAGTAAACAATTTATTAGAGCTGGAATTTATACCAAGCTCATCACACCTCTTATCGTTTTCAAATCGGTTTTGTGTCTAAACCGTTTTTCCTCACGTACATACCTTAACATGTATGTTTAGTTTTATTTTGAAATTAGAAAATTATGTTTTTCTTGTTAAATAGAATATTTTTTTTTATTTTTAATATGATATACATATTAGTTATTAAATAAAACGGATACATCTTGTATGACGATTATTTTTGAAAGTTTTGACGAATTTGACAATTTTATTTTTAAAATTTGACGATTGTTAGAAAAAATTGTCTAACAACACTGGTGGCAGCACAGAAATATGAATTTATGACTCAATATCAGAAACAAGCCGATCGGCTCACAGCCGGCTCAAGAGCCGCCGCCGACTTTAATCGTAACTTCAAGCCGCGCCCCATGCATGCGGCTGGCCTGGACTCAAATTTTTACCAGCTCTTACAAATTATATGAAAGTCATTAGGTGTTTGAATTTTTTTTTATAGAAATATTTATTTATTTATTTATTTAACATAATATACAAAGTAAATTTGCATAGTATAGTGTTGCACAAATATGGGCGGAGTAACTAAGACTATATGCCCAAGATGTTATTAACAGTAGTTTAAAAAGTTTTGTGACTGAATGTACACGACCTATGCCTTCACATAGAAAGTAGCCACGTGGTTGTTAAAGAAATTCCACAAAAAACCGCAAGATTATACGGTTATCCGTGGCAGATTAGTCAACCAGTGCCAGCGAGACGAAAAACTCTTAGAGTTTTTACCACATGAAAATGGGCTTTGTGGGGCGGACGCACCCCCTTTTTTTACATAAAACCGAACCGATTTTTGGGGGGAGAGAATATAAGAAATAAAAAAAATATTAACGGCCACTCTAATGTATATAAATTTGCAAACAATTCCGTCTGATTTCGTTCCCACACTTAAAAGCATTTATTTTCCTTTAACTAATTTTTAACTTCATCATATCTACTTGCGTTTAATTGTTTAATTTTACATCATTATATCAATCAAAATAATAGATCTTAGAAGTAAAAAAGTATCAAAAAACGTAACTTTTTCTAATTCATTTTATTAATAAATTACGAAAAAAAAGTTAGAAAAAAATGCTAAATAACGCCAGTAATTTGTACTGCACATCACTCTAATACGGAAATGCATTTAAACTGCATTGCTGCGAGTTAGTGCTGGATCGATTTAATATTTAATGGCCCCTTTCACTGTGCCTCTTATGATAAAGATGGCATGTACATATATGTATGTACATACATAATATACATACATATTATGTATTCTAAGATGGAGAGATACAATTTTATCATTGGTAATCATCGTCGTTACATGTTTGCTGCATGTTTATAACTCATAATTCATTTACAAACTCCTTACTAACAGAATAACATTTACGAAAAAAAAGCAACTTCAGCAAATTGAAAAAGTCTACTCACGCACGTTCATTTCGACTTTTATTTTAAAAATCACGAATACAAGTCATTGCGTTGTAACTGATAACTGCACTCACTCACTGCTGCAAGAAATGCTCGTGCACATTTTTATTATTTTATTTGGAAAAATGTAAAACCAAAAGCCAAGTAGACAGAAATTGTTCTTAAAATCAGAGCGCGGGTGTTCGTTCGTTCGTTGGCATCTTCATGTACAAATTTACGTAGAAAGCTGTTGCTATCAATCACTAAAGTAGTAAAGTGACCTCACATAACTGAGTTAGTTCACGCTAACTGCCACATGAATGGCAGACAGGCACATCACGTCGGCAGTGAACCTTATGGAGGAGGTCATTTCAAGACATTTACTCATATATTAGGGTTAATGTACTTGAGAATTTATAAAGTGAGGTAGGTAGTCGTAAGATGGGGGCAAACATTTGACAAAGTTTAGCGTAACGACTGCATAATAGTTGTCTTCTGTTTAAAGCAAATATTAACGTAATCATATGTACGAGTATGTTTATGATATTATATCTGTGGCAAAATAAGGAAGAAGTGCTTAAGTCTAATATACCAATTTTTCAGCAGATTTAAATGATTATATTAAAACTATTCCTATTTCTGTAAAAGTTGTTGCTTTCTTGCAGGATCATAATAATTGAAGGTTCCTAAATGTATTAGATGTGCTACTGGCATAGGTGGGTTGGTCCTCCAAAATTAGTGGGGGTCGTACATACATTTTGACTGGATTGAGGAACTCTAAATGGGTCAAAGTGAGATTTTTCAAAATTTGACCCTTCAAGAAAATTTGACCTTTCGGACCAAAAGTCGGGACATCAAAATACATTTTAGAGGCATGGTTCCTTCGGCAAAGTTTCTTATTTTGATCCCTAGAATACGATTTTACTTGTAATTTGAGCGTTTTTTTTTGCCTCCATACAAATCGACCCGCCCTAATGCATGAGCTTTTAGTTCACAGTTAAAATCTTTTATATAAGCAAAATATATATACATATGTTTATTATCACTTTTTTACCCGGATTAAGTCGTTTTGATGTCATAAAATTTTATTCTGACTACTTTTGGTACACACATTTTTTCCTCGAAATATTTTTCCTTTTCCACAAAGTGCCATCATGAATAACATTTCCCTACAAATGTTAATGGAAAACTCCAACAAAAAGATACAGAAACAGTATTAGCATCTGCGGCGTAATAAGTACCACATCAACTAAAGCGTATTGTACAACAATATCGCCAATGTGTACGTCATGTTCGAAGGTGGCACAATATATTGGCCAATTAATCAAAAATCAAAATTATCGAAACCTTAAAAAATTTTAAAGAGCCTTTTAATACAAAAATGAGATAAACTCAGACAGGTATTTTAAAAAAATCGAAATAATATGGATTCCAGGATATCAGGGTGTCTCTGGAAACGAAAAGGCCGGATAAGCTGGCAAAGTAGGAATTATTAGTGAATAACATCAGACTAGAAAACGACAAACGTTTTCAAAAACTATATGGACTATATAACATGTAGGGCCTGCCAGGAAGATGATGAAGCTCTCAAACAATACTTGTGTCTCTTTCGAGCATCCACCTGGGAAATATACCAGATATGGAATATCTTAGGAATTTAGACTGGAAAAACCTAAAAAAACTATATTCCTAACCTGACTAATTTCGATAGGATTTTATGGTTCTTTATTGGGTACTTTCCCTCCAGCATCTCTCTTAAGAGCGCATAACATACCATAGAAGCATAAGTGTAATGCGAAACGGATTGGGTCAATATTGATTGCCCATCTTTTCAACCTAGCCTAACCTAATCCTTTTTTAACCGAAAAATGGAGGTAATCAATTCGTCTGTATTTTTTTGACATTGTTACTTCATAACTCGGTTCATTTTAGACCGATTGTAAAAATGTTTTTTTTTGTCTGACGGCTTCCATTCGTCCCATTGTAAAAAAGTGGGCGGGGACGTCCAAATTTCTTTTATTTGATTTTATGATATTCTACTTATTTAATTGCTACGAAACCTAGCAAATACCTTTGGTTCTTGCAATTACACAATTTTAAAGTTGAAAAAATTAAAATTTATTACATATATTATTATTATTAAATTTTACGTGATTCTTAACTTAACCGATTCTTACGAAAAAATTGACACAATCTTCTATTTAAAAAATGGGCAGAGTTACGCCCATTAAAATTTAATATTTTATTTTAAGTGATTCTAATTTACCTATTTTTACAAAACTTAACACACAACGTGAGCTCTGAAAAATACACAATCTTGCATTTCAAAAATGGGCGGAGGCACGCCCATTAAAATTAAATTGTATGTATAACATAATTCTTAAGAAACAGATTTTCAAAAAAATTTGTTTTTTGTTTGAAAGAGTTTACTTCCAGTTTTGGTCCCATCATTTTTTTTTTCGCAAATGTTCTATCAGATCTTTGCATTGAAGTCGGTTTTATTTGGCAGAATTAGATATTTGATTCCTCTTATCACGATAAATATTTTTTAAGGGAATTTTTTTACTTTTGTTTGATTTATCAGCTTTACAAATCTTCTTTTCATTTTTTAATTTCACTGAGATTTGACAGCGGAACATAATTCACGGAAGATTCACGTTAGCGTTTTTCCTTTCTAGGGAAATAAAAGTTCGATGGGAACAGAAACTACATAGGAATAGGAAATTCACGAAAGGGCTGATAATCTTCATTTGGATGATTGCATGTACATATACGTGGCCTTAATTATAAAAGTGGTCTAAAGCATACTATATTTCTCTGGTCGAGATATTTAGTAGATTACACTTGAACAAATGAAACAATGTTTTTATATTGTGCAACATTTTAATTTAGAGTTGATCTAATCTCGATTAATAAAAATTTATTTAATATATTTTACATATTTATTGAAGTTTTTATAAGAATTATTTAATATTTCGAAGCAAAAATGCATATGACTTGACCACTTTCATAATTAAGGGCAGAAAGACCCAACAAATAAATACATAAATAATAAACTAAAAAAATAAATTTTTTAAGTTATGTCGTTCTCTGAGTAAATGAACGATATGTGCATACATATCATATGTTCACACAATTATATAAATAAGTGCTTATTTTATTCATTACGGGACAGTCATTATTATACACATAAAATGATTAGATAAACAAGTACTTACTACTCATTACCTTGTAAGCCATTAAAAGAGTACAATCCATTACAAAATCTCGAAAAGTTTTTGCTGGGTATCGATGATTGACAACTCCTTAAACTGGTTGTAGATTAATCAAATATTTTGCTTTCAAGCAATAAGTTTCACATTTCTAATTCATTAACTAAATATTCGTTAAAGCATACCATTCATAACATTATTTGTTAAATAAATAAAAATAAAGAATATACTACACATATCACATTTTTTTTATCATTGTCATCAACTTTGAAATCTGTTTTGTAACATTGATTTATTATTATTTTTTCTTTCATCATTGTTCTTTGGAAAACATCTGAATATAAATATGTTATTATTGTGGATATGACGTACAAAACTATTAGAGAAATATTCCGACAGTAGCATGAATCAAATGTAATGTTCCATGTATCGTAAAACACACTCAATATACAAATATATCGAGCCATAACCGCTAAAATAGCTTAAGCGACACATTTTTCGGACTTCGAAAAAACTTTTGACGTAAATCGACTATTTACGATCGCAAATAATCGATTTTGGTCAAAAAATTAAGTTCGAAAATTATGTCGCTTAAGCTCTTTTGGCGGTTATGGCTCGATATGCACGTCATGTTAAAAATGTTGAGGGAAAACTATTATAATGTTTCACAAACATGAAAAGATACCATAGAAACTAAGTTATTTTTTCATTTGTTTTGTCATCACATCAAGGAAATATTGAAATGTTTTCATTTCAATCAAGATGTCACACCAAGTTGCTACAAAAAAAGCCTGTTACAGGAATTGTGTAGGAAGATATTAAAATTTCATAAAAGCAGAGTAAATTAAATACGTACATATATTTGAGTATATAAAACTTTAATGCAGAAATGAGAAGTTTATTAATGAGTTCTTAAAATTTTAGAGTAATGGAACCTGGAGACGATCAAATAAACCCTGCAATCAGTGCATATGTGTGAGTATTGTATGCTTGTTGCTTAAAAGAAGTCATACAAAAAACACATACAAAAACACATTTTTATATATGTTATTGACTCCTTGTGTTGTTAGAAAGAATATGGGAATTTGTTGACCTTGCAAGACCTAGCTGAAACCTCCCGTCAGTTTTAAAATACAAAAAAATTAATGTGTGATTTTAGCCAAATTGTCAGCAATCAACGTATTTTTTTTTTTTAGATTAAGAGCTAATTAGATTTTGAACTTGATCGGCTTAAACCTAATAAATCAGTGCAAGTTAAGCTCTACTTTTGGTTTAAAATATGTTTAAAGTGGCAAACCTATAAATCAATACCGTATTTAAACCATCTGTAAACTTATAAAATTGGGTGTTTAAACTATCAATACAGGCCACATCGTGCCATAACCGCTAAAATAGCTTAAGCGACATAATTTTCGAACCTCATTTTTTTTACCAAAATCGATTATTTGAGATCGTAAATAGTAGATTTTCGTCAAAAAAACGAAGTCCAAAATTTGTGTAGCTTAAGCTATTTTAGCGGTTATGGCTCGATATGGTTTTGTTACTTACAGACCATCCGCTTTATTCAAAAAAATATTTCACTTGAGCTTTAAAGTTCATAGTAGTTACCAAGCACTTTAACGCTAAAATTGCTTTATTAATAAATTTTATTCAAAAGATAACTTTAATTCACAGCTTATGGTGTACAACATCGAATAAAATTTCATTCGAGTATTCAAATAATTTTTTATTTTATTAAATAAATTTTTATTATCTTGAAGTAAAGCAACCAAATTTAAAAAATATGAACTTCTGGCATAGAAGGAAAACAGATAAACATTTCTATGAAGAAAAAATAATATGATGAATAAAGAGAAATTATCACAATTTTTTTTTTATTCGAATGAAATGAGTATTTGAATATCCAGCTTTTTTCGATTCCTACATCACTAAAACATTTTTGTATAATTGAATTTATTTTAATATTTTTTATGGTATTTGCTATATATTTCCAATCAGTTGGATAATTTGGTGATGTTTTCCATAACGTGACAGAAATAATAAATTTAAGATAAGAGCTAACACTTCTAGCTTCATTTTCAGATGTATCATGAATCAATATGTGCTATATTAACAAAAATATTTTAGGTACAAAATACACATTTTGGAAATATTAATTTAAAGTAGTCTTAACAAACGTAAGTGCCTACTTTAGAATTTTGATATAATAATTTTTATTGAATACAACTTTACTTAATATTGCATAGCAAAGCTTTATTAAGTTTTTTTGAATACGACCCTTGCACTCTATTATTCTTTTATACTATTCTACTTCTCCAAGCATAAATATAATTCTTTTCTCATCAAAAATTTGTGCTACCTTTAATTAAATTTTTTTAACTATTTTGCCTTTTTGCTGCAAAACGGCTGTTTTGTGAAATTTGTTAAAAGAAATTTCTTTTTGTGAAAATTTTATTTTCGAAATCTAACGAACTGATTCACTATCTTCGACATCTAAGTGAGCTCATCATAACTCGAAGTCAATAGAATAATTTGACTAGTCAGGATCGACTCCTATAACCTCAAAACGTCGAAACTTTCAGTTAAAAAAAAAGAATAGGATAGGAGATAGAACTGGTCTAAAGACCGGCATAAAATAAAAAATTTTAAAAATTGTTTGAAAAGTTGATATAAAAAGGCGTAAATTTGCCTACGAAAATCTTTTAAGCGAATTGAGATTAAACTGTAAGGATGATTATGGTAATATTCAATAAAAGGCAATATAAACTTTTGTTTGTCCGCGCACTTCTTCGTCCGTATCCTACGTCTTCACGAGCCATCGACTTGAAAATGACATGAACATGACATAAACATGACACCGTCAGACCAACTGTGAAAAATTCATCAACTTCTTTGTTGTGGTGAATACTTAAACGTTCTGCCATATCAAATTTTTTCGCAATAGTGCAATAGAGATGGAATATTTACCAATTTTGTTCTGTCTCTTTTCTTTCTATTGCAAAAGGTCGCGGACGCCAATTCCAAGACGAATATTGATGCTCAGCCATATGTTTGGGCATCGATGTCAGCCCATGGACGATACATGGACACGGTCTACATTAGCCATGATGTCCGACATGATGCTCATACCAAATTCATGGCTAATGGAGAGCCCCAGTTAACAAGAGTCATAAAAAAACCAATTTTTCCTTTGTCAATCAGAGCTGGAGACGATCAAATAAAAGAATAAAAACTTTTTAACTTTTATCAATCATTGCTGACAACTACATGCATATGTATGTATGTTTGTGATGAGTTTATTTAAACGTCTCTAGTGCAATTAAGTTCAGGAGTGTAATATATCTGTGGCAAAAAAGAAAAAGTGCTTAAGTCGAGACAAGTTGATTTTGAGTTAATTGTATATCCGTAATCTGTATACTCAAAAGTAGTCCTGGTCAAAATATCAATTAATTTGGGTGGTTTTTCAGGAAGTTATAGCACTATGACTTGCAACTTATTTTTTTTAACCCCCGACCAAAAAAGGGTAGTGTGTGTCTGTGTATCTGTGTGTCTGTCCGTGTCCACGTACAGCCCAAACGGCTAAACCGATTTTGATTTAGTTTTCTCTGTTTAAAAGGTGACTTGATCGAGATGGTTCTTAACCATGTTTGAAGAAAATCGGTCCAACCGTTTAGAAGATGTCACATCTTTTCTAAATATATCGGGGGTTTTTAAAATTTTTAATTTTTGAGACATTTTTAGATTTAATTGAACTGTAGTGAATTTTAATCAGAAATAATTTCTTAATCAGGCTTGAGTTCAGTAATTTCAATTCTTATTGAATGAAATATTTTTATTAATTAATGTGAGTATCTAAAGAAGAGAAGAAAAATTAAACTAGACTTTATTAGCTGGGGAAAATACCGATATTTTTCTGTGCAGCCACGCACTTCATCAGCACCCATGTCTAGCTACTGGGGTAGAGATTATTATTAACATCAGCTGTTTAACTTAAATTTCTATGAAATGGAATATGAGAATTGATTGTGTATACAATTATTGATATACCTTTGGCAAACACATTTGTAAGTATCACTATTCATTTTCTGTTTTTCCATTTTCTATTTAGGTTAGCACGAAGTTATATCACTCTACCTATGTATGTTTAACTATTCTTACTTATCTTTTACGATCATCACATTAATTATTCTTACTTATTCGATGCACCATCGGTACATACATATAAGTATTATTGTAGTGGCTTTATGTTACTTTGTTTTTGCTTTCTACAGTTGACTCCGCTTTTCAGCATTCGGAAACAGTGATAGCCAAGTGAACAGTGATATTTCATTCAATAAGAATTGAAATTACTGAACTCAAGCCTGATTAAGAAATTATTTCTGATTAAAATTTTTAATTTTTGTTATTTATTATTTAAAACACAGGCCTGCTTCTATTGAACATTCAAAACTTAAATTTGTTTTTGTTTCCAATTCTAATATTCGCTACAAACGTTCGTTCGCATTTAGACAACCAGGCCCACAATTTATAGTCGACTGCAAAACTTCCCATTCTTGCTTCCTACTACAAATAAATATAAGTTTATTATTGCTTTCCCCAGGGCTATATCCTTTGTTTAATGTGTTAGTGAATCCTTGTGTCTGGCTGTATCTACAAGTAACAAAGCAAATTATAGCGCCGCCACTACATGAATGAATAAATGTATAAATGAAAGAGAATGAGTGAATGAATGACTGAATGTGAATGTCTTTGTTTTTTAGATGTCTCCCAAAACAATTTAATACATATAATGAGTTATTTAGCTGTTACTGCTTGCAAGTTGCAACATGTTACTCGTAGCTCCAGCAGTCAGCTTGTTAACTGACATGAACATGACAATTCATTAACTTTTCTACAACAATTAACAAGAAGCAGCCTAATCTCTGGAGAACAAAAGTCCATGGACAATGAACTTTAGTTTGTTAGTATATCTGGTTTGTTTTTATTTCCATCATTTAACTAGAACTAAAGTTTATTTAAATAAATTTACTGTAAGATTTCATGTTTAAAATTGCCTGAAAAGCAAAATGATAAGCATCTTCAATACGATTTATTTATGTTGCTTTCAATGTAAAGAAATCGAAAATCTATGTAAATACTGGCAATAAACGACATGCAATGATTATGAGTAGATGATATTTCAATAAGGGATATCATAGTTTTACGAGCTGTTGGAGAGCAGAAAAATTTTGTGTTCAAATTAAACTACAAAAAATTTTAAGTAAGCCAGAAACAATGTATGATTGTTTCATTCATTTGTTGCATATATTCGATTTCATTTTCATAGTAACTGCTGAAAACGTATTTGAGATCGTTTATTTTATGCTCACACTGTGTGTCATAATGTTTGATAGAATTCTCACTTGATTGATGCAAAAATGTATATAAGTATTGTATGCTCACTAGATAGCAGTCGCTCAACATTTCCTACAATTTGGTAACTAGTTCCTATACGCATTTTTTCTAATGCCGTTCATCAGGGATTATTTACCCAAAAATTTCTTGCAACAACTTAAACTTCTTCTTAAACCTTTACAAAATAAGAAACTTGTAGCGTTTGATTCTGGAAGGGAAGAGCAAAAAAATATATACCTTAAAACTTACGTGAAATTAATGGTGTTAAGTTAAGGTATGTCTGAAAATACTGTCACACCTATCGTGAATTACTGGTGCAAGTTTTCTTCCCATGAAATTTTTATTCCCCTCGAAGAGCAAAATGCTCTCGTGAATCTCCCATGAAAAAACTGTTTTTTTTACATTCACTGCGAACGTCCATACAATTGTGTTTTAAATTGAATAATGATTTCAATAAATTACATTAAAATATCAATCTATTTGACAAAATATCTTTAAATGTAAAATTTGCTAGATAGACCGCTTAATGCTTTTTAAATTCGAATGAGAAAAATTTACGATTATTTTATAAAAATTTATATTAAAAAAATGTTATATAAAAACAAATTTGTTATCAAACATATATTAAGAAAAACTACATAAAATATATTTTAACGACTTTTGGCGATTTTTTAAATCAATTTGGCGAAATGGGTCGAAAAAAAAATGTGACCACATTGCCTATAAAAACAAAATGAATCAAAAACTTGAAATCCATTCGAGGGTTAAATTCGTATTTATTCACATTTGCGCTTTAAGTATAGAATGTGTTGAAAGTTTTATGTGAAATTTTACAAGGAGTATTTTTGTGGAACATTTTAATACTCTTACTATTCTATGTACGGACTTTTACTGTGCCTTTCCAAAGGAGTGAGATTTTCGAAACGGTGTAAGCGATACTTCATCCCATCTACACAGAGAAAACAGTGCCTACTAAATACCTCATAAAATAGAACAAAATTAATAAGAAATCTCTATGGTTTTTTTTTCAATAAGGAAATATTTACACATTATGTTATATTCTTACTTACTCACCAAGTATTGAACCAGCAAACTTCTGACTGATAGACAAGCACTCTAACCAATATGCTAACAAGTAGCCTGAATAACCATTGAAATTATTGTGCAAACATTCTTATACAAAAATGAAAAAGATCATGAAAAAGATTGTCATAAAATCAAGAAGATTTCCTTATTAAAAAAATCAATAGGATGCCTTACACATAATCATATAGGAACCTAATAAAATCAAGAAGAAACCCTTTTAAAAAAATCGATAAGATAGCCTAATAAAATCAAAAAGAAAACCTTTTTAAAAAAATCAAGAAGGCAACCTAATAAAATCAATAAGAAATCCCTATAGTTTACAATTTATAAGAAAACCTAATAGAATCAAGAAGTTTTTCTCTATGGATTGTTTTTTGGTGCTAAAAAAAAACCGAAATTGAGTAAAAAAAGTTGTGAATAATAAGATTTCTTCTTGATTTTATGTGGTTTTCTTCTTGATAAAATTAATAAGATTTACCACATAAAATTAATAAGGAATCTCTATGAAAAAATCTTCGCTTCTTTCTGCTGGGATACCCCTTAGCCTAAAAACGTTTCATAGAGAAAATCTTGATTCTATGAGGCAGTTTTTCCTCTGTGTAATCTTCTTACTATTTCTACCACTTATGTAAAATGGAATACAGCTCTCATGTATGGGCCGGCGCTTCAAAGTCTATTTTGGGGTTGTTTGACCGCGTACAGGAGAGGGCGAAGAAGCTCATCGGTGACAGTACGGTATCCAACTCTATTGATGCATTGGAGCATTGACGCAATGTGGGTCCATTTCATTATTTTATCGTTAGTACAATGGAATGTGTTCTAATTTAATAAGGGAACCTGTTCCTGAAACCCGAACATTTTTACGCACAGCACATGCTTAATTCAGGGCACATAGTTTTGTGGTCGATTGGCCAATAAATCGCACTACGCTTTACAGAGAGAATTCCTTTTTTAGCCGTACTGTTCATATGTGGAATAAACTATCTGCGGAAGTCTTTCCTGTCACTTTCAACATGGGAAAGTTTAAATCAAATGTCCAGGCACTACTCCCTCTATTCTCCTCTTCAGACCCTATTTTCCTAGTTCTAGCATAATGCATTGCATGAGTAGGGGTTATCCCCTGAGTGCTGGTCATACTAAAAAAAGGAGAGATGAAATAAATATTCCCTCATATTGCGAATGGCGTCGTTGACGTCACATCAAGACGACAGTAAAAGTTGTCACTTGTGTACTCTTTGTCGACAAGAAGTGACTGCTATTAACATGCTACATTAATTTACAAAGCTTAGAGGTTAGTAAGATATTGTCATTGAGAGCCAATTGTTGCCGATAAAGAGTAGACAAGTGACAATAACTATGTACTCTCGTCTTGATGTGACGTCGACGACGCCATTCACAATAAGAGGGATTATTAAATATATATAATGGGTTAAAATATTTTACCGAAATGCTTGCAATAAAATTCCATTTTAATCTATGAATACATCAAATTCTGAAATTCAACTTAAGTTTATAAAATCTGTACTTGTGATGAGACATTTTAGTAGAAATTGTAAATAAGTACGAAATTAACTCTAGGACGTAAAAGATTTTACTTGAGAACCTTGCAAACTTTTCGAAAGCAATTTTCTGTTCGACAGTAATATGGTATTATATAATTCTTTCGATAACGAGCTGCAAGTGATGCTAAATTATATACAACCAGCCTTATTCCATTTGTCGACATCGACGTCACTTTAACACAATATCGAAAACAACTGACTCCTGTTTGCAGGTTTAAGACTCAGTTACCCGACGGTAACGTAAAGTAACTGCAACGTAGGAAACAGCTGATCGATATTTTTATATGAAAAGTAAGTTACGTTACATTACATCTATATAACCATTTGCATTACTTTTCACATAACAATATCGATCAGCTGTTTCCTACTGTTGCAGTTACTTTACATTACAGTCGGGTAACTGTTACCCGACGGTTATGTAAAGTAAAAGTAACGTAGGAAACAGCTGATCGATATTTTTATATGAAAAGTAGGTTACGTTACATTACATCTCTAAAATGTTTATTTCATTACTTTTCACATAACAATATCAATCAGCTGTTTCCTACTGTTGCAGTTACTTTACATTACAGTCGGGTAACTGAGCCTTAAGGAACGGAAATATATTGTCAGTAGCACAAATTGTTCTCGAAAGCGAGTTAACAAGTCCCAAATGACAACTGGAAAAAAGGTGAATAAAAAAACTTGGCATTACTGAAGTTCTAGTGCCAAAGTTGCCATTAGTTGTTTGTTAAATATCCAAATAAATTGTGTTAAAACTCTTGCTTTGTGTCTAGTCAGTTTTACCATGAAATTCGTTTATTTAAATGAGATTTCCCAGACAGTGATGAACCTAAATAGCTATTTAAAATACATTGAATGCATCTTTTTGTTTACACAATCAATATTTTAAATCTCTTTAACTTTTTGTTTATTTTTTATTTTAATTTTTTTTGCACAAACGTGATTTCGTTTTCATTTTTCGTCGTAGTTTCGCTCGGTTTTTATGTGCAGTCAGAGAAAAAAAACTGCATTTTGCATCCAAGCACTGCCTACAGATTTTATTGTTGTTGTTTTTTGTTTCTTATGCATTTCCTACTGGAAAGAGTGTAATAAAAGCCAGCAACAGAAAATGGGCAGCAAAAATCCAGCTGCCCATTAATAGACAAATCCCAAAGTGTATATAATAGTATAAACTAAATACTTGCACAATGCAACATACTACTCGTTGCACTAGACAATAACGCAGTGCCCTCAAATGCATCTCCCATTATTTTAGTGAACTTAAGTACATTAACCGCAATTGAACGTGCTGCGGCAAGAGATATTGCACATATGGCTATAGCATCAGTACAATGCCGAGTACACATCTAACATTTCTTATGTTGTCATTTTGTGGTGCCATTTTCAAAATGTGTGCAACGCCGCACAATGCCACACAACGAAAAATATCAGAAATGAAAAATATTGCCACCAGTATATACTATTGCGATGTCACAAAATGCCATAGTGTGTACTCGGAATAAGTATGTGTCTGTGCCACACCACCGCACAAGGAGGAAACATTTATAATGCATGGTTTGTTGTTGTTGTTGTTGTTTTCAGTCCCATTTAAAGATATGTAATGATATCTTATGAATAGCTTTCTATGTTGCTGCATTGCTTTCCCCGTATTTATTTTTATTGGTAGTATCATTAGTATTTTGCAAACAAAGATGCAACATTGTTGTCTATAAAAGGACCAGAGACGAGGAAAAAGAGTTCGTATTCAGTTGGCTGACAAGCTTAAATTTTGCCCATTCTATCATTGGATGGATATAATTACACTTACTCCTTATATGAAGTTTCACTTAAGGGTATATAAAATGTTATTTGTAATTTTTTATTTAATATTCGTAGCTATCGGTTGGTTGGTATTTTCTCTTGAACTTATTTTCAGCTTAGCTTTTAATTGTGTGCCAAAGTATTGAATGGATATTTTATGATATTTAAATACGGGTTTTTAGTTTTACACATATGGGCAGCAATCATGTTGAGGGAATGTGTGAAGTACGGAGTTATTTGGAAAAATATATTGGCGCGTAGTCATAGTCAAAACAAAGTACACTTTAAGAAGTTAAAACCAGTATTAACATACATGACTACGCGCCATTGTTTTAACTTTATATTAAATGTATGACAATAATAATAGAGATGGGCGTGTGTCGAATTTTTCCAACAAGGCACGGGCCGAACTTGAATACCAAGAAGTCCAACACGTACGAATCATGCACGCAAAAAATCTTCCTAACGTCACACAAGACAGGAAATGAAATTGAATAGCAGGAAATGTTTTTTTTATATTCAAATGGATACATATTTTTGTTTAATTTCGGAACTTTAAGCTTAAAGCGGGCCATACACCATACAACATCATGAACGTGCAATCAAGCTTTTGAGCAATCATGCAGCACATTACATACAAGCAAGCTGGTACAATATTAAATTTTTAAAAACGGTTAAGAAGAGTGGTTATGAATTTTTATTGATATGATGTTAATATTAGCAGCTATATATATATATATAACTGAAGTGCTCAAATTCCATTTTCCATTCAAACAAATTACGTTTCAACAAATTATAGTTTTTAAATGCATCTTTACGCTTTCACAACTTTGCTCAACTGAGCTAATATTCCCATACACAAGACCAGCAAGCTGGAGCCATCAGCAAAATATCAAACTTTACAAAGCATGCATGCTGTTGTAGTGTCTCTTGTAGTGTAGGGTCTCTTAAGTGTATGGGATCCCTAAGAGACCCCTACACTATAAACAAATTTGCTGGTATTGAGTATTTGACGATACAAAATATTAAATTTTTTCTTTACTGGAAATTCATGCATACATCGTTTCGTGTTTTTTCGTGCCAATTTTGCTTAGCACGACGCGATTGCACATAATCAGATTTTCTGTCACAAACTGTTCGTATTGAATCGTGCATGTTCGTGTCGCAAAAAAAAAAAACATGACACGTGCCCATCTCTATATCACAATATGTGACAGCGCATATAGAAAGGGACCTAAGGGTAAAAAAAAATCAATTTTCACTTTTTTTTTATGTGGACAACATCTGAGCATCGAATGAGACCGATCCCATGCCCCAAAAGTGTTCCCTCCCAGAGATATGCGCGTTTTATGAAATTGATGGTACACCAAAGATACACGTATTTAAATCTTTAAAATGACTCTCCTGAACAAAACCGATTTTTACCCTTAGATCCCTTTCTATTTTTCGCGTCACAATATGGATTTTTTTTATTAGTACAGTGAAGTTAGGTTATAACGAACTCCGTGGGAAGCGTAAATTTAGTTTTTTATTGCATATGTCTTTTTTGCCATTTCTTAATTTTTTGCACGTTCCCATTTTTTTGCAACCTAGAAGAAATTTTTATATGTCAAGGGTTTTTTATTTTACCGGAATCACACTGCTGAAATTAATAATTCATAAAATTTTTAATCAATCTTTTGTATTAATTGTATATAAATATGCATCCTTTTTTTCCCGTACAAGATTTATATTTCATAATTTTTGCAAATATTTAATTTTTCGTTATAAAATCTAGAATATAATTCCATGAAAGTAACGTTATATTAAAAAAAAAGCAAAACAAAAAAAGGAATGCACTAATGCTGGGACTCACTATCCTACAAAATCGTACGTCTTATGAAAAAATATAACCTTGATCTCGTTGTCTTTTGAAAATTTTCATTAACTTACGATTGTGTAGGATATTGATCATAGCCTTAAATAAGTCATAATTTCGTTCGTTTGTATATAAAATAAAAAAATGTCTAGCGGTAAAAGAATTTAGTTTACGAATGGTAAAAATTAAAAGGAAAATATTAAAAGTGCTAATGAACCAAAATTGTATAATATGTACGAAATATGTAACCCGTTCGTCAAGGATTTTCTAACAAAATACAGAAAGTGTACTATATCCCATCACAGCTTTTAGCGTTGCCTGACTGTCGACGTAGAAGTTTACCTCCTCCGGACACATGTGATGCCCAGCGGGGCGCACCTCTGAACCTTAGTAGGCAATCTTCTGTGACTCTCCTCCGTAAATGCAGACCACTTTACCTCACAACATTAGGAAATAACCTGTCTAACAAACTATGTGTAATTTGTGTTTAATAGCTTCGGTTGCAGACCCCAGTTCCTTCCAATGGAGTTCCTTCATAGTAGGCGTTGATCCATTTGGTTTAATCAGAGTGGAACTCAAACAATTAACTTAAAAATATGGAAAAGAAAAACAATAATTCCGAAAAAAAACTTTTTTATATCTTTTTCGTACCATTTATTATACTTTTTCATGCCATTTTGAACCATTTTTCGTGCCATTTGAAACCTGCCCTGCATATCACAAAGAGTTTTTTGTTCAACATTTTCGTTATTGAAGGAATCTGAGCGTTTTATCATAGACCTATTTTTGTTGTAAATACCAAATTTAATGGCCTGTTTTCCTCCCAAATATCAAAGAAAAATTTATCATGCCACCTAAGCCCTAATTAAATAAATATTAAATAATATTTAAATATTTCCTAAAAAATTATCTGCACTCGGCGAAAAATAAGAGGAATACAGCAAAAAAAAAAAAAAAAAACTTAAAAAATTCCATTTTTGGAATTGCAAATCTCATTTGTTTTTAAACTCTCTGCATTAATTACGTAATTTTTCAACCTGAGTGAGAATTTTCAAGCTAAAATAATGATACATAAATATAAAATTTTATAGAATCCTCTATTATCTTGCCTATTTTAATATATATGTATAGTATATCTCTATATATGTATATAATTCTACTGTACGTGTGAATGTCCCTGAACTCCTCCTAAACGGCTGGACCGATTTGAATGATTTTTTTATGGGTTTGGGGCGGTGCCCTGGATGGTTTAAATTCACAAATCAGCCCGGCAGATGGCGCTGCAGTCGGTATCTAGGTTATTTATCTGTACTGCAACTAAACGGCTGAATGGACTTGTGAATTCTTGTGTATGCATTCAAGTGGGGGCGTAATACAACTTTTGCCGCGATCAGCTGTAAAGATGTATATGTAATTATTATTATTATTATTATATTAATTAGTAACTAATAACTATTTTTTGTAATTTCAATAGTTTTTATTTATTTATTAACAGATATAAACACTAATAAATTTATAAGTTTGTAATAATGGATATAAAAATTACATAAAATCTTATACTCATGACTATTTTGAAACGTCGAATCCTATTAACAAATCCAAAGTTTTCTTATTAAGTTGTATGCAATTTTGTAACAATCGAACGGTCCGTTTAGAAACTGCAACAATTGATTATTTTTCCCCAAAATCTCCCACTGTGCATCAAAAGCTACTCAAAAAAGGGAAATCTTAATTTTATTAATTTCTGTCTTCATTTCCAATGTATGCAGCTTTCAGTTAATTTATGCTTTCAAGTCCTTTTTCTTTTGCTTTTATAACATTTAATTTCACTTTAACTTGACTTTCTTTTATAAGTATATTTAAGGTGACTTGCAACAAACTCCATAACAGGAAACATAAACTTAACTTTTAAAGTTAAAACAATATCTTTAATTTGTAGTCTCTTTTTTAATTCATTTACAAATGAAAAGATAATAAAAAAAAGCAATCCACTAACATTTAATTGCTGTGCAGTAATAAAAGAAAGGCGTCATACATTCATTCATACAATATATGCAATTAAGTTTGAAAGTGTTTTAGTTAAACTATCAACGTTCAAACAAAAGTTTCATATAATTAAACATTGGGATTAGTGGCTAGAAATAAGATCTTTAATGGGCGCGATCAGAAAAAGAAAATAAATTCAAATATAAACAAAAATACGAAGCTTATCACAAAAAAAAAACGAACCTAATCAAAATTAATCATAAAAACATATAAAGTTCGAACAAAAATAATTAAACTAATGATTAGGAAATCTTTAAAAGAAAATTTGAAGATTATACTACAAAAATATCTACTAACGAATGGAGTATTAAATTAGCAAAGGGTGTGTTCGTAAATGCAACACTGCTCTGCATCATACGAGCAAACTTCAATTTAAAACGCAATACAATTTCCCTGATAATGTATTTTAGTAGTAACCGTGCTTGAAGCCCATATTTTACATTTATTTGTGCGCTATCTACTACAGTGAAGCAGTTTAGGACATTTAAACTTCAATTTGCACCGCAGTGATGCATTTACGAACACAGGGAAACTTAAAATGGATAAGTATAAGGAATGAAATAATTACGAATGGGCTCCGGAGTAACGTTTCACTCACTCTTAGGCAGAAGCTGTCGCGCCGTTCATTCTTATTCGTGTGAAAGTAAGATAATGTGGTAACAACTTAATATCACTTAAACGTTTTTTAAAAACCTTTAAATTTTTTAGAAGAAATTAACAACAATTTAGAAGAAATCAACAAAAATTTTATAAATAAAATACAAGGGCTGTTCAATAAGTCCGTGACATTTTTGAATGAAACACAGATTTTTGCATAAAAAATCATTTTTTTTTCAACGTGGTCTCCTTTGTGTTCTATGCGCTTTGTCCAACGGTTTTTAATTTTTTTTTACTCGAGGTCATAAAAATAATTATGTACGAGGGCTACTATTTATATGTATATATATTTGTATATTATAGCAGATAATAGCAAACATTTTTAAACGAAAATGTTTTTTATGGTTTTTCGAAATATTCCCCTTGATGATCAATACACTTTTGCATTTGATGAAATTATTTTTCATAGCAGTTTTCCATTCCTCTTGAGACACCTCCAAAACATGGTTTTTGAACACTTCAACTTCTTCGGCGCTCGGGAACAAGAAGAAATCATTGAGGACTGTACGCAAGATGAGTCATCAATTCGATATGTTTACTGCGAAAAAAATTCACTTGTCTGACGAGATGTGTGAGAGCTTACATTGTCATGACCAGTAATGATTCGTAGTTATGCGAATAACTACGACTTCCAGCAAACAAATGGTCGTGTACCACTCAAAATTTATAGTTCTACGTTGCTCAAGCGGAATAGTGGCCACATGACCCATTCGGCATAAGAAACAGGCGACCATTTGCTTCGCTGTAGTTCTTCCACGAACACATTTTTTTTAGATTTAGCTCGTCTTGGAATACCTGGAATTGCTGTTTTGTTTCCGGCCCATAAGCATTTATCCATGATTCGTCACCTGTCACGATTTTATACACGTCTTTTGAAGCACCACAGTGGAACTTTTTCATCATTTCCTTACATTATGGGGTATCCAACGAGAACATTTTTTTTACAACAAGTGTTCATGCAAAATCGAATGTATTGAATTGGAACTAAAGTGCAAGGATGCTTCTATCTAACAATAAATATATGTCACATGACGATATTGCGTTATCAGTTCACGCACTGCATCGATGTTTTGTGGCACAACAACCGATTTTGGACGACCTTCGCAGAATTCGTCGGCGACGAAACTACGAATTCACTATACCAGCGATATACTGTGGTTTTTTATGATGTTTTATCGTCATAAAAAAGAACTGAGATCATCGACGCATTCTTGTTGAGATAATCCACGTCGAAACTTGTGAAAAATAATCCAACGAAAACCTTCTCTTGAAGTTTAAATTTTTTAGTCAAATTGATTTTCTGTACTCACTGTAAACAACACAAATAGCACTTGTACATCAAAATATTGTGATTACGTTTATGCTAAAAATTTGTTGCTATTGACATTAGCTATTGAAATAACCCGAAATATAAATAGTAGCCGTCGTATTTCCTTGTAAGATGATTTTATCGTTGTGTTCAAATCTTTGCGTTGAGCGGTTTCTTCAGAAATAGTCTATCGGGGCTAAATTCAGAGAATAGGGCAGATGAGGAAGCTATTTGTAGCCCAATTCATATATTTTTGCCATTGAAAATGCATAGAACGCATGTTATGAACTTTCAGCTTTTCTTCAATATTAGTGAGGAATCGTAAACCCAGCCTCTTCAGTAATACCGGATTTTCATGTCCCTGATAAGGTTTATGTTCTTCACGCAAATCAAAAAAAATTCTCTTAAATAATTTTAAAAATTCCTATCTGAACTTAGTTGTTCAATAATTAATTTTTAAGTAATATTATTATATCATGCGTCCCCCTCTCCCCGCCTACTTCTGCTTCGCAACTTCGAATCAAATCTCATTTTTTGTTTTCTTTTAAGCAAACTCAACTAAATAATACATAAAGCAATAAAGTTGCTACAATTTATTTTCGGCTTCCACTTATCAAAGTATTAAAGAATTAAGAAAATAATTAAAAATAAAAATGAAGTTAACATATAAACCGTCCTGTCTCACATACTACGTATCTTACAATCTCTCTTGAGTATCACAGAACACATGCCACTCAAAATTAAAAAAAACAGAAATCTTCTTTCCAGTGATGCTAACTTTTTTTTAGCTTAAAATCCAAAGAAAGAAAATTAGGTGTCTTGAAAAAATTTTAGAATAACCGTTTTTTTAATTTCTTTTTCAGAAAGTAGTGCGAACTCGAAATATTCCTAATGATTTTGAAATGTGCTTTTCGTTGAGAGAAAATATTTTTTTTTTATAACTATTCATTGGATCGAAGATGTTAAGAAACATTTATTTTGCTGCTAACAAAAAAAAAAACATTTATTGTTTGTTTGATTGAAGTCGAAGTCTGACATAGAAAAGGAAGTGTTTCTATTGAGCCATATATAAATTTTAATATGCAACACAGAGAAAACAGTGCCTACTAAATACCTCATAAAATAGGACAAAATTAATAAGAAATCTCTATGGTTTTTTTTTGAATAAGGAAATCTTATTAATTTCATAGGGAAAACCTTTTTGAAAATATCAAGAAGAAATCTTCTAGTTTTTATTAAGTTATCTTATTGATTTTTTCAATAAGGGTTTCTTCTTGTTTTTATTAGGCGACCTAATAAAAAATAAAAAAAAAATTGTGTCTTTATTCTCTGTACTTATGTATTTTCATTTAAATTCTATACCATATACATATCTATGTAGTATATTGTAGATGTTAATTATTTATACATACCTACATATGTTATATTATTATGTTATATTCTTAACTAACTTACTCACCAAGTATTGAACCGGCAAACTTCTGACTGATAGACAAGCACTCTAACCAATATGCTAACAAGCAGCCTGAATAGCCATTGAAATTATTGTGCAAACATTCTTATACAAAAATGAAAAAGAGCATGAAAAAATTGTCTCTATGTCTATTTATAGATATGAAATAACAAGACACCTCATAAAATCAAGAAGATTTCCTCATTAAAAAAAATCAATAAGATGAAGAACCATATAGGAACCTAATAAAATCAAGAAGAATACCTTATTGAAAAAATCAATAAGATAACCTAATAAAGTCAAGAAGAAATCCCTATAGCTTACAATTTATAAGAAAACCTAATAGAATCAAGAATTTTTTATCTATGGATTCTTTTTTTTTTTGTTTGGTGCCAAAAATAACGAAAATTGAGTAAAAAAGTTGTGAATAATAAGATTTCTTCTTGATTTTATGTGGTTTTCTTCTTGATAAAATTAATAAGATTTACCACATAAGAACAGTAAGGAATCGCTATGAAAAAATCTTTGCTTCTTTCTGCTGGGATACCCCTTAGCATAAAAATGTTTCATAGAGAAAATCTTCTTGATTCTATGAGGCAGTTTTTTCTCTGTGAATGTTCTGTACGATGCTTTTTTGTAGTTTTAAAAACTATTAATATAACTTCTTAACTTTAAATTTAAAATTTAAACATAATCAAATGCACTGTAGAATATTGTCAAAAGAAAAAGTTACTGATGTCACCCGGGTTTTCGAACATCGAGTTTTCATTTAAATCGTCCAAAATGTGTGATAAATTCCCGCACGCACGAATATGAGATTGCATTCCCAAAAGAGACGTTACTGATCAATAGAAAATCCTGTGCAGACAAGAGAAAATTTTAAAAAGCACCAAGTTGGCATTATTGCTTCCAGCACTGTAAAAATTACTATCTATTTACAACATGATCTTTCATCTTAAGCGATAATGAAAAGCGGAAAGTAAAAGCATTTTTCTTTATAAATAGCATCATGTACGTACATATATGTAATTCGAATACTAAAAAGTTGAAGATACGAGTAATAGAACTCATGCATTTGTATTGTAAATGCAAAAGATGCATAAAATTGTATATCTTCTTTGTTTGCCTGAAGAAAGCTCTTAATTTTTCTTTTTTAAAGTTAAAAGTGTCTAGACATCTACTTAATACTTAATTGTCTGGAGAGTCGCATAAAAAAGTATCATTTAGTGCTGCTGTAATCACATGTATCAATCAATCCATTGGGGTCATTAATTCTGGATAGATTATCGAGTAGTACTCGCAAATGGATACCTAGAATAGGTGGGCTGGTTTGAGGTTGTTGTCAATAATTAAAATTAAAAAAAAAAATAAATTTGTTTAGTTTTATAAGGAAATAAAACCTGATTGAGACTACTACTACTTACATATCTCCTGTAGTGGAACTAAGCAACACTTCTGGTTAACTCCTCACTAACAGCAAATCTTAGCAAATAATTCTAACAGCATTAACAGTGCTGCTCATAATATTTACATGATTTAGTTTGCAAAAAAATAATTCCTTGCAAGCTTTGCTTAAAGCTAAATTTACCGTTTTCTAACTGTTTTGATGCGGAAGACAATATACAGTGTATAGTCGTACATGTGTATTTGTTTTAAACTTGCCACATTTCATAAGCAAAACTGTCATAAAATATGACACTCTTCCGTAAATGTTTGAGGTAATAAAGTGTAAAGACTGTGTAAAATTTATTAACGCCCATTACATATGTATGTATATAAAAACAAACTAAACAAGTAAGAAAATATGTTAGATCAATTCTTAGCATAGAGCACACTACAACACATAATGGTTAATAAATAGACAAAGATCTTTTAAGAAAAAGTTAATTCTTGATTGATATATTTAGGTTAGGTTAGGTCAGGTTGCAAGAGATAGAAATATGTATGTTCATATCGAATGCAAATTATTTGCTGGGTTTTGCATAAGTTTCTAAGCTTATTTTCTTACTGTTATTGTGATTTTCAAAAATATTAGGTTTCTTCATTTACTAAAATTTTTTACGAATTTTCTCAAAAGAGAGAAAAGAATTTTTTTTTAAGAAGACACTGCACAAAATCTAGGAGATTTTAAATAAAATTTTTATGAAAATCTATACCGTCTATACCAACTTTGTTTTTACATTTATAACGACTTTTTTATCCAAAACAAAACCCATTAACTGAAAAATTTCCAAAACTACCACCAAACAATTGAAATGTAGCCAATTCACACACATTTTCAAGCAGACCGTAATACAGTCATCATTTATGTAAATCTGTGCCGAAAAGGAAAAAGTGCTTAAGTCGAGATAAGCTAATTTTGAGTTAATAGTAGATCCGTAATCTGCATATTTGAACGTATCCCTGGTCAAAAACCAAATTAATTTGTGTGATTTTTCAAGAATAATAGCTTAAATTAAGCTTATACTTTGGTAAGTTAGGTTAGGTAAGGTTAGCAGGCTGCTAGTAAGGAAGGGTGAAATTTAGAGTCCAGCTCACTTGGGTCCAATACAATGATCCCTTTGTGTTACCTGTTAATTGAAGAGAAGATAGTGAGAGAGGGTGATAGGGAAATGATAGCGATAGAGAAGACAGGTGGTGAAGGAAGAGATAGAGGTAGAGGAAGGCTTCATTCTTTTACAACTCTGCTCTTTGCACATTTTTTGATAATGCAGTGTTGCAGCGCCATCTGGTGTCAAATGAGGCGCATTAAATTTTTGAAGCTGTGTTTAGTAGCCATTTTTTTATTGATTATTTTACTTCGCCGATGATTCTGCTACACAACGAAGGAGGAGCGCGCTGATGTACATTAGGATTATTATCTGATGAAGTCGGTAAAGTTTTTAGTGACCAGTCAGTGCCTTATGCCTGCATCACTAGAACCTTTCCCACAACAACTGATACAAAGGACACTAATGCACATCAGAAAAATGTGTGGTGTTGTTATTTTTAATGACTGTCGGAGACCGGGCTCGAACCCAGGCTACAAGTTTTTGTAGTCAACGTGCTAACTACTTCAGCCAATGCCACCTATATACTATACTTTAGTATATTTCAACTTAAATGTATTATTTACAGTGTGTAGAACGATGTTTGTTTAAAAAAATAAAGATTAACAGAGAATTTTTCAATTTACATGTAAAAGAAATAAATTTCTGAAAATCGACTTGAACTCTTAAAAGTGCTCTCCTGCGAAATAGTAAAATATGTATGACTTAAGCACTTTTTCCTTATTGCCACAGAAATATTATATACAGGGTAGTGAAAATAAAATAAAATTATTAGATTTTATGTAGATTTCCTACAAATCTACTCACAAACTAGATTTTGTTTTGTATGGGAAATCTAGTACAAAGCAGCTAGATTTAGCTCGAAATCTCGTAAGTACTAGACTTTGAGATAATGTAAATGTCCTATTATAAATTATAACTGTCAAATTTTTACTTGCAAGAATTATCCAGACAGTTGTTCTGTGTTTTCTTTTCAAATTAATTATTTGAAAAATTTTTGAAAAAGGAAAACTGGAAAATGTGCATTTCATTGTTAAAAAAACATGTATACGTATGTAATGCCGGCCATACACTACACAAGTTCACTGCACAAGTCCGGCACTGTACAGTGCGTTTGTGTAGTGTATGGGTGTGGTTGTGCTATTTACGCAGTGAACTGAGTAAATATCAAAATGATTTTGATATTTGCTCAAGTTTGAAAACTGTACAGTGAACTTGTGTAGTGTGTGTTGCAAACGCTCAGTTGTTTCGTGATTATTTAAGAGTTCACAACAAGAAATGAGCGCAGAACAAATATTCTGGACAGAGTTCATAGAATTATACAAATAATCACCAGCATTATGGCGAATTAAAATAAAAAATGCACAGTTTACTTGTATAGTGTGTGTCACAAGCTTAGTTTATGCAGTGCCAGACTTGAGCACTGAACTTGTGTAGTGTATGGCCGGCATAAGAAGAAAACATATCGTCGGTTGGTTTCTGGTTTGAGGCACAGTATATTCGAAATACATATGTCTGCAGCAAACCAGAAACCAACCGACGATATATTCTTCATTTATTGTTTTTCTTTCTCTAAGGCTCATATTCACAGTCTTTAGTTAACTAATGAAGGTGGTTTAACCATTGAAATTGGTAAGAACAATCGTTAGTTAACTATAGACTGTGGATTTTGACCTAAGTCACATAAATTCAATTTTATTGTCAAGGGATTTTGTTTGTTTCTCATATCTGATCAGAGATGGAAAGTGACATTTTTGTATTTGTTAATAGAATAAAATTAAAAAATTATGAAAAATCCATAATAGTAATAAATAAGACATGAAACTGTGTAAAGTATTACATATTAAATATAAATTTTTAAAAAATTTTCAATTGAAAATATTATCAAACAAAATAAACAACAAAAACTTTAGTTGCATCATGATTTCCATCCATGGTTTTGACATAAATAAAATTTTCTTGCAAGTTTTTACAAGTAAAGCCTTCATTTTCTTTTTGGTATTTGGGAGAGTAACTTTGTAAATTTCTGCTTTACTCTCTCGTTGCTAGTTTGTGATGGGAAAGTAAATGAACAAACCTATTATTATTTGTGAATTCTCAAATGGTTTTTGAAAGTCAGTGCATAAGGTAAGAGTTTTGTGACTGTTCAAAATGTGTGGTTGAACTCCACTGACGATTTGGTAAAGTACCAATGAAATGCATATAGACATGCTTAACCACCAACAAATAAATTTCATTTAAAATTAAAACAAAATTTAATATTTATAATACAGCAAGGCCTCGATTATCTGTGATTCGGTTAACCGACAACGTCGATTATTCGAGAAAGAAATATTGTAATTGTTTTGTTTTTGTTCATCCATTTAATATTTTTTTTGCATCGATCAACCGGGATTGCACATACATATTTATGAATTTTTTGATTAAAGACAAGCATAAAATCCATGAATTTTTCTTTTTTTATATGTGTTATAAACAAAGATGTGTAAGTAAGTTTAAAAATATGAAAAAAAAACAATAAAAGCGTTTATCCCCTTTAAGCGGGCAAATCGATTCTCCTGAATGCTCCCGGTCCCGACCATTACGGATAGCGTGAATTAAGTGAATTATATAATAGTACAATAAAAAATAAGAAGTTTAGTGAAGTTGTCTCGCTTTTTTTTAATAAATCCCTTATTTGGTGGCACTTTTTGAAAACTGTCTTAGGTCACCCTGTTTACGAATAATCGAAGTTCAACTGTAGTAGTACATATTTAAAAGTTGCAAAACCATAATGCATTAAACACATTCACCACAGCAAGCTACCGACTACAAAAAGTCAAGGATAGAATACAACATATGTTTATATGAGTATGATTATATTGAAGACAGCAAGGCAACAGGGCTACAGGTTGTTGTCTATGCTGATTTTGTCGTTGTACTCCAATTAAACTAATTTCTATTTCTTTGACTACAATGAGCAAATACAGTGTTACCAGTGTAATACAAAATGTTGAATGAATGGTATAGTACAATTATTTCATATTCCCCCTTATTGCGAATGGCGTCGTCGATGTCACATCAAGACGACAGTAAAAATTGTCACTTGTCTACTCTTTGTCGACAAGAATTGACTACTATTAACATGCTACATTTATTTACAAAGCCTTAGAGGTTAGTAAGAGATTGTCAATAAGAGCCAATTGTGACAAGTGACAATATCTACTGTCGTCTTGATGTGACGTCGATGACGCCATTCACAATAAGGGGGATTATTTACCAGAAACAGTATCCAAAAATTTATGTAAATAATAAATTGACTCATTTTTGTACTTTTACGTGATATAAGTACATTTTAAAAGAGTAATGAATTTTTATAAATGCATAATATATGAAAGTGGATATACTGAACTATGTATTTGTACTTGAATATCAGGTGCAGATGGTGCTGCTGCCGTTTCCAACATACGTAAGTAGCTGGCTACGAGGCGACAAATGAGGCTAGCGGCATTTATGTCTTATACCACATCATTCTTCATGACAAGTCCATGTATACCCTGAATTTACTTATATTACTTATACTGTCCATAATACTTGTAGCAAATGCTTATTATATGGTCACAGCATAAAAATAAGCGAAAACACTTTAAGTCATATGGAATATAAAAAATATTCCCATTCGCATAATATAGCAAAAGCCAGTTTTCTTAATTTTCTCCCCTGGTGCGGCTCTAAAGTATCATTTACCGCCGGCGGCATAAAACCAACAACAAGAAATCATCAACAAATGACAAGTTAATTTGCTACAGTAGAATCAAGCCAAATAATCTGAACATCAATATATAAACTTGTAAATCGATTATTAATATCTTTTGCATAGTTAGTATTTGGACATGCAACAAAGACCAGAAGAACATTTTTATAGAAGAAAAATAAAAAATCAACATCAAAGTAAGAAGAAAACTTATTTGTAAAAGCAATAAAAACTCCTTGAAAGTGTCAAGTTGCAATTTCGAACGCTTTATCTTCATTATCTTCACGATGATTGGCATTATAAACCTCGAAATGGTTGGTCTTCGAAAGCCAAAGAGGAGGCATTGAATCGCAGCATTATTATCATAATCATCTTGAATATTAAGAAAAATCAAATGGTCCACAAATGAACACAAAAACATTAGCATTAGCATCAATGTTGTTCGGTCCACATGCACTGCAGCTGCAGCAGAATGCTTGATGCATGGATGCATGAATCAATCGTTGAATAAGTGAATGAATGGCAATGACTACAACATTAACTTGTCGCTTCGGCCACACATAATAAAAACCATTTATGTTTAAATTTATAAAACTATCCACCAAAGAAACTAATTTTTAATATACTGCAAAACACGAAAAAAAAAGGAAAACAACATTATGTTGCAAGTGTCGTCGCTGGCAAAAAACCAACAAATGTACGAATATTAAGAAAATTTCTTTAAAGAAACACATCTGACCTGAATACATCCGTAAATGGCTAAAACTGCTCTCGTACCAGCCAAGCACTCAGTTAAATTTCTGAAACCAGTCAAGTTATCAACTTGTAGCTAAAAAAAAAAGAAGACGAAAATAAAAAATTAATAAAAAACACACAAACAACAACAAAAAAACTTGCTGTTAAAAATTTCCTTTTGTTTATATGTGTTACAAAGGCAGCCAGCCTAAAGTCACTTGCACTTGCGCAGCTTCAAGTTGTCAACTTAATCACCAAACAAGTATTTCTTAAAAAAAATGCCCTCTACTCAGGATATGTGAAGTATTTTAAGTTGTTCACATTGTTGGTCGTAATAATTCCACCAGGAAATTTATTAACTCATATCATATATCGAATCATAACGGTCAAAACAACCCACTTTAGGACCTCATGTTTTTTTTTTTTTTGAGGAAAATGGATTATTTACGATAGCAAATAATCGATTTTTATAAAAAAAAATCAAACGCGAAAATTTTTTTTGGCAATTATGCCACCAGTTTGTTTTATTAATTAATTAATTAATAAAATTAACTTCATACGTATATATTAATAAATTGGATGATAGCACTGTGGGGTGTTGACAGTTCAGATGCGATAGTACTACCAAAGGGTAGTACAACCCTAAAGGTGAAAGTACATAACACGCGTTAGTGCGCGTGTGAGCTGTAGGCATCTGTCAAAAAAAGTTGAAATAGTGTTTTTGCATACAACAAGTTACATACGAAACTCTTTGACGCGTTTGCCGCAGAGAGTTGGTTAACTTTCAACTTTTTAACGCGTTGTATTGTTTTGACAGCTAATCAGCCAACAATAAATAAGAAAAAATTAGAATCATGTAGTAAAAACTTGTTAAAGAGTTTGAAAAACATACAGTATTGCATAAAACAGCAATTGAAAATGTTCCAAGTCCATTCTTCAATGTAAAAATAAATAAAAAAGCTGAAAGAAAAGGCGTTTGTAACGCGTGTTGTGTAACTTGCCATTTTTCATGCGGTAAAGTTTTCAAGCGCATGATATTCGTCGACGAACAAACGCGTTTTATGTATTTCTACCTTAAACATACTCAGTTTGTAAATTTTGCTAACAAAGTAAAGGGTATTTTTTTTAGAGTGTCACAACTTTGAGTTGACATCATTGCTTTATTTGAGCACCCATTTAACAGCTGATAGTTGCTTTTTGTTTAGTTTGCTTTGAAATTTCATTATCAATCGACTTACACAAGAGCAACGCGTGTAAACTGTTGAAATTTTTAATAAAAATAATTGTTCTATTCGTCAAACTCATCGTTCACTTCTTCCATTTTCCGATGAAGCCGATTTCTGGTTGAGTGGGTACGTAAATAAACAGAATTGTGGCATTTGGAGTGAGGAGAACCCATAAGCTTTTGACGAAACTATTTGGTGCGCTTTATGGGGTGGCGGAGTCAATGGCCCATATGTCTTCAAAAACTATGATGACCAGAATATTACCGTCAATGGTGAACGGTATGGGAACATGATTCGAAATTTTTTCGTAACTCAATTATGTACCATTAATCTTGCTGATATGTGGTTCCAACAGGACGGGGCCACATGCCTCACAGCGGGCGCTACAATTGATTTACTCAAATAAACTTTTGATGAAAAAATAATTTCATGTAATGGCCCACTTAATTGGCCACCAAGATCGTGTGATTTAACCCCATTGGGGTTATTATTTTCTATGCCTAGTCACTTCTCTACGTCGATAAGCCAAAAACAATTAAAATCCCCGAAATCAACATTCGAAAAGTTATCGGCGAAATACGGCCGCATATGTTGCGAAAATTTGGTGTAAATTGGTGTTCCAGATTGCGCTTTCTGCTCGCCAGGTGTGGTGGCCACATGGCAGAAATCATATTTAAACATTAATTTCGCAAAATTTTCATTAAAATAAAGCTCATTGATATTAAAAATATATTTTCTTGTTTTATTATGATTTCAACTTGTGTCACTCTATAAAAAAAACACCCTTTACAATGTCATTTAAATTACCGCCTCTAGATTGGTTGCGACAGTCAATCATTTTGAGGTATTTTTCTACCCCTTTTTGTTACATTTCTGCAAAATATTGACGAATGTTGTTTTCCAAAGATCGTAAACACGGTATTTGGCATAGCCCCCAAAAAGGCTAACGGAGTCAAATCGCATGATCTGCCAGTTGATGTCTTCAAACCGTGAAATTACGCGTCTGAAAACTGCCCATGCAATGAAGCGAAAAACGCTCATGTTTTGTGTATATCGTATATATAAATATCGTCCATTTCATAATATTAAAAGAAAAAGTCGGTTAGCATAGCCTTCTGAATTTCCGGATGAAATGGCTTTTCCAAAATCTTTTCTGGGTTCTCCGAGTGATTTTCTTTATTAGTGAAGAAAATTTTGTTCGAAAATTCAGCATTGAAAGCCTCTTGCTCTACGGCATTTTGAATGGGCAGCCGGCTTTAGTTGTTGCGTGAGTTGGACTTAATATGGATGGAGGTGCAAATCGAAATAGGAAATACGCCATAATGGCGCAATTGCTGAGAGCCGTGGAATCGAAAAATTCGGATTATCCGCCACACTCTCACTAACAGAAGTGATATTTTCTACAGTGCACTAATTAAAGATGAAATTCGGCGCTGCAGTGACGAGATAAGCGAAGCTTTGTTGCAAAATGTGATTTAAAATTTTGTGAAAAGAGCGGGCGTCTGCCGCCGTGCTAGAGATGGACATTTGCCCGACATCATATTCCATTATTAATTCCCATATATCTACTTTACATTGGTATCACTAAAACTGTATGTTTTAAAAAATGGGCTTGAAGGCCAACTTTGAGGGGCAGACGCTTAAAACACAATTTATCGCATTGAAATTTTTTTGTATTTTTTTTTCACATAAAACTGAAACGATTTGGTGGGAGAGAATATAAGAAATCAGAAAAAAATATTAACGGACACGCTTATATACATATGGGAATTTCTTCAAGAAATTCCAATTTTAGTTAATTTAATTATTTTTCGAACTGTATTTGTTTCTATATTCTTATGAATTGAATGTTCGTACGAACATTAGCCTATTCAATTCATAAGAATATAGAAACAAATACATACTACGTTTATAGGCAGGGCTTATTTGCAAATAAAATTGTAAATTGTTGCCATATTATTGTTTTTATTGCGACTTACTAATTCAGAAAACTATTCACGATTAACACACTATTTGCAAATAAAATGCCTGAGGTTGCCACGCTTACAAATGTTTGATAACAAAAACAATAAATGGACAAATATTGCAACAAAAACCATTGATAGAAGCAAATAATAACAATTAAAACAAGTAATTATTTGATATTTTGTGCATTTACACTTTTTTTTGTCAACATAAGTAAGCTTTCTATAGAAGTGCTACCAAGTTTGTGTACTTTTGCTATGCCGTATAAACAGTGAGTTAATTTATTTGCAAAGAATTTTATTTGCGAGTAGTGCGCGTATAAACGTAGTAACAGTTCGAAAAATAATTAAATTAACTAAAATTAATAGTCATTGGCTTGTGGCAAAAATTAAAATTAAAAATATACTTAATAGTAACAAACCAAAAAAGTTTGTCTTAAGTAGAACAAAAATAAGCAAATTAACAAAACATGTGCATAGTTAGTAAGGAACAAAACGACAATAGTAAGACTGTTGTAATATATATGGAAGATGGTAAATTTTGAGCCTTCATGACCTAACATATATATGAGCAAATTGAAAAATGCAATGAATCAAACCAATTCACATATTCCATTTGCAATAAAGTTTCGTATATAAGGCAGACATCTACATCAACTGACACCACACACAGTGGACCAAAACACAGAAGAACGCTGATGAGGAAGGTTTAGTGGCCTTCGAAAACGGCTGGCTGTTCCGTTCAACTATGTGTTGTTGTCAGAATATTTACAACTAACTTTGATGTTATTTGTTCATTAATAATTATCACATGTAATTTGGCTTAAAAAGCGTTACGAACATTAGCCTATTCAATTCATAAGAATATAAAAAAAATTTTAGTTTTTACTTTGAAAAAAAAAAAAAACAATAATATTTGCTTGGTGTCGCACGCTACAAAAAGTTGACATTCCTGTGGAAATGCCCATATGTATATAAAATCTGGAAAAAATTCAAAACTCAATGCGAGTTTGGTATATTTTGCAAAAATAAGCACTAGCAAGTCCATACCGAAATTGCTTTCATGCCTCCAAATGCCAAATAGAGAAATTTATTTGTTTATTTGTGGTTTCCCTGGTAATTTATACGAGTATGTTTCTTTCTTGTTTTTAAGGAAGGGTATTTCATATCTTATTTGGTTTGTACTTAGTTTGTTTAATTCGCTCTCTCTTTTTATTAAGTTGAATTATTTGATCGTTTTTGGCCATTTCGCTTACATGGGTTTTTTTCCTACATCCTTGCTTTTCTTTCCATAACCAAGCAGCCAGCCACACACCATTTATTATTTGGACTTTATACTGCATATGCTATTTAAGCTTTTTATGTGTTATTGGAGTAAATTTTTTACGAATTTTTTATTTATTTTTTCCTTCCTCTGAACGAGTTTCTTTCTGTTATTATTTCTCTTACGGCCACTTAAATTTAACGATATCATTTGAATTTGGTCATAAAATTGAAGCAGAGTTTTTCAGATTGTATTAATAGTAATAATAATAAGAAAGAAAAACTTGTTGCTCAAATATCTCACGTTACATTAACACATTTTCCTATTAAATTTTAGTTTTTTTTTTTGTATTATTATTATTTTGTGGCTGTTGGCAACTACGAGTAGTTTTGCATTGAGTTGCATGAAGTTGTTTTGTTGTATGGCAATTGTTTAATTAAATTTTAAAATTTTCGGATTACTTTACATGTGCATGTGTGTGCAGTACGATTTTATTTTCGATTTTATAGGCAACCAGTTCAAGTTTAACGTTTTGCTTTATTTTCTTTTTTTTTGCATTTGGTATTTAAAGCTTTTCTTTTCCTCTCTGTGTGATGTAATTTTTATGAAGAAAGAAATAATAATAAAAATAATACATAATATTGTTGCTTAAACTAAAAGGAGTTAATGACGTGTTAATTTACTTTCACTTAAATCAATTATCTGTTAAATGGAAATTTTAAATTATGGCCATTCGATCAAAACGATTTATAAGAGCAGATTGCAAGGCAGCGGCAGGATAATATTTCAAAAATAATTGCATTTATAAATTATTTAAAGAATTAATTTTAGAAGACACATTTTCGTGGCAAGAAATCCCGGAAAATTTGTGCGGGAATTCCCGATTATTTATTATGGCAATTTTAGAGGCTGTCCCACGATGTCGACAACGGTCGGCTAGTCGCACACTTACTTTTGAAACAACAACGAAATGTTAAAATTTGTTTTGTTTTAACAAATCGAACGTTGTCAACATCGTGGGATCGATCGGCCCTTAGTTTGTATTAGAGATGGACGCGTGTCGTGCTTTTTTCGTAATACGAACACGCGCGACCCAACACGAACTATTCGTGACAAAAAAAAATCTTATTTCGTGCGTGTTCGGGTCGTTTCGTGTTGAGGCAACCCAAAAAATTTTTGAAGTATACTGATGAGTTCCGATTTTTTAACAATGGAAAAATTAGAAATGCGTGGTGTCATTAAATATTTACATAAAAAAGGTTTATCGGGACAAGAAATTCATAATGATATGGTGAATGTGTTAGGTGAAAGTGCTCCTTCATATGCAACAGTAAAAAATTGGGTTGCTGAATTTAAACGTGGTCGTACAAGCAACAACAACAGAAATTGTAACCAAAGTGCATGATATGGTATTAAATGATCGACGAATAAAAGTGCGTGAAATAGCTAATATCATGGGCATCTCAAATGATCGAGTCCATTTAATTTTGCATGAAGAACTACAGATGAAAAAGCTTTCTGCAAGATGGGTGCCGCATTTGTTAACAGTCGACCAAAAACGCATAAGAATGAACATTTCTCAAGCCTGTTTGGATCGTTTTAAGCGAAATAAAATGGATTTTAAGCGTCGTTTCATAACTGTTGATGAGACATGGATCCACCACTATACTCCAGAGACAAAAGAACAATCCAAACAATGGACTGAAGCTGGAGGAAGTGCCCCAAAGAAGGCAAACACAATTCAATCGGCTGGTAAGGTTATGGCAACGGTTTTTTGGAACTTCAAAGGTATTTTATTGATTGACTATCTGCAAAAGGGTAAAACAATAAATTCAGAGTACTATTGCAACCTTTTGCATCAATTAAATGTACAAATTCGAGAAAAACGTCCTGGCTTACAACACAAAAAAAATAATTTTTCATCAAGACAACGCACCAGCGCACAAGAGTGTTTTAACAATGGCTAAAATCAACGAATTAAAGTACGAGTTGCTTGACCACCCACCTTATTCTCCTGATTTGGCTCCCAGTGACTTTTACCTGTTCCCAAATCTAAAAAAAATTCCTTGCTGGCAAGCAATTACAGTTGTAAACCACTATTTTGAAGACCTTGAGGAAAACTATTTTAATCAAGGAATAGAATTGCTAGAAAAGCGTTGGAATAAGTGTATTGAAGTTTCAGGAGATTATATTGAAAAATAAAAATATTTTTGAAAAACTAACTATTCTCTTTCATTGATAGGCTAAGAAGTTTCCGAACCGCCCTCGTATATAATTGCTTAACCATAAAAACAAGCTGAATTTTCAAATTAAATAAATAAAGAATTTTTTGTCAAAGAAATACATATACTTCGGTATTTCATATATTTATTATTATTATTATTATTAAAATAACTATTTGTTTTGTTTTTAATAAATGAAACTAAATAATATCCGTCATAATATTTAAAATGAGTTTAAAATGTATTTTATTTAAAAATTTTCTTAAATAGATTTCAAACATATTTTATTTTTTACGTACTAAAAAGTCATTCCCGCTTTCCCGGGAAATGAAAAAGTCGGGGAAAAGCAAAACTCTACATTGCAAACAATTGAAAACATAAAAGTATTTCATATTCAATATGGATTTTTAAAAATTTTGTAATTTAAAATAGTACAATACGAGAATTTCCAAAATACCGCAATCCGTCTTTCCGATATAAATAAAATTTGCAAGTTTTTTTTGTATATTTCTGTTCTACTCTCTCGTTGCTAGTCTCTGCCAGGAGAGTATATGAACAGACCTAATGTGATTATGTTTATATTTTTATTACATATCGCTTATTTACTCAAAGAACGTCATAACTCAGAAAAAGTAGTTTGTCAGAAAACGAGTTAAAAGTTTTCAATTTACACACAACTTAATGGAGAAAGAAAATTTAGTTTTTCTCTCAAGAGCCGAGTAAACAAGATATTTGCATGACATTTTTACACAACCTTAATATCGATATGATATTAACTCAAAAATCACACTTTTTGAGTTATGACGTTCTTTGAGTAAATGAGCAATATGTATGAATGTAGCTTTTCATAACAAAATTTCAAGTTCCCACTTGACCTGAGATACAATATAAACGAATGCTCACTAAAGCGAAGAAATTTCGAAACAAAATTGTTCGATATGTGTTCGCGAATTAAAAAAAAATCGAATGTTCACTAAAAGAACTTCGCTCGATAGTTTCGCGATTGTATGACGATAGCCTATTTGACGTGTGTAAGTCTGTTAGTCTAGACTATAGAACTCGGTACGAGTTCGAGTTATGACTGCAAGGTAAGTTAAAGAATAAAAAACATATAATTACATATGTGCAATAATTGAACAGAAAAAAAAATTCCCCCGATAGCCTAGTGGATGTGTGCTAGTCTGTTAGAATGGTGGAGGTAAGGCTTTCAAATCCTGCATCTTTAACTTACGATGCCGGATTTGAATTAAAAAATAAATAAATAAATTAAAAAATACATTTACTTTTTCTGCTGCTTTTTTTGCGATATCGAAATTAGTTTGATATGGGCTTACTTTTGATATTGCTAGCGAACCTTCGAAATCTAATGTTTTTTCGATTAATTTTTGATTGTCGTTCTCGATAGTTTTATACGATACATGTTCGAGATATATTCGAAATCGATATCATTAACGAAAGTCTTGGTCAAGTGGGGTTTTTTATGTTTGTTATATTATTTGTATTGTTTAATCGCAGATAATGAGAGTTCTTTAAACTTTTAATTGCACTCGCTTCTGCTGCATACTAGAGATCGTGTGTGTGCAAGAAATTTATTTTAAATAAAAACGCTATAATTCATAACCAATCTATAGCGAAAAAATATTTCAAAACTTTAGTGTGCGCTTCAAAACGATTTAAAAAAGTATTGCATATACATTCATATTATTAGATTATTGCATTAAAATTATATACATATGCATTAGTCTACTCAAGATTAAAATTATATTGAAATTTATTAAATCAATGCAACATTGAAATCAACTAATAATGTTGCTTAAAGTTTATTGCCAGCTGTTGCGATAACAAAAGCTTATGGTTAAGTATACATTTATAAATTTGTGTCCGTGTGTGTATAAAAATATTGTAATAAAGGCAAGGGTCATGAGCGTGGCTTTAGAATTGAAAATATGATAAAATAATTATTGGTAGCACTTACGAATTAAATACATAGGCCACAGCAGGCTACACAACAACACGATTATAAATGCTGTTTAAATTCTACTCAGACTATTACACATGTATAAGGATTTTATCACACTTTACGACAAAGAAATCTAAAGGCATTTAACAGCAGAGACAGCAACATCATAATTACTTGATATTGAAGTATAAATTCATATTTCAGTTCTGCCATTTTCGAATACTGTCAGCATCAAAATAAACTATACACCTGGTTCACTTATATAAAAGAACATTATTTCGTTATTAAAGAATTAAAATTTATCTAACCTTCTTGTCATTTACAAAACATAGCACTATGCTCTTAAAATTAATAAATAAAAATTCAGAATACTTTAACAGCAACCACAAAAGTTGAAACAAAATCAAAAATACTCCACTTTTAACACGTCACAAAAAATTGTACAGTGTCGGAATATTAAAAAAAAAATATATGTACATATGTACTTGTACATATTTGTTCCTTTTAGTCCCGCAAGGATCATAGGGCTGTACATCGAGTTTAGGGGCCATTCGCATATTACGTAACGTAATTTCCAACCCTGGAACCATAATTTTAATTTTTCTAATTTGTAATACTAATTTATTTCTTTCTAAAATATTAAATATATTTATTTACCAAAGAAATAATTAATTTTAGAGAGCTATATTTTTCATTTTTATAATTTTTATGCCAAACTATTTCTTTCTAAAACATAATATATAGATAATTTGTAAATGAATAAAAATAATAATTTGACCTAGTTACTTTTATATACAAAAAAAATAAATTTTCCAATCTTGGAATCATCCTTTTAGATTTTTTCTGATTCCTTATACCAATCTAGTTGTTCTTAAAAAATATATATGTATATAAAGTATGTATGTTAGGTAAAAAAAGAAAAAAGAAAATTAAAAAAAATTGTTTTATTTAGTTACTTTAATATCCAGTAAAAAGCAAAAAAATTAAAAGTATTCACCTCTGGAACTGTGGTTTTTATTTTTATAATTTTCTACACCAAATTTTTCTTTGCAAAACGTAAAATATATATCTATATACATATGTATATAAAACAGGATGTGTGTATGTATGTATGTATGTATGTAACGTATGAACTCCAAAACGGCTGGGCCGATTTTGATTAAATTTTCAGGGAATCTTCAGAATATTGAGGCGGGTGACACTGTGAAGTGTGATTTTTTATTTTCGGTCTGCGGGCGGAGGGCCGTGGCAAAATCCAATTTTCATATTGCACCACCAATGCCATATACAGTACTGTGCAGAAAAAAAAGCAACAAAAACCCTATTTGACTTAAAATTTAAATATTTTTAATATTTTATTATTTCAAGCAGCCCTTTTAACAAACCTTTGTAAGGATTCATACTAGAAAACCAATTGGCATTTTCATTTTTCAATATTGATATTTCCTGAAAAATAAAATAACTAACATTCTCAAACCCATGTATCGAAATTGTGCAAAACAATAGCAACAAAATGGAAAATGTCATAATTATCAATAAACTCTTTGATATAGCGCTATAATTCCGAAGTCCAATAGGCTTAACAGTACTTATTAGTCCTTATATTAAATATTAAAATGCCTTTCTCAATGTTATTGTTGCTGCTTGATTTAGCAAGAATGGGAAAGAGTAGGTATTGCTGAACTTTCTAATCTTTAAAAATTTAAGAGTCTAAAAACATTAGATAAGCGGCTGTTAATTATTTAAAAGTGTAATAAAAATATATTTCTAATTTGCTGATGGATAGGTCGGCAGAATAATTACGTATTGTGCAGTTTTGTGTACCACAGCGAAAAATTTCCGCAGCTTATCATAGCAAAATGCATTTCAAATAATCCAAAAGATCTTTTGCTGTTCCTAGTGAGGATATAATATCTCGAAATTTGAGTGTGCATTATTGTACAACTCGAAACCGTGCCAGGGAAGGCAATTGAAAAAGTTACATACTAAGAAAATACTATAGTTGACCAAGAAGTAGATAATTAAAAAAAATTCAGTAAATCTTATATTTAGTTCATACAATTTTATTGTTTTTTTTGCTTAAAATGGAGTTCACTAAAATACAGCGTAATTGAATCCTAATAAAATAGGAAACCGATGTTCTTATTGAAGAATTCAAGTTCCATATATCGAATTGGTATAACATCTCTTCGATGCGGCGCTTGCTTAGCAAACCGTTTTCGCCACGATATGTTAAAATGAGTTTTAAGCATAACAGCGGTTAGGTGATTTTGATGTCTTATTTTCCGACGTATAAAGTTAGACCATTCCCAAAAATTTGTAAAAAAAAATATCCTGGAAATAAAAATTATTTGGCATTTCGAGTGGAATATGACACTTTTATGGGTGTTTCAATGCGGTAGTATTCCATAACATACTTGGAGGTTGGGCAAAAAAGTCAGGAAAATTAATTTAATTCCAATCCTCGCTTTACAGACAAACGCATCTTTCTTGAACGCCATCGCAAACCTCTTTGCAAGATTCCGCAGGAGTGTTTTCGGAAAATGGATTCTACATTGCAACGAACACTTCAAAATTCCATTAACTTTGCGAAAATGTATTCTTTAATGCATAATAAATAATATTTGTAAATTTATCCACGTTGATATCCACGTATTATGAAAAAACTAAAGATTATACAAAAAGGATTAATTTGCTGCTTTTGTTATGCACAGCTTCATATCAAAGTCTGGACCACAAATATGCTCTAAAAAAAGTGTTTTATGCGCATTCAATATGCTCTAAAAACTTGTAAATATGCGCTTAAAAGTAAAAAAATATGCTCTTAAAAATAGAATAAATTGGTTTATTTGTAAATGAAAATATATTTTTTAATCAAAAATTCAACAACATTTGCATATAAAATAAGAAAAAAATAAATAACCAAAAAACGGAAACATAATTAACAAAGAATAACTGGGTTTGAAGTGCAGGTTAAAACAAAATTACTATAAAAATTTTTACTAAAACAAATTAATTTTTATTGGATGCATAAGAATTTAACTTTATTTTCAAAAGATCACGATATCAGAATTAAGGCTTTGGAACTGTATTTTGGATAAATAAGACAAGATTTTAATTTATAATTTTTACTGCAATAAATAACAAAATATTGACCTAGAATTTCAAATAAAAATCTTTTCTGTCCCGTCTTAATGAACTTTCATACATTTACATTGTTGCTTTAAGGTCTTTTCGGGGCAGAGTAAATCACACACAGCTAAATCACACATAGCTAAATTTGTATTGCAACTAACGGCCGTAAAACTGGGTTATATATAAAAAAAATATACACTACATGGAACATTGGAACAAAGATTTAGATGGCGAAAATTAAAAATAATTTGTAAGCATATTAACCCAGATAGCACAGGAAAAAAATTTTCTTTAAAACTTAAATTTTTATTTTGAAAATGAAATTTTAATGCGTTGCTAAAAAAAAAATTTCATAAATTTTTTTTTTCGGAATGGATAGTTTTTTTAAAGGATGGTGGTGCCAAGCGGGTTGAAATAAAATAAATTCTATAAAGTATGAAAATATGCCCTAAAAGTGTAAATTATGCTCTAAAAATTCGAAAATATGCTAAAAATATGCGTGTAAAACTGATATATGCATAAACATGCTTTAAAGAGTAAAATATGCAAAAATATGCACTAACAAATCGATGCCAAAATTCATTAAAAGTTCTGAAACGGATAAATATATTGTCCCCGCATTAATACGTGATACAAGAAAAAACATGCAATTGCATATTTGCGGTTTCCCTGTCTATAACTTTCGAAACTCCAGTTTTTTTAAGAAAGATTTTATTCAATACGATACATAGAGCATATAAATACAAATAAATTAAATAATCATCTTCATTTGTTTGTTGCTTTTGTTTTTCACAATACTGTATGTATATATTAATTTTTTTTGGGGGGGGAGGGGTTAAGCTAGTAATTTATAAATAAAAATAAAAAAAAGTTAATTACACCTAGTTACTTTTATATATCTCACAAAAAGTGTAAGTTTCCCAACCCTGGAATCATACTTTTTTTATTTTTCTGATCGCTTACACCAATCTGTTTTTTTTTTAAGAATATAAAATGTGTTTAATTTATAGAGAAAAAGGTAAAATTAGTTTTAGTAGGTTATTTTTATATAACAAAAAAAAAAATAAATTTTTCCAACCCTGGAAACGTCTTTTTAATTTTTTTATTTCTATTTTTTTTATTTGAAATACCTAATTTATTCGTACTGAATAAAAAAAAGTTTATTTATTAAAAAAAAAATAAAAATTAGTTTTCGGTATTTACTTTTATTTGGCAAAATAAAGTTTAAGTTTTCCAGCTCTGCAACCGTCTGCTCGATTTTGCTGATGTTCAATACCCATGTATTTCGGACCATTTCTGACACACCAATCCAAGAACGAGGTGTCTAGCTTTTCTGGGAGCTTCGGAAAACCGATTTCACGTACAGACAGACGGACATCGCTTGTTCGTCTTTCCTATGCATAAGGATACAGAATATATAATCTTTATAGGGCGCTTATTAATATTGTGCAAATTACACACGGAATGACAGACCTATATTATATTTATAAGGGGTATAGTAATGTAAAACACACATTAATTGTTGGTAACATTGTGTATTCGTTTGCGTAAAGTAAACAGCATCTTTATAATTACAACAGGTGTTCTCGAGGCTGAGGGACAAATTCAAGGATATTCATAGCAAGTGACAAAACAAATTATTTCAGATACAATCGTATTAAGAAATAGAAGACAACAAATATAGTACAAGAAAATTACAAGTACATAGTGAGCGAAATAATTGTCAGTAACACCTGTGTTGATTGAAGATTTCATGTAAAAAAAAAATACAAGGCATCATCTATGTGTATATGTTTAATTTAGTTTGTGTCAGTTTGTTGTGAAAACAAGTGTTTTGTTTCCCCCAGCATTGATCATCCATCCATTCATCACCTTTTTAGTTTGATTTTTATATTTGGTTAAAAATTTATGATGATATTTTGCGAGTAGCACAAATCTACGAGTATAGTATCTATCTAACAGCCTCTAAAAAAAATTTGTTCAGCCTGCCTTTTATAGACATTCTGTTGTGCAGTTGACTGGCAGTGCTTTTAAAAATTTTTCCTTGTTAAATTTTTTTTAAGCTTTTGTTCAATTAAAAGATATTTTATAAGTTTTCTATAGATTAGAGGTGGCAAGCATACAAACTTGCATATGTATTTATATGGTGAGGCAAGTTTATTGTCAGGGTTTTATTGCTTACACATTCGTGTAAATCGTTATGAGGAAGAAAATTTTATAGAGAAACTTTATTAATAATGATTTTTAATTTTTGTAATGAAAGCTAAAATTGTACAAAACGTGAATTTATGTCCATGATAATATATTTTTTGTGGAAAAATTTTTTAAATGAAAATATATTTTAATATAAAAATGTAAACTTTTTTGAAATGAATCGAAATGAAATGCTATATATCTCTGAATTGGAGATGGACGCCACTCACGTAATTAGCTTGATGATACTTAAATCATGTAATGAATGATCGTGAGTGATTTTCGGCCTAATTTTGTAAAACGCAACGCCAAGCGTATAAAATGGAAAAAAAATTAAATTACAAATATAAAATTAGCCCTTTAATTTTTCACACCATCATGAGTGATTGTGCATGAGTGAAATTTTCACGCGATTGTTTCATTATAATATTCTCTTTTTTTTTTAACAAAAAGAGAAGTAACACTCAGGCAATTAATGCCTACTACTATTACTAGGTGTTACCTTCTTTAGGAAAGGTATAGTGATAGAGAAGACAGGTGGTGTAGGGAGAGATAGAGGAAAGCTTCATTCTTTTACAACTCTGCTTTTTTGCACGTTTTTGATAATGCAGTGTTGCTGCGCCATCTGGTGTTAAAATGAGGCGAATTAAATTTTTGAAGCTGTGTTTTGTAGCCATTTTATTGATTATTTTACTTCGCCGATGATTCTGCTACACAACGAAGGAGGGCGCTCTGATGTTACATTAGGACTAATATCTGCTGAAGTCGGTATAGTTCAGTGACCAGTGACTATGCCTTCATCACTTGAACTTTCCTACAACAACTGATACAAAGGGACACTAATGCACATCAGAAAAATGCGTGGTGATGTTATTCAATGACTGTTGGATACAGGGATTGAACCCTGGACCTTCGGTTTTGTAGTCAACGTGCTAACTACTTCAGCCAACGCCACCCTCTTGTTTTATATTTAATGTGCTTTTTATTAATAATGCGATTTAACTGTTTTTAAATTTTCAAAAATCAAGTGAGACATTTTTTAGATTTTTGAATTGAACTGTAGTGAATTTTAATCAGAAATAATTTCTTAATCAGGCTTAAGTTCAGTAATTTCAATTCTTACCGAATGAAATATTTTTTATTAATTAATGTGAGTTTCTAAAGAAGAGAAGTGAAAAAAATATCGCTATTTCTCCCAGCTAATAAAGTCTAGTTTAATTTTTCTTCTCTTCTTTAGAAATTCACATTAATTAATAAAAATATTTCATTCGGTAAGAATTGAAATTACTGAACTTAAGCCTGATTAAGAAATTACATCTGATTTTCAAAAATTTTTAGATGATTGATTTTGATAACTAACTCAATGGTAAAATGTATTAAAACTATTTTTAATTTATGATTATAATTTTTATTGGAAGTGTATCCACATAAAGCAATGAATTTTAAATATATTTATTGTTAAATAATTTTTTCTTTCGTCTCATTTCAGGTAAGCTTAACTCTTTATACGATTTTTGATGGTAAGCTCCATAATATTATTTAATGACATCAATTGAAAATCGTTCAATTATAAGTCATTTATTTCAAAAATCCCGAATGTCTGGCAAATTCTTCAGTGCCCGGCAATATTGTACCGCCTATAAGTTCTGATGCGTCTGAAGTCGTTGTATTAAAAGTTTCGGCAGACATTTTAAGTTCAGTAGCACTTGGCATGGGAGCTGCCTCAACAGTACTTCTTGACACGGAGCTGGTAGTGATTGGTACGTCAACTCCGCTTGTAGTTAATACATTCGTAGTAGTTGTTGTTGTCGATGAAGAAGTATTGGCACGGCCATCCAAGCAGCTCTGCAGATTGCGATAGTTGGCTCCAGTAGCTTCAACGTAGCTACGTTCGGCAGCCTTGCAGCATTGTTCATAATGTAAATCCATAATATGGTATTTTTCTTGCAATTCAATTGCATATTCAGAAGCATAACCCGAAATATTGTAGGCATCTTTAGTGTTATTTGCGCCCTATAATTTTAAGTGAAAAATTAAAAGAAAAAACAAATAAGTGATTGTGCTATAACTTTTTATGAAATTTTGGAGAAATTTCAGTTCCCTTGCCGAAAATAAAAAGGGAATATTAAATTTTTCTTATGTTTTAACTTTAATAAATAAATCAAAATATGTATAGGCTCTGCTAACATTTGAATTAAAAACAAAAAACTAAATTAATTTTTGTTTCCAATAATTCCCCTTATGGCGTCGTCGACGTCACATCAAGATGACAGTAAAAATTGGCACTTGTCTGCTCTTTGTCGACAACAATTGACTATTATTAATATGCTGCATTAATTTACAAAACCTTAGAGATTAGAAAGAGATTGTCAATAAGATCCAATTGTTGCCGATAAAGAGTAGACAAGTGACAATATTTACTGTCGTCTTGATGTGATGTCGATGACGCCATTCGTCATAAAGGGGATTAATATTCGATCGAGTCTATCGTCAGCATTTTTCAAAACTAAAAGTTGAAATTTATTTTATCGACATTTTTGCAGTCATGAAAATAGTAAATTTTTTTGTATTTTTTCAATAAAAAAAATAAAACTTAAAATATACGGCCTGCCCCATGATGTCGAAAAGAAACCATCCCTTACTTATATTGAAAACAATAACAAATTTTCTTATTTTATTGTTGTTTTCAATACAAGTTGTTATTCTTGTCGATATCGTCGGCCAGGCTGTTAATATTTCTATTGTCGGTCAGAAATAAAAATAAAAATTTAATTGTACTAAAGGGTGGTTTTTTAGAGGTATAGAACTTCGAATTGAAATAAAACACAAGAAAATCGTTTTAATGTCCATCAATTTGGCTTTATTGGAAGGATAATTTTATGCCATTAATGTTTAAATATGATTTCGGGCATGTGGCCGCCGCGGCTGGCTCGAATAAAGCCAATTCTACAGGTCCAATTTTCAACCACTTTTTCGAGCATATGGGGCCGTATGTTGGCAATAACGCCACGAATGTTGGCTTCCAAGTCCCCTAACGTTTCTGGTTTGTTGGCGTAGACGAGCGACTTCACGTATCCCCAAAGAAAATAATCCAATGGTGTCAAATCACACGATCTTGGTGGCCAATTGACAGGTCCATTCCGCGAAATTATGCTCTCATCGAATGTTTCCTTCAATAAATCGATTGTGACGTGCGCTGTGTGGCATGTAGCGCCGTCTTGTTGGAACCACAACTCATCCACATTCAAAATCTTCCATAAAGTTGATGGACAAAGCTCCAATTGCTGTGCACGGTGGCGAATCGATTCATTCGGGTCCTCTTCAACACTTTGCTCTACAGCGGCAATTGTTTCTTCGGTGCGCACTGTTCGACGTCTCTGCGGATGCGTATTATCACATAGAGTAAACGTAGTGCGAAAACGATCCATGGTTAACCGAATTAATTGCTCTGATGGACGATTATGTCGACCATAAAATGGACGGAGCTTGCGGTAAACTTCGCGAACTGAACCATTATTTTCGAAATAAATTTGCACGATTTGCAAGCGTTGTTCTTTTGTCAACCTGTTCATGATGAAATGGCAAACCAAACTAAATATTAATCACTTGACAGCTGACAAAATGGCCGCCAGTTAAAAAAGTGATGCCAACTTAAAGTTCTATACCTCAATAAAAAACACCCTTTACATAATATTATTATAATGAATTTTAAACAGGAATAATTGCTTAATCGGGCTTAAGTTCAGTATTTTTCTATTCTTAGAGCCTATTTCACCAATTTATTTAAATATCAATTCATAATTAAAAGTAATTTTTCCATACAAAAGTTCATGAAAATCGACATTTAAATATGAATTGATATTTAAATAGAGTTGTTGAAATTGGCCCTTAATGAATGCAATATTTGTATTAATTAATGTGATTATGTGAGAAGAGAAAAAAAATTTAACTTGTGTTTGTGTAAAAATTTGTGTTTGTTTTCCATATAAGTAATCGATCGTTTTCTGTAGACATGGGACAGAGCGTTAATTCTTAAGCTACCCTGCAGAAAATTCGGTGACAATTGAACCAAGCATACTCATCCTATGACTTGAGAAAATGGGAGTGTTAACAAAAGCAAGGAAAGAAAAGAATGGTGTAAATGTTTACATATTCACCTTTTTCTTGAATTGGGACTCGTTCTAGTATTGTAGTAAACGGCACTGAACATGTTTGGTGTGGCTGAATCCAGGACCTATCAAACAGTATAAGTATATCTTTTTTTCGTTGCATTTTCTCTACATTGGAAGCTGAAGTAGTGTCCCACAGCTAAAGTGGCCAGATGTGGCAAAAAGCGGGACATGACCCATCAAAAAGCGGGATTTTGAAGAATATATCCTCAAAAAGCGGGATTTAAAAATAAATATGAAAAAGCGGTATGAACTTAAGATACACAGTTTTCACAGTTTCTAACATGAGAAAATGTTAATATATGTAGGTAGGGCAAATTTAAATTTTTTTGAAGAACTCCTGAAAACTCGAACTTTAAGAAATTCTGAGTATGCACGTTTTGAGAGGACGTGTTTAAAGTTATACACAATAATTTTCTTTCCAATATGATATTTGGGAATCTATATAATAAAAAAATCTAATAAAATATTTCCATTTTCGGAGTTAGTTTTCTAAAATCGTGCGGTTTCGAATCGATCGGTTTACAGAACAGGCTCGAATATCTAGTTCAAATTCAGAAATATATTCATGGGCAATAATAAAGGAGGAGGAGGAGCACCTTGTCAATAAATTTGCATTATTTTTTTCCGTGTCGGTTGCCTCATTTATTGCAAAAGTCCTTTCGAAATGCATTATAGCTTAACAGAGCTCTGTTAGGACACTAATAGATATATGCTAAAGGGCAAGGTTTGTGTCAAAGGTTATAAATCTATACAAGCACAAACTTGAAATTTCGACGATTCCCACAGAAAATAATGCAGTGATAATTTTGAAATCTTCATGACATGTTAATAATGAGAATTGTATTCTACAAATTAGCTGCTGCACTACAAGCGTGACACTTCATCCCAAAACGGGTGTAACGAAGCACACAGAGATTTGGATAGTTAAGCAATAACTACATTTAAAAAATATTTAGATTAATTTTTTATCACTTAAATATGTACATTTTAATAAAAATCTAATAAGAGATTGAAAATTTCAAAAGCGTGATGTCTGGTCGGGTTACCTAACCGTAACTGAATTCCGTAGCACCATAAAGGTTTCAAAAGTATATTTATTAAAAGCTTACCATATAGACTGAGGATTTAATTTCAACCAACCACATAATGTATCTGAGTTAATTTAAGTTTCATTTGTGTTAGCTTAGAATCATGTTTCCATGTAAGTCGTCGAACAATGTGTATACCAAGGTATTTCACTTGCGAATGCTGAGGAACAACTCTCTCTCTATCTCTCTCTCTCTCCATGGAGTAAATGTTACCTGAACACACTTCACTTCACTTTTATTCACTTGCACTTCACTTTTATTCTCCATAACTTCATCCATAGTTCAATAGGGTACTATTACTAATATTACGCGTTTATGTATTACGAATATTTTTTTGATTTAGTTTGTCTATATAAGAAAGACTCCTCTGTGACATGTATTATGTATTACGAATATTTTTTTTTTCGTTTAGTATGTAAATACATATAAGAAAGACTTCGCTGGGACATCTATCTGTTCACTATGAAGGTTAAGCAATGAATCAATATAAATAGACTGCCAAGTCACTCTGGAACAAGTCCCGTAACTATACTTAGATCTTAACCTAAGCTTAACTGGTACGTATTTATACTTTTGAAATATGAGTGCCCCTATGATCGGGTAGGTAGTGTGCAAGCCTGCCATGCCGTAGATTGATAGTTTGAAGGTACATTTTTTTTTTATGAAAAATAAAAATGATAAAAAAAAAGTTACATAAATGTCGGAATGAAATTTATATATAATTTATATTCTACACGGAATAGGTCGCTATAAGATAGTTAAGTGATAAGTCAAAAGGTGCACAAGTATCAATTAACACCATCCTAGGCCATCGCCATGGAAAAGTGACTGGTCCACTTCATAGGAAGTGTTAGAACTCAGACTGGTCCCTATCACTTGGTGATCGGTCACGTGGCTAGTCTTGTGTCAGTTTCATTTCCTGCAGGGTATGTACAGACGATTGTCAGATATTACAATATTGTCAGATCTGGCAATGTGCTGACAATGTAGTGGCAATCACAAGTTAGATTACTAGTTCAGACGGTTGTATAAAATTTTTCTGAAAATCTTATGCAAGCCATACACCTTGCGACTGTTGGTACAACACGTTGGATTAACAAGTTGTGTGTTTTGCCCACAAACTTTACAACAACGTGCACAACATTAGAGCACAACTTCATTTCTTAATTTTTTTTGGAGTAAACATACATCGGGTGTTATGTCGCATATTGTAATGGACGGTTTTTTTTTTGTGACAAAATAAGAAGAAGAACGTAAAAAAGGACAGAAAAAAAGAATTTGGTTAAAGGAGTGATTTATATAAAAAAACGTATTCTAATAACAAACTTTTGGAAATAATAAAAGAAAGTGAGCCAATGGACTATAAAAATTACACGTGGGTGTCAAACGAAGTATTCAATGACCTTTTGTCAAAAGTGCCGATGCATATAAAAAAGCAATTCTTCCGCGCAAACTCTTATACAATTATATAAAATCACTTCTTTCTGTTCAATTCTCCATTTTATACGCAAATTTGAATTCGAGCGCGATGTTTTTCATATGACCACAACGAAAATAAGAACAAAATGAAATGAAGTTGTACAACAAACTCCCAAATTTTACAACCTGTCCATACAACTAGACAAAAAATCAAATCGTTTTAATCTTTCGTAGAACCGATACACAACTTCATACGACGACCCCACACACTTTACAATCTTATACACAACTTGCTCATGTTGTACCAACAGTCGCAAGGTCTGTGGCTTGCTTTACAATTTATTGCCAGACCGTTGTATGACAATAAATTCATCTGACAAAATCGCCAGTGGAAAAATTGTCAGTTCACTCGGTTGTCATATGCGCAATTTGTCAGATCTGTTGTTATGCGTTGCCAGACTCAAAGCATTTGTCAGAAATTGTTAAATATCAATCGTTAAAATGTTAAAATAATCGACGAATAAAAGTGCGTGAAATAGCTAATATCATGGGCATCTCAAATGATCGAGTCCATTTAATTTTGCATGAAGAACTACAGATGAAAAAGATTTCTGCAAGATGGGTGCCGCATTTGTTAACAGTCGACCAAAAACTCATAAGAATGAACATTTTTCAAGCGTCGTTTCATAACTGTTGATGAGACATGGATCCACCACTATACTCCAGAGACAAAAGAACAATCCAAATAATGGACTGAAGCTGGAGGAAGTGCCCCAAAGAAGGCAAAAACAATTCAATCGGCTGGTAAGGTTATGGCAACGGTTTTTTGGGACTTCAAAGGTATTTTATTGATTGACTATCTGCAGAAGGGTAAAACAATAAATTCAGAGTACTATTGCAACCTTTTGCATCAATTAAATGTACAAATTCGAGAAAAACGTCCTGGCTTACAACACAAAAAAATAATTTTTCATCAAGACAACGCACCAGCGAACAAGAGTGTTTTAACAATGGCTAAAATCAACGAATTAAAGTACGAGTTGCTTGACCACCCACCTTATTCTCCTGGTTTGGCTCCCAGTGACTTTTGCCTGTTCCCAAATCTAAAAAAATTCCTTGCTGGCAAGCGTTTTACCTCAAATGAAGATGCAATTACAGTTGTAAACCACTATTTTGAAGACCTTGAGGAAAACTATTTTAATCAAGGGATAGAATTGCTAGAAAAGCGTTGGACTAAGTGTATTGAAGTTTCAGGAGATTATATTGAAAAATAAAAATATTTTTGAAAAACTAACTATTCTCTTTCATTGATAGGCTAAGTAGTTTCCGAACCGCCCTCGTATATTTTAGTATATATTTTTTCCTTAAAATCAAGCGTGTGCAGTGTTGCCCATAGAAAGAATTCTCTTACAACGACGCCATTGTCAGATGCATAAGCTTCGCACACCTGACAATATTAAAATGTCTGACAAATACCTGCAATAATTTACAATGTGTTCACACGATTGTAAGAAGTCTGACAATTTGTTGCCAGCTGCTAGTCTTGCAATGGACTGACAATGATTTTTCTCTTAACGACGTCTGACAAAAATTGCCAGTTTACATGGTTGTGCAAAATTGTAAGATCTGACAAACGTCTGTACATATTTTATTGCAAAAAAAAATTAATAAAACAAAATAAAAAATATTTTGGAAATTTTAAAAAAATTTTTTTTTTGGAAAAATTTGAACAGTTACAGATTTATAGCATTATTTTTTTTTTTTTGCTATAGAATTGTGTGATATGAATTTACAGGACATTTTTGCAATTTATTTTTGCACTAATTTGTTTTTTTTATAAAGTTTGTGAAAGAAGTCACAGTATAAAATTAGTCGTAAGGAAACCATTAGATCAAAGTACCCATAACTAAATTAAAGCACTATTTCTTCACTTCCCTCAAATCAAAATTCAAAATACTCACAATTTTTGCGTGACAACGAAAAACGTCCAGAGTTGCATCAAGATCATCACATGCCGACAATCGTGTACAAATACTCCGAGAGCCTTCTTCTATAGCCAAACGTTTGTCAATCATTCCGGTATCGGTGGCTTGACGACCAGCTCGAGCATCCATTAAACATTGCTTGTAATGCCGGCCATATGCCTCGCCAACTTCATTCGATTTTACAATATAATCAGAAAAACAACTCATAGAAGTGGCTGGATCTTGTTGATTAGCCAAATGTGGCTTTAAAAACAGATGAGCCATATTTTGAGCATTTGTGTACAAACCACATTGCATCAAGGCAAAAGCAAATAAAAATATATTCATATTTTTCACTTTTTTATTTTTGTTACAAAAAAAAAAAAGAAAACAAGCCAAAACTTTTCTTATGGAATTTAACTAAAGCATTTAGTTTGTGTTCCTTCGAACAGACCGTTGCAGACTGTTTTGCCTCAGGCAACTTATCATAATTCTTATAGATTACTTTCATCTGTTTTCCTTACATCTGGGAAGTTTGATTTGTTTTATCTTTGTAGCTACTACAGTTTTGTTATTTTTTTTTTCATATATTTATTTTCTAGATAAATATTATCTTATTATCAGCATACTTTGAAATATTTTATTTATTTCTTATCAGAGTGAAAATCGGTAGCATGTACTGATATACATACGAGTATAATGGGTCAGTGATGTTATTGTCGCTAAGATTTTTATTTATTTGTACTAGAAACTTTTCTGTTTGCTCATGATGAGCAATTTCCTTTGTTGTGTATACTTTGTCAATAACTTTATTCAGTCAAAGAGGCTAACGATATAATATAAATATATTTATATACGAATAGCAAAAGCGCAGTGAAATATGTAACTATTGGTGGTTTATAATATATCCAAACTATGTATGCTTATGTCTGCCGGCCATATCGCACCGTTCTAATCTACCCACAACTCTTCTGGAATAGTGAGCATGTAGCAGTGCCACTAGCAACTACTTTTTGTCCCCTCTTTCAAAAGCGCTAAAACAGATGGATCAAAAATTTTCCTAGCAGGATTTTAAATAAAAGTTCTGAAAAAATATTGTATCTAAAATTCACGGGTTACATGGCTTGCGATACCGCCTCATCAAATATACTCATTATAGGCCTTATTACGGTTGTCGACTTCGTCAAAAATCCAAAAATTTTAGCAGAGCATATTTTTCACTTAAAAGCGCACTGTTAATCATTTAACAGTACTGTTAACATTAATGAGTACTATGTAAGTATTTCGTAGGCAAAAATCTAGGAATAGGGACTAGGACTATACTCACCAATTAATGGGAAATATGATCCGAGATATGATTAATGAAATTATGCCACTTTAATATCATTAAGATATATAAGTATGTAATACAGACAATTAATTTTTTTTTATATGTACTCGTAGTACTTATGTGTAAGGAAAAGTGGTCACTGTAGAAAACACGGGAATTCTACATGAAACATTTCTGGAGAAGATTAGTGGTCATTCCGAGAAATAGGAGAAGTCTACATGTATCCCACTATTCAGAAATGGTGCTCCTAATGATTCTCTAAGAGCAGATGTAGTGTGGTTTCTGAAATAATATTGGGACTTTCGAAAAATCAATTTGAAAAAAGTCATATTTTAAGCAAAATTTCTGGAAAAGATTGGAAATAGGAGAATTCTACGAGTACTATCCTACGTATCACACTATATATAAATGGTGCCACTAAATCTGCTCTTTAGAGAACCATCAGAATCATCATTACTGCATACAGCTTCCAATTAGTCAGATTTCCACCCAATTAGAGGCCATTCGGAGTTTTTATACCACCCATCCCGTGGCGTTGGCTGAAGTATTTAGCACGTTGGCTATAAAACCGAAGGTCCTGGGTTCAAATCCTGTCTCCGATAGTCATTAAAAAAATAACAACACCACGCATTTTTCTGATGTACATTACTGTAGTTTGTATCAGTTGTTGTCGGAAAAGTTCCAGTGGTACAGGCATAAGGCACTGGTCACTAAAACTATACCGGGTTTAGCAGATGCTAATCCTAATGTAACATCAGAGCATCCTCCTTCGTTGTGTAGCAAAATCATCGGCGAAGTAAAATAACCAATAAAATGGCTACTAAACACAGCTTAAAAATTTAATACGCCTCATTTGACACCAGATGGCGCTGTAGCAATGCATTATCAAAAGGCGTGCAAAGAGCAGGGTTGTAAAAGAATGAAGTTTTAATCTATCTCTTCCTTCACCACCTGTCTTCTCTATCACTATCCCTTCTTCCCTATCTTCTCTTCACCACACAGGTACCACAAAGGGATCACTGTATTGGACCCAAGTGAGCTGGACTCTAAATTTCACCCTTCCTTACCAGCATCCTGCTAACCTAACCTAACATAACCATCCCCTCTTTGCTAACGCGTTTGTACAAAATTTTTAGTAAGCATTTTGTAAACTGTTTAGTTTACAACGTGTTTGCGAGCTAAACAAGTAACTTGAGGTGTTTTGCTCATATAAAAAGTTTATAGAAAAACATATAGCAAAACATATGTTTTCTTTACTGCAAAACATGTATCTACATAAATGGAAACGCACTATTAGCAAAGAGTAGTTATACCAGTGGTGACTCGAAACGGCAGAAAATTTGTGTATTCGGATGGTCTCGCTCTCTCAGTCACTGCGTCTACTTTAAAGGTTCTTTCATTGTGGCATTTTTTAGTGCATTTTCATTTAATACTTTATAACCTCATGCGCTGTGCGATTTTTGTAAATAAAAGGTAAAAATTAATATTTTTGAATGAAAAATTTTTAATCACTTTTTTTTTTTAATAATAATAAGGTTTTGCGCATTCTGTTTTTTAATTCAACACAACAAATTCTTTCATTTATTTTTTTAAAATTGTTTAGTTATTTATATCACAAAATACACATTCACCCGTATTGCGTATGTCGAGTCGAATATTCGTCTACGAGAATTTTGTCATAGAATAAAGAAAACTTGTATAAAGTTGGTTTAATCTAATACAAAATTCTCGTAGTCGAATATTCGACTCGACATACGCAATAAGGGTGATTATCTCTTGTTTCTTTTGATTATTTTATTAACAACTAATACCAAATATACTCGTACTACAATTGTACCTTTCTCGCAGAACCTGCGTCACAAATGGTTCTAGCTACTTTCGTAAGTGACTTTCTTCAACTCTGGTATCCTCTGTGCTATAAGTATGGTTATGATTCTTAATTTTTTATCGGTAACTTAAACCAAAAATGAATGTTTACAAGTCTATCATCATCTTCTTCTTAGTTGGCCATTTACAGCAAACCATTTGGAATGGATTGATTTACGGGCGCCTCGGCCATCTGAAATTCTTTTCCAACTTCTCACGCTGAAAGCTTTTCCTGGACTTGGTAATTCCAATGGAGTTTCGGTAGTGGCCTCTTGTGTCCTCGATAATATTTAAACGCCTTTTTAACTGGATCATCTATTTTTTTTATATATAAAGAGAAGTAACACTCAGGTAATGAATGTCCACTACTATTACTAAGTGTTATCTTCTTTAAAAAAGGTATAGTGATAGAGAAGACAGGTGGTGAAGGAAGAGATAGAGGAAATCTTTATTCTTATTCAACTCTGCTTTTTGCACGTTTTTTCTTTAATAATGCAATATTGCAGCGCCTCTGGTGTCAATGAGGCGTATTAAAGTTAGTTTGAAGCTGTGTTTAGTAGCCATTTTATTGGTTATTTTACTTCGCCATTAACATTTAATTGTAGAAAATACAGCATAATTTATTTATCTCAAAAACTACTTCCAAACAAATATTTTTATCTATAGATACGATCAATATTCTGATAGATTACCGGACTTCCTACTAATCACAAACCTTCAATAACTTTCACAAACATTATAAAAGCTGAAAGCTTATTCTTTCATTTCAATTTGTAGGGGCGAAGTAAAGTCGTATCTTTACTTTGAAAATAATTGTTGCACTAACTTTTGCAAAATTTCATTATCTTTGTTTTGTTGAATTTATGGTATTTGTCGTTTAGCAAAACGGCCAAATAAACCTTTCGTTATTTTTTTAAATTTCCAGATAAAATTTTGTTTGCAAAATTAAAAGTTTTTTCTATGCATTTGTTATTTTTTATTTATTTTTTTTAATGAACGTTCATATTAGAAAGGAAGTTGAGTTTATTATAAAGAATATGAAAAAAAGGAGTTATTTATGAATTTTTTATTTGTTTTTATTTTGTTTTGTTAAGCTGTAGATTATTTTATATAAAGAACACAACATGTCTTAATTCGTGAAATATGACGTGTAATATTTTTTAATGTTAAAACGCGGTGATCTTTTTCTTGGGACCGTGAAGGAATTAGCAATATGTAGTTTCTTATCGCATCTCGTTAGCCGTTTGTGTTGCAACAGCAAAACTGTGTCATTGCTCCATGAATAATCTTTTGTTTATAGTTTTTTTTTTTGTAACGTAATTTTTATAGTAAAGGTATTAAAAAAGTAGAAGAAAAATATAACTTTTGTGTATGTGAGTCAGCAAGTGAATTGTTTTTATATCAAATTTTATCTTTAAAACATCACAGTTAATTGCAAATACATAGATACATACATACATTTGATTTGGGTCTAATAAAAAAATTCGTCGCATTGTGAAGAGAATCTTGCTCAACAGTTAGAATCACTGACAAACCACTTTAAAATAATTCATTACATGTACTATGTAAGTACATCTTGATCTGAAATGTCTTAAATCTGAAACAATTAGGCCCAAATTCGCAGTCATTAGTTAACTAATAGCAATAGTTCAACCAATAATATTTGATTCACAGTTTTCTGTTTACCATTAGTTAAACTACCAAATGTCATTGGTTAACGAATAGTTAGACAATAGCTGATTCATTCTAATCTTTATTAGTATTGTTGTTTTCTGAAAAAATTTAGACACATTTCACACATACGTTGTCGGACTTAAGGCAGAATTACCCGACTGTAAATGTAGAACTGTAAATGTAAATGTGTCAGCTGATCGAATCTGTTGCATGAAAAGCTATGCAAATGCTTACCTGACTGAAATGTCACGTAAATGTAATGTCTGAACCTGCAGAAAATAGAATTTCATGACGACGTTACGTGACATTTGTAGACAGTGATGGGATGTATGTATATTGAATGAGAGTGTGGCACAATAGCACTATTTTGGTACTTTTGTTTCTTTTGATAATTTAAGCTTTTGAGTTGCTAAATTTGTATAGGTACATGACATATTTAATAAATTTAGTTTTCTAATAAAGTTTTTTTCTTTATAAAATCTAACCACAGACTGCCAATAGTATTTGTTTATTTTTTTGTTAATATACATATACATATATGTATGAATATGTAACATACATATAGTACATTTGTGCGAACTAACAGCATAAAACGCACAAAAACTATTTTTATTTAATAATACCAAAAAAAATTATAATATGTGCGTTTAATCATATCAATTCTAATGTTAATAAAAATATAAATATTTTTATAATTATAATACGATGTAATGTATGTATGCATACATATGAAGCTAAAATTGTAATTTCACTAAATATCAAAGTCAACATTGTTTGTAAGTATAAAATAATGATTTGATACCATTTAAATAATTTTCGTACTTTTTACACACAATCAAAAATAATGTGAAGACATTGAACTCCCATCAATGTTTCGAAACAGCTGTTGCCCATTTTATTTGAATTTGTTATACTGATAAACACCCAGCAAACAAAAAGTACTATATATGTGTTCTTGTTCAAAATTATACATATGTAAATGTATATTGTTTGTGATTAAAATTAATTATTATTAGTAGATACGAACATTAATAAGAAAAGGATAAAACGATAAAGAGGATATATAATAATGTTTTTATATGATTGAGGTGCTACTGAAACCATAGGCATTCCTGTAAATTAAGGAGTCAAGCACTTCGTCTTTCCGATGAAATTGCTCAAATTCTGTTTTACTACTTCTAGTTATATGCAAATATTACGGTTAGAGGCTTAAGCGTTACAGCTGATATTAAAATTATTACAATTTAGTTCTTTTACATAAAATAATAATTTTTAAAACCTCTAGGCACATTTTCATTATAAAAGATGTCTTATTTCAAAAACTCCATTACTTTTTTCCAACAGTATAAAACTTGCCATCAAAAGAAAGCAAATTATAATAGCTTCAGCGAAATTATTAAAGAAATCTTGGATTAATTGAAACATTACCATTTTATATATTATTAACTTATAAGCAGTAATGCATACATACATACATATGTATGTATGCATGATCACACAATCCATATACATTTCAATCAAAATGAAGTCCATGAATTTAAATATTACACATTATGAACTTTCACGTTTGACTTCAAATAACTCGCAATTTGACTTCAAATAACTCGCAATTTGACTTCAAATAACTCGCAATTTGACTTCAAATAACTCGCAAAAAATGAGTGTTTGCTGGGCACAAAGCAATTAGCATGTATGTATGTGTGCACAAGGAAGTTTTTTTCTTTGTGTCGAAAACACATGACACGTTTTTAAGCATTCTATAAGCGTTCAAACATTTACATTTACATTACATTTACATTTACATTACATCTACGATTTCTACAGTCGGCTAATGAGGCCTTTATTCATTGTATTTAGCTGTAACACATTCTTCTTGTTTATTTTCTATTATATTTTGGTTTTCTCAATTTTCGCACTAATTCAATATTTTGCACGGTAAAGTTAGACCAGCGAGCATTTCTTTTATCAATTTTTAAGAAATAATATAACAAATGTAAACAAAAACCATATGCTATAACAGAGCTGCCAATACTGAAACTTAAAAGTTTGATATTGTTACTATTCTTTGCTCATATTAAGAGCTTTAGTTAAACAAAAGTTATCATTTTAGTTTACTAATAGTTAACTAATGACTGTAAATTTGACCCTCAATGGCATTGCCAAGCCAAACAAATTGGGCAAAAATACTTATAAAATCAACTCTACATTACATTGCAATGCAGAAACGTGTTTATTTGAAATGGAAACAAAATTCAAGTGCTTGAAGATCAGTTATATAGCAAATAAATTAATTATAAAGTTAAATACTTAAAAATATTGTAAAAAGTTTTCGCTTCTCAAAATATAGAAATTGTGAAGTAATTTTTCAAATTCGATTTAAGAAAAAAATAAGTCTGTTTCTTATAGTATACATTGGGATGCCGCGGGATCCGACAGAGCCTTTGTTGCACGTTCACAAGAAAAAAATTCACTGATTATTTCTGTTTAGTCTCTGGTTTCATGTGAAAGATTCATGTTTCGTTCACAGTTACAAAACGGCGCAAAAACTTGTTCGCAGTGGGCCTGAACATTACCAAACATTCCTTGCTACGACCACAACCAAGGCAAATTGATATTTTTTAGTGTAAAATTTCCTGCTAACAGAAAATTTCCGAACGTTTTGCTTTGATTTGACACAAGAGAAATTAACAGCTGATCATGCATAGTAATGTAGGATCGCCATGTAAAGTAATGTAGCATCGCCATATAGAGAAATAGTTTATTCTTAGGTTGGTGGCAGGATTGTCTCTTAATGATGGACGCGGATTTTAGATAGCCCACCTACCCGAGTGTAGCCGGCGCTAATTAACGCCACTGCCTCTAGTGTTGCATAAAGGCAGCAGAATGCCTGAAAAGCAGACGAATGTTTTCTAATAAACCAATTATGCTTTTGGTTAGTGCTCAGCCAGAAGTTCTTTTGACAGCAGTTTATTGATTGAATTTAGTTATAAATTATTCATCTTATATACAAACTATAAGAAGAACCTAGATTATAAAAATTTCTTATTTCTATATTTACAATTGTTTATGGGAAAATAAAATGTTATAGGATCTGTTTAAAATAATAAATTATTTTCCCATAGTGGAATGTGACGTGCACACACACTTTCACTGCTTTAAAATTTAAAGTTTAAATTCTTTAATTGCCAAAACAACAGTGAGCAGCACAAAAAAGTATCAAGTGCCGTCTGAGTTTTTGGGTGACATCGGACACTTCCTTCATTTATTGCATGCCTGTAAAGCAGTGCATTCACGCTATGACGCATTGGTTTGAAAGTATTAAATTATTTTACACTACAATCATCAGCTGCTGAATTAATATCATCTAATATGAATTCGCCTTGACCACAATGAAACTCAGCAAACCATTGATACTTTAAAATTTAAAATTTAAATTCTTGAAGTGTCAAAGCAACGGTCAGCGGCACACAAAAAATATCAAGTACCGTCTGAGTTTTTGGGTGACATCGAACGACACCTATTTTAGTTATTGCATGCTGTAAATCATTGCATTCACGCTATGGCGCATTGGTTTGAAAGAATTCAATCATGGTACACTACAATCATCAGCTACTGAATTCAAATCACCTAATATGAATTCGCCTTGACCACAACGAAACTCAGTAAACCATTGAACTTGAGGGTGAAGCGTCTTTCCTCAAGGTATTTACTAAGCATTTCTTTGATCTCGGTGATGATTTTTTTACGTAAAAAAATAATATGTAACCAGCAAACGAAATTCACTTTTCCATTTCCTTTAAAATTAACGAGGTTGTGCATTTTCAATGGCTGTAAAATGCAAGCTAATAGACGCAGCTTCCTCAAAACTATTACAGTAAAATCCCGATAACTCATACCCCGTTAAATCAAAATCTCAAATAACTCCCTAACAAACTTTTGATGCCTTCAAAAATTACGTTAAATTGCAATAATTCGATACATTTTGGTGCGTTCATTAAATCGAAGTTTTTCCCAATACAAATTCTGTTTAACCTCTTCTAAATCGTTCATAATCTAATGCAAAAAAATCAATCGTTAAAAAGTAATGTAATAATAGATGGCTGACTATAGGAGAGATGTGAATCGAATTTTCAATATTTTGCAGGAAAAAAAAACTTAATAAAAATGAAAGCATTTACATAAAAGAATAATCTTTTAAGTGGCCACAAATCTTTTATTTTTAGCTCCAACGTACGTAGTTCTTTAAGGAGGATGTAATTATCTGTTGGCTACCAGCAAACGTTAAAATTATGATTTCGGAAAAAAAATATTATAGGGCTTTTTTATATTAAGCCATCGATATGTCCGTATGTACAGCTGTATCTTTATGAATAGTCGTAGTGGGAATTGAGTTGTGTTTACTCCCAGCTTGTTATTTGATTTACAAAATATCATGTCAAATAAGCGCAATTGGATTTTTTACCTTACAAGGTTATAAGGTTACTGATATGGAAATGCAAAATGTCACGGAGTTATCAAACTGTCCTTTAAGTACAGATGTAAGATTTCAAAATGCCAATTCATGTCATGTCAAAGTTCCTTCATCTTACAAAAAAAAATTTTTTTTTCAGTGCATACCCTAACCAATATTCCATAATTAGCAAAATAAAAATAACAATTTCAAATAAGTTGTTGTAACCACATTATTTAACCTTTAAATAAAAATATATATTTTTTTAGATTTTCTTGTTTGTGGCTTATTAAACAAAACAAATTAAAATAATTGTTTAAATACGTTATTGTGTTAAAAAATAACAGATCAGCAAAAACCAGTCTACAAATCAATGTTAAACATTATAGTTTACTACCATTTAATTATGAGGGTTTGATATTTCATATACAAATTAATCACATTAATATTGGATTAAAATGTTGTTAAAAACGAAACTAATATAGAATTCAAGTTCAAATGGTTGCTGGCAAATTTGGCCAGTTGAGTTTATAGCACAAACCTTTGGGAGCGATAGTTGCAGAATTTTTCTTTTTACTTTAACTGCTTCTTTCTTTCGAAACACAGTTGTATAAATTATAATTAAAACAGATTCATGTGCAAAAATATTTAGCAATAATTTTTCTAAATTCTAAAAATAAACTTATACGTGTAGAAACTAGAAATATGTAAAATGACAATTGTAAAAAACATGTTGGCAACATTTTCTTTGTTTTGTGTCTAGGCATTAAAAATTAAAATTTTCTGCCTGTTCCTCTTGTGTGGCAATTTTTTTTTTTGTTTGTAATATAGTCAGTCTTTTTGTTAAGAAAGAAAACATGAATTGCATGAATAAAAAAATACACAAAAAATTTTTCCATTATAACATTAATAATGACAGTGTAGTGAACGAATAAGAAAGAGAATTGTTTGAATGGAAAATTTATCTAGTTGAATGTACTGTAATTGCTGCTATTCTATTGAGATTTTCTTGTCTCGTACTCGTTTACATTGTAATGATTGGCAATGTCAACGCACATGTTACAAAACAATAACAAAACTTTTATTGTTAATATTATTTTTTATGCGTTTTGTAACGGTTTGGGTTTAACGAACACCAAAACGTTGCACATCCGTATTTGCAAGAAAATAATCTTTAATGCAAATTTTTTAAATTTTGGGACTTCCTAAAGGGCGGCGCACAGTGGGACGAATCCCGAATCTAGCTGGACAAAATTAATCGATGGTCAGTCAATATGGTTTTGGGGCTGCTGAGTTCCAAAAAAAAAATAGCTGAAAAACTCTGGCCCAATTTTTCAAGGAAAACATATACATAGATATACATATAGAGTTTAGCTATTGCGAACTTCGGTAGTATACATTTTTCATATAATCAGGCCTGGTCTGAAAACCAGAGCTGTTAAATTTCGATTACGATTAGTAATCAAGTAGGTTACATTTTAAAAAGAATCGTAATGATTATATAATTGCCTTTAAAAGAATTGCTGATACATAATTGATTACGATTACTAATAATCGAAAAGTAATCTGAATTACTTAAAATTACTAAAAATAATCAAAAAGAATCAAAAGTAGTCAAAAAATAATCCGATTACTTCTAAGGATTACTTTTGATTCTTTTTGATTATTTATTAAGGATCAAAAGTAATCTTTGAAAGTAGTCGGATTACTTTTTGATTACTTTTGATTCTTTTTGATTATTTTTAGTAATTTTAAGTAATTCAGATTACTTTTCGATTATTAGTAATCGTAATCACGATTACTAAGTACGAAACTGAATATAATCGTAATTTAATCATTACTTCACCTTAAAAAAAAAGTAATCAAATTAGTAATCATTACGATTAGTAATGAAAACACACATTTTTCAAATCACATGTGAATTTAAAAATAATAATAATGGTCATGCACAAGTACATATGTATGTATATTTCTTTCACTCTTTCTTTTAATTGTTCTATTGTATAGAGCATCAAATATCATTTATGAAAGAAATTTATCGTATATGATTTGGAAAAAGGCTGCAGAACCATTATTACATTTAAAATAACTTGTGAGTTGAAAAATTTGATTTTCAGAACCCTCCAGAACAAACAAACAAATTCGCTTTACCTTTTAATGTTTTACTGATTTTTTTTTTGTTCATTTTAAAAAACAGTGAAGTTAAGCTATTGCGAAATAAGAGAAATCAATTTAATCACCCTTATTCTAATTGTCGACATCGACGTCACTTAAACACAACATCAAAAAATTAAGGCTTGTGTATACGTTGGCGAAAACAACTGACTCCTGTTGGCAGGTTTATTCTATTTTCTAGACCTTAGGGAACGGAAATAGATTGCCATTAGCACAAAATTGTTCTCGAGAGCGAGTAAACAATCCCCAATTTTTTGGTATTGTGTTAAAGTGACGACAATTGAATAAGGGTGAATATTTTGTTTTCATTATTGTCAAAATAACAGAAATTTTCTAAAGTACAAGATATTTATGATTTAGCGAATATAGAATTAAATAATAATTCTGCAAAAAAAAAAGTCGACTTCAATGCAAAGATCTGATAGAACATTTTCGAAACAAATTTATGTGATATTAAATTCAATTTTAATAGGCGTACCTCCGCCCCATTTTTTAAATGAAAGATTGTGTCTATTTTTGAGCTCAAGGTGTGTGTTAAGTTTTGTAAAAATCATTACAGTAGAACCACTTAAAATAAAACATTAAATTTTAATGGGCGTGACTTCCCCCTTTTTTCAAATGGAAAATTGTGTATATTTTTGAGCTCAAGGTGTGTGGTAAGTTTTGTAAAAATAGGTTAACTAGAGCCACGTGAAATATAAGAATAGATTTTAATAGGCGCAATCCCGCCCATTTTTTCAACTCTAAAATTGTGCAATTACAAGAACCAAAGGTGTTTGCTAGGTTTCGCAGCAATCGAAGAAGTAGAATACCATAAATTCAAATAAAAAAATTTGTGGGCCTGTCCCCGTTCATTTTTTCTTACAATGGGACCAATGGAAAGCTATTCCCTCTAAGACAATAAAATAATTTTTAAAATCGGTCTAATATGAACCGAGCTATGAACCAACAAAAAAAAATTGAGACGAATTGATAACCTCGTTCTTTTTTTGAAGTCGATTAAAAAATACTTTGTATTAAATAACTTGACAAATAATTTTATTAAAATAAACAATTTGGATAAGTGATATTATAATATCTAATACTCATTGTTGTCGTGTTAAATATTTTTCTAATCGCTTTCATAAGTGGTGTCCTTGTCATCATCATCATCATCGGTGTGTCTCTCGTCATAATCGGTGTATAGTATACACAGTGTATAATATACATATCATCATCATATATGTCTGTCATCATCATCGATGTCTCTGCCGTCATGCTCTGGTACTGAGAGACGATTTAGAACTTCTGTGTTTTAATATTTTTCCGCTTAACTCGATAACTATTAAGATTAGGGTCTGAAAAAATAAAAAAACAAGTGAATAATATCCTTCTTACTTTCTTGTCTTATCGTATTTTGTGATGTGACTCTCTCCGTACTCGTATCTTATATTTAGCACCAGCTATAATTTTTAAGAACACTCGCATGGTTGTCAAATAACATGTGAGTTGCAAATCGCCAAACTTATTTGTACATGTTCTGTAATTCATGCGTTTTGTTCGCGTCTTGCCATATTGATTTAAGTCAGCTGTTTGTTGAAATTGCTATTGTATAAGTAAACAATGCAAAGGTAAAATTCACAAAACAAAAATTAATTTCAATTTTATAAAAAAAGAATTTCCGAAACTATTACTATTTTTAATTAAAATCAAAAGAAAACATATATAATTGCATTTATTAACCATGTTAGTGTTTCTTTGAAGTTTGGTTTAGGCTAAATTCATCAGTTCAGTATACTCTTGCGATTTGAGCTCGCCAAGAGCCCGGCGATTGCAATTTACACCCCTCCTACGAATTCAAGTAACAATCGCAAATGTTATGCGATATGCGAGTGTCAGAACATGCCCGCCCGAAAATTTAAAAGTTGCAACGCAAAATTTTTCAAATTCTTTAATATTTATGTCACATCCATTACCAATAGCATTTAAAACTATTCCCAAATTTTTAATAAGATTACCATTAACTCCCGTCATGTCCGGGATTTGAGGGTTCAAATCAGAGAAACAAGCCGCCTTAAAAAGTCGGTGGCGGCGGCTTAGGAAAAAATTCGGTAGCGGCGGCTTAGGAAAAAATTCGGTGGCGGCTCATAACCCGGCTGACATTGAGAGCCGCTGGTTTTGATTTTTATAGGTTTTTTAAACACATTTCTATAAAAAAAATTTTCAAACACCTGATGACTTCCATATAATTTGTAAGATCTGGTAAAAATTTGCCACTGCAAAAAGCAACTAGCCGGCTGCAATTTTGAGCCGAGGCTAGCCGCATGCATCGGTGGCGGCGGCTATTGAGCTAGCTGTGAGCCGATCAGTTTGTTTCTCTGATCCAAATCCATGCTTCGGCATGTCTACAAGAAGTGACATTTCGAAATCTATTTTGGAGTGGTAGCATTTCCAGCATGGGTTAGTTCTTTTTTACTCTTTTGAATTTGGCAAGATTCTTTCTACATACAAGTTCGACCAATACATTCCGTTTTTTTTTTTTTGGAACGCTACAATAAAACCTGAGTTAAAAAAAATAAATTATCAGTACTTTCAGAGCAGGTTCTTTCTTAGCTATCAAGGAACCTAATTTTTTTTATGAGTGTTGTTGGTATACATCCACTTTTTAAATAATATTGTTTTATTCATGACTTAAAACATAAACTGACCGAAAAATCAGCCTAAGGCAACCCCTAGTAATACTAAGTTTTTTTTTTTTTTGTTTTTTTGAAATGCTCACTCTTATGACTTCCGTCCAGCTAAATTCTGGATTTGCATTAGTGAGCGGTGCCATGATACAACACTCAAATTAATTAATTCCAAAGAGAAAAGATAAAACATACTTATACAAGTAGTTAAAAAAGAAATAGATTTTACATCTGGAAATTCTTTCTACGTTATTAATGTTAATGTGGCAAATAGCATCATTAATTAAAAATAAATAAACTAAGTAAAGTGCGACTTTGACTCGCGCACGTAGGGTTCCGTACGTTGGGCTTTGAGCATTTTTTTTAATAGTGTTATTTACGTTTTTTCAGCTGAAATAATTTTTTTTTAATATTTTTCGCTTTTTTCTCGTTTTGGCGATTTTTTTCATTTTGGCGATTTTTTTCATTTTGGTGATTTTTTTTTCATTTTGGCGATTTTTTCATTTTGGCGATTTTTCCGGTTTTTCGTGATTTATTTTCGATTTAGAATTTTTTTTTAATTTGGTGCTTTTTTTTGTTTTGGCGATTTTTTTTTGATTTTGGCGATTTTGTTTTCGGTTTGGCGATTTTATAATTTTGAGATTTTTTTGTTTTACCGGTTTTGATAATTTCAAGAAGTTTACTCTTACGGTTTCCAAGATACAGCAAGTTATCAAAATTACATAGTCAAAATTACATTAACTGATGGTACACCCTCTAATTAAAATTTTTTAAATTTTAGTGTTAATTGTTGTAGTCTGTATAAAAATACACTAACTTTACAAATTTCAAGTGCATATACATACAATTGTATGTATATAACATGGGATTTTAACATATTTCGTTCCTCGTTTTGGCACACCCTTTAATTTCCAACTCTCATGTATTTGTTGTTGTAGCGGCCAAGGGTCTACATACTGTGTCCAAATTTCAGGTCCGTAGCTCTTACGGTTCTCGAGAAAATACCCTGTGACGGACAGACGGACGGACAGACGGACAGACGGCCAGACGGACAGACGGACAGCGTAGCGAAAACAATAGGGTTCCATTTTCACCTTTGGTGTACGGAACCCTAAAAATCAATGAATTCAAAATAGTTGTACATATCATTACTTTAATATAGAAACGCCCTAATATATACTTCCTGCTGAATGAGCCTTCATATTAAATTTAACAAATAAAGCAAAAAATATCAGTCAAGTTCTCTTTAAACATCGGCTTTAATTCCAAAGACAATACACAACACATAGTAATGAACATACACAAGTACGTACGTGGCGCTTCCTATTCACACCTACACCCACACCCCCGGAAGAAATATATACCGTTACCTTAATATAGAAAGGCCCTAACTCATTATTTTTTTGAATTCGAGATTTTTGCATTTTTCTATACATTAGATATTCTTCTATAGAAATATACAAAAAAAAACTCGATTTCAAAAAAATAATGAGTTAGGGCTTTTCTATATTAAGGTAACGATATACATATATGCACATTCATTTATTCACCCATCACAACCACTTCATTTCAAAATGCAGTTTTAATCAAAGATATGAATGAATTACACACATTTTACAAAGAAAAATCAACCCTCAATATATGTATTCACTGCAATCAATTGTTGTAAACTTATTTTCCATAACAACTCGTCTAAAGGATTTGTTTTGTTCAATTGTGTTTTGTTTATATGGCATCGATTATTTTCTTTCTGTGTAGTTGTGATTATCCTTTATCCTGCTTATATATGTATGTATGTACTTCCTTTTAAGTGGGTGTGAGAGAGAGCCCCCCAAACACATGTTCATCATAGAAAAGTTTGTAGTAATTTTTCGTGTGTAAAATATCAGGCAACACATGTTTTCTTCTGTTTATTGTTAATGGGCGTTTGCCGGCTTTTTGCACACTTGTGTCAATAGCAGACGTCGTAGACCGGTGTCAGACATTTAGTATATCATATGGTTTGGGGTAGATGTCAGACTTTCAAGTGTTGCTTTAGCTTCGTTTCTTATTCTATTTTTCTTTCCATTATTTAATAAGAGAGATAGATGTACTCTCTTTTAAAACATGTGGAACATATTTTTGGAATAAGAAAAAATAAAAAATTTCCCTGAAGAAAAACAGGGTGCCCTTTAGAGATACAGGATGTACTATAGAAAATGCTTTTTTGAATCTGTTGTACACAGAGAGAAAATTTGGGCGAAAACATCTATAAAAACAGAATTTTGTCAATTTGACTTTATTTTTTTCCGGTTTGGTGAACGCAGTGTTTTCATTTTGACAATATTTTGGCCGAATTTAGTGTTTGATGCAAATGGTTTTGCGTAAGTGCAAATGCAAAACATCGCAGCTTTTCTTTGAATTGTGTTGCATTTTGTTGTTAGATTTTAAGGAAAAGCTACGATATTTTACATTCACACTTACGTAAGACCATTTGCATTAAAAACCCCGAATACCGGCATTGTTGTTATTTTGACAACAATCGTTATTATTTTGATTTAATTATTTATTCGATAATACAGAGCATTCTTATTTTAACAACAATAGTTTTTATTTAGATGTTTTTTTTATTTATTTCATAACAGACCATTCTTCTTGTGAGAACGTTCCATTCTTGGTTTGACAAATTTCCTTCTCGATTCGAAAACTCTAGTAATTTGTATCATTTCGTTCATCATTTTGGAAACGTACCATTTCATTTTTTGATGATATCGTATCATTCATTTAATAAAGTCATTGTATTTTATTAATTATTTAACTTATGTTTGTATATTGGTCTATATCTGATATGTATATTTTTATCATGACAGAAGTCAAACTACTTACATACATACATACATGTACATATATGTACATATGTATATGTATTTAAAAATATTTTTTTAGGTTAGCTGTTTTTCCTACATGGAATTTGCCATTTGTTATGACAAAAATCAGGCATTGACGTAGGCGTATAGACTAGATCTTGGACTTGGTATATTAGCTATGGCATTGAGTTATATGGGAATTCTTAGAAACGAGATTTCGACTTGCAAGAACCCCTCATCTTATTTAAACACACCGACCGCCTAACGCCTCTCCTTAAGGAGACTCCCTTACAAAGGGGAAATTTTTATAAAATTTACTCGCAGGGCTCTAACTTCCCCTAGGGCGTTCCTATCGAAATCAAATGTATGACCAATCTCCAATATTTTTTTAATGCAAAGATTTTCTCTGAACATATTTATCGTCTATCTTGAACGATTAAGGTGGTCCCCATACAAGAAAATAATTGTTTGAATATTTTTTTTAAGAAATCCGCTTTTTCCGCTTTTATGGTGCCTCCCAGGGGGGTAAATTGTAAGACCGACATATAATAATTTTCTATCCTCATTATTTCCTCCGAACATACCTATCCCCTATCACGACTCTAATGGGGCTCCCATACAAAGGGGAAATTTTTATAAGATTTGCTCGCAGGGCTCTAACTGACCCTAGGGCGTTCCTATCGAAATCTAATGTATGATCGACCCTAATTATTTTTTCAATACAAAGATTTACTCTTAACATACTTGTCATCTATCTTAAACCATTAAGGTCGTCCCCATACAAAAAATTTTTTTAATAGTTGTTTCTAGAAACACGCTTGTTCCGCTTTTATGGTCTTCTTCTGCCTCATTATCATCTACGCCGTCGCTGTCTTCGTTTGATGATTCATCCACCTCTTTGTCGGATAACTCTTCTTCATATCTTCTGCAAAAATACGAATAACATGCGCCATTTTCCTTTTGCTGTCACAGGAATAATTCTGTCCAAATAATGCGAGAACAACAGGGTCATCACTAAGGTACCGGAAATGTACACACTATTTATTCACCAAATGCTAAATTCGGCAAAATGAGGGGTTCTTGCAAGTCGAAATCGAAAAATCGTTGACTACGCCATACCTAATGTATATACATACATAACTATTAGTCATTGATATGAAGATACCACAAATTTATAGTTTCGAATACATACATAGAAACAGTTATTTATGTATAAATGTACGTAAAAATTGTTTGCGAAATGGTCCTTCGCACTACACACTTTTGGTTAATGGATTCAGCTTTGCCACACAAAAAATTATATTATCCAAATACAATTTAATTATTTTATTTTCGTTTTAATTGCTTCTGTGTATATATACATAAGTACATATATGTATATATGTAGTATTGTACTTTTCGAAAATTTGGGCCATTTGTTATTATAAAAAAAAGAAACTTATAATTTGTGAAAAACATCAGCATTTGCTAAGTAGACAAGCGAAAACAAGTGTAAAATCATTGGAGCTTGAAAAAAAAATTATTTAATTTTCAACACTCACTTGCCACAAAATGTTTTTTTATTATGCAACTATTGTTTAAAAAAATGAAAAAACGACTACAACAACAATACAATAATTTATCGCTAAAATGTACATTATTTTGTTTTATTTTTATTTTTTTTTCAATTGTGTTTTTACCAGTCAAGTGTGGCATGTATTCATGTAAAAGGGAAACACTTTTACTTCTACAAACATGTTTGTAAAATCGTTATAGAAAAGAAAAAAAACAATTGAATACTAATGAATACTAAGTTGAAAAATATGCATCATACTGACAATCTCTTCGGCTATTGATGCTACACAAAGAAAAGTTTATTACACTCTTCTTCATGTAGTCGCATACGTGTATGTTGCAATTGAAGTTTTTTTTTCTGCTTTGGGCTGCTTAAGAAAACACAATAACATTGATGTTGGAAATTTTTGGTCTTTGTTCTCATTGTTTATGGTGTCTTTGTCCTTTCCGAAAGCACTAGTGTTTCTTCTTAATTCCCTTAAGAAGATACAAGTTTTTGGTCAATCTTTAATAAATGGCACAGGGATGCGATTTCCATTGTTTAAGATATTTAGAACGAATAGTGCAATCAATGTTCGTTGTGTTGAAAGAGAATAAACTTTGAAAACAATTGACTTTCCGGCAGGTCATTGTTGGGAATAAACTGTACAACAACAAGAACAAACAAATTGCAAGGTTTGTAGCATAGTTGCAGCGCCTCTAGTTCTAAGTAGGCGCATTGCTTTAAGCCATTTTATAAGTTATTTTACTTCGCCGGCAATCCATTGATAAAAATATTGACAGAGGAGTCCACTGCGATATTCATCAGCCTATATACTAATGCATATAAGAAAAATCTGTGATGTTGATATGACTTAGTCTGGCTAGGGATTATTTTTGTAGAAATTTTAAAACTCTTTCCAAATTACTCATTTTTATAGCTATTGCTATTTATGGCGAGATACAGGGGTTAGAAAATAATTTTCGTAACAAAATTAATCGACACTATTACAGTTATAAATTTATTTTTGTTTTGATTTCTTTGTACTTAAAAGCAGCGTACGAAAATAAACGAAACAAATTGTTTGAATTTGTTTTGCTTCGTTCTTTGAAGTGAGTGAAAAAAACAAAACAAAACCAATGAGAAACATTGCTGAATTTGATTTTGTATGTTTTTTTGTCCTGATCACAAACCAGAGAACACAGCCGTTCGACTGTAAGCCGGCTAACAGCCGCCACCGGCCGCAAACAATATATTAATTTAATCGTGCGCCACTAGAAAATATAATAATGGGAAATAAATGGAAACGTTTTAAAATATTTGCGGCGAATTTGACATCATCATATAATATTTTCACAATGTATGGTTAAAAGATAACAGAGACTTTAACGGCAAGTTGTGTATGAAGAACTTGTAGTTAAAGTTCAAGTTAACTCTTAACCATATATTGTGAAAAGGGACGTAAGTTTGTTTTATACTATGTTCACACTTATGTTTTTAAAAATTTTTAAGACAAGTTTTCTAAGAACTAAACACACTCGTTCACATTGTATTTGAGATGTTTAAGGTTGACGTTTTGTGAATAAATTATTGTGTTTGTAAGAAATTTCGAACAACTATGCTTTTTGTTTGCTTTATTATTTTTAAGCAACAAATGTTTTTGTAAGTAATGTAATATTTTTTAAGCAATTATTGTGTTCCAAATAATTTTTTTAACGTGCCACTATTTAATAACAACACAAAGTTGCCAGAGCTATCAAAAACGCACTGAACATACTTCATTTACGTGTTTATCGATGAGTTTAATTTTAAAACTTGTTAACTGAGATGCTTAACAAAACAAGTCAATGTATGATAAAACATCAAAAAATTATTGTGTTTAAGCTCTTAAAGATGAATAGGACGTTAAACACATAAATGTAAACATATTATTATATAGCTAAGTAGCAATTGCTATAACCGGGTGTCCTAAGACACCTATCTTCTTTTTATTTTTAATTTATTTCAATTTAATTCGTATTTGATGGGCAAAAAACTGCAACTGCTAAAGCTTCAGCATTAACCACCAATCAGCAAGATCACGGTTATGCAAAGATTAAATAATAAATACCAAGTTTAGATCATGGTTAGTTTCTAACAATAACCAGACAACACATATCTTAACAAAGTCTAACATTGAGGTAATACTTATATACATATCGCTAGCACAACCATAACAATCCATATTTTATTGATTCTAGTGTCAATTTAAGCTTTCATTACAAAAACATCTTTCAACAAATTGTGGTACAATGAATTAAAACAATTCACGCAATTCCATTTGCAATAAAAACATGTATGCATCAGAGAATGGTAAAACTATAGTTTTAAGTACTCTTTGGGTATTGGCCGTCAAACATTTATGAATGCGTACAGCTAAAAATAAAAAAACACTCTCATATAGTACAAGGTTAGGTTAAGAAGGGTGCTGCTATACCGCACTCCACTCGGAGACCCAATTGTGATTCCATTCCATTGCCCATTAAAAAAAATAATAATAATAACAATACTATATACCACCCATTTGTACCCACAAATGACCCCATTATCTGTCACTAAGCCACTGAATTCCCATGATGAAGCCTCTGATTTCCTTTAGTTTACACTTTCCGATATTAGTAATGCTTTAATGGAAACGTCTGCTCAGCCATCTTAAGCCTATGACGTTGCAGCTTCGGGCAGTGGCAGATAATATGTTCAATGGTAAATGAGGAACCAGAACCTCCTACAGAAATCTGGATTGGCAGTTTCCCAAATGCTGGTTCTTGCTCTGATCGACCAGTGACCTCTCAACGTACCTATCACGATTCGCATCGCCTTCCTATTCATGCCCAGTAGCAGTTTGGATGTTCCTGAGTCAAGTTTTGGCCACATAGCCCTCGAGAATCTATCAATCCTGCCAACTTCGCCATGAACTGTTGGTCTTGCTTTCTACCCAATTACTGAGTTCCCTATAGTAATGACCTATTCTAGCCAGCTCATCGGCAATTTCATTTTCCTCAACACTGCTGTGGCCTGGAACCCAACATAGTCTGACACTATATTTATCAATAAGCAAGTTGAGGGCTCTCCTACGGTCACTAACAAGTTTCGATTTGATATTGTGTCCCTTCAAAGCTTTTAGCGCTGCCTGGCTGTCGACGTAGAAGGTTGCCTTCTCACCTTCATCCACATTCCTGGCTACCAGTTCCGTGGTCCTTATATACAAACACACGCATTAATTTTAAACCCAATACGTACAACTATAAACATCCAACAACTATGTTTGAACACATCTTTAAAGTACGCAACACAAACAACTAGAACTAAAATTTATAGAGCGAGTATAAAAATACTCTGACTATTAATCGGCTACACATGGGTATATACTGGGCTATTTTGTTTACACACACACACACACACACACATATAATGCATGTTTTCAAACATCCACAGCAACACATCCACACATTTTCCATTCCATTTTATATACACAAATGTGTGTATACAATGGCAAATGATGAATAAATATCCCCAGTATCAGCGTATTTTTTTCTATCCAATTAAATATCCATGAATATAAACATATTCAATCTGTAAGTATGAGAGGAGCCAATGCTTTTGATACGCATGTTTAGTTTTTTTTTTGCATAAACGAAGTAGAGATGCTCTTGTATGTTGGAATCGACTATAGTCCTCGTTGCTTGAGAGAAAAAATGTGAGCGTACGAATTGTTTGCGCTACAATTATGATTATACACAGTTGCTACGATTAAAATTATGACTATTTCCTTATGTATATTTGTTTGAGTGCTCAGTGTCATTCTCTGGAACTCTGGCCGAACTTTGCATGAAGTGAAGGTGTAGGGTGTTCGAAAAGTAAGAGAAAAAACATTCGTTCAACTAATGAAGTGGCATCATTAATAATTCCGCATTGTATATGCATGAATTTCTTCATTAATACAATGAATTCTTACGTTAGCTCAATATTAATGACAAAATTCATTGAACAAATGAAGACTTTCCTTTCAGAGTAGTTCCGTTCTGCTAATGTTCGTCAGAATAATTACAATTGTTTTGGGTGTAATTTTTGTTATTTGGCGAAGACGAGCTTTAATTAAATTCTTCATTTTTTTCCCCTTAGCTGTACATTTAAGTTAACGATATGATTATATTTGATGTTTCATGTTTAATTGTTCATCACAGCTGCATTGGCAAATTCTACTGTTGTAATGGGTGTTTTTTATTGAGGTATAGAACTTTAAGTTGGCATCACTTTTTTAACTGGTGGCCATTTCGTCAGCTGTCAAGTGATTAATATTTAGTTTGGTTTGCCATTTCATCATGAACAGGTTGACAAAAGAACAACGCTTGCAAATCGTGCAAATTTATTTCGAAAATAATGGTTCAGTTCGCGAAGTTTACCGCAAGCTCCGTCCATTTTATGGTCGACATAATCGTCCATCAGAGCAATTAATTCGGTTAACCATGGATCGTTTTCGCACTACGTTTACTCTATGTGATAATACGCATCCGCAGAGACGTCGAACAGTGCGCACCGAAGAAACAATTGCCGCTGTAGAGCAAAGTGTTGAAGAGGACCCGAATGAATCGATTCGCCACCGTGCACAGCAATTGGAGCTTTGTCCATCAACTTTATGGAAGATTTTGAAGATTTTGAATGTGGATGAGTTGTGGTTCCAACAAGACGGCGCTACATGCCACACAGCACACGTCACAATCGATTTATTGAAGGAAACATTCGATGAGCGCATAATTTCGCGGAATGGACCTGTCAATTGGCCACCAAGATCGTGTGATTTGACACCATTGGATTATTTTCTTTGGGGATATGTGAAGTCGCTCGTCTACGCCAACAAACCAGAAACGTTAGGGGACTTGGAAGCCAACATTCGTGGCGTTATTGCCAACATACGGCCCCATATGCTCGAAAAAGTGGTTGAAAATTGGACCTGTAGAATTGGCTTTATTCGAGCCAGCCGCGGCGGCCACATGCCCGAAATCATATTTAAACATTAATGGCATAAAATTATCCTTCCAATAAAGCCAAATTGATGGACATTAAAACGATTTTCTTGTGTTTTATTTCAATTCGAAGTTCTATACCTCTAAAAAAACACCCTGTAGTATGACTTATATCTTGTACAATTAACATTTAATATTGACAATACACTTATTTTTTGTTTTTATTTTAGCAAACAGTAGCAAAAACTAATCAATAGTAAATGAAATTTAACAAATCATCATCATCATAATTTGATACTAACAATTATATTAAACCATAAAACAATAGTAGCAACAGCAACAGCAACAGCAACAACAACAACAACAGCAATAAATTGTTACCACATAAACATGAGTGTAAGAAAATGTTAGTACATTTTTATTTGTATGTATGTATGTATGTATATATATTTAAATTTAAATACATATGGATGTAGGTATGTACATACATATCGTTACCTTAATATGAAAAGGCCCTAACTCATTATTTTTTTTGAAATCGAGTTTTTTTGTATATTTCGCTAGAAGAACATCTAATGTATCGAAAAATGCAAAACTATCGATTCCAAAAAAATAATGAATTGGAGGAGCCTTTCTATATTAAGGTAACGATATGTACAATAAAATATAAAAAAAAACTATATTGATGCCTTGAATATGCATTCATAAATTCAACTATCTTTGCTCACGACCACAATTTGACAAGAAATTGACAGTAACTGTGATCGATACGAATATGTGTAGATACTCGTATATACATACATTCATACATATGTATATATATGTATATTTTCTTTGTTTACAAGTGTGTAATGTAGCGAATATTTTTCAGCTTCTTGAAATAACCTTTAGGCTTTGTATGAAACTTAAAACTATGAAAAAATCACTTCAATTTAAATCTTAATTGAAGTTTTTTTTACACGTTCTCCGTAAATTTATTTATATATTTTTAATTTAGATTTATTTAGCATTCAATAACACTCTGTAATTACAAATTAAATTTAGCAAACAAATGAGTTGGTAAAGTTGTAAGTGACTCAGTGGTTTTTGTATTTAAAAGATGTTTTATTATGCCACTTCAGCATGAGTTGTTAAGTATTTTTTTTTTAACAATATGTGGTTCCCAAAGCGGTCTACATTGACCCTGGCTGCGGCAGTCAGCAATGGTGAAGGATTGTCTACTTTTGTTGAACCAGGCAATGAAGATTGCATATAATTCGTTATAAACGAATTTCTAGAAATGACAAAATGAGTTGGTCAAGTAGGTGGGTTGTTTTAAAACCGATTTTTCACTGTGTATTTGAAAGCATTATGTAAAATGTTTTTAAATATTGTAAATGCTTTTGAGAAAACAATATTCGCTAATTATTTGATTTCAATATATTTCATTAAATCAGTCGAATAAAACATTTTAGTCGTTATTCATTCGAATAACATATTCACCCTTATTCCAGAGGTCGACATCGACGTCACTTTAACACAATACCAAAAAATTGGCGCTTGTGTACCCATTGTCGAAAACAACTGACTCCTGTTGGTAGGCTTATGCTATTTTCTAGATCTTATTGAACGGAAATAAATTGTTAGTAACACAAAATTGTTCTCGAGAGCGATTAAACAAGCCCCACCTTTTTGGTATTGTGTTAAAGTGACGTCGATGTTGACAACTGGACTAAGGGTGATTACTTTCATATTCCATAATAAAAAATTAAAAATTTATTCTATTAAAGAAAGAAAAGAAAATTTTATTTTATTAATCGATTACTTAACTATATTCGATTAATCGAATAATATATTTTATTGCTCATATGCACAATTTATTCCATTACTTGAGTATTTTATTCTATTACTCGGATATGTTAGATGATTACTCGAATAATTTATTTTATTACTCGAATGCCCGAATAATTTGTCTAGGTAATATAATAATATATGTATATATATAGATTCTTTTTAGGAGAGAGAAAAAATTGAACAAAATTATTCAAGTGATTGAATTAAAGTTTCTTTCTTTTCTTTTATTATTTTTAACTCGCAGATTTTTCTAATATTTTATTATATTTTCCAACATTTTATTTGAATACTTCAATATTTTATTCGCTTACTGGAATAGTTTATTCGATTAAACAAATAATTTATATACTTATGCGATACTATAGGTGTATATAATATTTAATGTGTTAGATTTATATATTTTTATTAAATTTTCTAAAATTTTTTAATTACTCGAATATTTTATTCATGTACCCGAATATTAACAGAATATCTTATTTGACTACTGGCATATTTTTGTGATAGTAAAGATTTTTCTAATATTTTATTCTAATTTATAACATTATATTTGAGCACTCCAATATCTTATCCGGTTACTCGTACAAATTATTCGATTAAATAAATAATTAATACACTTATTCGATTGTGTAACGTGTTTGATTTTAATACTATTTTATTACTTTTTTTCTAATATTGTTTGATTACTCGAATATTTTATTCAAGTACCCGAATATTTTATTCGATTAACAGAATATCTTATTTGAATACTGACAATTTTTTTTATATTAACAATTTCTCTAATTTTTTTATTATGCATATTATCTAATATTTTATTCGAGTACTCGAATTATATTATTCGATTACTACAAGAGTTTATTTGATTAAACGAATAATCTGTGCCGTTATTCGATTATTATATTTTTGTCTACAATATGTAATGTGTTCGATTTTTATACTATTTTATGAGATTTTTCTAATATTTTTTGTTTACTCGAATATTTTATTCAAATGCCCGAATATTTTATTCTAGTAACAGAATATCTTATTTGAATACTGACATATTTTTTTTTGTATTAAAACTTTCTCTAATTTTTTATTTTATTTTCGAATATTTTATTTGAGTACTCCAATAGTTTATTCGATTAAACGAATAATTTATATAATTATTCGATTATTTTCTGTGTATGCAATATATAATGTGTTCGATGTTTATCCTATTTTATTATATTTCTATAATATTTTTTGGTTTTATTCGAGTGCCCGAATATTTTATTCAACTAACAGAATATCTTATTTGAATTCTGGGATATTTTTTCGATATTAAAGATTTCTCTAATATTTTATTATTTTTTTTAATATTTTATTTGAGTACTCCAATATATTATTCGATTACTCCAATAGTTTATTCGATTAAGCGAATAATCTATATATTTTATTCGATTATGATATGTGTATACAATACATAATGTGTTCGATTTTTATTCTACTTTATTATAATTTTCTAATACTTTTTTGATTACTCGCATATTTTTTTCGACTACCCGAATATTTTAATCCATTAATAGCACATTTTATTTGATTACTGGCATATTTATTCGATCATTTGAATAAGTTATTAGTTTGCTCGAATATTTTATTCGATTATTAAAATTATTGAATAGAGTATTTAAACAAGCACATAACTACATATAATTGGTCCCGGTTTCAGAAATCTATGTAAGCTACCAGCAGGAAGTAAAAAAATTACTAGAAATACAAGTCATAATGACTTTTGTTTGTTTCATAACACAATTTTGAGTCCAATATGAATTTCAACTGTGGTCAGTCATCACTTCCAATTTTAAGTCTTTAATAATTTTATCATTAGCAATGGAAAAGTTAATTTAAAAAAATCATCATTGAATTAAAAATAAAAAATAACAAGCAGAAGAATATCCTCTCATATAATTTACTAATCTAAGAAAAAATCAACTAAATGTACAAATACATTTTTCAATTTATTTAATGCAAAAATAAAAACATTTAAGAAGCCAAAATCACGATATTTTAACATTTCTATTAAATGTCAGCAAACGTTTGGTTTTTTTTTTCAAATTAAGGGAGTGCCATCTCCAAATGTACGCCAAATAAACTTTGACCTAATAATCACGACTATCATTTAGGCAACTAACAAGAAGCAGCAAATACGTTTGCTGAAGCGTAATTGCAAATTCTAAATATGGCACAAAAGTCAAAATTAGAAATCAAAAAGAAAAAACTCAAATAAAATTGAAAATAAAAAAAAACAAAAGTTTTTTTAATTTGTGAACATTATTGACATTTCTTCAGTATCTGCTATTTTCGTTAAAGCGCGCGAATGGCGTTTCATGGCTGTTGCATATCATCACACAGTATTTGTTTGTTTGTTTGTTTTCTTTTTTCGTTTCGTTGTGAAAATGAAAAAAGGCGGTAGATATTCGCATGTCGTTAGAAAATATTTATTTACTTGCAATATTCGCTAGTGAGTAAACTTTTTCAAAACATTTATTTTTCTCATTCATTGATAATCATGGTCATGTTACAAACATTATTTATTTCTATGCGGAAAACACTCTACATTGTGCAATGGTTTAGGGCTTAAAGGTCGGGTTTAGACATGTGGTGTGATTCAGTAACTTTTAACGATCCGACAATCGTAATTTTTGTCTATACATTTTGACAATTGCAACAACGATTGTGTGATTCTGAAACTTCTTTTTAACGATAGTACGTAGCTGATATTTTGTGTTGATTTTTGTCGATAAAATTAACAGCTCATAAATTATTGTCGCTTAAATAACGACACAACTGACATTAACCTGCAGCGAATATCGTTAAAAATTTTACTGAATAGTAAATTCGATAAATTTCCGTTATAATTATTCTAACGATGCGATGTTCGTTAAAAAAAAGTTAGTAACTCGTACGACAGGTGATCTCGATTCAGGAAATGGTAATTAGCTGTTAATTTCTCGTGAGTGAAATCAAGCAAAATGTTGGGAAATTTTGTGCCAACAAGAATTTTGCATACCGAGACCACCTGATATGAACTCGCCTTGCTCCAAATACATGTGTTATTTAATAAATGCTTTTTATTAAATGAGTTCTTAAATAGTGGAAGAAATTACTTCTTGATATGAAAATTTTATTTCTTAAAAATTAATCAATCAGAGCGTTCTTAAAAAAAACACTCACCAAAGTTAAACGTAACCTTCCTTGTTGTCCATCCAAGAGGTTCCTTCAGAATCTCTGATGGTCCAATAAGCACAAGAATCATAGTTCCGTCTGGTGGCACTGAACTTTTCTTCAAGATTTTATACATTAAATAAGGATGTCACAACCGTCACATAAATATGTCACAGCCGTCACATTTTCTGGCAAGGTTTTTAAAGAAAAATTTGATTTATCCAGAGTAAGTGTTTGATACAATCTAAAAAACTTTGAGCAATTTACAGCACAAAAATTATTGGATGTTTCTACGGAAGATAAAAATTACAATACAATTTCAAAAAAAAAAAATTTCAAATTTTAAAAATTATTTTTGTCATTTTTATCAAAAATGGTAGGAGATGGGGAAAAAAGAATATTGGAGAAGATTCCTGGACGCCTTTGGATCAATGTCCAATATTCAAAAGTCTTAACAGCCTGTTTTTGTAAAAATTACAAACAATATCTCCTAAAGTGGTCATTCTGAGGATAAGTTATGTTCTTCACACTTTTAAGATTAACATTCTTAGGAACCGCACCCTTTTATAAATTATAAAATTTATATTTTTGAATAAAAAAATATGAGTATCATGGTCACACCCGTCACAATAAAATTATTTAACATTCATTTTAAAATTATAGCATTATTATTAATATTTTTAAATCTCGACCTTTTTTGGTGTTGGGTGTTATAAGTTTGAAGTGTGTGTGTGGGTATCTGTGTGTATATACGAGTCCACGTACATACCAAACGGCTCGATCGATTATGATTTTTTTCTGTTTGAAAGGTGACTTCATCGAGATGGTTCTTATATCAGGGGATTTTGAAATTTTTAATTTTTGCTATGTACTAAAAAATAGTAGTAAAAATAGTTTTTTTGTTTTTAATAAACTATAAACAATAAAGTTTTTTTAAATTCCACTTGCTGCTGCCCTTTTTTTAATTTTACAACAGTAACCCTAGTCAACAGAAGAACCAGTGACTTTTCCTAATAAAAGATACGTATATAGTACATAGCTCTCAGAGGCAATCGGAGAGCACACTGGGCTGCAATGCACTATAATCCATGAGGTGAATTTTTATAAAATTCAGAAGTTGCGTTATACCGTTGCTATCGATGCGAGACCACAGCTTTCTTGCTATATAGAAAAGTTTGGCTAGTTTTTTCGCCGAGGCTGTGCTGTAATTATCAAACCGTATCCACTATCAGTGGCGGCTTTATGTTTGAGGTATGCCGCCCTTTTTGATCTATGAAGAAAAGCTTTTTAAAATTAAATATGAAATTTATAAATAATTACATTACGCTGTGGATTACACGTGCAAATCCGCACGGTCCTGACAGTATAGGTGTGATAGTATTACCAAAGGGAAGTAAACCCATATAATCAGTTTAGCGATTTTGGTGACCAACCAAAAGACCAAAGACTTCCAAAAAACCAGTATGCCCTCAAAATACGGTGTCTTAGTGATAGCGCCTTACGACATATGGCAATAATGTAGCTAAGAGCCCACTAAATAAATCTCATTAACATTTTACGTTTACGTTTTGCACTTTTTTAGCCCTACGATATTTGTAATCTTTGCTCATCAATCTATATTGAAAATTCGTCTTTTGTTCTAATACAGACAATCATCTCATACATATCTTTGATGCATACTTTAAATACAACAAAATTGCATCAGTGTAGTGCATCTCATTTTTCATTATTATTTCATTACTCTTTGTTCTACTGTCGACATGTGTGACAATGTTACAAACTAATGTGTTTTTAGCTGCCCCACCTTTTTCCATAGTTTAAGAAAATTTTATAAAAATAAAATTAATAAACTGCAATAGATCATTTAGTCAAGTATTTCATCAGGAATGCTTTTATATTAAAAATGAAGAAAAATTGCTCAATAATTGCTTTTTAATGGGTTGGCACAGCTTACAAATAATGCAATATCTGCACTTCGTCAAAAGTAAAGTCATTAAGAAATTCTGGTATCATTTAGCTGGGAGGTTTCTTTTAGCGTATAATTTGTAAATATGTAGATACAAGAATTTAAAGAAAATGTGTTTACACCATTTTTCAACATAATATATTTTTGCCTTCAAACAAAAATTTTCGTACATTATGACAATATGACACAATAGAACATTTTGTGAAATGGCCAAATAATTTTAACATGTATAAAAAATGTTGGGCTAATTTGAGGTTATATACGACATTTATTGCCAAATGGTGAAATGTCAAGCGAGGAGTGATTATTCTTCTAATGCATCGTTAAAAATTTTGGAAATGTACTATAGTCTCAAAATAGGGATTGAAACAGGACAAAAGCAAGATACTGCAGGCCGTGATATTGAGGGTCACATTTAGGACCCTTCAGAGTACCACACCTATATGATGTAATACGTGTGCTCTTCCATGTTTTACCAAAATAACCACTAGTCTTCTCAAGAAAATTATATATTATCAAATCTAATTTATTGGCTCTACCAGACATATTTTCACCATCCTACTTTTACAATTTCAAAAACTACATTTTAGAGAAATTTTTTCAACAAAAAAATTTTATCTATCTCGATCCAATTCCAATGACTTGGAATCCTATTTAACTACTGTTAAATAGTTAGCAGTGCTTTGTTATGTGCTTAACATACTATGTTAAAAATTTTGGTTACTGTTACTACGTTTATACGCGCACTATTTGCAAATAAAAATATATGCAAATAAATTAATTCACTGTTTATACAGCATAGCAAAAGTACACAAACTTGGTAGCACTTATATAGAAAACTTACTTATATTGGCAAAAAAAGTAGTGTAAATGTACAAAATATGAAATAATTATTTGTTTTTATTGTCATTATGTGCTTCTATCAATGTTTTTTGTGCAAAATTTATCCATTTATTGTTTTTGTTATCAAACATTTGTAAGCGTGGCAACCTCAAGCATTTTATTTGCAAATAGTGCATTAATCGTGAATAGTTTTCTGAATTAGTAAGTCGCAATAAAAAAATAATATGGCAACAATTTACAGTTTTATTTGCAAATAAGCCCTGCGTATAAACGTAGTATGTCTCTGCTAGTTAAATTCGAACTTATCTGCACACACATGAATATTTCTCCATTGCACCCTAACTAACATATAGGATACTTTTACCCAATAATATATAGGATAATTTACCCAAGCCACTTGAAATTATATATATTTTTAACTTAAAAAAATTAATTTTGCTATCATCGTGGGGAGTGATTGAAGCAACTTTTTTCGAACCACTCTAGTCAAATAAAATCGCTCAACCATTCATGCATTCCTCCACAAATAGAAAAAAGTAAAAAAGTTAGAAGATGACTTCATTAATTTCTTGACATCAAGGAAAAACGAAGATGCTGCAAGTTGCAACACATGTATCTACATAGAAACATGTGTTCGTTGATATTTGCATTAATGATTTTATTAAAATTCTTTTGAAGTTTTCATCCCGATATGTATGTTTTCATATGTAAAACTCGTATTAAATTGTTGTCAGCTGGGCGTGTCATATTTAATTTAATTGAATCTAAACAGTTGTTAAAAAAATAAATAAAAAATAATAGAAGAGTGAAAAATTTTCCATATTTTATAAAATTTGACCTAAATTTTCAATTTCTATATTCTAAAAACAGCGTTTTATAGAAATTGTTTGTCCGTCTTCACTAGCGCACACACAGTGCTGTTACCGAGTAACACAACAACAGCAGCAGCATGCAGTTGTTGGAAATATTTATGTATGAATAAATACCCTGCAGGAAATTCAAATAGTGAAATTGTACTACTAGTGACATTGTCAGTAGTACTGCTGACCAGGTGTACCCCAGACAATTTAATCATCTGCTGACATTTAACATTAGCTTGTTATTGAAAATCCACCAGTAGACTGTAACACTACTGACTAAGTAGTTCTTTTGGGACCACTTGGCGACATGGGCACCAAAGATTCACTAGTAACATTTAGGGGCTGTAGTCTACAAGATCGATATATCCTCGCTCGATGTCAATAGTAAAATTGCTGAGATTTACTAGTGAAATTGTCAATAGTACTACTGACCAGGTGTATCCCAGCCAATGTAATCCCCTGTTGACATATAAAATAGGGTTGTCATTGAAAATTTACCGGTAGACCTTAGCCCTATTGACGAGGAAATTCTCTTACGACCTTATGGAGACATTTGAACCAAAGTTTCACTAGTGCATTTTAGTGATACTCGTCTACAATTTTATAAGGATTGGGCCAACAACTTGAACACACATGCATGTACATTTGTAGATACATATGATTTTAGGCTGACTAGAGGGTACATACATACATACATATGTATATATTTATGTATAATGACGTTTTGTGCTTATTGCAGTTGCTACCAGTCATTGAAGTTTTGTTGTAAATGCATTTTTGTAACCGTGTCACGCAGTCGCAGTTATACGAGTAGTCAGTCACTCATTTACATATGAATGGGTGTTTGTTTGTCACAGTGTTAGTAGTGTGACAATCTAATTCAAACACACTTGTTGTTACTAATGTTGTTTTTGTTGACGACTGGCTTGGAAAATATTGCATCCACTGTAGGTTGTACGTATGAGATGGCGTTAGCGGTGGTGGTGGTTGCCGGCAACAAGTTTTCACTAGTTCAATGTAATTTATTTATAAACTTTTTTTTTTTGTTTGTTTATTTACTTTTTATTTTATACTTTAATATTTTTTGTTTTGTTTGCATAATTTTACATTTATGCATACATGTTTGTTCTGTACATTGTTTGCAAGAGTATTTTAAACTATTGTTTAAGTTTGTTGGGTTAATATAGAGTTGAAACAAAAATTAACACACACCTTTTGTGAATATACTCGTAAGTTTGGTCTAATATGGTCAAAATGAAAAGAAAAAATTATTCATATTTAAATAAGGAAATTACAACTTTCCTTTCTTCTTGTGCTATAAAACAGAATAGAAAGTAAAAATACATGCACACATATGTAAGTATGTGCCCTTAGTTATGAAAATGGTCTAAGTCATGTGCATTTTTGCTTCAAAATATTAAATAAATCTTAAAAAATCTTCCATAAATATTTAATAAATGAATAAATAAATTTATATTAATTGAGACTAGTACAACTCTAAATTAAAATGTGGCATAATATAAATTTTTTTTCGATTTTTTCAAATGTAATCTACTAAATATCTCGACGAAAGAAGTATATGACTTAGACCACTTTCATAATTAAGGGCACATATAGTGTATAATTAAATTAACGGCCTGTCCCACGATGTCACCAGAATTCGTTCGATCGACAACTTGTATTGCAAACAACAATAACATTAGAAAATTTGTTGTTGTTTTCAATACAAGTTGTCGATCGAACGATTTCTGTTGGCATCGTGGGACAGGGCGGCGTAATACTATCCAGTCAGGCTGAATTTATTTTCCAATTCTTAAACAAATCCATTTGATTTTCTATTGTGCGCTTGTGTTAAAATAAATTTAAAAAAATTGTGCTCTCAAATAAAAGCCAGTATTTGAGTGGAAGATAAAAGTTATATAATTATATAATTACATCACTCTTGCCAGAAAATTTTTCTATAATATCGTCAAAATGGGGCGAAACAATCCCCATAATTTGCATAATATTTTTCAAAGCGGCAAAATATTTGATAAGCGTCTTCATGCTTGAATTGTAAGATGTTTTAGGTTACATTTGCGAAATTAATTCAATAATGTATTTATAAAAAAAAACTTAAACTAAATAAGCTATATTAAGAATCAATGAATAGTATCCTATGAACAAATATACATATTTTTATACGTATACATCATACATTTATTTACATATAAACACATATAGATTTAGGGTGGCGTTGGCTGAAGTAGTTAGCACGTTGACTACAAAACCGAAGGTCCTGGGTTCGAGCTCGGTATCCAACAGTCATTAAATACAGCGTGACCGTTTGACCGACTAAAGTAGCAAATTGCCACTTTTTCGACTGCCTTGCCCCTTTTTTGACTGCCTTGCCACTTTTTTCACCCTTTTTTTTAGAGTGAATTATATAAAAATACATTAAAAATAAAATGTTTAATGTAGTTTTCTCGTTTTTTTTTTAAATTTTGCCCCTTTTTTTTGATAAATCCCCTTTTGGTGCCACTTTTTGAAAAATGTCATCGGTCACCCTGATTAAATAACAACACCACGCATTTTCTGATGTGCATTAGTGTCCCATTGTATTCAGTTGTTGTAGGAAAGTTCAAGTGATGAAGGCATAGTCACTGGTCAGTGAACTATACCGACTTCAGCAGATACTAATCTTATTGTAACATTAAGGCGCCCTCATTCGTCGGTATTGTGTAGCTAATAAACACAGCTTCAAAAATTTAATACGCCTCATTGACACCAGAGGCGCTGCAACACTGCATTATTAAACAAACGTGCAAAAAGCAGATTTGTAAAATAATGAAGTTTTCCTCTATCTCATCCTTCAGCACCTGTCTTCTCTATCACTATCCCTTTCCTAAAGAAGGGAACACCTAGTATTAGTACAGGCTAACCCAAAAGTTGTCATGGGGCTTAAAAATTTAATAACTTTTTTGTTTATATATTTTAAAATATTTTTTTTTTGAGATTATATAAATAACACTTGGAGAATAAGTAATGGAGAGTTTGACAACTGAACAAAGAACCATAATAATAGAATTTTATTATTTAAATCAGAGATCAATTATTTTAACTTAAAGAGCATATCGTCGACATTTTAACGTCAGAGTTTCGCCCTCTGAAGCAATGATTCGTAGGTTTTGGGGTTCTGAAAATCCAGGACCCATTCATCAACGCCAATTGCACCCCATTGAGCCTTACTTCTTCGAGAACGAAGATGGAAGTGCTGTAACCGTAAATGGAGAGCGGTATCGGCTTATGATAGAACATTTTTTACGTCCTGCTCTTGAAAACAGACCTGGTATGTGGTTTCAGCAAGACGGAGCCACTGTCCACACTGTCCGGGACACAATGGCACTTTTAAGTAAAATTTTTGGAGAGCGAATAATTTCCAGAAATTCGGAAATTATTTGGCCAGCGCGATCGCCAGATTTGATAGCACCCAAATATTTTCTTTGGGGTTATTTGAAGGAGCGAGTGTATGTGAATAAGCTAGAGACAATCCTTGAACTCAAAGCAAACATTGTTGCAGAAATACGAACGCTACAGCCAGAAATTTTGAAAGATGTTATGGAAAATGCTCTAAAAGGAGCCCATCAGTGCGAAGCTGAAAACGGTGGTTATTTAAGAGATATTATTTTTTATACTTCGTGTAAAAAAATTTCCATTTTGTATATTATATAATCTGAGAAAAAAAAATTAAAAAAAATTATAAACGGAAAAGGTATTAAACTTTTAAACCCCATGGTAACTTTTGGTCCACACTGTAGTAACCATTCATTGCCTGAGTATTATTCTCTTTAAAAAAATATATATAGCTCTAACAAAATTAACAAAAATTTATTTTTGAATGAAAATCTAACATTTACGATCGATTTTCGTAAAAAAATTTAGTTAAAAAATTATGTCACTTAAGCTTTATTTTTGGTGATTATCGCACGATAACTATAGTATGTTTTAAGAAGAGAAAATTTGTTTAGTGAGCGATTATGTAAACGTTAACAAAATTTACTTACATACTTTTCCTATAAAAAATTTACTGTGTCCACACAGCACAATTTTCCTATAGAAAAGTTGACTGTGGCCGACTTTTAAAATTATAAATTCTCTATTCCTTATAATTTTTCCCACTCACAGCAAAAATTAGTTATATCGGAAATAGGGAATTACTTAGAATCAGGAAGTTTACTATTAGTTGCAAGTAAAGGCTCTTTCATTAAGCGCTTCCTATATTTTCATTTAAATAAAACAAAGTGTGTGTGAGATGGCACACGTACTTTTCATTCGTTCTAAAGGCCTGCCAATTCCATTATGTATGGAATATAACATCATACAAATATCCGCCAGTTGTCAAATCGCTCGTGCAGAATATCAAAAAAGTTTCCAGCAAAAAATTAAAAAAAAAGTAATCGGGTTTGGAATTAAGCATTTTTGGTGGAAGCTTTTCAATACTGGACTACGATCTTAATGATTTTAACAAGGCGTGAGACTAAAATAATTGATTGTTGAGAACTAATTAATAATCCAAATGAAAATACTTGCCTGTTAATATTAAAAAGACAAGAAATATTCGGTGTATGAGACAAACTCGAATGCAGAAGCATTATAATTGTTGTTTATGTCTTTCATCTGCACTGTATTATGTATTTGTGTGGTTGTATATTTCTTAACAAGCAGAAGATATAATATAATACATAGTTGTTATTAAGATACGTCTACCATCTTGTATTCTTGTGTGTTTATATATTTATGTCCTTAAGCTAAATAAATTCTGGTCTCCATGGAAACATTTTCGTAACAATATGTGGGCATAAATATTTTTTAATTCTGAAAAATATTTTGTATTATATTTAGTATAAAGGGTGACCTTGTCACTTAGCAAAAAAAGCGATAAATGGGGCATGTTATTTCAAAAGCTTTTCTCCAGCTTTCACAAAAAGAGCTTTAATAATCAAAAATTTTGCAAAAGAATCTAAAAAATAGACATGCGAAAAATTTCAAAAGTGGGCAAGTGGAAATCTTGCCACATAATAACATGCCTCTTGCCAGAAATTTTGTAGTTTGCCGATCTCCTATCTTAACAACCTGCTCATGTCTTAGCACACATATTTTTATTTAGCTGGTCTGCGCTTTCTTTTACTATATACATATTTCGATAAAAATACGATACGATACGAATAACTTTTTCCCATTATGTACATATGTGGTTTCGGTAATCAGATGGTTTAAGATGAGCACTTCCGATCCTGGAACTGGGGCTGCTTAGAAGCAGTTTATATAGCGAGCCACTTGTTACAAGATCCGACGCCCGCTTCCAGCAGCTTTGACGTTCTAAGTATCGTAGGCACTCAGAATTTGTTAGTTGTGCGGCGCCACCCGGAAACCCTCTGAGCCTCTCCACTCGGAACCGCTGATGTGCCACTACTGCTTTAGCAGCTACTCCGCATATATACGGAGCTCTTCACTATCCGCAACCTGTGGACGCGCCCGGTAGCATTCAGTTCTGCTTCCTTTCAAAGGGAGGCCCTATGCTCCTTATAGGAACTAAAGGATCTAACATACATACATAAATATATATATCTATATGTATATATATATATATATATGTATATATATATTATATATATATGTATGTATATGCAGTACATTTCATACTTTTATGCGATATGTTCTTGTAATATTTTTAGGGTTCCGTACACCAAAGGTGAAAATGGAACCCTATTGTTTTCGCTACGCTGCCCGTCTGTCCGTCTGTCCGTCCGTCCGTCTGTCCGTCACAGGGTATTTTCTCGAACCGTAAGAGCTACGGACCTGAAATTTGGACACAGTGTGTAGACCCTTGGCCGCTACAACAACAAATACATGAGAGTTGGAAATTAAAGGGTGTGCCAAAACGAGCAACGAAAAATGTTAAAATCCCATGTAATATACATACATACAATTGTATGTATATGCACTTGAAATTTGTAAAGTTAGTGTATTTTTATACAGACTACAACAATTAACACTAAATTTAAAAAATTTTAATTAGAGGGTGTACCATCAGTTAATGTAATTTTGACTATGTAATTTTGATAACTTGCTGTATCTTGGAAACCGTAAGAGCAAACTTCTTGAAATTTTCAAAACCGGTAAAACAAAAAAATCTCAAAATCATAAAATCGCCAAACCGAAAAAAAATCGCCAAAATAAAAAAAAATCGCCAAAACGAAAAAAAGCACCAAATTAAAAAAAATTTCTAAATCGAAAATAAATCGCGGAAAACCGGAAAAATTGCCAAAATAAAAAAATCGCCAAAATGAAAAAAATCGCCAAAATTAAAAAATCGCCAAAATGAAAAAAAACGCCAAAATGAAAAAAATTGCCAAAATGAAAAAAAATCGCCAAAATGAAAAAAATCGCCAAAATTTAAAAAATCGCCAAAACGAGAAAAAAGCGAAAAATAGTAAAAAAAAATTATTTCAGCTGAAAAAACGTAAAAAAACACTGTATTAAAAAAATGCTCAAAGCCCAACGTACGGAACCCTTCGTGCGCGAGTCAAAGTCGCACTTTACTGAATTTATTTACATTAATTTTTTATTTTTACTTTGCAGTATTAACGAATTGAACAAGTAGCTTAATTATATAAATCTTATAAAACGGTGCTAAATTTAATAATAATTATAAAATGTTTAGTTTTTACGATAAAAATTTCCATTAACAACTTTACAAACTCGTAATTAATATTATGAGTTTTTTTTTTGCAAAAAAAAAAAATTAAAAATAGGAGCAAAAAACTTGCCATTGCAACTTTATTATTTCATTCGTAAAAAAACAATATTGTATATTTTAGACAAGTTTTTATTTCTTGGGCGAATCGAAACTAATCAATTTATAATTTTTTTTTGCCAACATACATACATACATGTCGTACATATACTCGTGTTTTTGTTGCAATGTTGTGTGTTTCGAGACGCATGGATGAATGAATGGGTGGTTGGCTAAGACAAGATGCATATAAATTTTTGTTGCAATTGCTTATATTAACACATAATTCACTTAAAGACAAGTTGTTTGTTTGTAAACTGTCTTAGAGAAGTAATAGAAGAAAAAAACTAAACGCTGTGGCAGTGGTGTGTGAACGAGTCTATATATTCGTGTGTAATCAAGTAATTGTGGTGATTTTTAATTAAAAATCGAAAGTAAACTAGTGGGTTTTTCTTCTTCTGAATAATCTATGTTAGTACTCGTACTTGGCATAGCAATTGAATGAGTATATGCACTTATAATCGGCTCAATCAATTATACTTGCATCCGCTGTTGTTAAAGTGATGATTAGAAGGATGTACAGTTAAGTTGTTAAAATTGTTTGTTCAACCATTTAAAAGTCAATTAGAAATCATGTTTGAAGGTTGTAGATCAAGACCGTTAGTAACATTTGCTGGTTTTTATAGAAGTGAAATAAATTAAAAATTAGAATGAAATATGTATGAGTGTATATAGAAAACGATTGACCATCTCTGGCACTTCCCGTTAAGCGCTACCCCAGCGTGGTGGAGCATTTATAAATTTTCTACTACAGAAGAATTCCAAGAAATTAAATTAAAAAAAAGTTCTAATAAGTATGAAACTTCTAAAGTACTATGTATATGGATTTACCTGAAAATTAAAATGATTGTAGCGGAAGAGTCAAGTTTTTAGCACCATGTCTTGTGTTTTTTTTTATATTTCGGACATATAGCCTATATTAGACAGTGGTCGAAAATCATTGATTTTCAGAATAATTTTTTTTTAATCCACGAACGACATTATTTTATATGTATGGTTGGCATTGCTTCTACCTTAAATGTAGCCAGTATGGCAGAGGTCGTCCAGAGGTGGTGGGTTCGATTCCCGCCATAGACCCTGGGTGTTTTCCGCAGACAAGCTAATCGCTTCGCGGGTTGTGTAGTGGTTGTTTAAAAAAAAAGAGTTGAATAAACTGTATATCAACTCATGCTATGAATTTTCTATGAAACCAAAAAACAATCCATGTTCATTAATATAAGAGAAGAATTGTAACAATGATATGATTCTGACAATTCTTAAGTTGATGGGATCAACCGATCGCATGCTTTTGTCATGAGAGTAAATAAGGGATATGATGAACACAACCGAATAAAATATTATGCATTGGATTTTTGTTCCAATTTTTGGAACATTGGCATTGATTTCAATATAAAGACCATTAATCGGTAATTGCAATTAAATGATGATTAAAGGTATTAGCACGGTTTAATAACAGAAATATTAACAGATTTACAACCGAGATCTGTGATGTTGCAGAAATGGCCTAAATTCGATTGGCGAAAAATTCGGTTGTCGCACTGATTTACTGCTGTTGAGTTTAAACTACATACAAATTTAGGTTTAATTCAACTAAACTAAAGTTTAAACTTGCACTGATTTATTAGCCCTTAGTAAAAAAGTTAAAATAGGCAAAAAAAAAACTGAAATATTAATGTCGAAGTGAAACATATTTTAAATTTTAAAACTTACAAAAACAACTACAACAAAAAAATTTTTCTTGCTCGTTTAGCAGAATCGAAAACATATTTAAGAAAATTACAAGGCGCATAAAGTTGTCTGTCCCCCGTAGCTCCATCGCCAGTTCAGCTACACACATCATCAGATATGAATGCTTGACTCCTCCTCTACAATCATTTATGTTTCATTTCTGGTACTTTAGAAGTTCGAGACTTTTTACTACTTTTTAGAGCTATGCTCTTTATGCCAGACAGAGTAGCTGGGACGTGATTTTCTTAACAAAAATTATCGAGATACTATTACAATTAAAAATTTATTTTTGTTTTTATTTCTTTGTATTTAAAACTGGAGTACGAAAATATACGAAAGAAAAAGTTTGATTTCGTTTTATTCGTGTGAAACAAAATCAAAATAAAAACAATGCTCGATTTGTTTCCCATGAGCACAAACAATAATAGTCATCAAATAATATTATTTTAATGCATCGTTATTTAATATATGAAATTTGTTTGATATAACTAAGCGGTACAGCTATAACTGGGTGCCCTAAGACACTTCTCTTCTTTTTTATCATAGATTTAAACCAAATTTGCAGCATTTTTCTCAAGTTAAAAAATTACGCAGAAAATCAATTTCATAATGACTTTTGGAGTTATTAAAGAAAATATTTACCAAACTGTGCTACAGATTTAAATTTGCAGTAGTTAAGGAATTTTTTAAAACTCCAAAAAATTTAAATTAATCCAGAAAAGTGATGGTACAAAACGTTTTGAAGTTATTTAGAAAACGAAAACACATTTAATTCAGTTTATTTTATCAAAGAAACAAAACCTTGCAAAATGTCAAAACGATAGATGTAAACAACAAAGATTTACAGAATAATTTTGACTTTGGTCGATTATCTCCTCGTATTGCTTGAAAAGTGGCCATCACTTTTGAACCAACACTTTTATAGCAAGTTTTCATTATTTGTACATGTAAGAAATAAAAACAAAACTGATAAAATTTCTGGAAGTCGCTCTATAGCCCTTTTTTTAACCTACATACGGCTCTTTTCACAATGTACAATTAAAAACTAACAGGGACTTTAACGGCAACTTTTGTATGGAGAACTGTCAGTTAAAGTTCACGTTAACTCTTAACCATACATTGTGAAAAGGGACGATAAATGTAATAAATTTTTTATATTTTGTTTCTTGAATTGTCACAGTCCGCGTTTGAAAATAGTATGACATTTCTTCACTTACATTTCTACTTTGCTCAGGTTTATTACAAACGAATAGAAAACTAGTTTGGTAATAAACTAAAAACAAACAGTAAGTACTTAAACGAAATGTGTAGGCGCTAAATTACCAAATAAATAATACATTTTATCTTTATTTTTGTTGCGGTTATTTCAGTCATTTATTTAACAAACAAACCAAAAAAAATGTCAATGTAAACAAATTAAAATTAATAGTTTTTTTTTTTTGTTATTTTTAGCGGTTTGTAGAAGTTTGCAATGTTTAAGTGTTTAATTTACTGGAAATAAATCTTAAATTGTTGCTGCTGATAGATTTACGATGGTCGCTAGTGTAATTCCAATTGTGAAAAAAAACATACATATGCATATACATATGTATATGTATGCATCTTTATTGTTTTTTAAAGTGATATTCTTTATGGTCTATGCAGGAGAACTCTTATGGCTCAATTATGGATGGCAACTGAACTTTAGCTGCGTTGCCAGTTACGAAAATTTTATTACGTATGGCAACTGGGGGTTTACTCTGTATTTCGAAACTACAGAAAGTGCTTTCGAATTTGTATTTTATTAGCATTATAACTCGAAAACAATTGCTTTGGATTCGTTTTAGAGACTTCGCTTCTGTTCAGAGCTAATAATAATTTTAGTTCGTTCCAGGTCTTCGAAATTTTCGCCATTTCGATATCGAATTGCCTTCTTCAGGTATGTGCTGGCCTTCCTCTTCTTCGGCTTCCTTGTCGGTTCCAATCAAGTGGGTGGTGTTGGCTGAAGTAGTTAGCACGTTGACTACAAAACCGAAGGTCCTGGGTTCAATCCCTGTATCCGACAGTCATTAAATAACAACACCACGCATTTTTCTGATGTGCATTAGTGTCCCTTTGTGTCAGTTGTTGTAGGAAAGTTCAAGTGATGAAGGCTAGTCACTGGTCACTGAACTATACCGACTTCAGCTGATAATAATCCTAATGTAACATCAGAGCGCCCTCCTTCGTTGTGTAGCAAAATCATCGGCGAAGTAAAATAATCAATAAAATGGCTACAAGACACAGCTTCAAAAAATTAATACGCCTCATTTAACATCAGAGAGGCGCTGCAACACTGCATTATTAAAAACGTGCGAAAAAGCAGAGTTGTAAAAGAATGAAGCTTTCCTCTATCTCTTCCTTCACCACCTGTCTTCTCTCTCACTATCCCTTTCCTAAAAGAAGGTAACACCTAGTAATAGTAGTAGGTATTAATTGCCTGAGTGTTACTTCTCTTTCTAAAAAAAAAAAAAAAAAAAAGCTCGGATCGTGTTAAATCTTTCTGTGGTTTTCGCAGTTTGTGATCAATCCAGTTCCACTTGCGCCTGAGGATGTCTGATGCTATGGGATATTGTCCTGTCGTAAGGCACAGATTGTTGTTGGAGATAGTTGATGGCCAGAATATGTTGATCATTCTCCTTGGGCATCTGTTGGCTCAGGTCACGGGAACATGTGTTCCATGTTTCACATCCATATAACAGGGTTGTTTTAACGTTACTGTTAAAGATTTTTAATTTGGTTTTCCTTGATATATATGTGGAGTTCCAGAGGGGATCAAGGCTCCATATATTCGCTTAGCGTTGTTTATGCGATGCGCAATATCAGTACTAGACCCTCCTTTGCTACCGGTAATACATCCTAAGTAGCAGAAGCTCTTCACGTCTTCGATTGATGATCCGTTAATAATGAATGCTTGGTTGTAACTTGTATTCAGTCGCATTGATTTGGTTTTCCCAATGCTAATTTTAAGATCAGCTCTCAACGCTTTTGCCTCAAGGCTGTTCGCATGATCAACACACGACTTATGTGCGCTTGTTGCGGCTTAAACTCAGTCAACTATGCGTTCAAGAGACGATGAGTTATTATTATTTCATTCGCCATAGTGAGAAGTTATCTTTCTTGGGAATTTTAACGCTGATGCCTTCTTTGAGTTCTTGATCCTGGCATTCAGTTTACCAAAACTTCTCTATAAGAGGCAGGAGTACTTGCGAACTTACTTGGGGATCATCCTTTAGAATTTCTGGTAATATGTATGTTGTCTGTTCCTGGAGCTTTATTATTTTTTAGGGTTTTTATTGCATCCACTACTTCACTACTACCCGTTTTTACAATGTGTTCTTTGCTGTTCCACATATTACCACTGGTTTGCGGTGATGTTCAGAGAATTTATGAATAGAATTCGCTCCATATCGCCATATGGTATTTTTTTGACGCCACCATTTCGCCAATGCTGTTTATTAGGGACCTCGAGAATATGGTGGTTTTGTTCACCATCTTCTTTTTTATGCAGAGTAGATCTCTAATGCGGTGATTTTCCACCCCACCTTGCCCTTCTTTCGTCAGTCCATCTGCATGCATTATTTTGTTTTTGCGGTCACAGTGTTTAACTATTCCCTCCATATCTCTGTGTTTCCTCGCAAGATAAGTTTTTTGTCCACGCATCAGAGCAGAATTTAAAAGTTTTTTTGCTGTTTTACTTTCAGCAATCAGTGTCCAGGTGTTGTCAGACATCCATATCTTGCGCCTGTGCTGTATGTGTCATACGTGATGTGCAGATGTTTCTACATAATTACCAGAGATGGAGGAGTCTTTGACCGGGAACTTGCCCATTTTTATGAACAGATGTGCGCAACAAAAGGGGATCCTCCACACGTTCTGCTTATGGCAATGGAGTCTATTTGGTTTCCGGTGCTTTGGTCTAGTGACACCCAAGTGATCTCTTGTTTGTGCTTGTGGGGATCAGTTTCTATTTGGCACAGAAAATAATTCTCCATTTCCGTTCATCGTCTCGATTCCGTGTTCTCCCATTAGATCTTTCAAGTTACTATTTGACGACCCTACTTGTGCATTAAAATGTCCTAGTAAAATTATTATATCACCTCGGTGAACTGTTGACAATGTTCGATCTAATAAGCTGGTAAAGGTTTTATTTGACATTCTGTTCGGACATTTCTGTAGGTGCATAACATTGTACACATGTGAGTTTCCGCGCTCTTGTTCGGAACCTCGCCTTGAATCTTCTATCGGAGTGAGGCTATGTGCGCTTAAAAAAATCAGCCAAAAAATCACTCCAAGTGGAATTAAAAAAACTTTATTTTGTGGCAATATTCTAGACTTGCATCGTAAATAGTAACCCTCGTAATGCCCCAACGTTAACCCTGATAAAAAGAAATAAATAAAAATAATAAGAAAAAAAGCAGCAACAAAATTCAATGATTTGTAAAAATTAATACCTGCCACAAATAGTTAGTGGCAGTTAAAATTAAACATGTGTCATAAATAGCTAAACAATGTATGATTTTATATCAAGTAAACGTGTAACTGAGAGAATACATATCATATGTACGAGTAGATATAATTTTCAAAGGTGGGTTGCGTTTGCTGTTTGCTTTTGTTTTGGATTCATTTTAGATATCAACCCGGTTTGGGTGTTAAAAGTAAATTACCTGAGAATTACAGGATATTTTTGCTACTTTTTCTTCTATATTTTCCTATCCCTGTTTCGATTTGTTTTTTTATGGTTTTGCCTTAAATCTGTAATTATGATTAAAATAAAAAAAAACACGTCCAGCTACTTTTTGTTTGGAGTTGGAATTGTGTAATTTTTAGTTTGTCTGCGATTTTCATTAAGAACGGTTGTGTTGTTTTTCTAGTGTATAATAAATATTTGAAAACTACTTATAACCAAGTTATACGTATTATCAAATTAAGACAATTGATAAAAAAAAGTATTTTAGTGTTTTAAAAGCAATGTTGCCAGAACTTGGCCAGTAAGAAGAAGTAGATTTCGCTGAAAAATGGCCAAAAGTGCTAAAAAAAATGTGTTAATAGAATTGTAATAAAAAAACATTTTATTTTGGCTTAATAAGTATAAAGGAAGTAACTATTTTATTCTACTTTTAGAGGTAAAATATTTCAAAACAACTTTAAAGCTTTTTGGAATCATCAAAGAAAAAATTAATAAAAATTGAAAATATACCCTTTTTATATTGATGATTACGGCTAAAAAATTAATAAAAAGTTTAAAAAAAATTGCTGCATAGACGCTAAAACGATTTGTTGGGTGCATAGCACTAAAACTTCTAAATTGGCAACACTGGTTTAGACGTTCAATATGTCAAAAAAGAAATTAAAAAAGAAAAGTACGACTTTTATTTGTTGTGAAAGTGAAGGGTGTTTTAATATAATCATAAAAATATTTTACAAAATTATCTATTTTAAAAGAAAATCTCCGTTGATTACTTTTCATATAATTTTAATTAATACAGGGTGTTCTCATAAGACGTTTCATTTTGAATAGCCCGCCATTTCAACAACTTTCATAATTTGGCTTACAAAGCGATACGAACTTTAGCTTAAGCAAAATCAAACAAATGAAGTTCGAACAATAATAATAAAAAAACTAACTAAACGTTAGAAGCAAAAAACTTGTGGCAGAAATTAAATAAAAATATACTTAATAGTAACAAAACAAAAAAGTTTGTCTCAAGTAGAACAAAAAATAAGCAAATTAACTAACATGTGCATAATTAGTAAAGAGCAAACGACAATGGCTGTTGTAAATTCAGGGATGGTAAAATTGAGCTTTCATTACAAAATAGCTTTCAGCAAATTGTAATACAATGAATCAAAACAATTCACGTATTACATTTTGCAATAATGGCTGAGTATATAAAGCAGAAATCTACATATCAACTCACACAACACACAGTGGACCAAACACAAAGAACGCTGATGATGAAACAGCTAGTTGTACCATTCTACTACGTGTTTGTCAGAATATTTAGAATTAACTTTGGTGTTATTTGTTCATTAATCATTATCACATGTAATTTAGCTAACAAAGCGATACGAACTTGAGCCTAATCAAAATCATAAATATAGGAACTTTCATTTGGTTTGTTTGTTTCTGCTTCAAGCTATAACTACTTGATAAATGGCAAGTAAAAGCTACGCCATTCACACAAATGGAACGACATACTACTCAAGAAGGCATTGAAATTATTAAAATTGATTGCCAAAATTGTGAACACTTCACGGTCACAGTTCGTTAAAATAAAGCAATTTTGGGTCCTCTTAAAGCACATTCTTTGCCAGCAATTGTGAAAGTGGTGACAAATTTTGAGCTGTTAGGACAATGTAAGTGATGAGATAAATTGAACTTGTGCACATTGCTCAAGGACAACTAAGAATATCCCATAGTGCTGAGGAAAATGCAGATTTGTCATGTTTCTCTTTGATCTTTGGAATTGGGCATTCCACAAATGAGAGATATTATCGGATCTACTTGCCTTAAAAGTAACGTTGTCATAGCATTTTTTTTTAATGAAAAGTTGCCTGACCGTGTGATTTTTCGAAGAGGCGATCACAATTGCCCACCGAGAGCTTGTTTTTGACTTTTTTTTTGGAGCTAAATGAAACATAAGGTCTATGCCAATTAGGCATAGTCGATTAAGAATCGAAAATATACATAGAATTCGTGAGATACGAGTACAACCGCCAATGTGCGAATTGGTGATGAGAATTTAATGAAAAGAATATGGTCCTGCAAACGTAGCCTTGGCCAGCATTTGACTTATAGTGTTTTCCATTATTAATGGAATCCTCTTCACTTCATTAAATATACACCCGATGATTTAGCCTTAAAATACTCCTTTGCTTACATATCAAAATTAATTTTCTTATTGGAAGACCCTTTATGAGTGAAAAGATGTCATTCATAGAATACTATTAAATATTCAAAAGATAAATACGTTTATCTTAAACAAAAAGCACTTTCGTGGAAACAGTTATAAATTTGCTGAGTTTTAAAATCCATAGTAAGTGGGTGTTCTCTTCAATAAAACATTTGTTTTGGCAGCTTTTACTTTTAGCGCTGAACTTTTGATTATGGTAGTGTAGCAACAATATCAGAGACTACAAGTGCACAGTTCGGTATTTTGAAAAAAAAAATGGAATTAATTCTGCAATTTCTAAACGGGCAGAACCACAAAACCCCAAAGTGGGCCAATTTGGGTTAATCAAAAATTCAAATCCATGTCCAGCTGATGTTTTTAATCGATTTCCGCTTACAGTTTAGGAATTATTGGAGAAAAAAAGAAGACAGGTATCTAGGACACCCGGTTATAGCTATGCTGCTTAGCTATATAAAACAAACTTAATGTGTTTAATAACAATACAAAAAAATTAAAATGTCATATTCACCGCAAATATTTCAAAACGTTTCCATTTATTTTCTTTTCTAGGCGTACGATTAAATTAATGTATTGTTTGTGGCTGGCGGCGGCTGTTAGCTAGGTTACAGCCGATTGGCTGTATTCTCTGGTTTGTGCTCATGCGCAAAAACAATACAAAAACAAATTGAGCAATCCTTCTCATTTCTTTGTTTTGTTTTTGTTTCACTCACTTACAAAGAACGAACGAAAACAAAATTAAACTATTTTGTTTCGTTTATTTTTGTACTCTGGTTTTGAGTACAAAGAAATCAAAACAAAAATAAACTTATAACTGTAATAGTGTCGATCATTTTTGTTACGAATATCACGTCCTAGCTCCAGTGTCGTGGCATAAATAGCATAGCTATGATAAAAATTTTGACTCTCTTATCAACCTTGGCATACTGTTGTTCTAATGGAGAAGTCAAATCTTGTTCGATTTGCAAAAGCAAACTTTTTATGGACTTAAAACAAATTTCTTATATAAAAATTTTTAATATAAAAATAATTCTGCCAAAAAAAAAAAACGACTTCAATGCAAAGTTCTGTTTGAACATTTTCGAAAAAACAATTTATGGGACCAAACTGTAAGTAAACTCTTTAAAAAAAATAAAATTTTTTTAATTTTAATGGACGTGCCTTGGCCCATTTTTTTAATACAAGATTGTGTGTTTTTCAGCACTCAGGGTGTGCGTTAAGTTTTGTAAAAATCGGTTAAAATAAAATATTACATTTTAATGGGAGTGACTCTGCCCATCTTTTAATGGAAGATTGTGTCTTTGTTTGAGCTTAAGGTGTGTGCTAAGTTTCGTACAAATCCCTTAAGTAACACCACATGAAATATAAAAATACATTTAAATGGGTGTAGCCCCGCCCATCCTTTTAACTTTAAAATTGTGTAATTACAAGAACTAAAGGAATTTGCTAGTTTTTGCAGCAATCAAATAAGTAAAGTAGCATAAAATCAAATAAAAAAAATTGTGGGCGTGTCCATGTCCACTTATTTTACAGGGAAAACTATTGAAAGCTATACCCTCTCAGACAAAAAATAATTTTTACAATCGGTCTAAAATGTACCGAGTTATGAAGTAACAATGTCGATGATACAATCGTCGAACAGAATTAGGACATATAGCTTGAAAAAATTGTTTAATTGAACATAAGTATAAAAAAGGTCGAAAAATTAAAAAAAAAGTTTTTCAAAAGTAATACACAACTTAAATTAAAATTTTGAAAGATTTTTCACAGGAAAAAATTGCTTTACTTATTTCGCAATCATATTTTTTTTTCAAAAATCCAACGCAATGTTTTTTTTGACAAAATCTCCCACTGTACAGTGTTCTTTACAGGCTCAATATATTTTAATCAATTGAAAACGCAAAAATGGATACATGAGATATTTTCCTTATACGAGTCTTAAATATAAGACCTCAAATTAATAATTTCATTAAAGCAACAACAGTACCTGGATTCAGTAAATTTTTGCTCTAGACTTCTTTTGGTCCTAACTTATTATTTTTCTTTTTACAGTGGCCTTGTATCAAAACAAACAAAAGAAAATAATAACAATTGACACCACACACTGTGGACAAAACACAAGAAGTATGATCATTAATGTGTTGGCGGCCTTCGAAAACAGCATATTGTTCCGTTCTGCTAGTGTTTCTCATAGTACTTGACAAATGTCTTTAGTGCAATTCATCCCTTAAAATTTATCACATGTAACTTGGCTTACAGAGCGAAACGAACTTTAGCCTAATATACATATACATCTGCAAATAAATATTTTTTAGATCTTTGGGTCACAAAAAACTCATTACTTATTAATGAGTGCTATAATCTTTAAATTCTTCAAATTTCCATTTAAACGTTTTTCTAATACTTCTAATATATGTGTACTCCTATTTGCGCTGAGTTTTCGTTTATCTCTAGAAAAAGTGCTAAGAAAACAAAAAGAAAAGTCAAAAAGAAAACAGTTTTAATACAGAAAAAAAAATAATCTCATTAAACTGTGAAGTGTCTGGTCACGATTTGTGTATTTAACATAACAATGTGATTAAATAAAAAAAGATATGAATAAAATGCAACTGAATGTACTCGGAAATGAAATGAATCTTATGCTTATGAAAACATTACACAATAGACAAAGCCCAGAAGACTGCATAGACGAAAGATATGCATACAAAAATGATTTCTTACATGGAAGTGATTTTTCTATGATAATAATATATATATATAATAGAACTCAAAAGAAGGAAAGTAAAAGAGGTTGACAAAGAATTTAAAGCTCTCTATGAAACAGTTAAATATTGAATAAAAGCTTCCTTCTTTATGCTTCTACTTTTGATTACGAACTTGTAGTTTTCTCCCCTTTGTCCGAGTTCTAGCTTTGCCTCGTAGAAGGTAATTCTATCCCATTAATTTATTATTGCTTACTCGATGAATTTCAAATTTAGAATTAATAGTAAAATATGTAGTAGTAAGCATGATAGAACCAATGGTATTAGACACCCTCCAATCCAAACTAAATTATAACTTTCTGTAATTAATTTATTGGGGTAAGAGAAATAATTTTCAAAACTTTTATCAAGGTCTTTATAATAGTGTTACCTTTTTAACTTTAAACGTTTTTTAAACGAATATTTGCAATTAAATAAAACGTCAACATTATGCAATTCTTATCAAAACCAAACACTTTATTTACTCAACACTGATATGAAGTGCTTCTAAACACATAATGTTCAATATTTCACTGCCGGAATACCACGATGTTAACTTCGTTGTTCTTTACAAAAGACGCTCTGCGTAGGGCACATATCGCTCTTTTTATACTTAATATAAAGCTTCCAGAAGAGTGTTAGGAACATCCAGAAAGCCACAGCACATTCAGTAGCTCCGCAATTCCAGGTTTCGATAACGTCATTAGTTCTGTTTACAATTCGTTCTGTTGGCTTGTTTGCATGTACATTGACAACAAAGCATGTGCAAAAACTATAGTTATTGTTTCTTGTGTTTTTAGTCTGCATTAGTTTTTATGTCTGAGTGGTTGTATATTTCTTAATAATGGCCTTAATTTTTAAATACAGATAATTTACCTAACGTTTATACCTACAAGTGTTACTTATAAAATTCAACTTACACGATATATATCTAGACATCAATAGATATCTATTTGTAGAAATTACGGGCATAGGTAGAAGCTAATACGTGATAGTTAATGTCTTTCGTCTGCATTGTCTTATGTGTTTGTGTGGTTGTATATTTCTTAATAATCTTGCTCGCGTATTATGGTCCGGATTATTACTATAGTTCACAATGTTTTTATGGAAAATATTTTTATAAGGTCAGGGGGTCTACTTTGTAATTCTGAACGAAAGAATATTCTTTCGAATTTATATGTTATAAGCATACAAATTCGAAAACATTTTCTTTCATTTCGAATTACAGAGTAGATACTCAGTTCACTTAATGTTTACATAACAATAGAATAAAAATAGGGTCGTTATTTACCACACCAAGGAAATAAATATTTAGACCGCTATTATACATTATGTTTGCATTTTCTCACAAGCAATTAAATTAAATAATTCCCATCAGTGGGTGAAATAAATGTAAGAGAAATCAGCTTACTGAGGTGCGGGTACAGTCTAATTTCCCAATACTGTGAAATAGCACTTCAACCCCCCTGCAAATAGCCGATAACTAGGCCCTATTTCTAAATCAGCACCTAACATGTGCCTATATAAGCTCTACAAGCAGCTCTTGGCAGACCAGATAATCCTGATCTACGTCACTCGTGCCGTCCGTCCGACGAAGCAACCGTCTGTACACCGAAATTGTAGTGAACTTGACGTTATGCTAATAGAAATCTGGTTTTCTGGATATACACAGATAAAAAAACACTTCCTGCAATAAACACTTTCAACATTTTTACCCCCTGCTTCTACAATCCAGACGGTCGACTTGTGTATACAATTTCTATGGAAAGCACTATTCATTATTTTGAGTGGTTCTCATACAAACTTTCTAGACGATTCGTCTGCTTGACTTGTGGAAACTGCTCATTAAGAAAAGTTTAATTGACTCTATTACATTTTTAATTGATTTTTGTGTTTTTTTTTTGCAATTAAACGTGTTTATTATAGGAAAATTCTTTTTCCGTGTACATATCAATTTGTTCGCTAAACCATACGCTGGATGCACTCTAAATGTCTCTAATGATATATCGGTCGCAAAAAGCTGAAAATATGTATATGTTGCAAGCCGCCCATGCAGCGCTCAGCAGTAATCACAAACAAAAGTCGAATGATCATCTCGAAGCTGATCGCAGAACTGAGCAAGCACTGGGCGAGCGGGAGAAATGCTGATAGAATAGTTCTTTCCCGCAATCTTCAAACACTTTTAATTTATTCCTGGCATGCAGCGAGTGTTCGCCATTGTATACTTGATAACCTATCGGAGTTATTGTGGATAGGTCTAAACCGATACGATGTGTGTAGTACAAAGTCGCAAAGTACATTTTTAGTCACGACAAGCCTGTGTTACAACAATAAAATGTTTTGAAACTTTGCTCCGCAAATCAAAAGATTTGGATCTTATTGACTTCATTGAAAGTTCAATTTCCATTGCGATTAGAAAAAGCCTTGGCACTCTCTTGCTTAGAAGTTATAGTTATAGTTATAGAACCCCTGCAGAAAATTTGTTGACAATTGTACCAAGCGTAGGTACTCGTCGTAGGACTTGAGAAAATGGGAGTGTTAAAAAAACTAAGGCTTAGTTTATGGTGAAAAGAAAATATATGGTGTAAATGGTTATATATTCATCATTTTCGTGATGTATCTAATATATTGAAAAATGCCAAAATCTCGATTTCAAAAAAAAAAAAATAAAAAAAATGAGTTAGGTGGTTTTTATATTAAGGTAACTATGTCGTTTAATATTTTCTATACGCTGCATTTATGAGAAAATGTCCTAACAAATTCTTGAAAAAAAAAAATTGGAATTATATAAAATCTACCATAAAGTAATTAAGAATTCCTAAACATATTAAAAGCTAAAAAGCTTCTACTTATTGGGACTCCTGCTAGTATTGTAGCTGAGTCCAGGACCTATCAAATAATATATATATTTTATCTACATTGGAAGCTGAAAGCGGGACATGATCCCTCAAAAACTGGGATTTGAAAATAAATGTCTTTTAGAAAGCGGGATGTGTAATATACACACACATATATATACAGTTTCTTACGTACTTAAGATACACAGTTTTCACATTTTCTAACATTAGAAAATGTTAATACAGGTAGGGCAAATTTAGAGTTTTTTGAAGAACTCCTGAAAACTCGAACTTCAAGAAATTCTGAGTATGCACGTTTTTAGAGGACCACTTGGACATTAATCTACGACCAATATTATCCGACAGCATTCCACTTAAGCACTTCCAAAAGTGCGTATCCTTCAGAAAATGCCAAGTCGAAAATTTAGCAATTCGAGTATCTAGTTCAAATTCATGCTTTTCAGAAATAGATTCATGGCAATAATAAAATAGGAGCATTACTTTTTTGCGTATGGGTTGCCTCATTTGCTCGAAAAGTCCTTTAGAAATGCATTATAGCTTAACACAGCTCTGTTAAGACACTAATAAAGCTCTGTTAAAGCACAAGGTTCGTGTCAAGGCTTATAAATCTATACAAGCGCAAACTTGAAATTGCGCCGATTCCGACAGAAAATAACGCAGTGATAATTTTAAAACTCTTCATGACATGTTAATAATGTGAACTGTATTCTACAAATTAGCTGAACTACGAAGCACACAGGGATTTGAATAGTTAAGCAACAACTGCACTTAAAAAAAATTTGGATTGAATTTGTATCAGTTACATTTTAATAAAAATCGAATAAGAGATTGAAAATTTCAATAGCGGGATGTGCGGCCAGGTTACCCGTAACTGAATTCCGTAGCACCATAAATGTTTCAAAAGTATATTAAAAGTTTACAATCTAGTTAATCACCCAATGTATCTGAGTTAATTTAAGCTTCATTTGTGTTCTCTAGAGTCAATGTGGTGTTTCCGCTTACATGGATCAAGGTGTATGTTGAGGAACAAGTTGGGAACAAGTATCTTTTTCTTCATAGGGTAAATGTTACCTGAAGACATTTTTGTTCGTTTACTTTTATTCTCCATTACTTCATCCATAGTTCAATAGGGCACTATTACGAATATTATATATTATATGTACTACGAATATTTTTGTTTGTTTAGTATGTCTATATAAGAAAGACTCCGCTAGGGCATGTGTTATGTATTACGAATATTTTTTTTTTGGGTTAAGTATATATAAGAAATACTTGGCTGGGGAAGACAATTAATCGATATAAATGGACCGTCAAGTCACTCTGGAACAAGTCCCGTAACTATACTTAGATATTAACTTAAGCTTAACAGGTGCTTATACTTTTGAAATATGAGTGCCTCTGTGGTCGAGTGGTTAATGAATGTGCAAGCCGATCATGCACGAGATTGTCAGTTCGAGTCCCAAAAAATATCTGCTCAAAAATAAATTATAATTGAATTTACAACAATAAAAACAAAAATTATAAGTTTTCATTGTTACAGTTAAGTGTTGGAAGGAAATTTTTAAATAATTATATTATTCTACACCGAATAGGTCACTGTGGGATAGTTCAGTGTCAAGTCAAAAGGCGTATACAAAGTATCAAAAACCCCATCCTAGGTCATCCAAATGTAAAAGTGACTGGTGCGCTTCATAGGAAGTGTTAGAACTCGGACTGGTCCATATCACTTAAAGACCGATCACGTGACTAGTCTTGTGTCTGTTTCATTTCCTGCAGGGACTATAACCATATAACTTTCATGTACAATTATTTTATACCTTTACATGCAGTAAATTGATTAGTTAACTGCCGTAAACTCCACATTTTGTCAAAAACAATATTTTTGTTCACTTTCTGTTAGAATTTGCAAATGGCAATACGAAACCAAAGATACCTTCCTAGAAGTAGGGCATGTTGATTGCATTAAAAATGAATTTAAAATCAAATTTATTTTCCCATAAAAATTACAAGTACCGTTGCTTTTGTTTACTAATCATAATCATTACTTTTTCTTTTCCTCTTGCAGAAATCTAATAGCCAAAAGTAAGAGTCAGTCAGCTGTTGTTGTACCTCCTCCACCTGGTGGCGTAGCAATAGGTATTGGACCACAATTACCCCCATTAACTGGTGGTTTTATTAAATTGCGTCATGTAGGTTCGACACCTGATGCACAAAAAGACCATAATACAAACGACCCACCCACCTCAAGCACACAACAAGAAACAAAGGAAGACACTAACAAAGCAGATCAAGAAGAGTTAACAAAACAACCCACAACTTTGCCAGCATTTCTGCAAGGTGGCCTGAGACGTAGTCAAACTCAAGTAAGTAAATGAGTTTGTTTTTATCGGCAAACTAAAATTAATTATGTACTTCTTTGTTAAACTATAATTCAAGGTCATGGGTCCGGATCAACGTTCAATTTCCCAAACCGGCTCCATAGCCGATCGTCTAGCAGCATTACAAAAAAGCGGTGAAGATGATTGGAAACGACGCATTTCAAAGCGTGACGAAATGGATGACATCAAACGTGAAAACCTTGTCAATGTAAGTGCAAAAACCGAAAACTATTTAAACTACTTATTACATACAAATAGTAATTAAAATTGTTTCAATGTTATTCTTAAATTGCTGTCGACTTTCGTTTTCCTTATTTATCTCCGATTACATATAATTACGCACTTGCTGCCGTTTGTTTCTTTGTTTATACGATTGTTGTAATTGTCATTGTGTTGTTGCTTCGGTTACGTCTGTTGCACAAACACACTTTTCATGCGGTTTTCATTGACTGCTGGCTGCTTCATTGTTACTTACACCTTTATTTTCTACCATTTTCCTCATTGCACTCGTAATGGAGGTGCATATGAGTTTCCCTCGCCAACCCTGGCCCCTAGAAATTATGTAACTTTGTAGCTTTTTATTATTTTTTGTTTGTTTATATTTGTGCAAAGGTGTAAATAAATTGTTGGTTTTCCTCACGCGTGGCGTAATTCGAGTCATGTTTTTACTTGTTGTTGTACATTTTGAAGAGCATAAACAATTTCCTGGATATTTAGACGATTTGATAACTTTTAATCAGGAACATTTACATACATATGTATATAATTTTTGATTTCGTCTGGCTATATTGAAAAATCAAATTAATCGTGATCAATAAAAATTCATGCTTACGGAATACTTTTGAAAATGAAGTTAACCGAAGTTACTTCTTTGCTTTGATTGGACATTCAATCCATATTTGGTTTAATGGTTGGTTTACATGGCTGCTCGGTTCACGCAGGCATTCATAGATGATGTTTTTTAAAGACCACTCCACTGGACGGTGTGTACTCGGATATAGTGATTGGTACTAGATCCAACCTATTGTATTGAGATGTCTGATAAGTGACCTTATAATCAATATCTGATAAATCTGAAATGTTGTCGAATACATGATTGCCTACAGACTTGTGTCTCGAGAGTGGCAAAACTGGATATTCGCAAAGAAGTTAGAAGATTGTCTCTTCTTTGCTTTCTTCTCAACAACTTCGGCAGAACCCATTATAGGACAGGCATCTCCTACTAGCATGTTTGCCGACCGTCCAGTGCATCGCCACGACTGCGACAAGCCTCGAGGCTTCCCTACGGTTTCTACTTGTTAATTGTATTGCACACCTATCATTTATTGCAGCAAGGCCATATTTTCTTAGCAAACGTGCACGTGTCTATATTGCATCATCTGTATTCAGCCTTATAGAGATAATACTTGAAGATACAGTTTCTAATAGTACCAAGTGGGATGACTACCGATTCGGTGTTGAAAGCATTCATAGCAGAGCCAGCTCTAGCTATGTGCTGGAACCCAGATGAGGGTGAGGTTAGCCTGATCACCCAATCTAGAGAGCATGTACTTACACTGCCCAACTAGAAGAAGTGGTATATTATTTTAGGGATAGAAGCGCAGCTTAGCTGTCGACAAGGATACCGACCTTGTCCGGTTCCTTGCTATCGATCAGCTCTGTACGTTTCTATCGATCAGCTATAGTTAATTCCCCACAGTCATTAAATAAAAACACCACGCGTTTTTCTGATGTGCCTAATGCACACATCATTGTATCACTTGTTGTAGAAAAGCTCAAGTGATGAAGGCGTAGACACTGGTCACTGAAGTATACCGACCTCAGAAGATACTAATCCTTCGTCGGTACTCTGTAGCATAATCATCGGCAAAGTAAAATAACCAATAAAATGGATACTAAACACAGGTTCGAAAGTTTAATACGCCTCATTGACACCAGAGGCTCTGCAACTATGCACTATTTAAAAAATATGCAAAAAGCAGAGTTGTAAAATAATGAAGCTTTCCTCTATCTCATCCTTCACCACCTGTCTTTATAACTTATCGCATAAAAAGAAGAAGAAGAAAAATTCGACGTGAAATACAGTGGCTTCGTTATTAAGGCGGAATGAGCATTCTATCTGAGAAGACTACAGAGCCTACACCGCAGACTATTCTTGATCCATCTGTGTATACTATGACGATGTATTCTCTTACTATTTTGCCTCTATTCCATTCCCGCCTGAATGGAATTAGGATCTTAAACCAGTGATTGCCAGCAAAAGAAATGTATTTGTGTATGTGTATTCATTTTTTACCACTTTGACCACGGGTGTCTTAAACACTTTATCAAAATTCAGATGAGGCACCATATAATCTTGCCGCACTAATTGACTATACCGCCAATACATGAAGGTCGAACGAAATAAGGTTTAGTATAGCATTTAGAGCCTTCGAAGGACTAGTACGTAAAGATCGTGTTATCCCGGCGCAAACGGATCTCTTTATTCCCTTTTCTTCAATGGATACTAATACCAATGTAACATCAGAGCGCACTCCTTTGTCGGCATTGTGTAGCAGAATCAACGGCGAAGTAAAATAACTAATAAAATAGCTACTAAACACAGCTTGGAAAATTTAATGCGCCTCGTTGACATCAGAGGCGCTGCAACACTGCCTTAAAAATACAAAAAACGTGCAAAACAAAACAGAATTGTAAAATACCCAAGCTTTCCTCTATCTCTTCTTTCAACCTGGCTTCTCTATCACAATCCCTTTTCTAAATAAGGTAACACCTAATAATAGTAGCGGTAGGCGTTCATTGTTTTGGGTTTAGTTTATCTTAAAAAAACTTGATCTACGACGTATTTCTTACTTGTGGCAGATCAACTCTGCAATCAGATTCAATGCTGTTTATCTACGGGACTAGATGAAAGTGTTATTTGCGGCATTGCTGGGTCGGACTTAATCGTGGTAATATTACATTAGTGGGTCTGAATTTCATTGTTGCAGGAGGTAATCTCAATCCATTGATGATGTACCCTTTTTTATTTAGGACTTGCATTCATTCGACGCATTGCGCTAGTTAGTAATAGTAACAGACCTTTTTGGGAGGGGGATATCTTGAATAGTTTTTGTGAATATTTAATTAGAACTTCTCAACATTGAAAGTGGCAGAATTCTCTCTGCAATGCAGAGTTGGATACCCTATTTGTAAATAACTCCATAGCTAATGATCTAAATCTTTCCAATATAAGGGCATAAATGTGATTAACGAGTTGATTCCACAACCAGGAAGGGAAGTGAAACATTCACTAACAGAGTAATTTAACCGGCTGTTGATAATATCGCGCGTTGATTTTAGTATTTTGAGATATTCTTGTCCACGATTGTAATAAATGATTCTTAATCTTTATTTCCCAAAGATTGAAAAGAAAAAAGACAAAAACTAATTATTAAACAGATAAAATAAGAATAATCTTAAAGAAGTTAACTAAAGGTTAACGAAATATCGATAAAAAAAAAAACTAAAAATATATAAAATTTTCTGACCTATATAAAAGGTCGAAAAATTAGATAAACAATTTATTTACCAATATTATTTAAAACGTATTTCTAAGTAATTTTCCAACTTTTAAACCACTTGAAATTTTTTTACTTTCAATCTGAGCTGATGCAATATTTTTAAAAATCAGAGTAAGCAAAAGTAACAACAATAACGAAATTCTTCGTCAAATGCAAGTCATAATAGCAAACGAAAGTTTTTTCCACCAGTACTTTCGACTGCCGTCGAAGATCCAAAGTTACTCATAATACGAGAATTAGGGTCATTTCTTGGGTTCGAAATTAAACTTAAATTCTTTCCCTAATTAGCTAATCCGAAAATTAACTTAATCTCACATTAATTGAGTTTGATGTTTTTCAGTTGTAGTTTAAACTTCTTTTTGTATGGGTTTGATGTTTTTCAGTGGTAGTTTAAACTTCTTTTTGTATGTAGTACTATTATCATACTGAGGAACGAAATAGTGGCATCATTTTGTATGTAAAAGTCATAATTATATTTTTGTGGGAAGAAGAAACTGTCTAATTTTATTATTTACAAGTAAAATATTGTGTGTGTATGAAATTAAATAGATAAATAATATAAAATGTATATCTCGCTACCTTAATATCATAATTTTTGAAATCGGGATTTTTGTATATTTCGATAGCAGAACATATCTAATGTATCGCAAAATGGAAAAATCTCGATTTCCAAAAAATAATCAGTGTGCCCTTTCTACTTTAAGGTAACGATATGTATTTATGCATGTGCTTTTTAATTTAATTAAAAAAAAAAGTTACATGTTGCACAAGTGCATGTTGTCAGTATTAATGTAAGATTAAACCACCACGATAGGCCGCTTAAACTAGCAAGCAAAATCATATAATCGACTGTCCATAAATGTCAAATAAGGATTAAAGTTAATTTAATCTTTAATAAAAAGTGTCCCTTGTGATTTTTTTCTATTCTAGCGATGGTTTATCGTTGGTAATTAATGCTTTTATGCAAAAACGATTGTGAAAGTTAAAGCATGCTTTAAGTTGTTAAGTTAAGAGAAATTTTTGTTTCATACTTTTTTAGTTTATTTTCTTAAAAGCAGGTTTTGTAAAAATTTTCGTTTCTAAACGTTTCAAATTTGTATGAAAAATAACGAAAATTCGTTTTAAAAAAATTTTTTCCATACAAATTTCAAAACGAAAAAGTTTGTATTTACAAATTCTACCCTTTAATATTGTTTCAAGATTTAACTACTTTCAGCTGTTTTATTTAAACGAAAGAAAATAAAAATAACCATTAAATAGAATTCAAAATTATTGAAATTAATTCCTACAAAAAATTAATTCCTACAAATTAAAAAAAAATTTTTGGAGGAAAACGTAATGAGGGAGTAAAAAATAAAGAAAATGGTAACGCTGTTCAATGTGGAAACATCTGCTGCAGTAAACATTTTAAAACGAAATTCGTAGCATACTTGTAGGCATACAATAAAAATATCCATGCCAGAGTCTTCCATAAACCAACATTTGGTTTATTAATCTGCTACACGTACGAAGTCGTGTAATACCTTTTTAAAAATTAAACAAAGTGAATTTTTTTTATTTTTAAATTAAATTTCAGTTTCCTGCAATTTTTTTTACGAATACTGAATGTTATTTTACTCTGAATAAATCACAAAAAAAAAACAGTGTCATAAATATTCTACAAACATTTGAATTTATTTATACCACAACTATAAATAATTAATTGCAGACTGCATGTATTGAATACAAATTAAAATATTCGCAGAAATTTAATGTTGGACTACAAAAAATTATGTTATTATATTTTGTTATTACCTTTCTTCAACATTTATTAAAATTTTTTTATTTTCTCTTGTTTATTCCAATAAAAAAAAAAATTAAAATGTATACAAAAATAATGTGAAAAGTATTTTGAGTGCCCATAAATTATATTAAAAGTTAATACAAATAAGAAGAAGGCAGGCAACAGTTTCTTCAACTTTTTCGTAGAAATCAAATGACAATACGTTTTGTACTTCTTGGTCTTATGAAATCATTTTGTTATAATTTTTTTTATATGTTTGGGTGTTTTAAGCCACAGTCTAGTTAATGTGTTTATAATTGGCTAACCATTGAAACTTTAAAACGCACTGATGGTGTATCAACCAGGTAAACTTAAATCATCAGAGTGTTAAATGTTTAATACTGTAAAAAATTTGATTAAAGCACAAAATGAATACAAAAATTAACATAAATTTTATTATGTATTAGAAAAGAAACACATTAAAATTCTCTGGTTTTTTGTTAAATTTCGAAGATTTTTTTTGTAAACTTTAATAAGAAACAAATTTTGGTGACTCAACAGACAAGCAACAAGCAGACAGTCGTAACATATTGGATTCTGCGCTGTGCATTATTATTATAATCATCGTCATCATTGTTTTTATGTGTATTTGGTAATAATTTCGATGACGAACCACAGTGAGGTCGGTTCTCGAGACCTTTTTATTTCTTTCTCTTATTTTACACTTCTTTTATTATAGACTTACAGGCCACATTTGATCGATATTTAATTTATTTCTTTTGTTTTTAAGTTGATGTAAATTAAATAAAAAGTTTTAAATGCCAATTTTAAAAATAATTCCATAAATTGTTATTTTAAATATCCGACATCAGTGCTTAAGAATTTAAAGATGAACAAATTTTAATGCTTGTATTTCTTTTGATGTAAAATTAAATGGGAAAAAATTATAATCAAGAATGCAAGTTATCTATATAGGCGCAGAGAGTATGATTCAGAAGTATCACGTACACTTTACGGGAAAAGGATATTAGACAGGAACTCTAAATAAGTTATTTTTTATATTTATGATTTGATTAGGCTAAATTTTGTATCGCCTTGTAAGCCAAATTACATGTGATAATTTATAATGAACAAATCACATCAAAGTTAATTGTAAATATTCTGACAAACACTTAGTAGAACGGAACAACTAGCTGTTTTCGAAGCTCACTACACCTTCATCATCAGCGTTCTTCTGTGTTTTTTCCACTTTGTGTGGTGTCAGTTGATGTAGATTTCTGCTTTATATACCTACTCAGCTTTTTAGTACAAATGGAATACGTGAATTGTTTTGATTCATCTTATTACAATTTGCTAAAAGCTTTTATTGTAATGAAAGCCCAATTTTACCATCCCTGAATTTACAACAGTCTTGCCGTTGTTGTTTGTTCTTTACTGCCCGTAATTATGCACATGTTAGTTAATTTGCTTATTTTTTTCTACTTAAGACAAACTTTTTTGGTTTGTTACTATTAAGTATATTTTTATTTTAACTTTTTGCCACATTCGACCACATTTTGCAAGGTCGCACATAGGGGCACAAAGCGGCGATTGAACGGATTAATTAAAAAAAAAAGTTCTAGTACCGTAAAAAATTAAAGTTCTTGTTTAAATTGCATAAAATTTTACATCACTAGGCAAAAAATAAATGTCAAATAGGTAACGTTGCTTATGTAGTGAGTGATGTGTCGAAATTGCAAATTTTTGAGAGAAAACTAGAAAGAACTTTGCTAAAAACTTTGCGTAATTAAATTGTATGTAATTCAATAATTTTGAAAAAGCAATAAATCTAACCATGCAACCAACCATCAAGTTCAGATATTCCTTCAAATATTTTGTTCAAATTTGTTATACAAACTATTTGTGGAAGTGAGTTTGTTTTTAATGTTTATATTGGAAATGAATTTTGTCAGTTTAAGTGGTCATAGAGTTATAAATTGGGCGCAATTTGAACAGGCTAAAGTTCGTATCGCTTTGTGAGCCAAATTACATGTGATAATTATTAATGAACAAATAACATGGACTCCTTCCTAACACTCCTAATGCAGTTGCTTTTGTCATTGTCTTATCCCCCCCGGGGAGTATATTTTTAACTACGGGTGTGGCAATCCCTTGTCCCCAGCTGGGGTGATGTTTCTGTTGACGTCCCTTTGGTACATTACCCATAGAACTTATGTGTTACTATCTCTGGCAACAGAGCAAAGGATTTGCACATATTTATAAAAGGAAGACAGGTTTGCTTATGTCAACCAGGTGCAGCGTCGCCTGGGACTACCCTGAGTTCAAAAGACGATAGAGGTGAAGCCTTGATGGTGGAACTTAGAGGTATCACCAGATGCTTGTCTCTGGTAGCACGGGTGCCGGTTGCCCGACAGTCGAGCTGCTCTAGGTGCTTGGGTGTATGTAGTGGTCTACAGGATCCTTTGCTAAAAGGTCGAATTCGTCCTACCCCACGGGGTTAAAGAGATCATCTTGATCAGTGTGGAGTAGGCCGTGGATTTTTGGCGACACATGCATGCGTCCATCTCTGATGAGTGTTTGAGCTGTGCCGGCAATGGTTGAGGTATTCTCTTGGAGACCTCGCTGTGAGTGTATGTAGCTACACTCGCGGCGTGAGAACTTGGAGAATCGTACGTAGTGGTTGTTGGTTGCCACCAAAATCGCTGGGAGAATAGTCTTGCCTTTCTAGTGTTAAATCAATGCTAGTGGTTGGTATGATGCAATCAGCCACACACTATTCTAGGTGATGTTGCCATACAACAGATAGTAATGTTTTGACAAAGTCATTATGGCAAAAAGAGTTTAGATAGCTCTGAGTACCTCAGCAAGGTGCTCGATGTAGCACAGGGATAACAACTATGATCGAAGATTGTAACCTACGTGCCTTGAGGAATGGACACTAGGTTGATTCTGAAAGGGCGATTTTAAGCGTCTTTCCTACACCCGCTGTTTAAACCACCATGAAATAAGGCCGTAAAGGCAGGTGCTCACGTTAATCTGAAACACATCTGTCATTGTCTTATGTGCTTTCACTAGAGATGTACAAATGACATGTTTTATTATGCGTGAGTTACTCGTAGGTTCGTGGTTTTATTTATATATAAGAATGATTTAAAAAATAACACTGATTTTCTTAGGCTTTTTAAAAAATCTATTTTTTGATAATTCGTATCCGAAGTGAGTCTGTGGCAGGTGATTCGTCAGGAGTGTGCGTGAATAAAAAACATCATGCATTTTTTCTCCTTTTGTTGGTTAAGCACCGCTTATATGCATTTCATTCCTGCTTAAGTATTTGTTATATAAACAAATCATGTTTATTGATTAATTAATAATTACTTTACCCCTCTCCACGCTCCTATATCACCAAGATTTTGGTGGAACATGCAAACTGCATGTCCTAAGAGCTATCCACATCAAGTTTAGTGTGGCTCACTATTTTAGTTTTGAAGATATAGGAAAGATAATAATTATTTTGTGTTCTTCCCCTGAAGTTGATTTAAAATAAGTTGCTAATTTTTTGTATCCCTGCGTCTATATAAATGCTCAACAGTGTAAATTTCTCGTAAATTGTACTATCTAAATATTTTAAAGTGTAATTATGGGGGATTTTGTAAATAGTTTAAAATAAATTGTACCCATTCCTTCCACCTGTAACAATATTATTTCCTATATACTTTCATAGTGAAATCTTCTATATTACACCAGCATTTATAAACTATTTTAGTGCTTAACTATTTTATAATTTGCTTTTACTTTTATCATAATTACGATTATTATTTTTTTGTACATTGTTGAGTTTCCATTTGGTTACTAAATAGTTTAAACAAGATACTTATTTAAAAAATATCTTTAAGTTTTTCTGATATTTTAGACATATCGAAGAATTCAAATACAATTTGCATAAGTATGTACAATGAAAAGCTTTTGGCATTTGGCCCACAATTGTCTTCTTTGGTGCCGGTAAATGAATAATAATGATGATGATGAATTTCTTATTTATGCTAAACTGATTTAAATGAGCCGTCAATTGTGGTGAAGGCGCATACATTTTTTATTCTTTTTAAAATGTAACACCTTAAAAAGTGTGACACTTTGAGGTCTTTTGAGAAAGGTTTCTTCAAAATGAAAGTGTTTGGAAAAGCGTAGGCTGTGTTTAGCAACTTAAAATGCAAGCCATAAAAAGTTTTGAAACTGTCTCAACTTATTTCAGTGATTTATGACAAAAATTTTGAGAAAAGTGAAAACATATTGTTACATATCCCTTATAGCACTCAAGTATTCAGTCGCTGTTAACTCAGGGCTGGAGAGTTTTTCTGAAGAAAAAACATGTGACATTAGATACACTACAACACGCATTATTGTTATGCGAGTGATCCCTCCAGCAAATTTTGCTTAATATGCTTACAAAGCATATAGTAAAGTACATAATATGTTTGAAAACTTATAGCATCATATATTTTAAACTTCGGCACCGATATTTAAGACTCAGTTACCCGACTGTAATGTAAAGTAACAGCAACAGTAGGAAACAGCTGATCGATATTGTTATGTGAAAAGTAATGTAAATGGTTATAGAAATGTAATGTAACGTAACCTACTTCTCATATAAAAATATTGATCAGCTCTTTCCTACGTTACTTTTACATTACATTACCGTCGGGTAACTGAGCCTTTAGTGTTCTTAGGTAAAAGTTCAGGAAAATATATATTGTGCACAAAGGGATGGATGGATATTCTTTAAATCATATGTTTTTAGGATAAACTATTAAACTTTTGCTCGCCTTGACCATCAGCCGATTAATTTGCATAGAAAATTCTTCGCCCTTTCCCTTTTATTAATTTTTATTTCAATTTACCATTATTTTTTCTGTTTATTATTACTAATCATTGAAATCAACCTATTTCAATAAAAAATACATCTCATGATCTCTGCTGCTACATATGAATTGTTCTCAACTCTTCATTATTTTCAAGTTCTATAAGTTTTTTAGTTTTTATTGATCTACACAAGTTGTTCGTTCAGTGGATTTTTTTTTCTTAAGTTCTTCATCTCGTTTTTATTTTATTATTTCTTTGATTGTGCATTAAAAATAAAAGAATAAATCATACCATAAATCAGTATTAAAAATTGTATAAAATTAATTTTTTCTCTCTGACCATCATGCTCCTCTTTTCTGTAATAATTCACAAAATGATCATTATTACAATTACACTGGGCAACAGATATAATTTTTTTATAACCTTGCAAAAGTGAAAAACAATACATTTTGTTTAGTTGGCAAAAATGTCAAACACATTTGTTCAGTTCAGAAGCTCACTCGTATGGCTTATATTAAAAAAAAAATCGAAATTTGTTGTATCAATATCAAGGCGAATCCTTGGTACAATTATACAAGCTACCACTAGAACCCCAGTAAAAAAAGACACTCCAAAAAAGTCATGAAAATGTAGAGTTTGCGATCTGGAAGTAGTGCAAATTTCGATCCGATCTAATGATTTTTACATAGGGTTGTCATTGCAAGAAGTTCTCTTTTTCGATGCCTGGTCACCGAATTGGAAGCGATTTTAAGAAAAATTTCCTTTTTTGTGTTCTATGATAACATTTTCATCTAGGAAAAATGGTTGATAGTTACTTATTTTAACAATTAGTTTCTTTTTATAGGAATTTAAACGTGAAACAGTATTTTCATGTAAATTTAAGCAAATAACTTCAAAATTTTAGACCAAAATTAGTTCATAAGTTTCTTCAAAAAAATCGATTTTTTAAAAATTCTGGTGAGTAATTTCTAAAACTATTGACGAATTACAAGGTTTTGTATGACTAAAATAAACTTCTACTTGGTTTTCTGCTAACTATCGGCAATTTTTTTTACTGGGACTACAACAAAATTACAACACCAATAAACACACGCATTTTGTTAGTAGAAACAAACAGAAATGAGTCAAAAGCAGATGTCTTTTGTTTTTAAAAATAACAATTGCAGGGCTATTAAAGTACAATTCCAGAGGCGGCATTTATACAGGATTGTAATCATTTAGTGTTGTCAATTTGGGTATAATTACACAGTGTATGTAATTTCTACTCTCATGTGTAGGTCACGTAATTAGATTCATCTGTAATCTGTGTGTAATTTTACTTTGGGTTCTATTTTCATTTTATTTTTTTAAATTAGTGTAATTTTCTTCAGTTTCCGAATTCATCACTGGCAACACTGTAATCATATTCACAACCAGGGATGGCATTGAAAATTTCGAAATTGTACCAACAACTTTCAAAAATTATACTTTTTTGACCTTAATTGTACTAAAAGATTTTTTTTAGTTCAAATTACATATTTTTATTTGTTTCTACTGAAATAATCGACTTTGTTGCTCCGAAAAATGTGTCGCTTAAGCTATTTTAGCGGTTATGGCTCGATATTGTTACACCTATTTAAGTTGAAATTTAAAATATACTAATTAATAGCATGTGCTCTAACATCCGAATTTAGAAAAACAAATTTTTTGTAAATGAACGAGTTAGCATTTTCTGATTTTCTCGCCTCGTTTTCATTTCACTAGACTGTTGTCAAGTGAGAAGAATATGAGTTTCATTGTTTAAAAGCGAAAATTGACATAAACAAAGAAATACAGAGTGAAACTGGAAGATTCCTAAAATGTACTAAATTAGTCATTGGTGTACTATTGTACTTTCCGAGTTTGAATTGTACCAAAAAAAAATACAATTGTACCAACTTTGCCATCCCTGTTCACAACACATACACCAGTGATGCCAACCCAAAATCTTTCTTAGATGTTTATTGGATGTGGGAAAAAGGTAGTTTCCAACAAATCTTACTTTGAAAAGAGGTATATCTACCACTTTTATTTTTAGGGTATTTTTTTTACCGTTAATTAACCTATCATTACGATAAAAAATATTTTATAAGTAAATTTATTACCAGCGTGACCATTTTAGCAGTTTTGCAGCTAAATTTAGCTTTTTTTGTTGATTTACATATGTGTAGTTTCCACAATGCAAGCAAGCGACTTGTCTAAAGAAAATATATGAAAAGCACTCAAATTTTTGAGTGATTCCTGTACAAATTTTGTAGACAAGTCGCTTGCTTGCATTGTGGAAACTTCACATTAGCTACAAAATTTTCGATTTATTTAGCATTTTCTAGCATTTTTTTTATAATATAATCTAAATAACTTTTAACAATATCGGTTATACGTAAAAAAGGCTGACTTCCAAAACGTCAACTACCTTGGCTTGCGGTGCCCTAAACTGTCAGCTGCCGAATTTTTTTTCTTTAGGGTTTCCAACACTTTACCGCACAAATGGCGACAAGTTACTATCTTGCGTTAATTTTGGGACACCCTTCAGAACACTAAAATACACATACGTCTGACCGGCTGATTTTACCTTGCTTATGATATCATGGTTATGCTCAAGTCGAATTTATAACTTAATTTATTATGCGCACAAATTCAAAAGAATTTTTGCTTATGATGCCTAGAAGACCATTTGAAAATGGTGTGGAAGTTATGGATCTTAAGAAGTACTATTTTGAAAATCTTAACAAGTCGTTTAGCGGCACTCCATTGTAACACTTCAGTTTCGCAAAGCGGCAATTGCTTATACGTCTGATACTGCTTTTATGATGGACTTAGCAGTCGGGAAGTGTTGGACTGACTCTTCCTGTTCGTCGAAGCCTCTTCTGACAAGATAAGACCGGATTCCATCCAAAAGTTGAGAGTTACTTGCTTCCATATCCATAAACACAGAGATCTTATTTTAATAGTATTTAATCAATTAAAGATATATGAATATTTTTTTGTGAGTTTGTCATCTCTAAGGCTGATCCTTTTCGCTTGTCCTTATAGACCTCGATTAGGGCAACGGGCAAGTGCTAGTCCACTTTTGCCAAAATTTTGAGCCATGATGTACGACATTTTCATAACCAACCGCATAACGTAGATTATTCTCCTTCAACATTCTATTATAATTCTGGCTGCCCTTCCTCAGCAGAAACTACTCACTCGTACAACCATATCCAATGACAAGTATTTAATAACTTCATAGTGTTTCCATTCTTCTGTACCCTAAAAAACCAGTTAATAAATTGAGAATGATTTTTTGTATTCAGCAAATCCAAATAGGCAAGAATCATTGACAATTTTTACTGTTTGAGAGTGTTACATATCCATAAAAAGTTCATATCGTTACCTTAGTATAGAAAGGCCCTAACTCATTATTTTTTGTGTTCGAGTTCTTTTTCTGTATTTCGATAGAAGAACGTCTAATGTATAGAAAAATTCAAAAGTATCGATTTCAAAAAATAATGAGTTAGGGCATTTCTATATTAAGGTAACGATATGTATGCATGTATATATATATTTCAGAGAACTACAACAACTAGGGATTCTTAAGAAAGAAATAAAATATGGATAAAATAATAAATGATTGTTAATAAAATTGTTAGCTGTAATGCTATTGTAAAGGAAAAAAAACAATGCCAAAGATGCAGAACTAAAAAGGAATCCTGTGCCTACATTCAGTGATGTCAACTTCGTGGTAGTAAAAAAAGCACTAAAACAACTGCACTACTCTTTGAAGAAGAATTAAGTTATGTGAAGTTTCTACAAGTCAGGCAGACGACTCGTCTAGAAAATCAGTATGGAAATCACTTTAAAAAAATTAGTGCTTTCCATATAAATTATATACGCAAGTCGTACGTCGGCGTTGTAGAAACACGGGGTTAATAAATTTCTATAGTTGAGAATTCAAGCTCGAGTTATTTATAACTTGTAATACAAAACTTTTTATTTGACTATTCTTCGAATCTGTTTGCAGAAATCTTAACGATGTTAAAAGTGCCTTAAAGGCTCAGTCACCCGACTGTAATGTAAAGTAAGTGCAACAGTAGGAAACAGCTGATCGATATTGTTATGTGAAAAGTAATGAAAATGGTTATAGAGATGTAATGTAACGTAAATTACTTTTCATATAAAACTGTCGATCAGCTGTTTTCTACGTTGCAGTTACTTTACATTACAGTCGGGTAACTGAGCCTTTAGTCTGTAATGCAATTCGAAAGTAAACTGTTTAATGTTTTTAAATAGCACTTTGCGATTCTTTCAATATGCTAACTCTAAGGCATCGAAAAGCACTAAACGTCGTTTCAAAAACACCAACTTCGTTGAATTTTTCTCCAGTCCAAACTGCGAGCAAAAAGATAAAGAAACATTCATTATTCATGATGATCAGAGTGCTGACTGTGCAGAAATAAGGAAAGAAGTTGGCTGGACAGTCAGCCAGTTGCTGTTTAGTCAGGCTCGCTGCTGTCTACTAAATGAACTTCAAGTAATATTAACTAAAGTCAAACTCAAGCTATTCGCCTCAGAGCATCTGTCCGTGCGTCGGTCTCTCTGTCTCTTCGTTACTGTATGATATAAATATTTACACAAAACTTCTAGCGAATAATTTATAACCCCTTAACAAGGAAACTTGTTAAACCAGCATCACGTTGTAATAATCATCCTCATACTCATCATCATTATCAACAACGTCAGCTACAAACATGAAGTGTACGACAGCCACGACTATTTAAACTAAAGTCGAGAACAATTACAAAAAAATAAGGAAAAAATGATTCAGGCAAATGAAAATGGAAATAAAAAAAGAAATATTTTAAAGTAGTGTAATTTATTTTGAAACTCTTGGTATATATGACTAGATTTGTGCTTGTGCGGAGGAACTGAAACTGCTGGAATTTGCTGCCAACAACAACGTCAACTCAACGATCTTCAGCATCATCATTATGATTGGAAACTAAATGTGATACAATTGAGAGTTGTATTTTGTTTGTTGTCGTACTTGTAACACTGATTGCAGTGTTCGCATATTAAAAAAATTTTCCAATTACATGCATCCATGGTGCCCCTGTGGCTGAGTGGCAGCGATGCTAGCGTCTCAGTCCAGAGGTCGTGGGTTCGATTCCCACCATAGACCTTGGGTGTTTTCCGCAGACAAGCTAATCGCTTTGCGGGCTTTGTTTGTTCCTAAAAAAAAAATAGTATTGTTTTTTGTTTTAGAGTTATAGAACTTTGTGTTGGTAATACTGTTTTGTTATTAGATGCTAGAGCATCTCATCTATGCCTGCTCTTCTGAGGAATATAAAGATTTCCCTAGGTTCTACAATTGGCACTTCCCTGTCTTTCAGCAGGTGTTTGACCTTAACTGGCTGTATCTGCTGTGGCATAAGGCTTTAAAGGCTTTCGGAATATGCTCTAAAAGTTGATCGCCATCCTAAACCTGCAATGTCCTGTGAGGAATCAGGTGAGCATTCTTAGATTATTTTCACTTGAGGATATTAGAGCTTTAAAATAATTTTGGTTATACGTTTGGTTTCATTGGTATTCTAGATCTCTTTCGTTGTATTTATTCGATCCGAATCCACATAACGGTTCTGGTCCGAAGATGTGTGTGCTCTCCTCCTGGGAAGTTTATTCTTATTATTTTGTTTGCACTCCGACGTTTATGGGAACCCAGCAGAGTGTTATTTTGTTCGTGCTGCTTAACTGATTTAGCCTTAGCATAAGTTAACTTAGAAGTAAACTCATATGAACTAAGCCCCTTAATGGCAGCGTGACTATCCGAAGAAGATGGCTATTTCTATTTCTCGTTAGCCTCTGACGAGATTAAATTGTGCGCATGTGTTAATCCCTTTATCGTGATCGGCTTTTTCGCACTTCATATTCGACTATTTGTACTTGATTAAAGAAAACAAACTACATTTTTCTTTAATCTATGAATGGTATAGAAAGATGGTTAGGGGTTTTTCCGAAAGACTCAGAGTAGTATATTCTCGGTCCTACAACTCCCGCAACAGAACCTTCCAGACCTCTAGACCCATCCGTGTAATACCTGATGGTGCTGTGTCTAAAGGTTTTCTATGCAACAGATCTATAAACCATCAGTTTCCACTAAATGCTGTTGTCGATAGAGCTTTGAATGTATTATCACTCCCAGATACTGGACCTCTCCGATGAGCGTTCTAACAGCACGTTACTACCCAAATGGTTGCCAGCCTTTTCAGGTGTTCTCCCCCTGGTGAAAGGAACAGGGTTGATATTCATCAATATAGATAAGCACCATTCCTTTACCATCCTTATTTAGTTCTGTATAATGACACCCAACGTCTCTTTAAGCTTCGCTCTTGCAATGATAACGGTGGCGTCACCGGCATATGCTTGCCATTCTACGCCATTGCTCGTTAGTCTGTGCCGGAGTTCATCAACTACTACTAGACTACACAGAAGTGGAGAAATTACGCCTTATTGGGGACAGCATATTGTCGTAATTAATGCAATATATTCGTTTCCTATTTGTTTCCGCAGCATAATCCATATCTATCTAAATATGGTGTTGTCAACTTCCTTCCTTCTCATAGCATATGTAAGGGCAGTGTGCTCTGTATTGTCTAAGACTCCTTTCACATACAGAAATGAAAAGTTCGAAACTTCCTTAGTGTCCAGACTACTACATATTGCGTTCGTCAGCGGAGTTCGTTAAACGACCTACCCTCTATGCATGCTGTCGAGAATGCGAATGCTCCCTGTACAAGACAGTTGGTCGTATATAGTTATCAATTATTTTCTCCATCATCTTAAGCACAATAGAGGTTAGTTATGGAACGTATTGACTTTGGAAGGTGTAATATCCTTTCTACATTACTTAGGTATAAATATCACTCTGGCCCTGCTCCATACCAGTAGTATGTAGCCTAGAGCTGAGCTGCTGGCTAGACTTATTTGGTGGGACAATAGTTCCTTTTTCCCCTGCTGGAGAAAGATTTGGATGTTGAAAAGTGCCAAGAACACATTCAATGCGCTCTTCAATGCAGTGCCGGCCCTTCTATACAACCTGGAAAATAAGTTGCGAGTAGCAGCAGGGTCTTCTCTCTGACCCTCCTTTCAGGAGCTGGTACGTTCTATCCTTTTGGGTGATAGTGACGGATCCACATGCTCTTGGTCTTGCTGCTATAGTATGTTATATCAAGGAAGTCCCAAATAAGTTCCTTGGACATCGCGCTCAACTTGTAGCTTTTGAAACATTTTTCGTAAAGAACACCTTTCGTAAAGATTTGTACTTGAGTGCTTACAAAATGCGGCTTGCGCGAGCTTCAAAACCAAATTGTTGCTTATACCGACTTTCACATTGGCCTCCGAGATCACGCGATTTAACACAGCTGAACTATTTTGTGGGGCTATCACTGATATATGGTCCCCATTATTGCAAAGAGTGATTGAAAATTGGTCATATGTATGGGCAAAAATCAGGCTAAAACAAACACCCTCTAGGCATACTCTCTGATGAAATCGTTATAGTAAAAAAAAACAAAACCAAGAAATTTTATAGTGAATAACAAATGTAATTTGTACGGGAGGTGTCACACCCACATTAAATATTAAAACACCATATATCCTCTTGTTCCAAGGCACATCAACAATGTACCCTAGTTGTACAACAAATACTACAACACCAAAAACCACTTGAACTTTGTTCATATAAATGACCACGACATTTGTCAATGAAGGATAACATTTTTAGAGTGTACGAGTATGTCTCTTGTAAGAAATGTCAAACGCCATACAAGGCTAACTATTTGTAGGATATTTGATGATAACGCAAATAATGGCAGGCTTCCAGGCTTATACCCACACAAACCAAATTTGACATTTCGATTAGTTAGCTTATAAGAGTCAGCTGGCTTAATGAAGTCATCTTATATATGCGGCTTGTCATTGCTCCTTCCAGATCAACAGTAACATATTGCGAAAATTCCAGCAAGATTGGTTCACTGACTTAGGAGTCCAAAGCTTTCAAACATATCTACATACAAAGATGTAGAATAATTTTCAATAATCGCATACAATATAGATGAAGTTGCTACAAAAGTCGTTCATGATGCTTAAATAACTTATTATTTATTTTGTTTTTATTTGAAAGAAAAATATCATGGATATCTCGCTAACCCTGAGTGAGTGAGTGAGGCAGAAGTGGCATAGACTGGTAGTATATTATCATAGACGAGAGATCTTGTTGCCACAAGTAAACATAAAGACGTGAATTTTTTAAAACAATTTTTAATTTGAATCGCTTTTCCACTGTATTGTAAAAATATTGGTATACATTAGGGGCATTCGCACACAAGTTGCTTAAAAAGACAAAAAGGATCTGTTTGCTTGGGTTGTAAAAACAGGTTAGAAAAATTGCCCATTTTATTGCTTGCAAAGAGAATGATGTTACAAATAGTTTTCAAGTGCTTTTGACATCTATCTTATGTGATATTAAATACAGCTTATTAACTTATCTGCCAATTAACTTCAAAACGAGTTGATGTGTTCATTTGCTGTTCATTTATAATACGAAACCTTAGCTGCTACTTACACTTATAGTTATAAATGTTATTTAGCAAGTTTGTTTATTCCTTGTCAAGTCTTTATAATTATTAAATGCATTATTATATTTAATGGACAATGTTGCAAATTATTGTGTAAATTTGTAAATTTAATATACATACTCGTACAATCTGCAGAACAAGTAAATAAAGGCAGCAGCAAAAGAAAAGCAAAACTTGATCCAAGTTCTAAAGCTTCTTCGGCCTTTAAGAAAAGAAGAACTTGTCACATATTTTATGAGTTAAAAAAATAAATATTAAAAGAAATTTTTATTTATGATGGCTGTATTTTGGTATTTGGTAAAGTCAAGCTTAAAACCTGAATGTGTAAATACATTTTGTATAAACTTAAAGGAGGCTACACAGAACGAAATCAATATTAAATATGTAGATGAATGTGATTATGAATTTTAAACATTCGTTAAAGAAGAAATTCTACACATACAGCTTATATAAATTTTATAATCGACAATTTACTTAAAATTATGTTTAAAATGTTGTTATTAGTGATTGAAAAGTACTGAAACAGTGATGGGAAATGAGATTTGCATTTCGGTATCAAAAACAAATTTTTTTAGTACTTTTTTGATCCCGAGAGTACCAAAAATTATAATATTTCCTATTTAAATTTTATTAACAAAAAATTATAAGAAATTCATTTAGAAAAAAGGAACACATAGGTACAAATATACAAATAGGTGTAACCTGGATTAGACTTAATACTGTTGGAACATAAAGCTTGCCCCCGTATTCCATAGCTCGCTAAAGCTAAAGCTAAATTCGACCGCTAAAATGCTGAACAAATAAAAAATTTTAAATTTTTGGCGATGACATAAAGCAATAAAATTTTGGCGAACTACATTTTTAAGCCATTACCTGATTTATCAATACCCGTTTGAAAATTGCATTCGTAGCCGAAAATCGACAAATTGATTTTATGGATTCTTAGCGATAGAGACTTAGCTTTAGCGAGTTACAGAATACGATGGCTGTTGATTTATATTTTGTTTTCATGAAATTTTGGTAAGAGAAAATCCTTTCGACACTTACAGAGGAGTGAGGCATGGATAAAATTCCGTAAGCTACTCTCGATATATCAGGAAACATGTATTCATCTAATGCGTTTTTATATAAGCCAATGCTCTATATTGGTTGTTAATATTTCAAATTATTTTTCTTTTCTTTTTTTTCCCTGGGAACATTTTAATTAAAAGTGGTATAATGATATTGGTTTAACGGATAAAATACTTTCAGGGGGAAACCTACTAAGCCAAACTAACATTTTATTGTCAAAGTCCACTTTTGCCCTTAGAACTTAATATAAACTTTTTAAAATTTTCTTTAAACTGATTTAAAACAGTTGTTTCAATAGATCAACTTCTGTGCCACATAAAATATCATTGAATGAAATATGGTTTTCGTTGATGTTTAATTGTGAAAGGTTACACTTTTCTAAAAGATCTTTACTAATAAAGCTTCGTTCTATTTGTCGAAAAAACAATTTAATTCTTGGCAAAATATATGCATGCGCGAGTCTTCTAACTGCATTTCTAAGTTTCCCGTGAGAGTATCAAATTTCTTAGGGGAGTACTACGGTACTTTTTCATGTCAAATAGTATCAAAAAAAGTACGATCGTACCAACTTTCCCATCACTGTACTGAAACAATAAAATCAAAAACCTGTTAATTTAAAATTTGTTTTCTTTTTATAAATAGATTGTAATCAAAAGGTTTTTGTATGTGTATAGGGTGTTTTTTTAGCTGCATTAGAACTTATATAACAATAACTATATATCGCTCATTTAATCAAACAACGTCATAACTCAAAATAATTAGTTAGCCAGAAAATGAGTTTAAATTTTTAAATTTACTTATAACTTAATGGAGAAAGAAAATCTTATTTTTTTCGCTCAAGAGCTAAGTAAAAAAGATATTTGTATGAAATTTTTACAAAATATTAACAACGATATGCGGATTAATTTTATTAATTTTATTTCATTAACAAAAAAATTCTTTTTTTTTAGTTATGACGTTCTTTCAGTAAATGAACAATATGTTTTGACAGCTGAGAATATATGGCAAGTTATTATGAATTGTGTAACGCCAGAACAACCCTTCTGAATTATAGAAATTTTCTATAAAAAAACAATTAAGTGTGCTATATTCGGCTGTGCCGAATCTTATATACCCTTCACCAAAGTGCGTATATATAGTATACATACGTACATATTTGTTTTGTGAAAACATTTATCACCAAAAAAAAGGTAAAAGTTTCCAGCCTCGGGGCTGTGGCTTTTATTTTTATCATTTTCTACACGAAATTTGTCTTTGCAAAACGTAAACTATATATATGTAATTTATAAAGAAAAAGAAAAAAATTAATTAGAACTAGTTTCTTTTATATCTCACAAAAAGTATAAGTTTCCCAACCCTGGAATCATCATTTTTTATTTTTCTGCTCTCTTACACCAATCTCTTTCTTTTAATAATATAAGATATGTTTAATTTATAGAAAAAAAGGAAAAATTAGTTTTAGTAAGTTACTTTTATATAACGAAAAAAGTTAAGTTTTCCAAACCTGGAACGGTCTTTTTAATTTATTAATATTTTTTTTAATTTCAAATACCAATTTTATTCGTACTGAGGTATAAAATAAGTTTATTTAATAAAAAAATAAACTAAGTTTCCAGCTCTGCAACCGTCTGCTCGATTTTGCTGATTTGCAATACTAATCCAATTTGGACCACTTCTGTCACACCAGTCTTACCAGCTTTTCTGGGAGCTTCGGAAACCCGATTTCACGTACAGACAGACGGACATCGCTCATTCGTCTTCCCTATGCATAAGGATCCAGAATATATATACTTTATGGGTTGGTTATTAATATTATGGAAATTACAAACGGAATGACAAACCTATATATACCAGTGATGGGAAAGTTGGTACGATCGTACTTTTTTTGATACTATTTGACATGGAAAAGTACCGTAGTACTCCCCTAAGAAATTTGATACTCTCACGGGCAACTTAGAAATGCAGTCAGAAGACTCGCGCATGCATATATTTTGCCAAGAATTAAATTGTTTTTTCGACAAATAGAACGAAGCTTTATTAGTAAAGATCTTTTAGAAAAGAGTAACCACAATTAAATATCAACGAAAACCATATTTCATTCAATGATATTTTATGTGGCACAGAAGTTGATCTATTGAAACAACTGTTTTAAATCAGTTTAAAGTTCTAAGGGCAAAAGTGGACTTTGACAATAAAATATTAGTTTGGTTTAGTAAGTTTCCCCCTGAAAGTATTTTATCTGTTAAACCAATATCATTATACCACTTTTAATTAAAATGTTCCCAGGGAAAAGAAAAAAAAGAAAAGAAAAATAATTTGAAATATTGACAACCAATATAGAGCACTGGCTTATATAAAAACGCATTATATGAATACATGTTTCCTGATATATCGAGAGTAGCTTACGGAATTTTATCCATGCCTCACTCCTCTGTAAATGTCGAAAGGATTTTCTCTTACCAAAATTTCATGAAAACAAAATATAAATCAACAGCCATCGTATTCTGTAACTCGCTAAACCTAAATCTCTATCGCTAAGAATCCATAAAATCAATTTGTCGATTTTCGGCTACGAATGCAATTTTCAAACGGGTATTGATAAATTAGGTAATGGCTTAAAAATGTAATTCGCCGAAAAAAAATTCTATTTGTTCAGCATTTTAGCGGTCGAATTTAGCTTTAGATTTAGCGAGCTATGGAATACGGGGGCAAGCTTTATGTTCCAACAGTATTAAGTCTAATCCAGGCTACACCTATTTGTATATTTGTACCTATGTGTTCCTTTTTTTGTAAATGAATTTCTTATAATTTTTTGTTAATAAAATTTAAATAAGAAATATTATAATTTTTGGTACTCTCGGGATCAAAAAATTACTAAAAAATTTGTTTTTGATACCGAAATGCAAATCTCATTTCCCATCACTGATATATACCCTTTTAACATTTTTTGGTAAAGGGTATAAAAAAATTAATCTGTTCGCGAACTTTAACTTTAAAGAAATAAGTCCTTTCCCAGCGGCGAAAATGTCGATTACAGAAGCGATGATTCGATTCACACATGTAAGACAGTAATGCACACCACCTCATATACGTACCTAGTATACATTTTCAAATGCATTGCCGCATTTGTGGAGTGAATGCCTTTCACTTGCACACAAAGTAAGCGAGATACGGAAGTGTTCATCCAATCAACATAAAAGCTCAGTATTGCCTAACATACATCGTAAGTTTTCAGTGGGCAGTTCGAATACAACCTAGCTTACTTTCGTACACTTTGTAAGCTAGAATTCATTGAACACAAAGTATACCAAACATCATTAAAGAGATGTAATGTGGTATGCAGCATTCGCCGCTGGGTTATGCCTTATTTAAGAAAAGAGAGAGAGAGAGAGAGAGAGAGAGATATAGAGAGAAATAAAGATCAAATAATTAATTTAACTTAATTCGATTTTAGATTTAATTCGATTTATGATTTAATTCTATAGATTTTAATTTGAGTATTTCTTGTTGCCTGCAGTTTTTTTTATCTTACGCGACTCAAAACAAAAATAAATTTATAACTGTAATAGTGTAGAATATTTTTCTTACGAAAATCACGTTCTAGCTCCTGTGTCGTGACATAAATAGCATAGCTATAACAAGCGATTTTTTTTATTAAAAATATACATTCCTTAATTAATCGAATAAATTTTTTTCGAAGGACAAACCTAATCTGCAGGCTTGTATGTATCTTTGGAGTATTTTTGTTGCTTTAAAATAACAAAAAAATGATTCATTGCCACTTGATGTTTACAGAAGTAAACGCATAAATAAATGTCACCTCTATATCTGACTCAAACGTCTGTCTTCCTGACTGACCGACTGGCTGTCTGTCTGTCTTAATGTGTGCTTGTTTCCACAACAAAAAACAAGGTGTGATAAGCCAATAATATGTTTTATATTTTATTGGCCAATACCCCATTTGTTGCATACAGCCGATAGTAAATTAGTATAAAAAAAAATTATAAATTAAATGTTACCGTAAGTTAGTGTCTCTAGTCTAGAGAATATTTAATTAGACATATATGAAATATTTTAAGAAACAAAAATGTGTCTTAATAGTGCAGTTTGATTTATTTTTAATCATTAGATGGCAAAAAGGAGAAGAAACATTTTCTAGACATCTCAGCAGCTCGGCAAGTTTTTCTAAAATACTTGCATTTATGTAAATGACGCCACAATTCTAAATAAAGAACCAGAAAATTAAGTTTATTTGTTTCCCTTTCAATGCATTAGATGAGGGAAAATTTAAATACTTTTCTTTTTCTGATCTTTTCCTGTTGAACTTTTAAAGGTCACTCACTCACTCACTTGCATATTCAGCATCCCATGAATCATCATCAGCCACACATTTACTATTTAATTCTTAAACTTCTACTTCACATACATCAAAAAGGCTTTGGACTGAAATAAATGAGTCAAGTCTAAGTCGCCGTTGTTTGGTTCTATGAAGTTGATAAGCATGAAAACAAAAAAATACAATGATTGTGGGCATTGTTTGTTCACTTTTTTTGCTCTTTACTATTCTGACTTCTTAAGGATTGGGTATTTTTTTTATATTTTTTTTTTGTTATGTTGTTCTTAGAGCAACATACAAAACACACAAAAACAGTTGCATATGCAGTAGTTGCCTTGCTGCCACCGCTAAATGCAACAAATATTTCTGTTTGAAATTCATTGAAATGAAATATGTATTTCTTTTATTTGCAATTCTTCCTCATGCAGTCGTTGTTTTGTTGTCTCATTAAAACAGATTCATACAAATGTGTTTGAAAGTCTTAAGAAGTCGTTGTTAGTATCTTCCAGCTAAATGATGTCTAGAAGATGCGGGAGTTTATTTTTTTAATTTCACAAGATCTTAAACTATAGGAGCGAAATAAAAAAAAAACAAAAAGAATAGAAGCACACCCGGTTATAGCTATGCTGCTTAGCTATATATAACAAACTTAATGTATTAAATAACAATGCAACAAAATTATATTATATGATAATGCCAAATTCGCCTCAAATATTTCAAAACGTTTCCATTTATTTGCCATTATTTTCTTTTCTGGCGGCGTACGATTAAATTAATGTATTGGCTGTGTCCGGCGGCGGCTGTTGGCCGGCTTACAGCCCATCTGCTGTGTGTGTTCTCTGGTTTGTGCTCATGTGCAAAAATAAATTTGTCACTTTTTCATTGTTTTTGTTTTTTTTCACTCACTTACAAAGAACGAAACAAAACAAAATTAAACAATTTTGTTTCGTTTATTTTTGTACTCTGGATTTAAGTACAAAGAAATCAAAACAAAAATAAATTTATAACTGTAATATTGTCGATTATTTTTGTTACGAAAATAACGTCCTAGCTCCTGTTTCGTGACATAGATAGCATAGCTATAAAAACTTTAAGTAAAACTTTCGCAAACTATAAATGCTTCATTACTGGGGTATTCAGTCGCATAATACACAAAAAAGTAATATGAATAGTTTTGTAATATCAATTAAAAAATTAATTAAATTTTCACCTATAAACAATTTGATTATATCAATTAAGTTTTTCCACTCAAATTAATTAATACAATTAAAAATTTAATTGAATCAATTAAACTCTGAACATTAATTGGTGAATACTTTTTGTTGTGAATATTCGATCGATTAATGGACAAACTTATGTGCAATAATATTTGATAAATTAAAAAAAAATCGGAGCTCGGTTAAACATTTATTCGAATAATTTGTGTCCATTTTAAAATTTTTAAAATTATTGAAACTTGAATTTTTAAAATTTGCAATACCTATTGACTGTTGCATTTAAAAAAAATATTTCTATTTCAAGTGTGCTATAGTAAAAATTTTTATGGAAACTTTGTTTTAACATACACTTCAAACACAACTTGTATTATTTTAATATTTTATTAATTAATGTGATTTCTTAAAGAAGGCAAAAGAGTGAAACTAGACTGGCTGGAGGAAATGTCGCATTTTTCTGTGCCACCACGCACTTTATCAACATGCATGTCTATCTACTAGAGAATATAGTGTTTGTTTAATTATTAATGAAATAGAATATGAGAAATGTATGTAAGTGCTTCAGATCAAAGGGCAACCTTGCAACGTTTAATTATTTTCAGAAAAATGTTGAGAAATTCTGTCACTTTTAATTGTTTTAAGAAAATTGCTCATAAATTCTGTCATTTGGGTATTTACATGTGTTGTTGTCATATCTAATCTCTCGGTGTCATTGCATACTACCCTGCAGAAAATTTGGTGACAATTGATCTAAACGTACTCGTCCTGGAGTATGTGGAGAAAATGTGGGTCTTATCAAAAGTACGGAGTAGTTTATGGTGAAAAAAGACATATCGTTTAAATGGTGACATATTGACCATTTTTGTGATGTATCGTCTTTATCTTGAGCCAATTTAATTCGGACTCGGTCTAGAATTGTAGTAAACGGCACTAATCATGTTCGATGTGGTCGAATGCAGGACCTATCGAATATTGTAAATATAATTGCTCCCTTCAATATGACTCTGGAACCAGTCCCATAACTAAATATTAACCTAAGCTTAAATGGTATTTATACACCCAGAAAAAAGATTGGTTGGAAAATGGTTAGGCCAACAAAATATCATTTGCATAAACTATATTTCAGTTCACACAATCAATTTTCTGTTAATCCAAAAAACAATCCATGTTTATTGCCATAAGGGCATAATTGTAATAAAGATATGATTCTGACAATTCTTAAATTGATTGCATCAACCGAGCGTATGCTTTTGCCATGACTAATTCATTGATTGGTTAACACAACCGAATAAAATATTATGAATTGGATGTTACTACCAACTTTTGGTATTGGCAACTAAAAAATTGTCGTTCTATATTAAGGTTATAATAAACACTATCTATCAGTTGCTGCAACTAACTATAGGTTGAGCTTACTATCATAGTTTATATTCGTTGCAGCAAATTAAAAATTAACTTTTGTGACTTTCAAAGATATTATGATTTATGAATTCTCAAATAGTTTTTGAAAGTCTGTGCATAAGATAACAGGTTTGTGGCTGTTCAAAATGTGTGGTTGAAATAAATAAATTTCAATTAAAAATAACTTATGACAATATGTTAAATAATAAATTTTTTAAATTGTATATTTTTATTTGCGTTTATTGCTTATTTTATTTCAGCAAGGACAGCCAATTTTTCTTTCACAGGTACCAATTATGATATTGTTTCAGTTATACTAACAACATTTTCGGTAGCAAGAATAACTTTTTTTTCAAATTCCATACTGTTAACCAATTTTTTCTGTTGCTGCAACTATTTGTTTAAGGGTTATAATTAAAATATAGTGGTACCACAAGAAAATTGCAGTCGTTATACCAGAATTCTATATAGTTGGTGCAACCACCAAAATTCGATTGGCAACAAATTCGGTTGTCTCAACGAATCTGTTTTCTCTGTGTACATACTTTTGAAATGTGAGTGGCCCTGTGGTCGAGTGGGTAGTGTGCAAGCCTGTCATGCACGAGGTTGTCGGTTCAAATCTCAAAAAATTTTCAGATTAAAAATAAAATGTCATTGCATTTGTAACAGTAAAAAAATTTATAAGCGTAATTGTTACAGTTAAATGTCGAAATTATATTTATAAATAGGTCTCTAGGGGATAGTCCAGTGACAACTCACAAGGTGCATACAAAGTATCAATTAACCCCATCCTAGGCCATCCCCATGTAAAAGTGACTGGCTCGCTTCATAGGAAGTGTTAGAACTCGGACTGGTCCCTATCACTTGGGGACCGGTCACGTGACTAGTCTTGTGTCAGTTACATTTCCTACAGGTTACTTTCTTTGAATTTTCTCTAATATTTTGCTGCTGTTAAATATGTTGTGCACATATTTAATGAAACGAAGGTGTATACACTTTAATTAAATTGTTGTTTGTCATATAAAATGAACTTAATTGTGGCTTTCCAGGATGACGTGTTTAATGCTCCCAATTGAGTCGTAAATGCGCCGGCGCACTGTATATTTACATGTTCGAAGAGGCAACAGCAAAAGAAAATGATATGAAGTGTAATTATAAGTGTATAATTATACACATATTTGATTAACTAAAAAAATAAATAAATAAAGTAATGTCGAGCTATTGGTATAATAAACAAAAAACTGAAAATAATCCAAACTAAGTCAGGAAGTCATTCCAATAGCATTGACTTCAATATTGTAACTTTTTTCCAGTTGTTTCTTTAAAGTGGCAAGCATGAGCTTTTCAAGTGTTGTGTTGCAAATTCCTTTAGTTTTTGTTTGTTATTTTATTAAAGTCATTAACAAGGGATTTTAATAAGAAGTGTAAGATTTAATATTAAAGGCATAACAAACGGTAGAATGTATGTTAAAATTGCTTTTCAACTCTTCTTGATTTAGAAATTATTCCCGCAATGGAAATTCATTGCAGTTCGAATAAAAGTAAAATAAATTCAGTAAAGTGCGACTTTGACTCGCGCACGAAGGGTTCCGTACGTTTGGCTTTGAGCATTTTTTTTAATACAGTGTATTTTTACGTTTTTTCAGCTGAAATAATTTTTTTTTTGATTATTTTTCGCTTTTTTCTCGTTTTGGCGATTTTTTTCATTTTGGCGATTTTTTTTATTTGGCGATTTTTTTCATTTTGGCGATTTTTTTCATTTTGGCGATTTTTTCATTTTGGCGATTTTTTTTCATTTTGGCGATTTTTTCATTTTGGCGATTTTTCCGGTTTTTTGCGATTTATTTTCGACTTAGAAATTTTTTTAATTTGGTGCTTTTTTTTTGTTTTGGCGATTTTTTTTTGATTTTGGCGATTTTTTTTCGATTTGGCGATTTTATAATTTTGAGATTTTTTTGTTTTACCGTTTTTTAAAATTTCAAGAAGTTTGATCTTACGGTTTCCAAGATACAGCAAGTTATCAAAATTACATAGTCGAAATTACATTAACTGATGGTACACCCTTTAATTAAAATTTTTTAAATTTTAGTGTTAATTGTTGTAGTTTGTATAAAAATACACTAACTTTACAAATTTCAAGTGTATATACATGCAATTGTATGTATATTACATGGGATTTTAACATTTTTCGTTGCTCGTTTTGGCACACCCTTTAATTTCCAATTCTCATGTATTTGTTGTAGCGGCCAAGGGTCTACACACTGTGTCCAAATTTCAGGTCCGTAGCTCTTACGGTTCTCGAGAAAATACCCTGTGACGGCCACACGGACAGCGTAGCGAAAACAATAGGGTTTCTTTTCACCTTTGGTGTACGAAACCCTAAAAAGAAACATAATTTATTTAGTTACCCTTTCTGTTATCTTTTAGCACTATAATTTGGTATATTTCCATAAAAAACTTTGCTGTCGCTTTTAAATCACAAATTATGCGGAAGACTTGAAAAACATAAAAGGGAAATACTTGTTACAATATTTTGAAAAATTGTCATACCGTCTTGTAAGGAGACAAATTTTTATTATCACACCAATTTAGGTTTATTTTTTCTTGTAATAGAAATAAAACTGCATTTTATTAATACAATATCTTATAGTGAAGTTCGCCTATAACGAATTATCTCATATAACGAACAATTTCCTAGGCTCTGACAGTTTTGCATTAATATTATATCTGTGGCAACAAGTAAAAAGTGCTTAAGTCATATTTTACTGTTTTGCAGGAGAACACTTTTAAACGCTCAAGTCGATTTTCAGAAATTTATTTCTTTTACAGTTAATTTGGGGAATTCTCTGTTAACCTTTATTTTTGTAAGCAATCATCGTTCTGTAAGTAATAGTAATGAGGGTGGCGTTGGCTGAAGTAGTTAGCACGTTGACTACAAAACCGAAGCTCCTGGGTTCAATCCCTGTATCCGACAGTCATTAAATAACAACACCACGCATTTTTCTGATGTGCATTAGTGTCCCTTTGTGTCAGTTGTTGTAGGAAAGTTCAAGTGATGAAGGCATAGTCACTGGTCACTGAACTATACCGACTTCAGCAGATACTAATCCTAATGTAACATGAGAGTGCCCTCCTTCGTTGTGTAGCAAAATCATTGGCGAAGTAAAATAATCAATAAAATGGCTACAAGACACATCTTAAAAAAAGTAATACGCCGCATTTAACATCAGAGAGGCGCTGCAACACTGCATTATTAAAAACGTGCGAAAAAGCAGAGTTGTAAAAGAATGAAGCTTTCCTCTATCTCTTCCTTCACCACCTGTCTTCTCTCTCACTATCCCTTTCCTAAAGAAGGTAACACCTAGTAATAGTAGTAGGCATTAATTGCCTGAGTGTTACTTCTCTTTAAAAAAAAATACATTTAAGTTAAAACCTTAACCTTACTTAGGCTATTATTACAAATGAGATTAGAAGTCTAAAAAAGGATAACTCGATAGTCATAGCACTATAACTTCCTGAACAATTACACAAATTAATTGAAATTTTGGCCAGGGGTACCGTAATAAGCATATCTCGACTTAAGCACTTTGTCATTTTTGCCATAAATATGTATATATGATCTTTTATAAAGCGCTTCCTATCTTTAAATTTAAATAAATCAAACTGTATGTTAGATATCATCGAAATTTTTATTCGAATATAACATCGTGAATCCGAACTCTTCAGTTCACATTACCTCCATATGAGTGGTCAGCCCCCCAAATTGCTCGTGCAGAATGTTCAATGTGCCATGTAACCGTCCTGCTTAAACCACTTCTCGTTGTCTTCGTATAATTTAATTCTGGTAAAAAAAGTGTATCATGCGAAACGTTATAAAACATTTGTATAATTTGTACGTGCTGTTGAACGCTTTATCCGCCCATGGAGATTTGACAAAACAGGCTTAATAAACAGTCAGAATTCGGAATTGGAAGACCCTTTACAAACTGGTACGATTAAATTTTATGAAAGCATGTCCTAAAAAAGAATTTTATTATATATTTTTTTTGATAAATTATAATTATTTTCCTCGAATTGTAAAAAATATTTATTATTGGTCAACTCAAAAGCTCTGTAGCGCGGTTTATCGTTAAAAAAATCGATATTTGTTTATGCGCTTGTTATATCGTTATTTTATCGTATTTTTAAATGTCAGAGATTAAAGTCGACCATTCCATTTGATAGCATGAATTCCAAGCAGGTATGGGAATTTTAATTAAATTAATTAAATTAATTTAAATTAATTTAAACTTTTTCGCTATAAAATAGTTTAAAAATTTAATTGAAATTAATGTAATATATATTTATCATTAAGAAGAATTTAATTTGTGGTCTTAGTTGTCACATATTTAAAATATTTTTACAAATTAATCTACCAAATAGATTACTCCCAGACCTGGCATCAATACAACTTGTATTTAAAAAAATATGCAATTCACTCGCATAACTCGAATAAAATTTTGTGTGAAAATTACCAACAGCAAAAATACAATATTGTATAATTAGACGATTAGTTTAATGAGAGCTTGTGAATTGAACATATCGTGCCATAACCGCCAAAAAAGCTTAAGCGATATAATATTCGAACTTGATTTTTTGGCCAAAATCACTTATTGAATATCGCAAATAATCGATTTTCGTAACAAAAAACAAGAAGTCGAAAAATATGTAACAAAATAGGGCTGCTATTATTCGATATATTTACAAAGGACCTTGGCTTATAACAAAATTACCAGGTCTCTCGAAGTTCATTATAACCGAACTCTACTGTACCTTAAAACAAAACGACTTCTGACTATCTGCCTCAATTACACTAGAGTAATAAATGTACTTACATACACATGTGTACATATTGCTCATTTACGCAAAGAACGTCATAACTCAAAAAATTGAATCTTAAAGTTAATGATGATCATATCGTTCTTCATATTGTGTACAAATTTCATACAAATATCTTGTCTCTTGAGAGAAAAATAAAATTCTCTTTTTCCATTAAGTTGTGTGTAAATGGAAAACTTTAAACTCCTTTTCTGGCAAACTGTTTGTTTTGAGTTATGACGTTCTTTGAGTAAATGGACGATATGTATTTATTCATGTGTGTTTGGTGCAATCTGCTGCCAACTTGCTATTGATATTGACATCTAACATTTAACCATTTTTGGACTCATTGTTGGCCGTTGAGTTTTGTAAAAACCGGCCTGGTCCGGCCATTAAAATTTTTATTAGAAACCATATAAAAATTATCTGCCAAGTCAATGAACTTAGCAAATGGCAACTTAATTATAATGAAATAGATTTATTTCACAAGAATTTTGTGTACAAGTCAATTTTGAGTAGGATTGTTTACACAAATAAAATTTTGTGATTGTACAGAGCTGCAAAATAATGTATTAACCACATTAATTGAAAGTTATTCTATCGGGTTTAAGTTGTTAAATATTTTAAGAAGGGCGAACGCAAGCATTGTTTTGGAAAACACTGAAGCAAGGCGAATTCAGTAATGTGAACTTATTTTGAGATGAAATGCAACGCTGAAGAAAAAACATGTAAATATACAATTTATTAGTGTAAAATTTTCTGCTGTCAAAAAATTTAGGAGCCAGAGAAACTAGCAGCTGATCTCCATCTCTTAAAATGTGGTCACCTTGTATGAATTCGCCTTGCACCGAACTGATGCATTGGCTCAGGAATATTTGCAAGCTTTTTTATGCTCTTTTAAAACTATCGCATATAAATCTGCACATTTCGTTCATTATTCTTGTCAATAATTGAAATAAATTGTATACGTATGTCCTTGTACATAAATAATAATGATAAATTAAATTGAGAAAAACTACATGCATATACATACATACATATCTACACATTAATATTATACGAAAAAAAAATAAGTTAATAAATTGTGTATTTGCGTGTGCTGCATATTTTGCACACGTTGTGAAATCTTAAAAAAAAAACGTTAATGTTGCAACAAAAACTTATTTCAATAGTGCCATTAAATTTGATTGCAGATTGTAAGATAATTCATTAAGTTTAGAGCAGACAGCTGTACATACATATGTACATACATGGCTAAAAATGGCTACAAGTATATATCGTCAGCTAAAATGTAAAAAGGCGTAACTAACAAAAAATTAAAAAATCGAGTTTTTGATTGATTATTATGAATGCCATTAAACTACATGTCTTGACAAAATATTATACTTCTGCGATCAAAAATTACGCTTTTATTAACAAATAACAAGGGGACTTAACTACACGTTTGTTCAGTTTTTTGTTTAGTTTTTTGTTTCTCCTGTAATATTATGTTTTTGTTAGTTACGCCTTTTTGCATTTTGGCTAACGATATGTAGTTATTATTTTGTAAGTTTTTTTTTTTAAATAAGTTTAAATTTTACAGCCTGTTATTACAAATAACTTAAAAAAAAGTTCGTTTGAGAATTTACAAATGTGCCCTTAATTATGAAAGTGGTCTAAATCATATATTCTTTTTTCGAGATATTTAGTTCAAACAAAGTAGTTTCAACAAATCAGAAACTATTTTTATATTATACAACATTTTAATTTAGAGTTGTTCTGGTCTCGATTAATATAAATTTATTTAATATTTGTCAAATATTTATGTCAGGATTAAAATATTTCTTATTGAGTTAAATATCGTCTATGAAAACTTCAGCATTTTGAAAAGAGTCATATCCTATAGGGCACCAAGGTAACAAATCTAAAAAACGAATTTTGCATATTGGATAGTTTGACGTGGTAGGGACGATATATCAAAATGATAACAAATAAAATAAATAAAAATAAAGTTTTTAACAGAGAGTTACTTAAGAGGAGTTTTAGAAGAAACGCGTTTGTTTAGAAGTTTTTTAGAAGAAACAAAAATCAAATTTTTTTTAAGGAACAAGGCTCGAAGATGTATAAGTATGTATACTTGTATATGTAGTTGTATAGTAGTTAAAAATAAAAGGTCTATTTAGCAAATTTTATCAAAAAATTTCTTTATAATGCATTAAACACATAGACCACAGTAGGCTACACAACGACACCACTACAAAAGCTTCTGACTGCTATCGTCGCCATGTAGTCAGGTAATTGATTTAGAATATTGACAGCGACAACAACATAAATTACATCTGGAGTATAAATATGTGTGTCAGTGCTGCCATTTTCAAGTATTGCAGATATAAAGGGTGTTTTTTATAGTGGTATAGAATTATGAAGTGGAATAAAATAAAGATGATTTTTTTTAATTGACACATGAAATTTACTTTATTGAAAAGATAATCTTCTGGCACTATAATTTAAATATAATTTTTGAAATATGAGCACCACGGCTGGCTCGGACGTAGTCTAATCTGGAGGTCCAATTTTCGATTACTTTTTCCAACATTTGTGGCCATATATTGGCAATAATGCGGCTAATGTTGTCCTCCAAGTGGTCAATCGTTTCAGGCTTTCAGCGTAGACATATCCCCACAGAAAATAGTCTTAACAGCATCGTACGATCTTGGAGGTGAAACTATGCGTGTGCCCAACGTTACCTTCAATAAATCAATTGTGGCACGAGCTGAGTGACATGTTGCATCGTCTTGTTGAAACCACAGCTGCTGCACACCATGGTTGTTCAATTGATAAACGAAGAAGTCAGTAAGCATCGTTCTATAGCGGTCACTCTAAATCTCTGGCAATAAGGAAAAAGTGCTTAAGTCATATTTTACTGTTTTGCAGGAGAGCACTTTTAAGCGTTCAAGTCGATTTTCTGAAATTTATTTTTTTTTACAGTTAAATTGGAAAAATCCCTGTTAACCTTTATTTATTTTTTGAAGCAAACATCGTTCTACACACTATAAGTAATACATTTAAGTTGAAATATACAAAATTATAACCTAAATTAAGCTATTATTCCAAATAAGATTAGAAGTCTAAACAATTTAAGTCGTAATTCATAGTGCTATAACTTTCTGAAAAATCACACAAATTAATTGGAATTTGCACCAGGGTTACTTTCGAATATGCAGATTACGGAGGCACTATTAACTCAAAATCAGCTTATCTCGACTTAAGCACTTTTTCCTTTTTGCCACAGAAATGATAATACGCATCTAAGTGTTAGAGAGTAGTAAGAGACAACATGTTCCAAGGCAACTTGTCTATTTTTTTGTGTCGTGTTAACTTGTCATCGACAAGCAATTAATATTTAACAATTTCTAATAAGTGCTTTGAGTCTGGCAACGCTTAACAACAGATCCGACAAATTTTTGCATATGACAACCGTGTGAACTGGCAAATTTTTCGACTGGCGATTTTTTCAGATGAATTTAATATCATACAACCAGCTGGCAATAAATTGTTAGATTTTCTGACAAATTTGATACCACTCTGTTAATTGGCCATCTACCTTGTGCTGGCAATTTTTGATTGCCAGTACATTGTCAGCACATTGCCAGATCTGACAATATTGTAAGATCTGACAATCGTCTGTACATAGCGTAAGAAAATCCGCGCAATATACATATTTTTTTAAATACATATTGTGCAACTTATTGAATAGTGTCAAGCAAAGCGACAATAACAATACGAGTAGCAATCGACTACTATGCGCACCTCAAGGAGATTTTAACCGTTCACAACTGTTTTGATTAGTCAAAAGTGAATCAAGTAGTTCTCAAAATAAGCTTAATAGTCTCACCTGTAAAAAAAATAAAATCAAATAAATATCACATATAAACAAATGTTCACCACTGACGTTCGTTTTGCAAAAACCTAAGAAACAAAAATTAAAATTTTCAAGGTCTCATTAGATAAACGAAAAAACAAGAAATTATTCATAATTTTGTATCTGTGTACAAATGTATAAAATAAGAATTTCGAAAAAAAATTTAACAAATGCACTGAATGAAAATGCCTACAAAATGAAGAGAACATGCAAATTTAAATGTAGAACACCTTTTTTTATTTATTTCATTATTATTTATTAATAATTTAGATTTTATTTGCATACATTATCTTCGTTAAATGCAATTCAAGAAAGATGACACAAATATAAAAATAAAATTTATATACGAGTACGAAAAACAAAATTTTTTATAAAATGTCTCGAGTAATAAAATCAACACTTTATGACAAAAACATAATTTACAACACCAAAACTAACAACTACAATAAAATTATGGCGTAAAGTGAATCTGATACTTTCGACGTTCACCTTCTTAAGTTTTTTTTGCGTTAAGATTTTTTGTTCTTTTTTTTCTACTGGTGGATGCGGTTTGTACGAGTACATGTTCCGAAAATACAAAATTATAAAAATAATTTATAATTTATTCACCTACAACTGCTACTGTTTTTTTTTTTTTGTGAGAGAACAATATTTGGACAGTGATAAGATTTATTATTAGAAAAATAAAAAAATTTTAAATATTTTAAATTAATTTTCTCTATCAAGATAATTCCCCCTTTCTCTTTAATTGCTCAAGTGATGTACAGAAAGGAAGAAAAATAGGGTAGTGACCTTAAATTGACTAACTTTTTTTATAAAACTTTATTTTAGTTCGAAAATTTATATTGAAAACAAAAACAAAATTTCATGTTTTATTGTTGTTTTCAATATATGTATAATGTTAAACAAAAATTCTCTTTCGGATTATGACAACGTGAACGTATTCAGCTTATACGATTGACTCAACACTTAATTTGTTTTCGTACGATTGTCAATACGATCACGGATGTGACGATTTGAGCCCAGGTCTTTATAAAATAAAGACCTTCTTTTATAATAGATTCCCTGTCGGACATTTGGCTAACTTTAAACTAACTTTAAGCTAACTATTTCGCAACTAGTACTCACTGACACTTGGATTACTTTGCAATGTAATCAACTGACTATTTTAATATTGCGATGTCCTAGGCGGTAGTCAATTGGCTCACTCTGCATTACTTTTCAACTAACTTAAAGTTGACTTTTTTAAATCACTTGGTAGTCAGTAAATTAAAAAAAAAATTTCTGGGGTTCGAACATGTAACATCACACGTTATGTACTTAACGCCCTACCACTCGGCTAAGCTGTCATCTCAAATAACAACAGCAAAATGTTAATATAAAACTGAAATGAGTTTTAAAGTAGCTGAGAATAAATTTGTTGGCTCTCATCAAATTCGATTACGTACTCAACTGAATAATTAATGTTGTGTTTGTTCTGGATGACTTTGCAGCTAGCTTTTAGTCAGTCTAAGAAAAGCTAACTATAAGTTAACTATTTTTGTAGTCAAACACACATTCTCCGACAGGATTATTAATCTCTCCATCATGAAAATTATTTATAATTTCTTAAATTTTAAATTCTTATATTCCAATTTCATATTGCGAAAAATCGGACCTCTGATAAATTCACTCTGGAGAAAGCTTTGCACATACATATATAACACCAGTTCTTTGCTCTAAAGTCCAAGTTAAATATTTTTTAAATGCCGAGATTTATCTCATAACATAATCAACTGACAAACACTGACGTAAGTCAAGTTTTATCTATTAAAAAATTTGTGTTGAGACACTCTTAATGCATAAGGTTCAATCAGACGTGAATGAAAAAAAAGCAATGTGAGTCCGATCACAGGGTAGATGTGTAAACATCTAGTAACGAAATTTTTTTTCTAAGTTGGAAGTACTTATGCTTTTAGCATATTTTTTTAAATTAATCAATTAAAAGTATCAAAACTTTCTATATTGGAAATACAGTAAAATTGCAGTAAGCAGTAAATTTACTGATTACTGAAAAAATTCAGTAAATTTTTACTGATAATGAAATTTAATTTGCATTACCAGTAAGCCATAAGAAAATTGTAGCAAGTGGCAAAGGGTTTTTTATTAACATTTTTTAATTTTTGTATGAAAAAAATTTAGCCACTTGGTAGAATTTCATTATGAATACGGGCATTACTGATGACTGAAAATTCAATGCACCTCATCATATAATAAATCATTTAGGCACTTTATAAAAATTGTAGAAAAAATTTTTAGTAATCAGTAAAAATTTACTGGTTAAAAAATTATTTTTACTGAAATTTTAGTAGTACTGCAAAGTGCCCATCTATGGTAAATGCCTTTACTTTTACTTTTTAATTTTTAACTCCTGTTGTTCATCGTTTAGTTGTTGCTGTTCTTGTTGTTGTGTATGCATTGCAATTAAAATAAAGCAATTATCAAGTTAAATAAAACAAACAAAAACCAGCAAATTCCTATGTATTTTCAATATTTTAAATAAGTTTGTGTTGCTTCTTTCAAACACTAATACACTCATGCTTCATAATGCGGTGTGATGATGATCTTACTCAAAATTTGTGATTGTATTGTGAAAAAGATTTCTACCCCCTAGCGTATAGACCCTCTAGTCAGCCTAGAACCATATGTCTCTATGTCAACACTCTTTTCTCTAGCGACAATTGCACTAGTTGAAATGTCTACAACTTTCCTTTTATGCGCGAGTAGAGATACGTTAGAGACAACAGTTCTAGTGCATTTCTGGTGACATTGTCAATGAAAGTGTCAATAGTTTGTTTTTCTTTTTTTATTATGCCATGCAATAATGTTAAAAACTTACGTACATACATATGTATGTATGTATGTATTTAAGTTTGTTGCCCCAACCCTTATAAAATTTTAGACGACGGTCACTAAAATGTACTAGTGAATCTTTAGTTCAAATGTCTCCATATGGTCGTATGCTATTATTATTACTAGTATTGCTAAAGTCTACTGGTAGATTTTCAATGACAACCCTATGTTATATGAAGAGCCGCAGAACAAAAGGTGCTTTTTTGCTCATTGCAAATTTTTGGGAAATCGAGACATTTTTTTCGCCCCTTTAAAAAACTGCAAGAACCTGGAAATGCTAACAAGTTTTCTACTTATCTACAGATGCATCTAACTGTCATAAGTCACCCCATTAAATGTGAAGGATATTTGATATAATTCCAATTTTATTTCGGAAAAAGCACCTTTTGTAAAAAAAAGAAAGCAAAAAAGCACCTTTTGTTAAGGAAAAAAAGTAAAAAAACACCTCTTGTTAAAAAAAAGTAAAAAATCACGTTTTGTTAATAGAAGAAAAATGCGAATACACATACATATATGACGATGAAATTTTGACTGAATATGGTTCAACCTGATCTAATATATTAAAAAAGCACCTTCTGTTAAGCATCAATTTTTTAGAACCCATTTACTTTGTAAAAAAATAATAATAATAATGCTAACTTGATTGTTTCTACACGATTTCAACATAAATATTATAAAAATACCAAAAAAAAACCAATTTTTCGAGAAATGCGAAAAAGCACCTTTTGTTCTGCGGCTCCTCATATGTCAATGGGCGATTACATTGGCTGCGGTACACCTATTCAGTTGTACTATTAACAATGTCACTATTGACATCGAGCGAGGAAATATCGATATTGTAGACTAGAGCCTCTAAAATTTACTAGTGAATCTTTGGTGCCAATGTCTCCACGTGGTCCCAAAAGAACTAAATACGTGGTTTATTTTCAATGACAAGCTAATGTTAAATGTCAATAGATAATTACATTGGCTGGGGTACACCTGGTCAGTAGTACTACTGACAATGTTACTACTAAATCACTACAATTTCACTATTCGCATTTTCTGCAGGGGATGTTTACACATGAAAAATCGCCAAAACAAAAAAAAAATCGCTTAAACAAAAATAAATTGCCAAAACCGAAAAAAGCCAAAAACGAATAAAAACAAAGATAAAAATAAATAAACTCCAAAATCCGAAAAAATCTCAAAATCTAAAAAAATGCCAAAACTATAATATAGGATAAAGTTCGTATAATATTACATATCGGGTGTCAATACGCAACCCTTCGTGTGCGAGTCAAGATTGCACTTTACTGAATTTATTTAATATTCCATTTATTTTCTCCTAAGAAAATATGACATCACTATTCAAAAAAATGCATAATTATAAAATCTTGACTTCATCAAAAGTATGCAACTTCTTAACTACATCACATACACTAGTCCATAGAACACATGGTTGAATAGCAACAACGGCGTTAATAAGGAAGCAGTACTCGTACAACAAATACAAAACCAGTTATTTAGCACAAACACAAACATAACAATTTTAAAAGTGCATTAAATACAACAAACACTTGATCATTTCCCCAAAACAAAAACAAAAAATATAATAAGCCAGAGCGAAATACTGTAATCGTTCTCTTAATTTAAAATGGGGGGATCGTCTCTGGTTATGGAGCAGCAACATAACAGTGGTGCTCTCTTAGTTATTTTTATTTCCCCCCCGAAAGACTGCTCTTTTGTCTTATCTATTGAATTGAATGTTAATATTTGTTGAACAACCCAATACAAGTTTAGTCAACGCCGCATATTCGATTTAAAAACAACGGCCGTTTCATGCGACGGTAGAGAAAAAAAAGCGTTTTAAAGGAAGAAAATGTTGAAAAACTGTGTGAAAATGCAGACAAACGTGAATTTCATTGTTAAATGTTTTGCACACTTCCAATTTGAAGAATAAATTTATAAATAACAGCAAATAATTTATAATACATGTATTTCAAAAATATATTAATTTTTTTTTTATTATATAAAAGCGAATAAAAATGATATCATGAACAAAAAAAAAATGTGTTGGAAAAACCTAAAAAATATTTTTTTTTTAACTTGAAAACGTAATTTTTACGGAAACTATTTTTATCTTAAAGGTTGAAGAAAAAAATTTTATATAAAAGTTATTTTTTTTAATTAGAAAGGAAAAAAAGGAAAAGTTCAACAATATTATTTTCACGCACGCCGAAGTAATACTAAATAATTATGATTTTTCATTTGCATATCGAGCCTTATTTTCGATTTTATCGTAAGTGACAAAAATTAAATTTTTCAGGAGAAGTTTTTTTTTTAATATTCAAATATGTTTTTGTACATAAATTGTCGCTTACGATAAAAAAAGTACAGCCATTATTTTCAAAGTTATCAACAATTTTGGCATTTTTATAATTCTAAACTATGGATAGGCCCATACAATTTTAATTTCAATAAAAAAGTATATTTTCGATAACATGTCGCTTACGATATAATCGAAAAGAAGGCTCGATATGTACTTATCCCAGCTAGCATTTTGTATCACAATCGAATCTTTTCCGAACCGCATATGTGCTAATTTTTCGATCATAAATGCTACTCCTGTTGTGAGAAAATGGTACCCTACAGTTTAATCATTACCAAAGAATCATTTATGATACGATTTGCTGATTCATTTTTGAGCAATTTTCTGGTAGTATCAAATCATTAAATTACCTTTTTGTGGTTTCTTTGCATTTTGTTCCTGTATTTTCAAGAAATCATTGTTTGATCATATAGATGAATCATAAGTGAATCCTTTTTCCATCACCCAAGTTATAGATAAGTTTTTAATCATCAAAAGTGTTCTGCGGAGAATCATATAAGAGATTACCTAAAAAAATTATCACTCAAATGCTAGCTGGGACGTAGTACATGCAAATTCAACTACATACATACATACATACGTATGTACTTATTTTCATTTAAAAAACGTACTACTCGTATTATATTCTTTTCTAAAACCTTGTACCTATGTGTTTATTGTTATTAATTTTTTACTTAAACAAGTGTTTTATTGCTATTCACAATTAAATCCGCTGATACAAAGTTTTTGTTTTCGTTTTAATTCTTTGTCCAGCGTTTTTTTTTTTCTATAAGAGTTTTGAGAAAGAGACAATTAAAACAAAAAAAACATAAATTGCATAATTTTAATTGCTGATAGTGATTCATGATAATCATGTCTACTTGGGGATTAGCCATTTGAAATGTCATTTAAATTTATACGAATTTTGTTTCATGGTTTATGGAGCAATAATTAAAAAAAAAACAAAGATGCGATACAAACTATAATTTTTGCTTTTTGGAATGATAAAAGCAAACGTAAATATTTGTTTAATTAAACTGTTCTATAGTGATTTTTGCAATGTTTAGTTCTTCCAGCAAATGATAAAGAGTTAAATGACTATTTTTTTATATGCTTCTTAAAAAAAAACAACCAAATTAAAAGGTATTATAATTGTTGCGCCATTCAACTTTAATCTAAATTATTAAACAGCACCATATCGTGGCAAAATCGCCAGAAAAAAAGCTTGAGCAACATAATTTTCGAATTTATTTTTGATGAATATCGATTATTTGCGATCATATACATATAATCGATTTTCATTTGATATGCATTAATAAATTCATTTTTAATATATGTGACAGCGCATAGAGAAACAGACCTAAGGGTAAAAAAAAATTAATTTTCACTTTTTTTTTTTTTTTTGATGTGGACAACATCTGAGCATCGAATGACACCGATCCCATGCCCCAAAAGTGCTCCTTCCCAGAGATATGCGCGTTTTATGAAATTGAAGTCGACGATTCTAAGGTTATGTGAAAAAATTTTCGTACTAACAGAGTGATATTCACGATTTAAAAGAATTATAAATGAGTATTTATTATAATTCACAATTAATAATTTCAGAAAATAAACCTGGATTCGAAAAAACGCGTGCAAAATTGATATCAAACTCACGGAAACAGCGCGCTGGATAGAAAACACTAAAAACCAACTACACAAAACAAGAGGTAGGGACGACATACGCACGTTTTCAAGGTTGACCAACACGTTCCTGACGTCATGAGATGTGTCGTTTTCAAATCAGACCATTACCAACACGCTCAGTGATGGTACACCAAAGATACACGTATTTAAATCTTTAAAATGGCTCTCCTTAACAAAACCGGTTTTTACCCTTAGAGCTTTTGAGTTTTCACTGTTAGGTACCTATGCCAAATAAATAAATATAAATTTTTAATAAGTGAATTATTTAGAACGAACATTGCAATAATTTTAAAAATTTAATAGTATAACAGTTTTTATTAAACTGTACTCTGTCAAAATTCTTATATTCTTCTAGAATATAATATGAAATTGTATACCCTTCATACGTTAAGAATTATTTAAACATTGATTCCGGTATTCCGAAATCATTGTTAAAGTTAAAGTGTTATAGTATAATAGTTTCACTAAACTTTTATACTCTATCAAAACTCTTATGTTATTCTTGAACAATTCTTAAATACATACATATACAAATTTTTAGATACCTTTAAAGCTTTTGACGACTAATTCAACATAATTCTACCTTAGCTTAATTTTCAAAAAGGCAATGCTTCTAGCGTTTGAAATTTCGTATCCCTCATACGTTAAGAATTAATTAAAACATTCATTTAACATTATTTTAACATTCCGGTGTTCAAAATCCATGGTTAAAGTTAAAGTATTATAGTATAACAGTTTCCTTAAACTGTTATACCCTCTAAACAGTTTCATTAAACTGTTATACTCTGTAAAATATCTTATTCTCCTATTGAAAAACTCTAAGAAAAATATTTCTTAATAATTTTAAAGCTTTTAAGAACTAATTCAAAATAATTCTGCGACTATATACATACCTTGGCTTGATTTTTAAAAAGTGAATGTTGTTAGCGTTTGAAGTTGCATATCCTTCATATGCTAAGAATTAATTAAAATTTATTTATTTAGAAACCATTTTTAAAGTCAAAGCTCAACATCTTTTGAATGTGGAAATTTAGCTTCCGATCTGTAAAACACACGCAGTACCCAAATACACACACGTGCACACACACACACACATACTCTCACACACCCACGCATACCCACACACACACATACACAAACACACACAAACCGAGATTAAGACATATATTCCCACATGCGGCTGTCATCTCGAAAATAGTCAGAATCCACTCCCAGGACCTCAAAACGTTGAAATGTGATGAAAACTCGATTTTCAGAAATTTGGGTAAAATCAGTAACTTCCAATAATGGGAAGTTAACATTTTTTTACTGCAAAAAAATACATTATTTGGCGTTATTGTGGTTGTTGGACTTCGAATTCCAAATCGTCATTTTGTCTTTAGTTGTATACAAAATGACGAAGTAGAACGTGAAAATCGCCAACCAAGTCGATCTTAATACAATTGTTTAAAATTTATAAAAATAAAAATGCCTAATAACTATAACAAAATAAATGTTGTATACAATTATGCACACATATCGTGCCATAACGGCCACGAAAAAGCTTTAGCGACTTAATTTACGAATTAAATTTTTAAGACAAATTAAATTTTTAAGATCGAAAATAATCGATTTTCGTCTAAAAACGATGTTCAATAAATATGGCGCTTAAGCCTTCTGGACAAAATAAAATCCCTCTTTCTTGAAACTGTTATAAATTAACTTTTAATTTTTGTGTTTTTTTTTAATTTTCTTATTTTAATTTTAATTTGTTTTATTATTATTTTTTATCTGAAAGAATAATATTGTTGAACTTTTTTTCTCACAAATGAAAAACGAAAATTGACTTTGCAACACAACATAAACTTGCCGAGAATAAAGTTTTATGGCGGTTAAATATATTTTTATAGAAAATAAATAAACTATTTTTATCACAATAAAAACAGTAAAACTGTAATTAAAAAAAACGAAAACGAAAATAAAAAAAGATAAGTGCTTTCATAAAGCTTTGAAACTATAAAAGAAATATCGAATTAAAAAAAAAAATAAAACATGGAGTATCTGGAATATTTGGAAACAGTTTGGTATTATATGCCTTATATGTTCTATGCCTTTGTATTCCTTACACTTGTACCAAAATCTCTGGGAAAGATCAACAAATTTGCTAAAGCAGACTATGAAGCGAATCGTAAGAAATGGCATCGCTGTTATGCGCCCGATATTTGTTGCCATAATTTGGGAGAAATGGAAACACCTTTAGCCAAACAAAAGCCACGCAAAGCAGTTACACGAGTTTATCCTAAAAAACAAACAGCTAAGCAGGAGTTGGTCAGCACTCACACACCCGTTGTGCCTGACGAACCGGTGGCCAACATTTACAAGCGCCAAGTTCATACACATACAAATGTAAATAAAATTGCTAAAATGTTCGAAAATGGTGGAGTACAAAAGAAAATCAATCGTGTTACGCCCACGGTTTTGCCCACCGATTTTCGACGAGCCTCTATGGAATTTGATGACGAAGAAATTTTTCACAAAAGTCGAGAACAGCCCAGTCGAACTCACGAAAGCCCTCTGAAGAAAGAAAGTATTGTATTAAGAAGGCTTTCCAAATTGTCGCAGGAATTGGAAGAGAATAATGAGAATTCTTCCAATGTTTTAAATCAAATGTCACATGAAGAGCAGAGTGATTTAAATAATTCGAGTTGGCGCAGTGAACCCATAGCCATACAAAGGCGCAAACGTCAAGTACCCAGCAATCTAGTGATAAATGGCAGCTCAGCCACCCCTTCAACCGTTTCACCCGCCCACTCCTCACCAGCGTCATCACCACGTTCTTGCAATTCGCCGGTGCCTTCGTCATCCCCCATCTTACGCAATGCTCCCGTACTTAACATGAATACTAGTCTCGAAGACTTATTTGTAGCCATAGCCAAGAATGCCGAAAATTCTGATGGATTTTTGTATTCATCTGGTCCCTCCTCCTTATCGCCCGTTACCTCAATCGATGACATCTTGTCGCAACGCCGCTTGTCGCGACCATTGTCGGCGTATTCCATAAGTGATCTTTTAAATGATGAACCCAATAAGGGTATGGATGAAACTTATGTGGAGAATTTTTTAAAAGTCTTAAATAAAACTTGAAACTGGGAAAATATGTATGTAATTGTAAGACTAAGGAACGTTTTCTATGAGAATACGTGTAGGGTTAATTAAATAAGTAGAGGGAAAGTAAAGACGTTTCTTTGTTAGTAAGTTTAATTGCTATTTATATAGATGTTATTCCTTTAGTCAGTTTTATGTGGAAGTGCTTTTGGCAATTTTTCTTGCATTGCTTTGCCTTAATTATAAATGTTTCTTTTGAAAGTTTAACTCTACATATAGTTTAAATTGATAATGTGTTACTTTAATTAACAGTTTAAGGTATTTATAAAACGTTTACTAAAAAGTGTTCTTCGCAAGAATAAAATAAATAATTTTTAATTGGATTAAAAAAGAAAGAATTTCAGAATAAGAGAAACTGTAGGGTGGGCTTGTCTGGTATGCAGCTGTTAACACTGTAGTGTTCTAAGAAAGCTTCGAAGGGTTTAATGCATTAAACACATTCACCACAGCAGGATACACGAAGACACGACTTCAAATGCCGCTTGGAGCATTTGTCGCCTCGTAGCCAGCTACTTAATTATTTTGGAGACGGCAGCAGCACCATCTGCAGCTGATACATAGTTCAGTATTGCCACTTTCATATATTTTACATTTATAAAAATTAATTTTTCTTTTAAAATCTACTTATTTCACGTAAAAGTACAAAAATGAATCAATTTATTCTTTACATCAATTTTTGGATATTGTTTCTGGTAAATAATATGAAATAAATGTACGATATCATTCATTCAACATTTTGTATTACACTGGTAACACTGTATTTGCTCATTGTAGTCAAAGAAATAGAAATTAGTTTAATTGGAGTACAACGACAAAATCAGCATAGACAGCAACCTGTAGCCGTATTGCATTGCTGTCTTCAAAATATTCATTCTCATATAAACATGTGTATTCTATCCTTGACATTTGGTAGTCGGTAGCTTGCTGTGGTGAATGTGTTTAATACTTAATGAACTTATAAGTTACCCTTGTTGTTAGTTATTTAAATGCGATTTAAAATATAGCGGTTCTAATTCTCGCCCCCAATAGCGCAAAAAATTGGAACTGAAAGAATATTTAGGGTTCTCAAGATGGGTGGTAGGTACAAAGTGTGCAAACGTTGCAAATGAGTTCGAAAATGCACATATGTACATACGAGTATTTGCACAATACAACAGCAAAATAAAATTATGTAAATTTGCAATTTGTTTCATTTCAAATAGTAGTGCATAATTGCTCAGTTGCAAATGTATGCATGTAGGTAAACAACAACTTTTGACATAACGACCGTCATATTTTTATTTTTCTCTTCCACTGCTTTTGAGCATCTTTATTTAATCATTTAATTGTAATATTACGTATTTTTTTTGTATTATCAAGCAAATAAATAGCTTTTGTCAGCTGTCAGAATTTTTCATGAGTTGCCAGATTTTTTTTTTTTTTGTAAATTAGTTATTATTTTTTTTAATACAATTATATTTTAGAAGTACCCTCACTGAGGTAGTTCAGTATGCACAGCAATCATCATACTGAAAACCCTTATTAATTTATGTATATCAATTCGCTGTGTCGTAGGTTGTAAAAATCACCTGCTATGAACTGATAAAGACTTAAAAGTTTAGCTTAATAATATTATTTTATGTATTTAATACTTGTAGATAACTATTTATTTGCAACACTGTTTAAATAATATCACTTAAGCCACTACTGAGAAAACGTTCCTTAAGGCTGCTCAAACGAGACAAAATAAAATCCTGTAATATATTTTCTGTTAAAGAATAATATTTCAAAGTGCCATGTTTTTAAGTTTAAAAAAATACACACACACACACTCAACAAATATTTTTTGTGTTGTTAATTTAAACAAAAACTAAAAAGAAAAAATATCAGGCAGTTAACACATAAGTAAAAGACGTCATGGAACTAAATGAATCACTCGAGTTTTTTTATAATATATTATCGTTTTTGAATTGTATAATTTTTTTTCGCTTGTAAATAAATAAATTTCCATGCGATAGAGTTTTATGAAAGAAAAATAAATGAAAAAAAAATGTCAGTCAATTTTATTTACATATACATATTAATTTGTTTTAAACACGAGAGTTTTCATATTTTTATAGACATATATATCTTAATTTATGCTGTGCAAAAAACATGAATCGTAATTCTCTATAAAATAAGAAATTTTTGTTGAATTTGTTTTACTTATTTTGTGTATGATGATTAAGTTTTTCATAAATGTTTGACTAAAGTGTAAATTATTGCTCTTCTTTTAAGTATGTTTGTTGCAATATGCCAGTGTTTGTAAGAATCAGCTATGAAAGTGCAATCCTGTATAAACTTATTGAATTTAAAATGTATGTACATGTATAAAGTATTATAAAGTTTTTAAAAATTAAGTAAAATATTCAAGTAAACGTCAATACTTAAAAATAAAATAAATTATTCGACTGAATATCATGGGTTTTTTATTTTACCCCCCCCCCCCCTCCCACTCGTCCTGTGAATTTCATTTACATCGATTTGAAAGTATCGGAGGGGCCGAAATTTGGTACATAGCCTATGTCTTCTTCTAAATGAAGAAATGGATGGCTATGCTTTAATTCCATTAAAATTGATTTCAAGGTTTCGGAGGAGCAGGACTCAATCCCTTGTTTCTATTACTTTTGAGAAGGAAGATAGAGTTTGTCTCCTTCTAAGCGAAGGGGTATCTATATTTTAAATTTCACTAAAATCGAGTTGAGACTCAAAAATTGTTCCCCTTACTTCCTTTTGGTACTAGTTTAGAAAATGGCTATGGTCATTTTGTGACTTTCTAGACGCAAATCTATCTATCGCAGATCTGAATTTTATTAAAATCGGGTTGAATGTTTTAGAGGGGTAGAAATTTCTCGCTACCGATTTCCTGATCCTAGTTTTGAAAATATACATAGGCTATGTAAATTTTTAGATGTAGATGTTTGTTATAAATTTCATTACAATCGGTTTGATTGTTTTGGAGGCAAAAATTTCCCCCGTGTCGCCCTCCTGGCCCTACTTTTAAAAATGTAAATAGCCTATGCGAATTTTTAGATGCATATTTAGCTATGTTCTAAATTTCATTAAAATCGATTTGAACGTTTCGTAGCGATAGAATTTTCCCCCTATCCTGCTCCTAGTTCTTAAAATGTACATAGCCTATGTAACTTTTTAGATGCAGAACTATTTGTGTTCGAAATTTCAGTAAACTCAGTTTGAACGTTTTGGAAGGGCAGAAATTTCACCCTATCACCCTCCTGTTCCTAGTTTTGAAAATGTACAAAGCATATGTGAATTTTTAGACGCAGTTCTGTCTGTGTTCTAAATTTCAATAAAACCGGTTTAAACGTTTCAGAGGGACAGAAATTTCCTCCCATCATCCTCCTGGTCCTAGTAGTACCCTATAAGCTTCCCGGAGTTGCACAGACTAAGTGCATCAAATTTCATAGCGAGCGGATAAGATGTTTAGCTGCGCATAAAGGACATACAGACGAACATTAACAAATTGTTATTAAAATTTATTAGTTTAAATGGACAGTATCAGCTGGGGTAGTTATTTGTTTATAATTTAAATAAATATTTTTCTAACACATGATTTTATTATTGAGTTCTTCTCTTAACTGTGGTAAGGCATTCAAACTTCTCATTTGTTTAAATTAAATTTTAATATAAGAAATTTTTGGACAAAGCTTCTCTGATGATCTCCATTACCAACAATTAAATGCTCACAACAACCAGCCATATTCTTCAATAATAAATTTATATATAAAAAAATGTGGGACTGTTGACCTTGCAGGCCATGCCCGAAACTTCCCCCTAAGCTACAGATCCTAGTCAAATTTGAGGCATGCGATACACTTTTTTTAAGTCTTTAAACATTAGTGAACATCTAAAATCGATTTGATGGATGGATTTGAAGTTATTTGAAGTTATGGACGGCTTAATTCGTCAATCTAATATTCAAATCCCATGTTCATGTCATAAATCTAATGACAATAAAGTCATACTTTCAATGAAATCCATTTATATAATTAGCAAAATTTTACTAGAGGAAGGATAAAATTAAAAAAATATGTGAAAAAAAAATTCTTTCAGTGTAAGAACATCATAATCAATCGTAAAGACTTAATTTTGTTTTATTACGGGCTTTTGGACTTTAGGTGACGATACAGTATATAACGTTGCCCTTATATAGAAAGGGCCTAGCTCATTTTTTTTTTTGATAAGGAGATCTTTGCATTTTTCGATACATTAGATGTTCTTCTATCGAAATATGTGACCTTCTGCGAGAAAAGGGACCTTGTGTGTCAAAAAACGGGTTTGGACTTAAGAGAGGATTCTGGTGCCTAAAAGGGTGTAGAATAAGATAACTTCATTTTCACACACTAGGTCCCTTTTCTCGGAGAAGGTCACATATACAAAAATCTCAATTTTAAAAAAATAATGAGTAGGGCCTTTCTATATTTTATATATAATTTATTATAATATATTATTTTAATAGTATTCTACATTAGTTTAAATAATTATCTTTCTGCGCTCTTAAGCATTTTTTTTATAAAATAAATTACACACACCTTTTTAATTTATTAGAATAAAGTGTATAAGTTCTTATCATTTCAAGGTAAAATAAACACAATTGTACTATTTATAAAACTTTATACAACAATTGACAAGATTTTTAATGATATTGTAAGTTTTTTTCCTACTTGCTTTGAAAAAAAATTTAAAAAAATATAATTTTAAGCGGGCCATTCATATTTTACTCTACGTTATAGAATTCTTTTATATTTTATTGTTAATGTACATAAAGACATAATTATTGATAGGAATTTAAGTATATGTTTTTAATGAGTGGTCCTGCTTATATATGATATACATACATATTGAAAACATTAGTAAAATAGTTTAATGCTAAACTTAAAATACTAAAGATGACATTTGCTTTTTAACCCCAATACTTCAAATTTTATTCTTTTAATATCCCTCAAGGTTACTTTCAAAAGTAGAATGAGAAATGACGAACAAGTCTCAAATAAAAAAGTGATTTTATAAATACATATTGCATAACTCAAAAAACTAGTTTTGCAGAAAATAAGTTTAAAGTTTTCAATTTGCATAGATATAAAAATATTTTTTGTAGATATAAAAATAAATTTTTTTCTCAAGAAATGCGTATAGAAGAATTTTTTATGAAACGTTTACACAAGATTAAATATGATATAACGATATTTTCGGCATTTGCTATAAAAAAATACAAGAACAAAAATATTATTTTATTTCTTTTGCAAGACATTTTTATGGGATTTCCTAAAAAAATTTACACACATAAAAAATCTCTATTGATATTCAAAGCTCTTCGATCTCTTTAGCATCTTCTATCTATATATCTATCTCTAGCAGTAAGTGATAAAATTCTCATTTGTTTCATATCAAAATTAATACAAGTATTTTAAGTTTGCTACAATACTGGAAATCAATACACTGGCTAAAAAAGTTAGAAAACACCCAGAGACTGGCAGAACTCTGCATCACTGGAGCTCTGAAAAGTACACCTACTGCAGCCTTAGATGTTATGTTAGACCTTAAACCAATAAAACTAACCGTTTTGAACGCGGCATGCAAGTCCGTAATCCGACTGAGAATAACATGACAGATGTCGTACAAACCATTTGGTCACGGTAAATTGCTGGAAGACATGGAGTGTAGCTCGGACTACATCATTCCAGAAATTAACTTTCTTGAAAAACCACAGATCACTATAAGGGAAGAAGGCTATCTCGAAGGTCTTAACTATAGGGGGCATAGTTTCAATTTCTTCACTGATGGTTCAAAGATGGATGAAGGGGTAGGTGCTGCGGTTTACTGCCCAGAGCTCAGTATAGAGGAATCTTATAAACTTCCTGATTGCTGTAGCATACTCCAGGCGGAAATCTATGCAGCCAAAATGGCTGCAAAATTAGCTTTTACCCCTGAAACAATGAATGCGCGTGTGAATATATATATATATATATATATAGACAGTCAAGCAGCAATTAAGGCTATTTCAGCAGACTGTAACTACTCCTCGGTTGTGCTCATGTGTAGGAATGCCCTAAATAGGTTATGTGCTGACAGACAAGTACATGTTCTTTGGGTACGAGGACACATGGGGATTGAGGGAAACGAAATGGCAGATATACTGGCCAAAAGGGGAATCCAATTACCTGTGGAAGAAGTGGTATATGTTCGGAAACCAATTCAGCACGTGAAAGGGATCTTATACTCTAAGATGAAGGAAGAAGCGGAGGAAAGTTGGCGTGCGACGAAAACTTGTAAAACTTCTAAAATCATGTGGAGTTCCTATGATCCTAAATCGACTAAATTTCTTTTATCACTAACCAGAAGAAAAGGTAGACTTCTAGTGGGGATATTAACTGGACACTGTTGGACGGCTTCATATGCCGTCAAAATAGGACAAATACTTGACGGCACCTGCAGGAAATGTAAGGAACCCGGGGTAATTGAGACAGTAGAACATCTACTGTGCCACTGTCCGGCTCTAAACCGCACTAGATATGACTGCCTTGGTGATCACACTTTTCGTAGTCTTGATCTTGTATCGGGAATAGAAATGTGTAGGCTGTTAAGGTTTGCTAAATCTGTGTGGGAGTCATTCGATACAGGCACCGTGAACTAGGCCGCCATACTTGCAGATTTCTTGTCACTTTTGGGTATCGCTAAGGATCAATCTTGGTCTATGCGAGGTCCTTTGACCACCCAGACTAACCTAATCTAACCTAACCTAATACACTGGCTTTTGCAATACTTTTGGAATACATAAGCTGGATCTTATTTAATTCTTCGAAAGTCCGTTTTTGCTTTAGAATATTTGCATAATTTTTATGATCATGAACAAACTATTTTTAAAGGCTGGTATGGAGTTCTTACGGGTAAGTGAATTCCCATTAGAACTGTGCGTAAAGAAACTTATAAAAATTCAGGTTGGCTAATTTCATAAAGAATTTTCCGTTTGGTAGTACGGACGCCCAAAAAAAATTATACAGAATTAAAAAATGGCCAAAACAGTATAAAAATATCGTTTTTATAGTACTTTAGCGTACAAATTTTAAATCGCGAATATCGCGAATACGAGCGCTAACTTTTAAAAACGGCTAATGCCATTGAATTCAGCGTACTCGAATTACATTTACCAGTAGGGTGCCCAGCTTGTTAAAAAAAGTGTCAAATTCGAGCACAGTGTTATTATTGCAATAAATAACAAAATATTGGCCTAGATTTTTAAATAAAAGTCGTTGGCTGTCACGTCTAACTATACTTTAATATATGTATTGACAATGTTTCTTCAGCATCTACTGATGTAATCGGAGCAGAGTCCGTCATAAATAGCAAAACCAAATTTTTTTTTACGTCCGTTCATATTGATATTTAAATGGCGAAAAATAAAAATTAAAATAAAAATGTTTGGCTTGGAAGGATATTAAAATAAAAAAATTTTATAAAGTAGCAAAATATGCCCAAAACCCGTCAAATATGTTCTAAAACTTGGAAAAAAAAATTCAAAAAATATGCGTGTAAGACAGAAATATGCAAAAATATGCTTTAAAGGGTAAAATATGCAAAAATATGAACTAACAAATAGATGCCAAAATTCATTAAAAAAAGTTCTGAAACGAATAAATATCCTATATTCGCAATAATACGTCACACAAGAAAAAACATGCAATTGGCTATAACGAATAAAGACTTTTTCCTTCAACTAAAACAAAAAGTAATGTTCATACAATTGTTTGGTCACGGAATTCTTGACATTTCTGATTGTTCCCTATTGTAATTAGTTTTTAATATTTTTGTGCATTTAAATTAATAAAACAAATGAATTAGTGTGTATGCAAACATAATTCTCTACAAAAAGTTATACGAGTATGTTTCCCTGGAATTCCGTAAAATTCCCTTATCGGACTTAAATTGTAAATTATCCAGCAAATCAAAATAAAAATAAATAATTTCAAAAGCATTTATTACTTACAATAATCCATTGGAATTCAACAACTCATAATACTGAAATGGCAATATTTCACTTAAAAGTGTTTTTATTCTTCACCCTTAACTGATTATGACTTTATAAAATTAACAGCAAACTTATAAAAAAAAATTAATCATTAATGAAATAAATTTATTTGCGTTTTTTTTTTAATAAAAGCTAAAATTTATTGCATTTCGCTTGCAAATAAAAATGCAATAAAAGACACCGCATTCATTGAAGAAAATATCAAACAAATGTGAACAATAACGTTACTGAATCATCCAACTTTTGATTTGAATTTAATGGAGACGTGATTTAAAATAATTTCTTAAGAAAAAAAAAAAGAAATTAAAAAAAAATATTCAAATGATATTGTCAGATTATATTGATATTTCACGAGGAATGAATATATCTTTAGATACATAATGCAGTTTTTAAAAAGTTATCGAATAATTTTTTAGCGAAAATTTTTGTACCGGTTTGTTTTCTATTCGAAATTTTTGCTATGGAACATACTGTTGGTCAAATTTTAGTTCCGATATTTTTAGCATACAATTGATGAAAATTTTTATTAGTTTTTTTTAAACAAATTTCCCGCTATTGAAAATTTTTTTTTGAGAAACTTCTCGTCATCGATAAATTTAATATAATACAAATTTTATGTCAGATATTTTCAGCATTTTATTATAGTTTGTTTTTTTTTTATTGCAAATTTTCCGCTACTGAAAAATTTTTACAGAAACTTTTCGTTTTCGAAAAATTTACTACAAAAGAAACAATTTTTTCAGCATACAGTTATTGACAATTTTAATTATAGTTTGCTTTTTTTTTGGCAAATTTTCCACTTCATAAATACACAACTTTTCTATAAAAACTTTTTTTACAGACAAATATTTTAGTAATTTTTCTATAACGTTTTATATATAAAAAAACTTGTTATCGTGGTTAAAGGATAGATAAGCTTTTTTGTTATCTGTAATTTTTCGGTAAAAGATTTAGCAGAAAACTATTAAATATTCCGTAGGAAATGTTCATTTGTTAATTTTTGTATAGAAAGTTTTGTTATCGATAAATTATGTATGTATGTTAAATTATTGTTGTGAGTAAATTTAATTTAGAAGATTTTTGTTATCGATACATTTTTCGTAGACTTATTTTTGTTGATAAATATTTGATAGAACATTTTTGGTTATTGTTAAATATTCGACAAAAATATTATGTCCATAAAGTCTCTTAGAAAAGTTTTGTATTCAAAAATTAAAAAAATGCATAATTACACTGTGAAACAAAAGTTGAGAAAAAAAAGTTATTTAGAGGTTGTCATGTGCCAATTCTGTTTTGTTGGAGTTAGAGATGCTAATCGAGACAGGTTTTTTAAAATCCCGGGCTTTGGGATTTAGTGATGGAGTCTCGTAATCCCGAACCGGGACACCGGGATTTTCGGGAGTTACAAAATCCCGAAAACATTGTGCACAAATTTTGAATATAGAAGATGACAGCCAAAATTATTATATATGCAAAAAACAGGATTCAGATAATCCCGAAAATCCTGGGCTTTAAAATTAAAAAATCCCGGGCTGCGGGACTTGCGGGCTGGGATTTTCCGTTTAGCATCTCTAGTTGGAGTCCATAGAGAACGAAAATACCTTTGGTTTTTTTATGTCATTTCGTAAAGTGATTTTATAACGGTAAATGTAGTGAAAAATGGGGTTTAAGGAATTTCAAATTGAAAGGGCATACCTTCTTTGTTTCCGAACGGATTTCTATTAATTGTAAAAAAAAACATATTAAAAAAATTCCTCAGGCTCTAAGTTGCGTATGAGAATTTTTTTTAAATTTGTTTTTTTAACAATTCAACCACTATAACTTAGCCATTTATTAAGCAATTTACAAAAAGTATAAAAAGTATAGCTTGTTTGAAAGATAACATCAAATCCTTTAAATAGAAGAATAACTAATAGAAATCCGTTGGGAAATAAAGAAGGTATGACTCTTTCCATTTTCAACTCTAAAAAACCCCGTTTTGCTCTATATTTACCGTTATAAAATCACTTAACGAAATGACAAAAAGAACCACAGGTATTTTCGTTCTCTATGGACTCCAAAAAAACAGAATTATTACATGAGAGCCCCTAAATAATTTTGGTGTAGCACAGTGTTGTTGTTTTACTGCTTGATGTGTATTCCCTCATTCAATTGAACAATACCTTTAGATATTTTAAACTACATAATTCCAGCCTAATGCTGAGTATACATCTGACATTTCTTGTGTTGTCATTGTGTGGTATCATTTTCAAAATGTCTGCAACACCTTTCACATTATGTTTTTTATATGGAAGCAATGCCACACAACAAAAATTATCAGAAATTGTAAACGCTGCCACTAATACACACTATTTGCGATGTCACAAAATGCCATAATGTGTACTCGGGTTAAGATTTAAGCAGCTTAAATATTGAAATTTGTTATATTTAATTGAAGTACTTATCAAAAATAATAATATCTCTTGCAGCAAATAGAAAATTCTCATAACTTATTCCAATTAACCCATTACAAGCGCAGTTTGACCCATTTTTATATGCTATGGAAGTGTTGGTTTTTGTTTATTATTTTCTTAAATTATAACCACATGAAGCGGAATGACGCATCATCGTTGCATTTGATAAACGAGTGAATCTTTGTGTCACGTAACCAATTTATAGGAACAATAATATTGAGAAGAAGAAAAAAAATTGTGCTTGTTTTGATTTTGATAAATTTATTTACAATTTAATTAAGTTCATTTGTTTAGCCAACAATGGCATTGCGATAAAAATAACGACGACATATGAAAATAATTTTTATAATATTAACAATAAACTGAACAAGGAAGTAAATAAAAATATTTCAATGGAATACTCAAGACGTTGAAGAAATTTTTATGGCAATTTCATGGCGTTCACACCTTTTCTATAAATCTAGTAACTTCAAATCATTTAAATTTTGAAAATTAATGTGTGTCTGTCACAATCACGTTCGAACGACAAGTTGTTCGAACTTACGTCTTGCGTAAGTGCAAATGCAAAATATCGTATCTTTTCGTTCAAATCCAACAACAAACTACACACACAATCCAAAGAAAAGCTACGATATTTTGCATTTGCACTTACGAAAGACAATTTGCATCAAACGTCGAATACCGCTATTGTGAATCGACTTACACCAAAGAGCAACGCGTGCAAATTGTTGCAATTTTTAGTCAAAATAATTGTTCTATTCGTCAAATTCATTGTTCTCCGATTTTATGGCGTACATAATCGTGCTACAGAGCGGCTAATTCGAAGATCGTTTTCGGACTACATTTACTGTTACTGGTTTTCTTTATAATTATATGTATATATAAATTCCTGTTGTTCCTATAAGGAGCATATGGCTTTCTTTGGGGTTATGGAAATCGGTGTTCCAGATGGCGTTTTCTACGCGCCAGCCTTGGCGGCCACATATTTAAACGTTAAACATTAATTTCATAAAATTTTCTTTCCAATAAGGCCCGTTTCACTGATATTAAAAATATATTTCCTTGTTTGATTATGATTTAAACTTGTATCACTCAATAAAAAAACACCCTAGAATTGAAGTGAAATCAGTCATTTTTGAGATCGGAAGGAACACAAAAATTAGTTTCTTATCTTTCATAAACATGTTGCAAAGTGAAAACTATATCAACATGACAAAATAATTCAGCTACAAAAAACATTAAATTTAAACTATTGCGTATGCGAAAGAATATTTTGCTAAATTCAGAATTATCTAAAAGAAAACATATTTGATTTATTGCATAAAAGGTCTTACGTGTAAATAATATTTTCCCTCTACAAGATATTTATTTCAGATAGTTAAAAAGAAGTATGCAATTATGCTTTAGAATCATTTTTAATTTCTACAAAACATTATTATAGCAAATAGCGTTAACATCAAAATATTCTTTAAGAATTATAAAATATAATTAAGTCACGTAACCCTTAATGGCTTTGTATGATTACATTTCATATCTTCAATATTGATTTTGAATCACCAAACTCCTTACATATGTATGTACTTACGATACACACAGAAAAAAATACCAATATAAAATCACCATGCAAACATTTTGATTTAAATTTACAAGAAATAATATGTTTTTTAAGTGTGTTGGTGTTTATTTGATTTGTTCATGCCCTGTCGAAAAATGTGTGGTTGACTACAAAAGTAATTAACTTATAGTTAACTTTTCTTAGACTAACTAAAAGCTAACTGCAATTTCATTCAGAACAGATTAAGATTGAGTATGTAATCAGGGTGACCGACGACATTTTTCAAAAGGTGGCACCAAAAGGGGATTTATCAAAAAAAAAGTTGCAAAATTAAAAAAAAAAAAACGAGAAAAGTACATTAAAATCAGTGTGACCGATGACATTTTTCAAAAGGTGGCACCAAAAGGGGATTTATCAAAAAAAAAAAAGGGGCAAAATTAAAAAAAAACGAGAAAACTACATTAAACTTTTTATTTTTAATGTATTTTTATATAATTCACTCTTAAAAAGGGAGAAAAAAAGTGGCAAGCCAAAGGGTCACGCTGTACGTAATCTAATTTGATGAGAACCAACAAATTTATTCTCAGCTACTTTGAAACTCCTTTCAGTTGTATGTATATTAAGATTTGGCTGTTATTATTTTAGATGGTACCTTAGCTGGGTAGTACAGCGTTGAGTACGCAACATGTGATGGTACAGGTTCGAACCCCGGAAAATATTTTTAAATTTACTGCGTACTACTATAAAAAAAACTTTAAGTTAGTTGAAAAGTAATGCAGAGTGGGAGATCGCAATTTTAAAATAGTCAGTTGATTACATTGTAAAGTAATTCAAGTGTCAGTCAGTACTAAAGGGTCCGCCAGATAACTTTTTTTTGAAAATGCTATGCAAAACATCGAGTATAGCTTCGGCTGTTTGGCACGTAGCGCCGTCCTGTTGAAACCAAATGTTGCCGATATCCTCCTCTTCAAATTTTGTGAACAAAATTTCGTTCAACATGGCCCGATAACGATCGCCATTGACTGTAACGGCCACTCCTTGCTCATTTTCGAAAAATGGCCCAATTATGCCTCTGGACCAAAATCCGCACTAAACAGTGACTCGTTTTGGGTGCGTCGGCTTTTCAATGTATGCGAGCGGGTTTTCTGTGCCCCAAATGCGACAATTTTGGTTTTTTACATACCCGCCAAGATCAAAATGAGCTTCATCTGAAAAGATGATTTTTTTTTTTTTGGCAAAATCGGCATCTTCTGTAAGCAATATTTCCCAGCGTTGTTCAAGCGTATACACAACCATATTCGTGCAGCGGAAGGATAAAACTAATTATCTGTCAAATAAGACATGAGCTAAGTGTTGCCATTCACGAAATAAGCACTATTAAAAAAAAAAGTTAGATGGCGGACCCTTTAGTTGCGAAATAGTTACCTTAAAGTTAGTTTAAAGTTAACGGAATTGCCTACATGGTAGCTACAATACACATTTTTTGTGATTAGTTGTGTGAGTTGTTTTTGTATTGTTGTTTTTTTATGTTTTTAAGCAGACGATAAATTGCTGCTGGCTGGTAGGCAGTGAATAGTTTTGTAGTCGGAGGATCGCAGGTTCGAATCCTGTAGACAAGTCAAAGTATTTTGTATAACTAAGCCAAATTAATATAACAAAAAAACATTTTTCTGATGCATGTGCCAAACACACGTAAGTTAAAACACAATTATTAAATTAAATAAAATTCATGTTATTGCAACTTGAAATAATTTTGACTCAACATGATTCTCCATTTTGATTTCAACAGTACTTAAATGTTAAATCAACGTGAAATAAAGTTATTTCAAAAGGAAAAATGTTCTTTGAGAATTACTATAAATCATATTACATTACCTGAAGCAAAATCATTGCCGAAAAAGATTAAATTAACCTTGTTTACGTAGATTTTAAGTTGCAATTTTTCTGTATATATACTCTTTGTATATTATGCAATCTACAATAACAAATTGTTCCAAAAAAAAGATTTTTCTTTCAATAGGGCAATAAAATATTAATATAAAAATTTATTAAACAAAATTATTAAAGAATAATTTATATTCGAATAAAAACCATATACATACATAAATTTTTTTTTTAATTTTTTTGAATAGTAGTTTTGAATTGAAACCTCATTATTCACATCCAAACATACACCTAATTCACACGTTGATTTTTCAATGATTTTTTAAAACACGATTTTTGTAGTTTGTAGGTGAACGGTATAGAAAAGCAAAGGGGTAGAAAAAAAATCACATTTTCCGTTTTCCGATTTTTTTTTTCAAATTTTCTTTACACATATTTTAATTTTTGGTATGTTGCTTTATATTATTTTTTCATTCAATGCGACAACAGCTTTTTATAATAGAAAACAGTGTTACCTGTAGGTTATTTTGTCGCTAATATAGGAGTATAGGAAATATCGGACAAATATTTTATATTGGCCAAAACGTTTCTTTATTTATAAGTATTAATAATACTTTGACAAAACGTAGGTATTTTTTTATACTCAGATTGCATTTTTTGTATATAAATAAAAAAGAACTATAATTAAAATATATTTTTGCTCATAAACCGTTTCAAAATTTGTTTTTGCTCGAAATTACGCATACTTTTATCTAATTGCAGGCACCTCAGGAAATAGAATATGGGCATCAATTAAACAATGATTTAATAATTTAAGAAATTACACTTATCTATCTTAAATCTTAATAAACTCCATTAATGGAGAAATCTCAAATGCAGCTTTATGTTAAATTTGTATTATATATAAGATAATTTCTGAAAATCTGTAGAGAAGTATGCATTAATTTCGAACGCAGAAGTAGTCACTTTAAATATTTTAATACACAAGAACTACATATGTATGTATGTCAAAATGAGGACTTAAATGTTTTAATTAATCTTTTTTAAATTAAAATTAATGAAATTTTGTAGATTTTCGTATGGGAACATTTTTTTAACATGTAGGGGAAATGGATTTTTTAAAATCTACTGGCAACACTGATACCATTTTTGAAGGCAAAAAAAATCAAACCTAGAAACAAGGTGTATTTAAACAGGTGGCAGCGTTACTTCAGCTGATAATTTTTTGCTCTATGTACTTTGTAGCTAACGAATGTCAAAAACTTCGTTTTGTTTTGGTTTTGGTACAATTATTTTTGTGCTTTTGACATTCTTCGGCTCTTTACACAGCTAGGGCTGCCGTATTTTTGTATAACAAATCCTTACGCAGTCACCTGTATAATTACACCATGCCTAGAAACATGGAAAAAATCATCGTATGAATGTACAATGTTTTTGGAAGCAACTTTTAAAGAGAATTTAAAATAAAACAAGATTTTTAAATCAACGTATGAATTGGGCCATAGTATGTACATACGTGTGTAAATACTTTTTATTTTTATTATTATTAATTTTCAATTTGCATTGCGGTTTAACACATTTCGAGGTGTCTTGAACTGTGTAACATTTGGAAGCACGAATATTTTCGCTTTCTGATTTTTTTTTATTTTACTTGGCATCTTGCTGTTTGTTTAAGTAATTTTTCTTTATTTAATTTAAGTAATTTTTACATATTATTTTACAATTATTTTAATAAATATGTATACATATATAATTTGCTGACCGACCCATCGAGAAGTATCATCTTCATTATGATGATGAGAAAAATTGCATCTTGAGTTAAACTTTGTGAAGCCATTCAACTTTGACTTTATAAACTTGTTGCGGCAACAAGCAACCCGCAGTTTTTTGTAATTCATTTTTAAATTGTTTAAATTTAAATGATTATCAACACACAAATAAACTATTCGTATGCACAAATAGAGAAGCTACTCACAACCGAAGAATAAAATTGTATGACGGACGACCCTTCTTTGTAACATGGACTTTTGAATACTCAATAATAATCAAATGCCCACCACTTGAAGGTTTAATTTATGTTTATTGTTATTGCTGCAATTTATTATTACGACTATTAACTATTTAACTTCATTATTTTATCGTCGCATTGTGCATTTTTATAAAATATGTACATAAGAATTTTTACAAAAATTTCGAAATACATATTCTTAAACGAGAAGTATGTGTTGCACAATGGCCTGGCTTGTTATTAAATTTGCTCCACCTGTTAAACGATCAATTAATCAAACAACTTCAAATTTAGATTTTTGATTAATTTAAGATTCTTAGAGTTGTGCAAGTGAATATTATTTTTAACAATCAATGTGGTTACGCTCATGTGTGTCGAATCTTATATTTATATATCGTTAGCTGAAATGCAAAATCACGACGTAACTACCTTTTTTTTAATTTTATATGAGACTGAAAAAACAAAACGAAATTATTCAAGTGAATGGAATAAAATTTCTTTATTTTAATTTTTAATTCGCTTTATTAATATGATAAAGGTTGTAAAATTTGTAGGGGTCACGTGATTCTATGTAATATCCAATAGTTAATTAAAAAATTCGATTTAAATTTTTTTTGTTAGTAGCGTGGTTTTGCAATTCAGCTGACGATATGTATGTAATTACATATGTATATATGTACATACACGCCTATTGAAATAATAATCAAATAAAACATAAATATCGTTACCTTAATATAGAAAGGCCCTAACTAATTTTTTTTAAATCGAGACTTTTTAAGATTTTTTAAAAATTCTATTTAATAATAATCCCACGATCAAAGTAAATCCATATCAGATGATCACCTGCCTTATTTCTTTTATGTCAAATCAAGCAAAACGTTGGTAAATTTTTTTAGAGAAGGAAATTTTACACTTTGCATTTCATTTGACAATGAGTTCACCTTGTACAATTCGCATTTGTCACGGTTATTTTCACCATAACATCTCATTAATGTGTATGTCGAATAAAACTTAAAAAACAAAAACTAAACCGACTTCAAAAATAAGCACTAAAAAGCCAAAAATAATATAGATGTAGTTAAATAAAATATTTTTATATATCTGTGGCAAAAAGGAAAAAGTGCTTAAATCAAGATAAGCTGATTTTGAATTAATGGTACCTCTGTAATCTGCATATTTGAAAGTACGTACCCCTGGTCAAAATCTTAATTAACTTGTCTGATTTTTCAGGAAGTTATAGCAAAATTACTTGCGATTTATCTTTTTTAGACTTCTAATCTCATTTGGAATAATAAGCTTAATTAAGGTTATACTTTGATATATTTCAACTTAAATGTATTATTTACAGTGTGTGGGACGATGCTTGTTTAAAAAATAAAGGTTAACAGAGAATTCCCCAAATTAAGTGTAAAAGAAATAAATTTCTGAAAATCGACTTGAACGCTTAAAAGTGCTCTCCTGCAAAACAGTAAAATATGACTTAAGCACTTTTTCCTTATTGCCACAGATATATTACCTATAGTGCTGTTTGAAATTGGTGCCAGCAATATTGGTAAGTAAGCACATATGTACATATGTACACATACATACATATATCGTCGCTGTTTTAACTAACCGACCTAACAGACAGTTTTTTGAAAAATGAGTTAAGTCCACTGCTAGACTTTATGAGTCACAATAGACCTTGTCTACAATTTTTATGACTGTAAACATTACTGTCGAGCCTATAACAGTAAAAATATTTCAGACGTTTCCATAAGAATACATCAATACAATCATAAAACTGCTCTCCTATAAAATTTTAAAAATGTTAGATAAGTCAGTTAGATAAAACACCGAAGATATATGTCCATAAAAAGTACTTGCAATTTTTTTACCGGGCATGTTCCTATTTCATACTAAACTTACACGGGCGTACTTTTTTTAACACATGCTTGAGTATTTTTTTAAAGCTCAGGGTATGTGCCAAGTTTCGTAAAAATCAATTAAGTAAAAGAACGCGAAATATAGTATTATATTTCATGGGGAGTGGCTACGCCTACTTTTTTTAAAAACAAGATTGTGTATTTTTAAAAGTTCAAGGTGTATGCCAAGTTTTGTAAATATTGGTTAAGTGCAAGCACGTGAAATATTTTACTAAAATTTAATAGGTGTGCCCCGCCCACTTTTTTGACCGTAAGCTTGTGCCTTTACTTAAGCTTAGGGTGTGTGCCAAGTTTCGTAAAAATCGGTGAAATAGAGGGTTGTGAAATATAGTATTAAATTTTAATGGGCGTGACTCCGCCCATTTTTTTAACTTTCAAATTGTGTAATTACAAGAACCAAAGGCATTTTATAGGTTTCGCAGCAATGAAATAAGTAGAATATTATAAAATTCTTTTTAAAAAAATTGTGGGCGTGTCCCTTTTTTACAATGGGACCAATGGGAAGCTATACTCTCAGACAACACAAAAATGTTTACAATCGGTCTAAACTGTATTGAGTTATAAAGATACACACCTGGTCATCCTGTTTCTAATTTTATGTACAAATTAGGGATGTAACGAATACCAGTTTAGCGAATGCGAATGCGAAAGCGAATAATACATTTTAATTTTTGCGAAAGCGAATGCAAATATTACAATTCGTTAAAATATCACATGCAAATAAATTTATATAAGAGTAAGTATATATAATAATTAAAAATAAGTTTACACAATGTTAGAGAAATCCACCCATTCGTACTTTAGTCCTAAATCCTGGTACTCTGTTCAACATTTCATGTGAAATGCTGTCAAATACATATGAAGAATTTTTCCTAAAAAAATCTTGCAGAAGTATGTTCATCTTGGGAAAAGCATATGAAATATATCTTCAACATTTTAAGTTTTCATGAGAAATAATATGAGTGGCACTTGTTTCGCGTGGAATTTGCAACAAACAAGGCCTAGTTAATATTGTTTGGATTTGAAATTTGTTGTACGAAGTAATGAATGGCGTTCAAAAGTTTGAACAGACTAGTTAGTCTTAAGCAGAAAATATTTTCGCGCAAATCAAGACAGTGTTTCTTTCAAAACTGAAAAATATTTCCAAACACCCCTGGATTTGGGTTTCATTTTGATACTTATGAGAACTTATTGATAGAAGTTTTCCGCTAAAATATTAATGCTTTACATGTATCTTTTTCATGCTGGCTTAAAATAATTTTCGTCTTTAAATTTAAAATCGTAAACTATTTTCGTAAAAGAAATAAAACATTTTTTTTTTTGTCTTTAGTATTCGCTTGAAATACTCGCATACATTTTAGCGAATGCAAATAGCAAAAGTAAGCGAATTATTTGCGAATGCGAAAGCGAATGCGAACATTCGTTACATCCCTAGTACAAATGTATGTATGTAAGTATGTTTTCAAATTATGTATAACGCAAAAAAATTTACCCTTTCTTGCTTTAATGGCGCCTGGCACGTCGATTTTAACGAGATAAAAAATTACTTATCATATACTACGTTTATACGCAGGGCTTATTTGCAAATAAAACTGTAAATTGTTGCCATATTATTCTCTTTATTGCGACTTACTAATTCAGAAAACTATTCACGATTAACACACTATTTGCAAATAAAATGCCTGAGGTTGCCACGCTTACAAATGTTTGATAACAAAAACAATAAATGGACAAATATTGCAACAAAAACCATTGATAGAAGCAAATAATAACAATTAAAACAAGTAATTATTTGATATTTTGTGCATTTACACTTTCTTTTTTGTCAACATAAGTAAGCTTTCTATAGAAGTGCTACCAAGTTTGTGTACTTTTGCTATGCCGTATAAACAGTGAGTTAATTTATTTGCAAATAATTTTATTTGCAAATAGTGCGCGTATAAACGTAGTAATAGTTATACGTATGAGGTTTTTTAAAACCAATTTTAAAATGTGCATATGTATGTATTTATGTATGTATGTATGTATGTATGTATGTATGTATGTATGTAAATAAAAAGACGTAAAATAGTTTGCACTTAAGGTGCTATTTTCTAGTTTTTAAACATTTAAAAAATACGATGCCGCTTTATAATTTAAATTACGGGTTAGTATGTTCCTTTAAAAACTTAAGTAGATATTAAATTAGTGGTTATTTTGGACAAAGGTGTCATCATATTTCCATACATTCTGTTTGCGTGGGGGCTTATAACTACATAGTACATATGTACATGTATTTACATACATACATATCGCTCATTTACTTCAATAGTGTCACAAATAAAAAAAATAGTTTTGCAGAAAACGCGTTTTAAGTTTTCAATTTGCATACAAATATTATCATCTCAGGAGTTGATGGTACAAGCTATTTTTATGACATTTTTACACAAGATAAAATACGAAAGCCGCATTATTCTGCATTATTAACTCAAAGTTTTTCCAAGATTTTATAATGGGTAGTACTCTTTTAATGGCTTACAAAGTAATGAGTGGTACTTATTTATATCATTACGTGAAAGTACTTATTGTAGTACTTTCCAGTTAATAATGAAGTTTATACAGAGAAAAATTTTTAACAAAATTCTATTTATTTTTATTAGCAAAAAATTATTTTTGAACAATTTTAGGCCAAAATTAATCCACAAAATAACCCATTAAATTTTGAATACTTTTAGGCAATCAGTAATCTATTAACTTTTGGATATTTGTAGGCAAAAAGAATAGGGTACCGCACACTTTTTGAAATTCTCAAACAAAAATAATGGGTTATTTATTCAGTCAAATTGCATGTACTTACGACTGAAGAGTACATACATTTTTTTGCATTCTAGTAAGCAAACTTTTTTGCTGATTTGAAGTAAATTAGCGATATGTTTAATAAATCATCTTGTTTTGTTTACATATTTTTAATTAAAAGTTAAAAAACGTAACAATAACAAAAAAAAACTACTATATAGGTATGACGTTTTTTTCTCTGTTTTATTGTTATTTTAGTAATAAAAATTTTTTGTATGTTTTTATCAGTAAATTTTATGAGTCATTGATTTTTTTAAGTAAATAATTTTGTGTTGATGATTTTAAAATTTAAATCATTTTCACAGTCTCTCTCATTTGTTTGATTTGAATGTTAAGAGAAATTATCGACAGCGATCCACTTTTTAAGAGAAAGTTGTTGGTGTGCCAAATGAGTGATTTCTTTTAAGTTTTATTTTTATCAAACACTATACAAAAGAATTGCACATAAAAACAGTTTTTTAAATAAAATTTTTGGTTGAACCTCAGTAGTGAATTGGGTCAATGTGCATAAAACAGCAGCGAAACATCCTAATTAAAAGAAACACAAAATTTATGTACATAAGTATACAAGTATTAAATTAAAAAAAAAATTTAAACGAACAATACTGCAAAAAATTTAATTGGGGTGGTATAACTTGTTTCCATTGATGTATGTATGTACATATGTATATTCTTCGAATATGCCAGAATATACTAGTGTCAATAAGTTCCTGCATCGGCAAAAACAAGCGAATTCCTTTTTTTTAATAAGTCCTAATTTACACTATGGAAGTCTTATTGCTAAACTGATTAGTTATTTAGGGGTGAGAGAGAGACGAGGGGAAAAGAAACGTTTATGTTCCCCTCGTCTCTCTCTCTCTCTCTCTCTCACAAAAACTAATCAGCTTAGCAATAAGACTTGCATAGTGTAAATTAGGACTAAGTGCAGAACTATCGTCTGACATAAGATTAAAGCAAATTGGAGTTGCAGAATTACTTGTCACCATGATAAATAAAGATACATATGAGCACTGATGATGGGCGGGAGTCTGCTTACTTTTGAAAACAACGTTGTTCTGTTTTGGCATGTACTAGAGTTTTTCTTTTCCCGGACTTTTTCATTTCCCGGGAAAGCGGGAAAGATTTTTCGGTTTCCCGGGAATTCCCGCCCAGTACAAAACAATACAAAATATTTTTAAATTTAATTTATTTTAACAAAAACATATAATTCATGAGATCGATTAAATAATAACGTTTTATACACACATTAGTCAAAAAATAATACCGTTTCCGTTCTTTATATAATAGTAATACATAGATACCACCCAGCAACAAATTTTCGAAATTTTATAATGGGTAGTACTCTTTTAATGGCTTACAAAGTAATGACTGTAATGAATAAAATAAGAACTTACTTATATCATTACGTGAAAGTACTTATTGTAGTGCTTTCCAGTTAATAAGGAAAAATATCTAGAGAAAAATTTATTGATCGTTAAAATTATTTTAATTAGAAAAACTAGCAAATTAATTTAGAATAAGTTTAAGCAAAAATTAATCTATAAAATTTTGCATATTTGTAAGCAAAAAATAACCCATTAAATTTTGAGTACTCTTAGGCAATCAGTAATATATTAACTTTTGCATGTTTGTAGGCAAAAAGTATAGGGTACCGCATATTTTTTGAACTTCTCAAACAAAAATAATGGGTTATTCAGTCAAATTTTGCATTCTATTAGGCAAATTTTTTTGCTGGGTAGGTAGTGGTACATACATACATACATACATATGCATATTAGATATTTGGTAGTGGTGTATGGAGATTGGATGCGCTGGACCCCTAATTTTATGAGGTTCAGAAAAAATTATGGTGGTAGGACGAGGGGAAGTGGACGCTCATCGAATTCAAGGTGTGGCAAAACGGAAGAAATTTACAAAAATAAAATCCACAACTGTCACATAGTCACTCCTAGAGCGGTAAAATGTAGGTCCGATCACCCACCCCCCCCCCCATTTTAAGTTTCATCCTGACAATTTTTCCGAACATAGTTATATATTTCTCACCATTCATTAAGGGGGCTTGCAAACTAAATTTAAAATTAAATGAAATTGTAAAAATGTGACCCCACAGCTCATAGAATATTCCTAGAGGGGTCAAATGTATGACCGACTTCTATTAGTTTTGTAACCCGAAAATTTTTTCTGAAGATACCTATGTACCTGCTGTCTGCCAACCTTAAGGGGACTCCCACACACAATTTTCAACGCATACTAAAAATTCGTATATTGAAGAAATAACCCCATAACTGCCAAGGAGTCTACTTGTTTTTCGTCCTCAATATTTTCCTTAAAACACACTTCCCCCTTAGAAGCAACTGTTAGGAAGGAAAAATTAAGTGGTATTCAAGATACGTTTGAACCGTCTAGGGGCATTCTAGGCACTGCACTGGCCATATTGGTAAGGGAGATGTCACTGTGACCGCTAAGGAGATGTGGCTGTCTTCTTCTGGTTTAAAACAGGCCAAAGCTTTGATGCAGCCATTTACATATAATGGCATCCTGAACTTCAACAAGAATAATTTACGGCTTGTTACTTGTTTTCTGTCTGGTAACTTTGGACTGAACTATCCTCTGTGGAAAAGTAACCAAGTTCGTTCACCATTGTGTCACTTGTGTTTGGAAGATGACGACACGACGACACACATTCTTTGTGAGTGTATCGTATTGTGTGACAGTAGAAGGCGTGTTTTTCATTCAGAGTTTCTGTGCTCAGATGATATTAGGCGGGCTTCTCCAATATCTGTACTGACCTTCATACGGAGGGTCATACAGAGATTGAATTAATCTAATTCATAGATCTATGGTACAAAAGATCAGGTGTCGCAGTGCCGGCCTTTGGACCAGATCTTCCCCCTATTCTATTCTCTATTCTATGGGAGACCCCTAGGGGGTGGATTTTTTTTCAAACCTCACAAAATTAGGGGTCAAAATCGAAAAGTCCTGTATTATACCATACCTAATGTACATACATATGTACATACATATCGTTGCCCTAATTCAGAAAGGCCCTAACTCATTATTTTTTTGAAATCGAGATTTGTGCATTTTTCGATACATTAGATGTTCTTCTATAGAAATAACGATATGTATGCAGAACTTTTGATAGGTACCTCGTAGTTTGCAGCCGATTAAATCATATTATTTGTGTTCACTACCCATTTTATGAGAGTTCAAACCAAAGAAACAACGTATAATTTAGATTATTATACTTATTTGCCTAAAATCAATTTGGTTATTGACCAAACAAACTACTTTTTATTCCTTCTTGTATTAGAGAGTAATCTAATATGGGCTTTCAAGGTCTTTGTTATATTTTAATTTAATTTTTTTTTACTTTTGCCTTTATTACTCTTTACTTTGATATTATAAAAATCAAGCAATATTGTAAAGCTCCTAATTGCTAGCAACCAATTTAATTAAACGCCACTCCCTAGGAAAATTTTAGCCACCTTATTCCTTTTATTACTTTAAGGGAAAGTACTGATTGCCTTGATTGAAGAAATTATTTATCGATTTTAAATTTCAACAAAAAGTGTTGTAATGATTAAAAGATACAAAAAGAAGTGCGCCAACACTCCTTGAAATTGAACGAATTAAAAAAAGTGCTAAACAAACTCATGAACACATATGTACATATAAATTACTATATACATTTTTAATCTAGTAACTACAAGATAAACGAAAACAAAAATATAAAATTAAATTTATTTTTCTGCTTATGACAAGTGTTTATTTAATAAGAACAAAGGCAGCGTATTTTGTATTGACAAATATAAAACCTACTGTGCACTCTTATCTTATCAAATCATCAGCAGCAGCAATATTTAGCGATAAATACCTTAACAATATGGTAAAATGTCATGAAAGGTAACTCTTTTTTTCTACTTCCAATAATGAAAAAAAAAAACACTCTCTTAAATATTATTATTAATTGAAGTTGATCAATAAAAAACAACTTATATACTATCTGTGGTCGGTTGTTTGGTGTAACAGTTATTGAAATATATTTAGTGCTCTGAAATTATTTGTGGCCAAAGGCAAGTGTTTAAAATTAAAAATCTATTGCATTTCTTAGCAATTTACAAAAAAAAAAAAAAAATAAAAAAAAATAATAATAAATGACTTGCTAACTAATGTTAAATAGTTGTTGGTTTAATTAATTTCTTACAAATAAATGAATGAATTTTTGCGGGTGTGCCGAATAAAGTGCATTTGAAATTTATTGTATTGAAACAACTAATGGGTATTGAAATTGAAAATGAAATTAAGGAAAAAATCCAAAATTATACTCAAAAGGTAATATTGAAATAAAGCAAATAAAATTGGTAAATAAAAATCAAATTTAATATACATACATACATACATACATTATTTTAAAAGTTAATTAAACCGGAAATGAATTAAAAATGCGTTTGCTTAAAAGGTGATCGCCGTATTTGATCTTTAAGATATTTGATAAAGTTAAAAAATGTGTACATAAATGCAATAATTTTAAAAACATGGGCCAGTTAAATTTTTTTAAATTCTTAAAATAAAATATTACAGGTCGTAAATTGTGAAATGTACTATAAAAAATAGGACTAACAAAATCCGCAAACAAACTGAAAACATATTAAATCCAGATTTTAATTTTTTGAAAAATATTAAAGTAACTGCGCTACTAAGCCAAAGCAATCTTTTGTTGCCATAATTTTTTTTTTAAGTAGGACCAGCACTCAGGGCATAACCCCTACTCACTAGGAAAATAGGTTATGGAGAGGAGGATAGAGGGAGTAGTGTCTGTGGACATTCGATTAAAACTTTCCCACGTTGAAAGTGACAGGAAAGACTTTCGCAGGTAGTTTATTCCACATACGAACAATACGGCCAAAAAAAGAATTCTCTGTAATGCGTAGTGCAATTTATTGGTCCATCGACCACAAAGCGGTTCGTCGTGTTTCTACCTCCCTCATAACTTTGTTCCCGGAAATGGAAAAATTCCAAAATTTAAACCATAATTAGAATAATTCTCAATTAGTAAAACAATGTATTTTTAATAAAAAATTATTTCACTGAATAAGTAAAATAATAATTTATGATTATTAGTGTGTTAATAAATATTAAACTTAAATTGTAACAATTCCCAAAAAAAAAACACTAAAAATTAGGAATACTTTTTTCACTTTTTTCATAATTTTCAAAAATCCAAATTGCAAAATTATTCCTTGAGATATCAAAAAAAAAAAAAAAATTTTTTGGCACATAAATTGTTATGAAGTTTTCTTTTAACAACAACAAAACCAAATGATTTTTGCCAAGTAATAAAGAAGTTATTGTAATAACGATTAAAAAAGGTCATTGCCAAAATTAAAAAAAAAAGAGTTTCAAGCCAAATAACTTAGAAACTGTAAGAGATAAATGGTGCTTTAAGCATGTTTTATTTTTGTTTTGTACCGTTGATTGTCGCGCTGAAAAAAATTATTAATATAGGTCGATATTTACAAAAGTTACAAGCTCCGAAAAAATTTCGGCACCCGAGCAGTGTTGCCGGAATCTTAATACAATTTTACACAGAGAAACCTTCAAAATTATCCAAAATGTTATAAATTACACAAAACAAATTTTGTGTTTGATAATAAGTACTTTTTATAAAAGAATATACATATATCGAATAATTTTTGTACTATGTATTTGTTTTTTTTTTTTTTTCAAAAAAAAAAAAGATTCGTAACTTGTGGCAATTCCCAAAATGCTCAGTAAGGTTTGCCATTTCACCATGAATACACTTACGAGCGAACAACACTTTCAAATCATTGAATTTTATAATAAAAATTTCGTGCTGTGTGAGAAATGTGTTTCGTAAATTATGTCCATTTTATGGTCGGCATAATCGATTGACCTTTCCAAGATAATTTGACTTTAATTTCGACCAAGTTTAAATTTTTTTGAACATTAATCTACCAATACGTATGCAAAGAGTGCGCACTGAGGAGAATATTGCTGTTATATCGGCCCGTGTCAATAAAGATACCGTTATGTCAACAACGAAACTTTTTCTTTTCGGTAATTGCAGCGCTATATGATTTATAAAAAAAAATAACGTGACATAAATCTCTGAAGCATTTTCAGCAACTTTTTCTATCTGATTTGTTTTTCCGGCCTTCTGTTAACAAATGAAAAAATTTGCATGCAACTAATTTTGTAAAAAATGCTTAATGTAAATTTTATGCAATATATTGCAATTTTTTATTCCAATATTACATTTTCAACATATTTTTGGTTGGTTCAATATTGTCCTATACCTTCATATGCGCAAAAAATATTGACAGGATGGTACCAGACGATAACTTATTCTTCATATAAGTTTTTGTTAATTTTAATTTGCTGGGAAATTTTTCTACTGAACAGCTCGAATATAAAAGAAAAATATCATCTCCAAGACAAGTATAGCCAAACAAAAACATTAAAAGATTATAAAAATATTTATTTGTAAAATTCTTTTTAAATGAAATGAAGATATTTAATTAAATAATTTACTTGTGTATAATGTTGGGGTCGAAATTAGACAAAAATTACACAAAAAATTGCATGGTCCCAAAATAGTTCAAGAAAATTTTTTTGCCCCATTTTTGGATAATTACACAAAAATCGGCAACGCTGCACCCCAGATTCTTTGGAGCTACCCTGGCTTAAAATAAATATACTTTCTCAAAAGTGTAACGCTTCTTCTTTCCAAAACAGTTGGTTTCATCGAAATCGGTTCACTAGTTGAAAAGTTGCGGACTTTTTATCACTTTTTCTTATTTCACGCCCACTGTATGTCATTAAAAAAATCATAATTTTGCATCTTAGCAATGTGGGGATTTCGTCCTGCAAGCATGAATCATAATTTTTCTACGATCCCCTGATTTATTTTTTAAATATTTTGATTTTGAAAAAATTATTACATTTTAATTTAAATGGCCTTATTACGAGTGTCGTAGTCGTAGTCGAAAGACGACACTCGTAATTAAGCCCATTAAAAAAATTATCGAATTATAAACAATTTCTTAATACTCGTGCCAGCCATATGCGAGTAATTAATAATTTGAATTAATTGATATTTTTTTTTATCAACTAAAACTCATATTTTTATGCTAAAAAAAAATCTTAATAAAAATGTTTTTACCATAATTACTCATACCATTGTGCTTACGAATGTTGTTAACTATTTTTTGCCATTGTCATAAATCTAAAAAAAATTTCCATATTAAGTTTCGAGCCATATAAGGATTTAAATGATTTTCAAATAAAACAAGATGATTTCGCAAAGTATTAGTTATGAAAAAACTTGATCTATTAAAAATTAAGAAAAACAAAAATTAGTTGCATATTCATTGTTGAAGGAAAAAAATTTATTCAAGTTTTTAAGCCTTAAAAGGCCTGATTATTTTTTGAAAGCAAAATAATTTTGTGGATTTATCTTTTTTGTTCGGTAAGTAATTCGTATAAACCTGATTATTAAAAAGAATTTTTGTGCAGTATTAAGCTCATTTGCGTTTAAATATTATTTAGAAATGTTAAGTCCCCCACAATTTTTACTTTCTATATTTTGGTTAATTAAATTATTATTTCAATTGTGCGTTATTTTTAAAATACATTTATTGAGACGTAGTTTTTATTAACAACATTAAATATAATAGGATTATTTTTATTAATTGATAAAATTGATAGATAGGAAATTTCATCAGTAATAAACTTAATATGAAATAATTGTTTACGATTTGGAAAAAAAAATACAAATAAAAGATTAGATAGCAATGTGAATGAATTGTTGGTCTTTATTCGTTGGTTTCGGAGATTTTATGATAGACTTTAATGCAACTCGTGCGCATTTTTATATAATTTTTTCGAATTTAATTCACAACCTATTGCAGAAGTCGTTGGTAGTTATAAGAAAAATATAGATAAATGTTCATTTAAAAATTACCAACAATTCAAGAATTACTAACAATACATGAATAGTTAGTGATTTCTATTACTACGTTTATACGCGCACTATTTGCAAATAAAATTATTTGCAAATAATTTAACTCACTGTTTATACGGCATAGCAAAAGTACACAAACTTGGTAGCACTTCTATAGAAAGTTTATTTATGTTGACAAAAAAATAGTGTAAAATGCACAAAATATCAAATAATTATTTGTTTTAATTGTTATTATTTGCTTCTATCAATGTTTTTTGTGCAATATTTATCCATTTATTGTTTTTTCTTATGAAACATTTGTAAGCGTGGCAACCTTTTCCATTTTATTTGCAAATAGTGCGTTAATCGTGAATAGTTTTCTGAATTAGTAAGTCGCAATAAAAACAATAATATGGCAACAATTTACTGTTTTATTTGCAAATAAGCCCTGCGTATAAACGTAGTATATAAAAGCAAAAAATTCATAAACTGGACTACGAATTGCTCTCTTATCCGCCTTATACTCAGGATTTAGTCCCGAGTGACTATTTCTCATTCCCAAATCTGAAGAAATGGCTCGGCGGAAAGAGATTTGACTCCAACGATGAAATCTTCTCACAAACAAATACCTATTTTGGTGACTTCGACAAATTTTATTTTTTTTAAATTGATGAAATAATTGGAAAATCGTTGGACAAAGTGTAGAGAGCTCAAAGGAGAGTAGATTGAAAAATAAAATTTTTTTTATCTAAAACCCTGTATTTTATTCAAAAAGTGACGTGCTTATTGACCCCCCTCGTAATATACGTGAATGCCGTTCTACACATACTTGTTTCGCCAGTTTGAGGACTCCATCTAACAAAGTTTCAAATACATATGGGAATTTCTCCGAGAAATTCCACTTTTTTGTCGCGTGCGATAGCATGCAATTAACCTTTTATTTCTGAACCGCTTTCTTAAAATTTTACCTAACGTAGAGCTGCTGACGGCCTACACAAATATATAAAGAAGTAAAAAATAAGTTTCAGTCTCTTTGAAAAACAAGCATATGTGCTTGGTGTCGCACGCTACAAAAAGTTGACATTCCTGTGGAAATGCCCATATACAGACCAATCATCAGAGATGTTATACAGTGCGTACCGAAGAAGTTGTTGCTACTGTAGCGCGCAGTATCTAGGATGGATCAAATGAGACCATTTGATTTTATGCTCAACAACTGAACCATTATCATTGACTTTTTTGTTGCGAATATATTGAATAAGCACACCGAAGAAGCAGCGAGTGTCGAAGAGGATATGGATGACGCTACAGGAACCAATGAATTATAAAAACCATAATTCCGAAACTCCATCACTGACAGAGCGAGTCGATGCCCCCTTCCAAATATACATCCAGCCTATATAGTCTCATCTGCTCTTGGGCCAACTCGACTTATTCGGAGAATAGAGCCAGACAGATTATTGCATGATTATGACATGATTATGCAAGAGGGATGGTAACGGATGAACTAATAAAAAGTCAACGGTAGCACTCACAAACTTCCAGGAAGTATACCCCCGTGCTTAGTCGCTTAAGAGTGTCAGGCTCTACTAAGCCTTTCATTGTATTTACAAGCAATGAAGGAATCCTGACAAATAGTCAAAACCAAATATGAATCAAACACCAAGAAAGATAGTTTATCTCCCAGGAGGTCACGGAGATAATCCTAATCCTCCCGCTTCGGCGGCAAGCTCCACATATCTGGGAGGGAGCAATACATGTTTAGACAGCATTACAGCAACCTCTACAAAAAATAAACCAAAGAAAATCTTCGAATTTAAGAAACGAACCAAAGTTGCCTGTTATAAGAGGGATGCTGATGGGAGTTAAGCGGCTAGAAGAAGAGGAGATACTTATACTTAAGACAATATTCGTAACATAATCACTGTGCTGCAAAAAGTGATAGAAATTGGCACCTTCTCCCACCCAGCCGATGTGGTCATATACCGGAAATCATATTTAAATAAAAGTAGTGATGGTGTTTCTCCCAAATAAAGAAAAATTATTAATATTTAACACCATTTAGGTATCTACAATTTATTTAAATTTAAAGCTATATACTTGTATAAAAACACTCTGTAAATTTTAACTTTCCTAAAGCTAATATCCAGTAAATAATTTTCATATAATTTTTGATTACAGGAATCTATATCCTTATCGCACGACCTATCTGACAAACCGTTGTCACCGTCCCCTCTAATACCCACATCCCTAGAAGGCGGCAAAGTTTCTGATCGTTTGGGAAAGTTGAAATCATCTTCAGAAAGTTGGAAGAACCGTGTGGGTAAGAAAACTTTAATAAAATAATTTCACAACCTCAATAAATACTAAATTGTTTAATTACATTTTGTTTGTCAGAACAATCAGATGCTGCTAAATTCACAGTCGCTGGTCGACTTCAAAAGAAATCCCAATCCCCGGTGGAATTACAATTTGAAAGACCGCCAGATGCGGCAGCTAAAAAATGTCCTTTACAAATCATACGCAGTGCAAATCAACCCCAATTGGGTTTGGCTAAAAGTGCCTCAATGATGGTTACTTCCAGCACCAACAACAATGTTGGTCAGAAGACCAGCAGCCATGGTGCGCTCTTTGTACAGCGTAGTCTTAGTGTTAACGATGAAAATCCCAATAGTGCTTCTGAATCGAATTCAACTGCTAGCAATTCGGATAGCGATAATGAAAAGGAGCAAAAAGATAAACGTAATATTAATAATCAAACAGTAAATAAACCACATAGTCCTAGTCATGGTCAGAGTTCACGTGGTGCTCGCGTTGTTATACCTAGATTCGATGATGAAGAAACATTTGAGAAATTCTTTGTATCAAAGAAAAGTAAATCAACACTGGATGAGGAGACCATAGATATAGCGGATTTCGATAAGATACAACCAACAGCAAGGTTAGCCTTTGGTTTATTTTATATTTTATATACATACATACATATGTATGTATTTGTTTAATTATATTATGGATTTTACAGATTGGCCGTTAAGCGCAACATTCAACTACCGAAAGGCAGAAGAGCTGCTCGTAATCCTTTAAGAAATCTAGCTTCACGCAGTGATCTTTTTTCGGAATATGTAGAAGTAAGGACGGGCATAGCTGAAAGAGAAGTGCGCCGAATTAAGGCTGAATCATGTAAGTATATTAAGCGATTTTAATACAGATTATATAAACTTTTCACTTTGCGCAACATCTAATATCTACCATCCGTTATGAATGTTAACATCTTTCCATAAGAAATACACAGTACTAAAAATCAACATCTTCCTACGTCTTTGAAAGATGTTCCTATCTCATGTTGTTTCATTTAGCATCTTTCATTAACTTTAGTGCCATCACTAAAATTATTGATAAATAAGTTCGATAATATTATGTCATCACTAGTAAAATAAAATTACGAGGGCGGTTCGGAAACTTCTTAGCCTAGCACAAAAAGCGCGGTATAAACAGAAAAAAGTTAAGTGTTTTGGAAACTTCCATCTCCGCTATGAACACATATTAAATTTTGTTTCGATCTGGCAACTCGTTCATATAGAAACAGGTGTTCACAAAAGACGCATCCGCGATTTTTTAACAATGGAAAAATTAGAAATGCGTGGTGTCATTAAATATTTACATAAAAAAGGTTTATCGGGACAAGAAATTCATAATGATATGGTGAATGTGTTAGGTGAAAGTGCTCCTTCATAGTCAACAGTAAAAAATTGGGTTGCTGGATTTAAACGTGGTCGTACAAGCATTGAAGATGAACCACTTAGTGGACGTCCAAAATCAGCAACAACAACAGAAATTGTAGCCAAAGTGCATGATATGGTATTAAATGATCGACGAATAAAAGTGCGTGAAATAGCTAATATCATGGGCATCTCAAATGATCGAGTCCATTTAATTTTGCATGAAGAACTACAGATGTAAAAGCTTTCTGCAAGATGTGTGCCGCATTTGTTAACAGTCGATCAAAAACGCATAAGAATGAACATTTCTCAAGCTTGTTTGGATCGTTTTAAGCCAAATAAAATGGATTTTAAGCGTCGTTTCATAACTGTTGATGAGACATGGATCCACCACTATACTCCAGAGACAAAAGAACAATCCAAACAATGGACTGAAGCTGGAGGAAGTGCCCCAAAGAAGGCAAAAACAATTCAATCGGCTGGTAGGGTAATGGCAACGGTTTTTTGGGACTTCAAAGGTATTTTATTGATTGACTATCTGCAAAAGGGTAAAACAATAAATTCAGAGTACTATTGCAACCTTTTGGATCATTTAAATGTACAAATTCGAGAAAAACGTCCTGGCTTACAACACAAAAAAATAATAATAATAATGGCTAAAATCAACGAATTAAAGTACGAGTTGCTTGACCACCCACCTTATTGTCCTGATTTGGCTCACACTGACTTTTACCTGTACCCAAATCTAAAAAAATCTAAAAAAACTCCTTGCTGGCAAGCGTTTTACCTCAAATGAAGATGCAATTACAGTTGTAAACCACTATTTTGAAGACCTTGAGGAAAACTATTTTAATCAAGGGATAGAATTGCTAGAAAAGCGTTGGACTAAGTGTATTGAAGTTTCAGGAGATTATATTGAAAAATAAAAATATTTTTGAAAAACTAACTATTCTCTTTCATTGATAGGCTAAGAAGTTTCCGAACCGCCCTCGTATGTGTGTTCCACAAGATTTCGTACAAGTTCGAACTAATGAGAGAAAAAAGAAAATTGCTCTCTGAATATGCAAAAGTTATCCAAAATTGCTGGAACGCAAAAAAATCATAATTGCACACCTTGAAATACTAATGTTGCTTACTTTTTACATTAAATTTAATTTGAGTGATTTTAGTCTCTTAAACATTATAAAAACAAAAATTTTGCATCATTGGCAACAGCTGTAAAAAGTAAATGAAAATAAGTTCCAAAAAAGTAAAAGCTACATGAATTATTTAAAAAAAGCATTTTTTTTTATTAAATAAATGGAGAAATATGCACAAATATACTTCAACTTTGTTCAAAAAAAAACTTCCATTTTGCTTTTTAGGGTTCCGTACACCAAAGGTGAAATGGAACCCTATTGTTTTCGCTACGCTGTCCGTCTGTCTGTGTGGCCGTCTGTCCGTCTGTCCGTCTGTCCGTCTGTCCGTCACAGGGTATTTTCTCGAGAACCGTAAGAGCTACGGACCTGAAATTTGGACAGAGTGTGTAGACCCTTGGCCGCTACAACAACAAATACATGAGAGTTGGAAATTAAAGGGTGTGCCAAAACGAGCAACGAAAAATGTTAAAATCCCATGTAATATACATACAATTGTATGTATATGCACTTGAAATTTGTAAAGTTAGTGTATTTTTATACAGACTACAACAATTAACACTAAAATTTAAAAAATTTTAATTAGAGGGTGTACCATCAGTTAATGTAATTTTGACTACGTAATTTTGATAACTTGCTGTATCTTGGAAACCGTAAGAGTAAACTTCTTGAAATTTTCAAAAACGGTAAAACAAAAAAATCTCAAAATTATAAAATCGCCAAACCGAAAAAAAATCGCAAAAATAAAAAAAAAATCGCCAAAAAGAAAAAAAGCACCAAATTAAAAAAAATTCTAAATCGAAAATAAGTCGCGAACAACCGGAAAAATCTCCAAAATGAAAAAATCGTCAAAATGAAAAAAATCCAAAATGAAAAAAAAAATCGCCAAAACGAGAAAAAAGTGAAAAATAATCAAAAAAAAAATTATTTCAGCTGAAAAAACGTAAAAAACTACTGTATTAAAAAAAATTCTCAAATCCCAACGTACGGAACCCTTCGTGCGCGAGTCAAAGTCGCACTTTACTGAATTTATTAATAAATTTGTATGTAAAAACTTTTTTCTAGCATCTAATACTAATGAAATTCTGTTGGCGTATGTGGAAGAAAAAATGCACGAGCTGTAGATTAGGGTCAAAAATTAGCTCATAAGTGTTTTCCAGGACATATGGGAGCATATAGCTCCCAATACTATCTAAAACACAATTCATTCTATGAGAATAATCTATTAGATGCTAGACGTGGCCACATTTAGTACAAATTCTTACTGTATTACTGATTTCATAGCACCTTCTTGAAGGAAAAGTTAGTGTAAAATGTTTTTTTGCTCTTTTTTTGCATTAAAATAAATTTGTTAATAAAATGAATGATTTTTATAGAAAGCTGATTATTTTCCTTGAAATTGCTTTTTGTTTGCGCTTAAAATCTTACAAAGCAACAGAGATACTTTGATTAGAAGAGTGGAGCGTTTGCTGTACAAGTTTTTTCTTTGATAACTGTAGGTTACGTTAGGTTAACAGGCTGCTGGTAATGAAGGGTGAAATTTAGAGTCCGATTTGATAACGCGGTGTGCATCTTACTCAAAATTTATGATTGTATTGTGAAAAAGATTTTTACCCCCTAGCGTATAGTTGTTTACACATCAAAATTTATACAAAACGAAAAAAAATAATTTCTTTGATTCGGAATTTATATTACAGATGAATATTACACAAGGGAGCTTTTTGCCATCGGAAACTCATTTTGACCAAATTCTGGTTGACTTATTTTGAATATAGACTCTCAATATGTTGCATTTCATTGGGGCTGATACCAAATCATAAGTAGACCTTAAATAAGATTTTTGAAATGTGTCAAATATTTTTTTTTTTAATATTGGGTGTAATTTTGAATATATATTTTGGTAACACTGGGTACATGAAAGCTTCATTCTTTTACAACTCTGTTTTTTGCACGCTTTTTTATAATGCAGTATTGCACCGCCTTTTGGTATCAAATGAGGCGTATTAAATTTTTTTTTTGAAGCTGTGCTTAATAGCCATTTTAGCCGATGATTCTGCTACACAACGAAGGAGGGTGCTCTGATGTTACATTAGGATTAGTATCTGATGAAGTCGGTATAGTTTAGTGACCAGTGCCTTATGCTTGCATCACTAGAATTTATCCCACAACAACTGATACAAAGGACACTAATGCACATCTGAAAAATGCGTTGTGTTGTTATTTTTAATGACTTTCGTAGACCGGGCTCAAACCCAGGAGCTTCGGTTTTGTAGTTAGCGTGCTAACTACCCTCTTTTTTGTTATGTAAGTGTCAAACCAAAACGAAAAACAAGTAATTGGGCCTTATTAAGAGTGTGGTATTACAACTTCGACTACCACAATTTTGTACTAGACTAAAGAACATTGCGTAGTAGAAATACGACACACGTAATTAAGCCCATTAACTCAAAATTGTATACATCTATAATAATGCACACATTAATAACACTTTGAACTATAATCTCATATTGATGACCATATATGTATGTATATAATTTATTTTTGCCAACATGATTTAAACTTAGAAAATTTTTAATTTTTTTTTTCTTTGGTTCCTTTCAGACGGCTGCCGACCCAATTTAGCTGCTGAAGCTATTGCTGGTTTAGCCTCTGTGGAAGATTTTAAAGCTGTTGCCTTGAAATCCTCTTCTCTGCCACTTAACCAAATGTGGCTGCCATATAAACCCCTGATGTTGTTGCATATAAAAGGACGCACCCATGTACAAACCAGATTGGTAGAGCCTTCCTATTTGTCTCTGAATAGGGGCGATTGTTTTATTTTGATAAATGGCGACAAGTTATATCGTTATGTGGGTTCCTATGCCAATATAATTGAAATCTCGCGTAGCAAGAAAATCTGTGCTTACATTTTGGAAAATAAAGATCTGGGTTGCACAGCCACCGCCGAAGTGATATTAACCGATGGTAAATTTATGAACGAAAGCCACTGGAAAATATTCTGGGAACTACTGGAAAAACCAGAAGATTATCATATTCCGGACAGTGGCCATTCCGATGAAGATGACTTGTTCGAAGCCAGTCTTATAGAAACAAATAAAGTGTATGAATTCCAAGATGATTCTTTAGTGCCATTTGAAAAATACTGGGGTTGTATACCCAAAGTAGAGATGTTGGACAGCAAAAAAGTATTAGTTTTTGATTTCGGTTCTGAAATGTACGTATGGAATGGTAAAAATGCATCCTCCAATGCCAAAAGAGCTGCCATAAAACTTGCCCAAGAGCATTACGATCAGGGCCAGTTAGACTATTCCAAGTGTTATGTAAATCCCATGCATTTTTCTTGCATTGTTGGTTGCCGGGAGAGTTACAAATTCCCCAAAAGATGTGATAAGCGTGGGGAATGGTGTATTCTAGGTAAGATTACACAAAATTTGGAAACGTCGTTATTTAAGGAGAAATTCGCTGATTGGCCTGAAGTGGAGCGTGAGGATTTGGAAAAAGACTACTTGACCAATAGCGTGCATGCTGTAAAGGCGTTGGATGGTGCTGCTATTTATAAAGGTTCTCCCTACGAGGAACCCAATTTAGTGTTAGAACAATCAAACTTGGGCCGTGGTAATTTCTACTATGATTCTGAGAGCATGCGTCATTTTGAGATTATTTCGAAGTCTTGTGAAAAATGGCAAATAAATGAATTTAACTTTGACAAGGCCGAAGAAGCTTCGTATGGACATTTCTACTCAGCCGAAAGCTATATACTGAAATGGATATATCAAATCAATGTAACCGTCAGAGAATTAAGTGGGCGTATTTCAAATCGCAGCACCGTGGGCCGTGATCGTTGTGTGTATTTTACTTGGCAGGGCAGTGAGGCTTCAGCCAATGAGAAAGGTGCTGCCGCTCTTTTAACCGTAGAATTGGATAAGGAAAAAGGAGCCCAAATGCGCGTGGCTCAAGGGGATGAGACCACAGTGTTCCTACGACTCTTTAATGTGATGTGTCTGCACAATGGTCGTAAAGAAGAGAGTCTGAAACGTCGTCAACAATGGCGCTTATATCAAGTCTGCGGTAATGTCGCTGAGGAAACTCTTTTGAAAGAAGTCGATTGTCAAGACAACCAATTGCGCTCTAGAGCTTCCATGCTATTGATACATGGCGAAAGGGGTAAAATTTATTTATGGCATGGCTGTAAAGCTGCCCAACACACACAAGATGTGGCCGCCAAGGCAGCAGAAAAACTAAAAGACACAAAACCGCAAGATCTCTTCAAAACAGCTTCAATATCTATTGAAATTTTCGAAGAACAGAGTGAATCGAGTGATTTTAAAGAAGCCTTATCAACAGATCTGCATCAACCTGTTGCGCTCTATGGCAGCCTGTGTAAGGAAATCTCAAAAGATTTCTCTTATACTCCCAGAATTTTCCATTTCTCCAGCACTCAGGGTGTCTTCAAAGCCGCTGAATTGTATTCGCCTCTAAGATGTCGAGATTTAGTTACAGCATATCCTTTCACACAATCCCAATTGTATAATGCTCGTCAGCCTACCATATTTATGATAGACGATGACGATGTATTGTGGCTGTGGATGGGCTGGTGGCCATTGGAGGATATTAAAAGTAGCTGGATGATATTTCTTTGAATTTTAGAATTATATGCATTATTTGAATCTTATTTTCGTTTTAGTTAATACAGAGGAGCGCAACAGTCCCACTAATGAAAATCGAGCTGGTGTTAATCGCTGGATATCAGAGCGTAGAGCAGCTTTAGAAACTGCGGTTTCCTATTGGAGTGCTAAGTTTGGTATGTAAAGCTATTATATCGCAATGGTTTCTGCATGCAAATTGTTATATATGTCCAAATCTTTACAATAATATAGAAAGACCTGACTCATTATATTTTTTTATTAATTTTTTTTTATATTTCGATGGAAGAACATCTAATGTATTGAAAAATGCAAAAATCTCAATTTCAAAAAAATAATGAGTTATTAAGATAACGATATACATATGTATACTATGTATCTGTGGTCAGAAGCGTTAACAGTGTAAGTGGAAAGAAGAAAAACCGTTTTTAACGTATTAACGTTTTTTTTTTTTTTTGAAAAATTCAAAATGGGATAATTAATGATGCAATGAATGAATGATTAATGAATGCAATCAATATTTTATGAAAATACAGTTTTTATTATTATTTGGCATTTATCAAGGCCTATTTATTAGGTCTATGCAACTCTATAAAACCACAGCAATACAAAAAACAACTTTATGTTTAAGTTGTCAGAAACACACACAAACAACTTTTGACAGCTTAAACACGAAAAATCATCAGGACGATTGCATTGACATGATAAATAGGCCCTGACATTTATTATAAACTTCGTAGAGTTTTTAGGATTTATGCTTCGATTTTGTTCCAAATCGACTTATGCTGTTATCGCTTTCAACTCCAGATATGTATGTACCAGAGAAAGCCAAAACGAAATTCTTACACCAGCTATGATATGTGTAGAACATGTCCCCAATATCGATTTAGTATTTTTGGTAACACAATACAATAAAACAAAACAGAAAAAAATTTCAAAACATTTCAACAGAGTTCAACTGGAAATATTTGAAAATTTCTTTCGATATTGAATATTTAATTGATGAAGTAGTATGTAAATTTCCAGAAAAATACACTTAAGTTCCACGAAAACACACTTAATCAAAAATATCTTTAAAAAAATAGAGCAAACCACTTTCGAAAATATATTTTTTTATACAAATTATAAACATTTAATTAATACTTAATTATTATTTCTTAAAAAAGGTGAGAATGAAGAAAAGCAATTTCATGGCATTAAAGGTTATGTAGTGTGGGCTGGCTTAGAATCAACTGGCTTCAAGGCCCTGTTCCCTGAATGGACGATAAGAGAAGATGTGAAAGAAATTAACTTGCAAGTAAGTCAATGCGCAAAGTGTAATTAAATTTTTGAAACTAAAACGGGATTATCTCTTGTAAAATCAGGATGGCCGTACTGATCAACCCTTGCCCATTGTTGATGTATTAGAACAATTGACACAATCTGAATATCCCTTGGAAGTGCTGCAAAAAAGACCACTACCCGAGGGCGTCGATCCAACTTGTTTAGAATTGTACCTAAATAATGAAGACTTCGAAAAGGCTCTGGGTATAGCACGCACTGAATTCGATAAAATGCCATTGTGGAAACAAACCAATTTAAAAAAAGAAAAAGCTCTATTCTAAAGCAAAAATCAAAGAAGTAATATGAAAACGCACAACTGGCTTTACACATACATACATATTTACAATCAAATTAAGATAAAGTAAAACTTATGCACATCTTATACACATATTTCATAACCATAAATTTTATTGCTAATAATTGTATGCTAAACAATTATTAATTCTTTTTTATATAAATATACATTTGTATTTACAGTAAACAAGGCCTTAATCCATACATATTTATACCCATTTTTTACAACACGCTTAATATATATATTTTAAACGAAAATGCAATTATTTATTAAGATAAGATCGATTTAAAATGTTATGAACAAGAAATTCATATGATAATCATTTTTGTAATAAGCATATCATACCACCATAATTTTTACACTTAAACTTACATACTTACATATTTATAAAATTAAATTCAACATTTAATATTACTATTAAGTTTCTTACTCAAAATTTTTGCTAACTCCATTCATAACCAGCTAATCTTCAAATCTAAAGGCCTGACCCACGATGTCGACAACGTTCGACTTGTCGCACACTTACACACATTTGAAACAATAACAAAATCTTAAAATTTGTTTTTGTTTTTAATATAAGTGTGCGACAAGTCGAACGTTGTCGACATCGTTTGGCACTAAAATTACATTTACCTGCTGACAAACTTTAAAGTAACAAATAAGCTTACGACCTGACTCACGATATCGACAACGACCGACTTGTCGCACATTTACATTTGAAACAACAACAAAATATTAAAATTTGTTTTTGTTTTGAATGTAAGTGTGCGACAAGTCGAACGTTGTTGACATCGTTTGTTTGGCCCTCAATGTCTTCATTATCTTAATTATGATATTTTGTTGCTATGTACATATATTTCCTTAAACATTTTGTTGGCTTACAATTTTATTTTTCAAAACTACTAAAAATTTTTGTGTTTAAGACTTCATTGTGCTTCATTCATACGAGTGTATCTTTTAGTAAATTTTTCTTTTTAGTTAATATATGTATACTTTATTTCATTATTTGTAAACAGTTTGTTTTATATTTTTGCAATTTGTTATATTATGCAGTAGAGAATAATTTTTTTAAATAAACAAAATTCTAAAAATTTTTTACACATAAAAAAATTCCTTGTGTAAACCAGTGTTTAAAAAACTAGACTCCAAGTAGCTGTAGCAACGAAAAAACCCGAAATAGTCTAGCAAAAAAAAAATGTAAAAAACTTGTAGCCGTTCATTTATTATTACTAACGCTACCAGGACATTTTGGTAGCAGTAGTTATAGTAATAGCAAAAAAATAAAAAAAAATAATAATATTTTACTGCTCTGCCTGCTACCTTAAAATTTTGGTAGCAGTAAAAGTAGTTTTATTTTTTAAACTCTTACTGCTATCTACTTTGGTAATCATAGAAGGAGCAGATAACATAAGTTTTGAAGTAGCACTAGAATAACATTTCAGCTGCAATTTAATAACATTGAGGTAGTTTTAGAATAACATTTCAGCAGCAATATAATAATATTGCAGCAGCATAAAATAACATTTAGGTAGCAACAGAAGTAGTAGAAAAGTAAAATCTTCAGCAAACTAAATACAAACAAAGAATACGTGTGTAACATAATCAGCGTTGCCATTTTCGTTACCATAAAAAAGATTTTTTTATTTTTTTTTTTCAATGTGTATTTGAATACTTTTTTCCCATTTTTATTAATTTTTTCAACAGAAAAATAAAAAAATAAATATCTTGAAAAACTACTGCATGGTTGGATGAGTTTCCTTAGCTAAGAAACAAATATGGATGTGGTTTCTGCGTGCTTGCGAAAATAACTTGCGAATCGTATAAGTTATTTAAAACGCAATAAGCAAAATGTGGAATAGAAAACATGATATAAAAATAAAGTTCTTCGGAAATAAGTTTAGAACTTTTATTATTTGACTTTCAAAATTTCACAGATGGTAAAAACAAACAAACAAACTTATGTACATATATACATACATATGTATATTCCAATGGAAATTTGTGAGATTTTCTAAATTAGGAATAAAAAGTGTTTATATGGATATACATACATACATATGTATGTATGTACATAGTTTAATACATGAACATACAAGTTCATTGGCTGAAAGGTGTTTTGTTTCACAAGTAAATATAAAATTAGTATATTCTAATAATGTAAAATAATGATAATTAATATTGTAATAATTTTCAAGTTATATTGATGTAAGGTGGATATAAGGCTAAGCAAAATAATCAGTAATAAATTCAATAAATAATATCTTTTGGTATTATGGTTTTATTTAAAGCTTTTCTTTTCTAAATTAATATTACATTATGAGTGTTCTTTCAAAAAAACCAATTTTCACCAAATTTCAGTAATGAGAAAAAAAAGTTTAAGAGCGTTGTTTGGAACGTTTTTAATATGTAAAATAATTAATTACATATCCTGGTTTTTTTTTGTTGTATCTATAGTAGGTCTGTTCCAGATGCATAACAAAACAGTACGAACTTGTACAAAGTTATCCAAAAGCGTTCCAGATAGCAATTTTTGTGCAATTTTGAGAGCGAATGAGAGCGTAATTTTTTTCATTTCCTGTACAAAATAGTACGAACTTTTTCTTTTGGGTATGTTGGGACAAGAATTGAATAATCAGCTGTTTTTTGTTTACATATGAAAGTGAAAAATTAATCAGAAAATTTGCAAATAAATCAACCAATTTTTATTTATTAAAAAGCATAATGGAATGTTTTTGAAATAAAGCTGAATTTGTAAGTACATTTGTGTTCATACATTTAGTATGAAGAAAAATGATTTTTATGATTTTTTTCAATAATTCACGTAGCTTCTACTTTTTGGATTTTTTTTTCATTTACTTTTTACAGCTGTTGCCAGTGATGCAAAATTCTTGGTTTTATAATATTATGCGTTTTAAGCGACTAAAATCACTAAAATAAAATTTAATTTAAAAAGTAAGCAGCACTAGTATTTCAAGATGGGCAATTATGGTTTTTTGCGTTCCAGCAATTTTGGATAACTTTTGCACATTCAGAGAGTAATTTTCTTTTTACTCCCATTAGTCCGAACTTTAACAAAATCTTGTGGAACACACCTAGTACTTATTATTAAACTACAAATTAGCCTTGTATTACAATGATACTCAATATAAATTTTAATGTTTTTTTAGTTAATCAAAATAAGCATTTAGAATTGTGATTATTTTTTTACATTTTGGTAACTTTTTCAAAAAATGTGATAAAATGTAGTGTAATAATTTTTTGGTTGTGGCAGCACTGATCATATACATACATACATACATACTCATTTCTTCCCCCGTATTCTGTAATTCGCTAAAGCTAAATAAAGCTAAACTCGATCACTAAATGCTGAACATATATAAAATTTAAAATTTTTTGGCGATAACATAAATCAGTAAAATTTCCGCAGATTATATTGCTAAGCCATTGTTTGATTTAGCAATGCACGTTTGAAAGTTGGATTCGTAGTCAAAAATCGATAAATCGACTTTATAGATTTTTAGCGATAGAGATTTAGCTTTAGCGAGTTACAGAATACGGGGGCTGGTTTCTAGTTTTGCTGATGATTTTGCGTTTTGACTACTTTTGCTTCTACCTCAATGTTATTGTTGTGCTGCTGAAATGTTATTCTAAAACTACCTCGATGTTATTAACATCCCACTTGACCTGAGATTCGATAAAAACGAATGCTCACTAAAGCGAAGAAATTTCGAAACAAAATTGTTCGATATTTGGTCGCAAATCTAAACAAATTGGAAGTTCGCTAAAGCTCCGAACTTCGCAATTCTCTCGATAGTTTTTCGAATGTGTGACGGGAGCTGCATGGAAGTGTGTCAGCCTGTTAAGGCTCAGTTACCCGACTGTAATGTAACGTAACTGCAACGTTGGAAACAGCTGATCGATATTTTTATATGAAAATTAGGTTACGTTACATTACATCTCTATAACCATTTGCATTACTTTTCACAAAACAATATCGATCAGCTGTTTCCTACTCAAAATGTTCTAGTCATAAAAAAACAAACCTCCAAAGGTACAGGGTGTTTTTTTAGAGGTATAGAACTTCGAATTGAAATAAAACACAAGAAAATCGTTTTAATGTCCATCAATTTGGCTTTATTGGAAGGATAATTTTATGCCATTAATGTTTAAATATGATTTCGGGCATGTGGCCGCCGCGGCTGGCTCGAATAAAGCCAATTCTACAGGTCCAATTTTCAACCACTTTTTCGAGCATATGGGGCCGTATGTTGGCAATAACGCCACGAATGTTGGCTTCCAAGTCCCCTAACGTTTCTGGTTTGTTGGCGTAGACGCGCGACTTCACATATCCCCAAAGAAAATAATCCAATGGTGTCAAATCACACGATCTTGGTGGCCAATTGACAGGTCCATTCCGCGAAATTATGCGCTCATCGAATGTTTCCTTCAATAAATCGATTGTGACGTGCGCTGTGTGGCATGTAGCGCCGTCTTGTTGGAACCACAACTCATCCACATTCAAAATCTTCAAAATCTTCCATAAAGTTGATGGACAAAGCTCCAATTGCTGTTCACGGTGGCGAATCGATTCATTCGGTTCCTCTTCAACACTTTGCTCTACAGCGGCAATTGTTTCTTCGTTGCGCACTGTTCGACGTCTCTGCGGATGCGTATTATCACATAGAGTAAACGTAGTGCGAAAACGATCCATGGTTAACCGAATTAATTGCTCTGATGGACGATTATGTCGACCATAAAATGGACGGAGCTTGCGGTAAACTTCGCGAACTGAACCATTATTTTCGAAATAAATTTGCACGATTTGCAAGCGTTGTTCTTTTGTCAACCTGTTCATGATGAAATGGCAAACCAAACTAAATATTAATCACTTGAAAGCTGACAAAATGGCCGCCAGTTAAAAAAGTGATGCCAACTTAAAGTTCTATACCTCAATAAAAAACACCCATTAGTAGTAGTAGTTATAAAACAAAAACCTCAATCAAACGAATAGAAAATTTTTTAGTTTTTTGAGCTGCTACTCTATTTTCGTTTTTACTGCTTCTACTTAATTTTTAGTTTTTATTTTTATATGTAGCACTAGTTTTAAAAAAGGCAATGCTACGAAGCAAGACATCTGCTCCTTTTACCGCTACTTGCAATTGTTTGGAGTACAGTTTTAACAATAGTAATGTTCAGTTAATGTAGTTTTTTAAACACTGGTGTAAAGGTGTCTCTTACATTTAATATCCAAAGCATAAGGTAAGGCGCAGAAATAAACATTCAGCCTGTCCATATTTTGCGTTTGTATCTTAAGTCTATTTAGAGTATACGGCAAGTACAAAGACACATGCGTCGTATGTGGCTACGACGTCATGAGAATTATTTTAAATATTATTGTGCAAAGAATTTAATAAACTATACATCATCTATTTTTCATGCAAAAAAATTTTTTATGAAAAAAATTTAATGGACTATATATCGTCTTTTTTCAATTTTGTATGGAAAAATTTTATCGACTATAAATCGTCCGATTCGTATGCAAAATATTATATATTATAATTATATATTAAAGATGCAAAAAATTAAATGGACTGACTATATATACAAAATTTAATAGAGTATACATCGTCCATTTTTAAATTTTGTTTAAAAAATTAAATTGACTATATTTCGTCCATTTCGTATGTAAAAAATTAAATGGACTATATACGTCGTATTTTTTTCATGCAAAAAATTTAATATACTATACATCATCCATTTTTCATGCAAAAAATTTTTTTATGAAAAAAATTTAATGGTCTTTTTTTAAATTTTTTATGAAAAAATTTAGTCGACTTTAAATCGTCCGATTCGTATGCAACAAATTATATAGACTATTTTTTATGCAAAAAATTAAATGGACTGGCTATATATACAAAATTTAATGGACTATACATGGTCCATTTTTATAATTTTTATAAAAAATTAAATTGACTATAATTTGTCCATTTCGTATGTAAAAACTTCAGTGGAATATATACGTCGTCTTCTTCTCGTGCAAACAATTTAATAAACTATACATCATCCATTTTTAATGCAAAAAAATTTTTTATGAAAAAAATTAATGGACTATATATACATCGTCTTTTTTTCAATTTTTTATGAAAAAATTTTATCGACTATAAATCGTCTGATTCGTATGCAAACAATTAAATAGACTATACATCGTCTATTTTTTATGCAAAAAATTAAATGGACTGGCTATATATACAAAATTTAATGGACTATACATCGTCCATTTTGAAAATTTTTATAAAAAATTAAATTGACTATAATTCGTCCATTTCGTATGTAAAAACTTAAGTGGACTATATACGTCGTCTTCTTTTCGTGCAAAGAATTAAATAAACTATACATCATCCATTTTTCATGCAAAAAATAATTTTATGAAATAAATTTTCTTTTTTTCAATTTTTTATGAAAAAATTTTATCGACTATAAATCGTCCGATTCGTATGCAAACAATTATATAGACTATACATCGTCTATTTTTTATGCAAAAAATTAAATGGACTGGCTATATATACAAAATTTAATGGACTATACATCGTCCATTTTTTAAATTTTTATAAAAAATTAAATTGACTATAATTCGTCCATTTCGTATGTAAAAACTTAAGTGGACTATATACGTCGTCTTCTTTTCGTGCAAAGAATTGAATAAACTATACGTCATCCATTTTTCATGAAAAAAATTTTTTTATGAAAAAAATTTAATGGACTATACATCGTAATATTTTCAATTTTTTATGAAAAAATTTTATCGACTATAAATCGTCCGATTCGTATGCAAACAATTATATAGACTATATATCGTCTATTTTTTATGGAAAAAATTAAATGGACTGGCTATATATACAAAATTTTATGGACTATACATCGTTCATTTTTAAAATTTTTATAAAAAATTAAATTGACTATAATTCTTCCATTTCGTATGTAAAAACTTAAGTGGACTATATACGTCGTCTTCTTTTCGTGCAAAGAATTTAATAAACTATACATCATCCATTTTTCATGAAAAAAATTTTTTTATGAAAAAAATTTAATGGACTATACATCGTAATTTTTTAAATTTTTTATGAAAAAATTTTATCGACTATAAATCGTCCGATTCGTATGCAAACAATTATATAGACTATACATCGTCTATTTAAGTGGACTATATACGTCGTGTTCTTTTCGCACAAGGAATTTAATAAACTATACATCATCCATTTTTCATGGAAAAAATTTTTTTATGAAAAAAATTTAATGGACTATACATCGTAATTTTTTAAATTTTTTATGAAAAAATTTTATCGACTATAAATCGTCCGATTCGTATGCAAACAATTATATAGACTATATATCGTCTATTTTTTATGGAAAAAATTAAATGGACTGGCTATATATATAAAATTTAATGGACTATACATCGTCCATTTTTTAAATTTTTATAAAAAATTAAATTGACTATAATTCGTCCATTTCGTATGTAAAAACTTAAGTGGACTATATACGTCGTCTTCTTTTCGTGCAAAGAATTTAATAAACTATACATCATCCATTTTTCATGGAAAAAATTTTTTTTGAAAAAAATTTAATGGACTATACATCGTCATTTTTAAAATTTTTTATGAAAAAATTTTATCGACTATAAATCGTCCGATTCGTATGCAAACAATTATATAGACTATACATCGTCTATTTTTTATGGAAAAAATTAAATGGACTGGCTATATATACAAAATTTAATGGACTATACATCGTCCATTTTTAAAATTTTTATAAAAAATTAAATTGACTATAATTCTTCCATTTCGTATGTAAAAACTTAAGTGGACTATATACGTCGTCTTCTTTTCGTGCAAAGAATTTAATAAACTATACATCATCCATTTTTCATGGAAAAAATTTTTTTATGAAAAAAATTTAATGGACTATACATCGTAATTTTTTCAATTTTTTATGAAAAAATTTTATCGACTATAAATCGTCCGATTCGTATGCAAACAATTATATAGACTATATATCGTCTATTTTTTATGGAAAAAATAAAATGGACTGGCTATATATACAAAATTTAATGGACTATACATCGTCCATTTTTAAAATTTTTATAAAAAATTAAATTGACTATAATTCTTCCATTTCGTATGTAAAAACTTAAGTGGACTATATACGTCGTCTTCTTTTCGCCCAAGGAATTTAATAAACTATACATCATCCATTTTTCATGCAAAAAAATTTTTTATGAAAAAAATTTAATGGACTATACATCGTAATTTTTTAAATTTTTTATGAAAAAATTTTATCGACTATAAATCATCCGATTCGTATGCAAACAACTATATAGACTATACATCGTCTATTTTTTATGGAAAAAATTAAATGGACTGGCTATATATACAAAATTTAATGGACTATACATCGTCCATTTTTTTAATTTTTATAAAAAATTAAATTTACTATAATTCGTCCATTTCGTATGTAAAAACTTAAGTGGACTATATACGTCGTCTTCTTTTCGTGCAAAGAATTTAATAAACTATACATCATCCATTGTTCATGGAAAAAATTTTTTATGAAAAAAATTTAATGGACTATTATACATCGTCATTTTTTAAATTTTTTATGAAAAAATTTTATCGACTATAAATCGTCCGATTCGTATGCAAACAATTATATAGACTATACATCGTCTATTTTTTATGGAAAAAATTAAATGGACTGGCTATATATACAAAATTTAATGGACTATACATCGTCCATTTTTTAAATTTTTATAAAAAATTAAATTGACTATAATTCGTCCATTTCGTATGTAAAAACTTAAGTGGACTATATACGTCGTCTTCTTTTCGTGCAAAGAATTTAATAAACTATACATCATCCATTTTTCATGGAAACAATTTTTTTATGAAAAAAATTTAATGGACTATACATAGTAATTTTTTAAATTTTTTATGAAAAAATTTTATCGACTATAAATCGTCCGATTCGTATGCAAACAATTATATAGACTATAGATCGTCTATTTTTTATGGAAAAAATTAAATGGACTGGCTATATATACAAAATTTAATGGACTATACATCGTCCATTTTTAAAATTTTTATAAAAAATTAAATTGACTATAATTCGTCCATTTCGTATGTAAAAACTTAAGTGGACTATATACGTCGTCTTCTTTTCGTGCAAAGAATTTAATAAACTATACATCATCCATTTTTCATGGAAAAACTTTTTTTATGAAAAAAATTTAATGGACTATATATACATCGTCATTTTTTAAATATTTTATGAAAAAATTTTATCGACTATAAATCGTCCGATTCGTATGCAAACAATTATATAGACTATACATCGTCTATTTTTTATGCAAAAAATTAAATGGACTGGCTATATATACAAAATTTAATGGACTATACATCGTCCATTTTTAAAATTTTTATAAAAAATTAAATTGACTATAATTCGTCCATTTCGTATGTAAAAACTTAAGTGGACTATATACGTCGTCTTCTTTTCGTGCAAAGAATTTAATAAACTATACATCATCCATTTTTCATGGAAAAAATTTTTTTATGAAAAAAATTATACATCGTCTTTTTTCAATTTTTTATGAAAAAATTTTATCGACTATAAATCGTCCGATTCATATGCAAGCAATTATATAGACTATAGATCGTCTATTTTTTATGGAAAAAATTAAATTAAATTTTTATAAAAAATTAAATTGACTATAATTCTTCCATTTCGTATGTAAAAACTTAAGTGGACTATATACGTCGTCTTCTTTTCGTGCAAAGAATTTAATAAACTATACATCATCCATTTGTCATGGAAAAAATTTTTTTATGAAACAAATTTAATGGACTATACATCGTAATTTTTTCAATTTTTTATGAAAAAATTTTATCGACTATAAATCGTCCGATTCGTATGCAAACAATTATATAGACTATATATCGTCTATTTTTTATGGAAAAAATTAAATGGACTGGCTATATATACAAAATTTAATGGACTATACATCGTCCATTTTTAAAATTTTTATAAAAAATTAAATTGACTATAATTCTTCCATTTCGTATGTAAAAACTTAAGTGGACTATATACGTCGTCTTCTTTTCGCACAAAGAATTTAATAAACTATACATCATCCATTTTTCATGGAAAAAATTTTTTTATGAAAAAAATTTAATGGACTATACATCGTCATTTTTTAAATTTTTTATGAAAAAATTTTATCGACTATAAATCGTCCGATTCGTATGCAAACAATTATATAGACTATACATCGTCTATTTTTTATGGAAAAAATTAAATGGACTGGCTATATATATAAAATTTAATGGACTATACATCGTCCATTTTTTAAATTTTTATAAAAAATTAAATTGACTATAATTCTTCCATTTCGTATGTAAAAACTTAAGTGGACTATATACGTCGTCTTCTTTTCGTGCAAAGAATTTAATAAACTATACATCATCCATTTTTCATGGAAAAATTTTTTTATGAAAAAAATTTAATGGACTATACATCGTAATTTTTTCAATTTTTTATGAAAAAATTTTATCGACTATAAATCGTCCGATTCGTATGCAAACAATTATATAGACTATACATCGTCTATTTTTTATGGAAAAAATTAAATGGACTGGCTATATATACAAAATTTAATGGACTATACATCGTCCATTTTTTAAATTTTTATAAAAAATTAAATTGACTATAATTCGTCCATTTCGTATGTAAAAACTTAAGTGGACTATATACGTCGTCTTCTTTTCGTGCAAAGAATTTAATAAACTATACATCATCCATTTTTCATGGAAAAAATTTTTTTATGAAAAAAATTTAATGGACTATACATCGTCATTTTTTAAATTTTTTATGAAAAAATTTTATCGACTATAAATCGTCCGATTCGTATGCAAACAATTATATAGACTATACATCGTCTATTTTTTATGGAAAAAATTAAATGGACTGGCTATATATACAAAATTTAATGGACTATACATCGTCCATTTTTTAAATTTTTATAAAAAATTAAATTGACATCGTAATTTTTTAAATTTTTTATGAAAAAATTTTATCGACTATAAATCGTCCGATTCGTATGCAAACAATTATATAGACTATACATCGTCTATTTTTTATGGAAAAAATTAAATGGACTGGCTATATATACAAAATTTAATGGACTATACATCGTCCATTTTTAAAATTTTTATAAAAAATTAAATTGACTATAATTCTTCCATTTCGTATGTAAAAACTTAAGTGGACTATATACGTCGTCTTCTTTTCGTGCAAAGAATTTAATAAACTATACATCATCCATTTTTCATGGAAAAAATTTTTTTCGTAATTTTTTCAATTTTTTATGAAAAAATTTTATCGACTATAAATCGTCCGATTCGTATGCAAACAATTATATAGACTATATATCGTCTATTTTTTTATGGAAAAAATTAAATGGACTGGCTATATATACAAAATTTAATGGACTATACATCGTCCATTTTTAAAATTTTTATAAAAAATTAAATTGACTATAATTCTTCCATTTCGTATGTAAAAACTTAAGTGGACTATATACGTCGTCTTCTTTTCGTGCAAAGAATTTAATAAACTATACATCATCCATTTTTCATGGAAAAAATTTTTTTCGTAATTTTTTCAATTTTTTATGAAAAAATTTTATCGACTATAAATCGTCCGATTCGTATGCAAACAATTATATAGACTATACATCGTCTATTTTTTATGGAAAAAATTAAATGGACTGGCTATATATACAAAATTTAATGGACTATACATCGTCCATTTTTAAAATTTTTATAAAAAATTAAATTGACTATAATTCGTCCATTTCGTATGTAAAAACTTAAGTGGACTATATACGCCGTCTTCTTTTCGTGCAAAGAATTTAATAAACTATACATCATCCATTTTTCATGGAAAAAATTTTTTTATGAAAAAAATTTAATGGACTATACATCGTCATTTTTTAAATTTTTTATGAAAAAATTTTATCGACTATAAATCGTTCGATTCGTATGCAAACAATTATATAGACTATACATCGTCTATTTTTTATGGAAAAAATTAAATGGACTGGCTATATATACAAAATTTAATGGACTATACATCGTCCATTTTTTAAATTTTTATAAAAAATTAAATTGACTATAATTCTTCCATTTCGTATGTAAAAACTTAAGTGGACTATATACGTCGTCTTCTTTTCGTGCAAAGAATTTAATAAACTATACATCATCCATTTTTCATGGAAAAAATTTTTTTATGAAAAAAATTTAATGGACTATACATCGTAATTTTTTCAATTTTTTATGAAAAAATTTTATCGACTATAAATCGTCCGATTCGTATGCAAACAATTATATAGACTATATATCGTCTATTTTTTATGGAAAAAATTAAATGGACTGGCTATATATACAAAATTTAATGGACTATACATCGTCCATTTTTAAAATTTTTATAAAAAATTAAATTGACTATAATTCTTCCATTTCGTATGTAAAAACTTAAGTGGACTATATACGTCGTCTTCTTTTCGTGCAAAGAATTTAATAAACTATACATCATCCATTTTTCATGGAAAAATTTTTTTTATGAAAAAAATTTAATGGACTATACATCGTCATTTTTTAAATTTTTTATGAAAAAATTTTATCGACTATAAATCGTCCGATTCATATGCAAGCAATTATATAGACTATAGATCGTCTATTTTTTATGGAAAAAATTAAATGGACTGGTTATATATACAAAATTTAATGGACTATACATCGTCCATTTTTTAAATTTTTATAAAAAATTAAATTGACTATAATTCGTCCATTTCGTATGTAAAAACTTAAGTGGACTATATACGCCGTCTTCTTTTCGTGCAAAGAATTTAATAAACTATACATCATCCATTTTTCATGGAAAAAATTTTTTTATGAAAAAAATTTAATGGACTATACATCGTCATTTTTTAAATTTTTTATGAAAAAATTTTATCGACTATAAATCGTCCGATTCGTATGCAAACAATTATATAGACTATACATCGTCTATTTTTTATGGAAAAAATTAAATGGACTGGCTATATATACAAAATTTAATGGACTATACATCGTCCATTTTTTAAATTTTTATAAAAAATTAAATTGACATCGTCATTTTTTAAATTTTTTATGAAAAAATTTTATCGACTATAAATCGTCCGATTCGTATGCAAACAATTATATAGACTATACATCGTCTATTTTTTATGGAAAAAATTAAATGGACTGGCTATATATACAAAATTTAATGGACTATACATCGTCCATTTTTAAAATTTTTATAAAAAATTAAATTGACTATAATTCTTCCATTTCGTATGTAAAAACTTAAGTGGACTATATACGTCGTCTTCTTTTCGTGCAAAGAATTTAATAAACTATACATCATCCATTTTTCATGGAAAAAATTTTTTTATGAAAAAAATTTAATGGACTATACATCGTAATTTTTTCAATTTTTTATGAAAAAATTTTATCGACTATAAATCGTCCGATTCGTATGCAAACAATTATATAGACTATATATCGTCTATTTTTTATGGAAAAAATTAAATGGACTGGCTATATATACAAAATTTAATGGACTATACATCGTCCATTTTTAAAATTTTTATAAAAAATTAAATTGACTATAATTCTTCCATTTCGTATGTAAAAACTTAAGTGGACTATATACGTCGTCTTCTTTTCGTGCAAAGAATTTAATAAAGTATACATCATCCATTTTTCATGCAAAAAATTTTTTTATGAAAAAAATTTAATGGACTATACATCGTCTTTTTTTCAATTTTTTATGAAAAAATTTTATCGACTATAAATCGTCCGATTCGTATGCAAACAATTATATAGACTATACATCGTCTATTTTTTATGGAAAAAATTAAATGGACTGGCTATATATACAAAATTTAATGGACTATACATCGTCCATTTTTAAAATTTTTATAAAAAATTAAATTGACTATAATTCGTCCATTTCGTATGTAAAAACTTAAGTGGACTATATACGCCGTCTTCTTTTCGTGCAAAGAATTTAATAAACTATACATCATCCATTTTTCATGGAAAAAATTTTTTTATGAAAAAAATTTAATGGACTATACATCGTCATTTTTAAAATTTTTTATGAAAAAATTTTATCGACTATAAATCGTCCGATTCGTATGCAAACAATTATATAGACTATACATCGTCTATTTTTTATGGAAAAAATTAAATGGACTGGCTATATATACAAAATTTAATGGACTATACATCGTCCATTTTTTAAATTTTTATAAAAAATTAAATTGACTATAATTCTTCCATTTCGTATGTAAAAACTTAAGTGGACTATATACGTCGTCTTCTTTTCGTGCAAAGAATTTAATAAACTATACATCATCCATTTGTCATGGAAAAAATTTTTTTATGAAACAAATTTAATGGACTATACATCGTAATTTTTTCAATTTTTTATGAAAAAATTTTATCGACTATAAATCGTCCGATTCGTATGCAAACAATTATATAGACTATATATCGTCTATTTTTTATGGAAAAAATTAAATGGACTGGCTATATATACAAAATTTAATGGACTATACATCGTCCATTTTTAAAATTTTTATAAAAAATTAAATTGACTATAATTCGTCCATTTCGTATGTAAAAACTTAAAGGCACTATATACGTCGTCTTCTTTTCGTGCAAAGAATTTAATAAACTATACATCATCCATTTTTCATGGAAAAAATTTTTTTATGAAAAAAATTTAATGGACTATACATCGTCATTTTTTAAATTTTTTATGAAAAAATTTTATCGACTATAAATCGTCCGATTCGTATGCAAACAATTATATAGACTATATATCGTCTATTTTTTATGGAAAAAATTAAATGGACTGGCTATATATACAAAATTTAATGGACTATACATCGTCCATTTTTAAAATTTTTATAAAAAATTAAATTGACTATAATTCTTCCATTTCGTATGTAAAAACTTAAGTGGACTATATACGTCGTCTTCTTTTCGTGCAAAGAATTTAATAAACTATACATCATCCATTTTTCATGGAAAAAATTTTTTTATGAAAAAAATTTAATGGACTATACATCGTCATTTTTTAAATTTTTTATGAAAAAATTTTATCGACTATAAATCGTCCGATTCGTATGCAAACAATTATATAGACTATATATCGTCTATTTTTTATGGAAAAAATTAAATGGACTGGCTATATATACAAAATTTAATGGACTATACATCGTCCATTTTTAAAATTTTTATAAAAAATTAAATTGACTATAATTCTTCCATTTCGTATGTAAAAACTTAAGTGGACTATATACGTCGTCTTCTTTTCGCACAAAGAATTTAATAAACTATACATCATCCATTTTTCATGCAAAAAATTTTTTTATGAAAAAAATTTAATGGACTATACATCGTCTTTTTTTCAATTTTTTATGAAAAAATTTTATCGACTATAAATCGTCCGATTCGTATGCAAACAATTATATAGACTATACATCGTCTATTTTTTATGGAAAAAATTAAATGGACTGGCTATATATACAAAATTTAATGGACTATACATCGTCCATTTTTAAAATTTTTATAAAAAATTAAATTGACTATAATTCGTCCATTTCGTATGTAAAAACTTAAGTGGACTATATACGTCGTCTTCTTTTCGTGCAAAGAATTTAATAAACTATACATCATCCATTTTTCATGGAAAGAATTTTTTTATGAAAAAAATTTAATGGACTATACATCGTCATTTTTTCAATTTTTTATGAAAAAATTTTATCGACTATAAATCGTTTGATTCGTATGCAAACAATTATATAGACTATACATCGTCTATTTTTTATGGAAAAAATTAAATGGACTGGCTATATATACAAAATTTAATGGACTATACATCGTCCATTTTTAAAATTTTTATAAAAAATTAAATTGACTATAATTCTTCCATTTCGTATGTAAAAACTTAAGTGGACTATATACGTCGTCTTCTTTTCGCACAAAGAATTTAATAAACTATACATCATCCATTTTTCATGCAAAAAATTTTTTTATGAAAAAAATTTAATGGACTATACATCGTCATTTTTTAAATTTTTTATGAAAAAATTTTATCGACTATAAATCGTCCGATTCGTATGCAAACAATTATATAGACTATACATCGTCTATTTTTTATGGAAAAAATTAAATGGACTGGCTATATATACAAAATTTAATGGACTATACATCGTCCATTTTTAATTTTTTATAAAAAATTAAATTGACTATAATTCGTCCATTTCGTATGTAAAAACTTAAGTGCACTATATACGTCATCTTCTTTTCGTGCAAAGAATTTAATAAACTATACATCATCCATTTTTCATGGAAAAAAATTTTTTATGAAAAAAATTTAATGGACTATACATCGTCATTTTTTAAATTTTTTATGAAAAAATTTTATCGACTATAAATCGTCCGATTCGTATGCAAACAATTATATAGACTATACATCGTCTATTTTTTATGGAAAAAATTAAATGGACTGGCTATATATACAAAATTTAATGGACTATACATCGTCCATTTTTAAAATTTTTATAAAAAATTAAATTGACTATAATTCTTCCATTTCGTATGTAAAAACTTAAGTGGACTATATACGTCGTCTTCTTTTCGTGCAAAGAATTTAATAAACTATACATCATCCATTTTTCATGGAAAAAATTTTTTTATGAAAAAAATTTAATGGACTATACATCGTCATTTTTTAAATTTTTTATGAAAAAATTTTATCGACTATAAATCGTCCGATTCGTATGCAAACAATTATATAGACTATACATCGTCTATTTTTTATGGAAAAAATTAAATGGACTGGCTATATATACAAAATTTAATGGACTATACATCGTCCATTTTTAAAATTTTTATAAAAAATTAAATTGACTATAATTCGTCCATTTCGTATGTAAAAACTTAAGTGGACTATATACGTCGTCTTCTTTTCGTGCAAAGAATTTAATAAACTATACATCATCCATTTTTCATGGAAAAAATTTTTTTATGAAAAAAATTTAATGGACTATACATCGTCATTTTTTAAATTTTTTATGAAAAAATTTTATCGACTATAAATCGTCCGATTCGTATGCAAACAATTATATAGACTATACATCGTCTATTTTTTATGGAAAAAATTAAATGGACTGGCTATATATACAAAATTTAATGGACTATACATCGTCCATTTTTAAAATTTTTATAAAAAATTAAATTGACTATAATTCGTCCATTTCGTATGTAAAAACTTAAAGGCACTATATACGTCGTCTTCTTTTCGTGCAAAGAATTTAATAAACTATACATCATCCATTTTTCATGGAAAAAAAATTTTTATGAAAAAAATTTAATGGACTATACATCGTCATTTTTTAAATTTTTTATGAAAAAATTTTATCGACTATAAATCGTCCGATTCGTATGCAAACAATTATATAGACTATATATCGTCTATTTTTTATGGAAAAAATTAAATGGACTGGCTATATATACAAAATTTAATGGACTATACATCGTCCATTTTTAAAATTTTTATAAAAAATTAAATTGACTATAATTCGTCCATTTCGTATGTAAAATCTTAAGTGGACTATATACGTCGTCTTCTTTTCGTGCAAAGTATTTAATAAACTATACATCATCTATTTTTCATGGAAAAAATTTTTTTATGAAAAAAATTTAATGGACTATACATCGTAATTTTTTCAATTTTTTATGAAAAAATTTTATCGACTATAAATCGTCCGATTCGTATGCAAACAATTATATAGACTATATATCGTCTATTTTTTATGGAAAAAATTAAATGGACTGGCTATATATACAAAATTTAATGGACTATACATCGTCCATTTTTAAAATTTTTATAAAAAATTAATTTGACTATAATTCGTCCATTTCGTATGTAAAAACTTAAGTGGACTATATACGTCGTCTTCTTTTCGTGCAAAGAATTTAATAAACTATACATCATCCATTTTTCATGGAAAAAATTTTTTTATGAAAAAAATTTAATGGACTATACATCGTAATTTTTTCAATTTTTTATGAAAAAATTTTATCGACTATAAATCGTCCGATTCGTATGCAAACAATTATATAGACTATATATCGTCTATTTTTTATGGAAAAAATTAAATGGACTGGCTATATATACAAAATTTAATGGACTATACATCGTCCATTTATTAAATTTTTATAAAAAATTAAATTGACTATAATTCGTCCATTTCGTATGTAAAATCTTAAGTGGACTATATACGTCGTCTTCTTTTCGTGCAAAGTATTTAATAAACTATACATCATCCATTTTTCATGGAAAAAATTTTTTTATGAAAAAAATTTAATGGACTATACATCGTAATTTTTTAAATTGTTTATGAAAAAATTTTATCGACTATAAATCGTCCGATTCGTATGCAAACAATTATATAGACTATACATCGTCTATTTTTTATGGAAAAAATTAAATGGACTGGCTATATATACAAAATTTAATGGACTATACATCGTCCATTTTTTAATTTTTTATAAAAAATTAAATTGACTATAATTCGTCCATTTCGTATGTAAAAACTTAAGTGCACTATATACGTCGTCTTCTTTTCGTGCAAAGAATTTAATAAACTATACATCATCTATTTTTCATGGAAAAAAATTTTTTATGAAAAAAATTTAATGGACTATACATCGTCATTTTTTAAATTTTTTATGAAAAAATTTTATCGACTATAAATCGTCCGATTCGTATGCAAACAATTATATAGACTATACATCGTCTATTTTTTATGTAAAAAATTAAATGGACTGGCTATATATACAAAATTTAATGGACTATACATCGTCCATTTTTAAAATTTTTATAAAAAATTAAATTGACTATAATTCTTCCATTTCGTATGTAAAAACTTAAGTGGACTATATACGTCGTCTTCTTTTCGCACAAAGAATTTAATAAACTATACATCATCCATTTTTCATGCAAAAAATTTTTTTATGAAAAAAATTTAATGGACTATACATCATAATTTTTTCAATTTTTTATGAAAAAATTTTATCGACTATAAATCGTCCGATTCGTATGCAAACAATTATATAGACTATATATCGTCTATTTTTTATGGAAAAAATTAAATGGACTGGCTATATATACAAAATTTAATGGACTATACATCGTCCATTTTTAAAATTTTTATAAAAAATTAAATTGACTATAATTCTTCCATTTCGTATGTAAAAACTTAAGTGGACTATATACGTCGTCTTCTTTTCGTGCAAAGAATTTAATAAACTATACATCATCCATTTTTCATGGAAAAAATTTTTTTATGAAAAAAATTTAATGGACTATACATCGTCATTTTTTAAATTTTTTATGAAAAAATTTTATCGACTATAAATCGTCCGATTCGTATGCAAACAATTATATAGACTATACATCGTCTATTTTTTATGTAAAAAATTAAATGGACTGGCTATATATACAAAATTTAATGGACTATACATCGTCCATTTTTAAAATTTTTATAAAAAATTAAATTGACTATAATTCTTCCATTTCGTATGTAAAAACTTAAGTGGACTATATACGTCGTCTTCTTTTCGCACAAAGAATTTAATAAACTATACATCATCCATTTTTCATGCAAAAAATTTTTTTATGAAAAAAATTTAATGGACTATACATCGTCTTTTTTTCAATTTTTTATGAAAAAATTTTATCGACTATAAATCGTCCGATTCGTATGCAAACAATTATATAGACTATACATCGTCTATTTTTTATGGAAAAAATTAAATGGACTGGCTGTATATACAAAATTTAATGGACTATACATCGTCCATTTTTAAAATTTTTATAAAAAATTAAATTGACTATAATTCTTCCATTTCGTATGTAAAAACTTAAGTGGACTATATACGTCGTCTTCTTTTCGCACAAAGAATTTAATAAACTATACATCATCCATTTTTCATGCAAAAAATTTTTTTATGAAAAAAATTTAATGGACTATACATCGTAATTTTTTAAATTGTTTATGAAAAAATTTTATCGACTATAAATCGTCCGATTCGTATGCAAACAATTATATAGACTATACATCGTCTATTTTTTATGGAAAAAATTAAATGGACTGGCTATATATACAAAATTTAATGGACTATACATCGTCCATTTTTTAATTTTTTATAAAAAATTAAATTGACTATAATTCGTCCATTTCGTATGTAAAAACTTAAGTGCACTATATACGTCGTCTTCTTTTCGTGCAAAGAATTTAATAAACTATACATCATCCATTTTTCATGGAAAAAAATTTTTTATGAAAAAAATTTAATGGACTATACATCGTCATTTTTTAAATTTTTTATGAAAAAATTTTATCGACTATAAATCGTCCGATTCGTATGCAAACAATTATATAGACTATACATCGTCTATTTTTTATGGAAAAAATTAAATGGACTGGCTATATATACAAAATTTAATGGACTATACATCGTCCATTTTTAAAATTTTTATAAAAAATTAAATTGACTATAATTCGTCCATTTCGTATGTAAAAACTTAAGTGGACTATATACGTCGTCTTCTTTTCGTGCAAAGAATTTAATAAACTATACATCATCCATTTTTCATGGAAAAAATTTTTTTATGAAAAAAATTTAATGGACTATACATCGTCATTTTTTAAATTTTTTATGAAAAAATTTTATCGACTATAAATCGTCCGATTCGTATGCAAACAATTATATAGACTATATATCGTCTATTTTTTATGGAAAAAATTAAATGGACTGGCTATATATACAAAATTTAATGGACTATACATCGTCCATTTTTAAAATTTTTATAAAAAATTAAATTGACTATAATTCTTCCATTTCGTATGTAAAAACTTAAGTGGACTATATACGTCGTCTTCTTTTCGTGCAAAGAATTTAATAAACTATACATCATCCATTTTTCATGGAAAAAATTTTTTTATGAAAAAAATTTAATGGACTATACATCGTCATTTTTTAAATTTTTTATGAAAAAATTTTATCGACTATAAATCGTCCGATTCGTATGCAAACAATTATATAGACTATACATCGTCTATTTTTTATGGAAAAAATTAAATGGACTGGCTATATATACAAAATTTAATGGACTATACATCGTCCATTTTTAAAATTTTTATAAAAAATTAAATTGACTATAATTCGTCCATTTCGTATGTAAAAACTTAAGTGGACTATATACGTCGTCTTCTTTTCGTGCAAAGTATTTAATAAACTATACATCATCCATTTTTCATGGAAAAAATTTTTTTATGAAAAAAATTTAATGGACTATACATCGTAATTTTTTCAATTTTTTATGAAAAAATTTTATCGACTATAAATCGTCCGATTCGTATGCAAACAATTATATAGACTATATATCGTCTATTTTTTATGGAAAAAATTAAATGGACTGGCTATATATACAAAATTTAATGGACTATACATCGTCCATTTTTAAAATTTTTATAAAAAATTAAATTGACTATAATTCTTCCATTTCGTATGTAAAAACTTAAGTGGACTATATACGTCGTCTTCTTTTCGTGCAAAGAATTTAATAAACTATACATCATCCATTTTTCATGGAAAAAATTTTTTTATGAAAAAAATTTAATGGACTATACATCGTCATTTTTTAAATTTTTTATGAAAAAATTTTATCGACTATAAATCGTCCGATTCGTATGCAAACAATTATATAGACTATACATCGTCTATTTTTTATGGAAAAAATTAAATGGACTGGCTATATATACAAAATTTAATGGACTATACATCGTCCATTTTTAAAATTTTTATAAAAAATTAAATTGACTATAATTCGTCCATTTCGTATGTAAAAACTTAAGTGGACTATATACGTCGTCTTCTTTTCGTGCAAAGTATTTAATAAACTATACATCATCCATTTTTCATGGAAAAAATTTTTTTATGAAAAAAATTTAATGGACTATACATCGTAATTTTTTCAATTTTTTATGAAAAAATTTTATCGACTATAAATCGTCCGATTCGTATGCAAACAATTATATAGACTATATATCGTCTATTTTTTATGGAAAAAATTAAATGGACTGGCTATATATACAAAATTTAATGCACTATACATCGTCCATTTTTAAAATTTTTATAAAAAATTAAATTGACTATAATTCGTCCATTTCGTATGTAAAAACTTAAGTGGACTATATACGTCGTCTTCTTTTCGTGCAAAGAATATAATAAACTATACATCATCCATTTTTCATGGAAAAAAATTTTTTATGAAAAAAATTTAATGGACTATACATCGTAATTTTTTCAATTTTTTATGAAAAAATTTTATCGACTATAAATCGTCCGATTCGTATGCAAACAATTATATAGACTATATATCGTCTATTTTTTATGGAAAAAATTAAATGGACTGGCTATATATACAAAATTTAATGGACTATACATCGTCCATTTTTAAAATTTTTATAAAAAATTAAATTGACTATAATTCTTCCATTTCGTATGTAAAAACTTAAGTGGACTATATACGTCGTCTTCTTTTCGTGCAAAGAATTTAATAAACTATACATCATCCATTTTTCATGGAAAAAATTTTTTTATGAAAAAAATTTAATGGACTATACATCGTCATTTTTTAAATTTTTTATGAAAAAATTTTATCGACTATAAATCGTCCGATTCGTATGCAAACAATTATATAGACTATATATCGTCTATTTTTTATGGAAAAAATTAAATGGACTGGCTATATATACAAAATTTAATGGACTATACATCGTCCATTTTTAAAATTTTTATAAAAAATTAAATTGACTATAATTCGTCCATTTCGTATGTAAAAACTTAAGTGGACTATATACGTCGTCTTCTTTTCGTGCAAAGAATTTAATAAACTATACATCATCCATTTTTCATGGAAAAAATTTTTTTATGAAAAAAATTTAATGGATATACATCGTAATTTTTTCAATTTTTTATGAAAAAATTTTATCGACTATAAATCGTCCGATTCGTATGCAAACAATTATATAGACTATATATCGTCTATTTTTTATGGAAAAAATTAAATGGACTGGCTATATATACAAAATTTAATGGACTATACATCGTCCATTTTTTAAATTTTTATAAAAAATTAAATTGACTATAATTCTTCCATTTCGTATGTAAAAACTTAAGTGGACTATATACGTCGTTTTCTTTTCGTGCAAAGAATTTAATAAACTATATATCATCCATTTTTCATGGAAAAAATTTTTTTATGAAAAAAATTTAATGGACTATACATCGTCATTTTTTAAATTTTTTATGAAAAAATTTTATCGACTATAAATCGTCCGATTCGTATGTAAACAATTATATAGACTATACATCGTCTATTTTTTATGGAAAAAATTAAATGGACTGGCTATATATACAAAATTTAATGGACTATACATCGTCCATTTTTAAAATTTTTATAAAAAATTAAATTGACTATAATTCGTCCATTTCGTATGTAAAATCTTAAGTGGACTATATACGTCGTCTTCTTTTCGTGCAAAGAATTTAATAAACTATACATCATCTATTTTTCATGGAAAAAATTTTTTTATGAAAAAAATTTAATGGACTATACATCGTAATTTTTTCAATTTTTTATGAAAAAATTTTATCGACTATAAATCGTCCGATTCGTATGCAAACAATTATATAGACTATATATCGTCTATTTTTTATGGAAAAAATTAAATGGACTGGCTATATATACAAAATTTAATGCACTATACATCGTCCATTTTTAAAATTTTTATAAAAAATTAAATTGACTATAATTCGTCCATTTCGTATGTAAAAACTTAAGTGGACTATATACGTCGTCTTCTTTTCGTGCAAAGAATTTAATAAACTATACATCATCCATTTTTCATGGAAAAAATTTTTTTATGAAAAAAATTTAATGGACTATACATCGTCATTTTTTAAATTTTTTATGAAAAAATTTTATCGACTATAAATCGTCCGATTCGTATGCAAACAATTATATAGACTATATATCGTCTATTTTTTATGGAAAAAATTAAATGGACTGGCTATATATACAAAATTTAATGGACTATACATCGTCCAATTTTAAAATTTTTATAAAAAATTAAATTGACTATAATTCTTCCATTTCGTATGTAAAAACTTAAGTGGACTATATACGTCGTCTTCTTTTCGTGCAAAGAATTTAATAAACTATACATCATCCATTTTTCATGGAAAAAATTTTTTTATGAAAAAAATTTAATGGACTATACATCGTCATTTTTTAAATTTTTTATGAAAAAATTTTATCGACTATAAATCGTCCGATTCGTATGCAAACAATTATATAGACTATATATCGTCTATTTTTTATGGAAAAAATTAAATGGACTGGCTATATATACAAAATTTAATGGACTATACATCGTCCATTTTTAAAATTTTTATAAAAAATTAAATTGACTATAATTCTTCCATTTCGTATGTAAAAACTTAAGTGGACTATATACGTCGTCTTCTTTTCGTGCAAAGAATTTAATAAACTATACATCATCCATTTTTCATGGAAAAAATTTTTTTATGAAAAAAATTTAATGGACTATACATCGTCATTTTTTAAATTTTTTATGAAAAAATTTTATCGACTATAAATCGTCCGATTCGTATGCAAACAATTATATAGACTATATATCGTCTATTTTTTATGGAAAAAATTAAATGGACTGGCTATATATACAAAATTTAATGGACTATACATCGTCCATTTTTAAAATTTTTATAAAAAATTAATTTGACTATAATTCGTCCATTTCGTATGTAAAAACTTAAGTGGACTATATACGTCGTCTTCTTTTCGTGCAAAGAATTTAATAAACTATACATCATCCATTTTTCATGGAAAAAATTTTTTTATGAAAAAAATTTAATGGACTATACATCGTAATTTTTTCAATTTTTTATGAAAAAATTTTATCGACTATAAATCGTCCGATTCGTATGCAAACAATTATATAGACTATATATCTGGCTATATATACAAAATTTAATGGACTATACATCGTCCATTTTTAAAATTTTTATAAAAAATTAAATTGACTATAATTCGTCCATTTCGTATGTAAAATCTTAAGTGGACTATATACGTCGTCTTCTTTTCGTGCAAAGTATTTAATAAACTATACATCATCCATTTTTCATGGAAAAAATTTTTTTATGAAAAAAATTTAATGGACTATACATCGTAATTTTTTCAATTTTTTATGAAAAAATTTTATCGACTATAAATCGTCCGATTCGTATGCAAACAATTATATAGACTATATATCGTCTATTTTTTATGGAAAAAATTAAATGGACTGGCTATATATACAAAATTTAATGCACTATACATCGTCCATTTTTACAATTTTTATAAAAAATTAAATTGACTATAATTCGTCCATTTCGTATGTAAAAACTTAAGTGGACTATATACGTCGTCTTCTTTTCGTGCAAAGAATTTAATAAACTATACATCATCCATTTTTCATGGAAAAAATTTTTTTATGAAAAAAATTTAATGGACTATACATCGTCATTTTTTAAATTTTTTATGAAAAAATTTTATCGACTATAAATCGTCCGATTCGTATGCAAACAATTATATAGTCTATATAGTCTATTTTTTATGGAAAAAATTAAATGGACTGGCTATATATACAAAATTTAATGGACTATACATCGTCCATTTTTAAAATTTTTATAAAAAATTAAATTGACTATAATTCTTCCATTTCGTATGTAAAAACTTAAGTGGACTATATACGTCATCTTCTTTTCGTGCTAAGAATTTAATAAACTATACATCATCCATTTTTCATGGAAAAAATTTTTTTATGAAAAAAATTTAATGGACTATACATCGTCATATTTTAAATTTTTTATGAAAAAATTTTATCGACTATAAATCGTCCGATTCGTATGCAAACAATTATACAGACTATACATCGTCTATTTTTTATGGATAAAATTAAATGGACTGGCTATATATACAAAATTTAATGGACTATACATCGTCCATTTTTAAAATTTTTATAAAAAATTAAATTGACTATAATTCTTCCATTTCGTATGTAAAAACTTAAGTGGACTATATACGTCGTCTTCTTTTCGCACAAAGAATTTAATAAACTATACATCATCCATTTTTCATGGAAAAAATTTTTTATGAAAAAAATTTAAAAATTTAAATCGTAATTTTTTCAATTTTTTATGAAAAAATTTTATCGACTATAAATCGTCCGATTCGTATGCAAACAATTATATAGACTATACATCGTCTATTTTTTATGGGAAAAATTAAATGGACTGGCTATATATACAAAATTTAATGCACTATACATCGTCCATTTTTAAAATTTTTATAAAAAATTAAATTGACTATAATTCTTCCATTTCGTATGTAAAAACTTAAGTGGACTATATACGTCGTCTTCTTTTCGCACAAAGAATTTAATAAACTATACATCATCCATTTTTCATGGAAAAAATTTTTTTATAAAAAAAATTTAATGGACTATACATCGTCATTTTTTAAATTTTTTATGAAAAAATTTTATCGACTATAAATCGTCCGATTCGTATGCAAACAATTATATAGACTATACATCGTCTATTTTTTATGGATAAAATTAAATGGACTGGCTATATATACAAAATTTAATGGACTATACATCGTCCATTTTTAAAATTTTTATAAAAAATTAAATTGACTATAATTCTTCCATTTCGTATGTAAAAACTTAAGTGGACTATATACGTCGTCTTCTTTTCGCACAAAGAATTTAATAAACTATACATCATCCATTTTTCATGGAAAAAATTTTTTATGAAAAAAATTTTCAAATTTAAATCGTAATTTTTTAAATTTTTTATGAAAAAATTTTATCGACTATAAATCGTCCGATTCGTATGCAAACAATTATATAGACTATACATCGTCTATTTTTAATGGAAAAAATTAAATGGACTGGCTATATATACAAAATTTAATGCACTATACATCGTCCATTTTTAAAATTTTTATAAAAAATTAAATTGACTATAATTCTTCCATTTCGTATGTAAAAACTTAAGTGGACTATATACGTCGTCTTCTTTTCGCACAAAGAATTTAATAAACTATACATCATCCATTTTTCATGCAAAAAAATTTTTTATGAAAAAAATTTAATGGACTATACATCGTCTTTTTTTCAATTTTTTATGAAAAAATTTTATCGACTATAAATCGTCCGATTCGTATGCAAACAATTATATAGACTATACATCGTCTATTTTTTATGGAAAAAATTAAATGGACTGGCTATATATACAAAATTTAATGGACTATACATCGTCCATTTTTTAAATTTTTATAAAAAATTAAATTGACTATAATTCGTCCATTTCGTATGTAAAAACTTAAGTGGACTATATACGTCGTCTTCTTTTCGTGCAAAGAATTTAATAAACTATACATCATCCATTTTTCATGGAAAAAATTTTTTTATGAAAAAAATTTAATGGACTATACATCGTAATTTTTTCAATTTTTTATGAAAAAATTTTATCGACTATAAATCGTCCGATTCGTATGCAAACAATTATATAGACTATATATCGTCTATTTTTTATGGAAAAAATTAAATGGACTGGCTACATATACAAAATTTAATGGACTATACATCGTCCATTTTTAAAATTTTTATAAAAAATTAAATTGACTATAATTCTTCCATTTCGTATGTAAAAACTTAAGTGGACTATATACGTCGTCTTCTTTTCGCACAAAGAATTTAATAAACTATACATCATCCATTTTTCATGCAAAAAATTTTTTTATGAAAAATATTTAATGGACTATACATCGTAATTTTTTAAATTTTTTATGAAAAAATTTTATCGACTATAAATCGTCCGATTCGTATGCAAACAATTATATAGACTATACATCGTCTATTTTTTATGGAAAAAATTAAATGGACTGGCTACATATACAAAATTTAATGGACTATACATCGTCCATTTTTAAAATTTTTATAAAAAATTAAATTGACTATAATTCTTCCATTTCGTATGTAAAAACTTAAGTGGACTATATACGTCGTCTTCTTTTCGTGCAAAGAATTTAATAAACTATACATCATCCATTTTTCATGGAAAAAAATTTTTTATGAGAAATATTTAATGGACTATACATCGTCATTTTTTAAATTTTTTATGAAAAAATTTTATCGACTATAAATCGTCCGATTCGTATGCAAACAATTATATAGACTATACATCGTCTATTTTTTATGGAAAAAATTAAATGGACTGGCTATATATACAAAATTTAATGGACTATACATCGTGCATTTTTAAAATTTTTATAAAAAATTAAATTGACTATAATTCTTCCATTTCGTATGTAAAAACTTAAGTGGACTATATACGTCGTCTTCTTTTCACACAAAGAATTTAATAAACTATACATCATCCATTTTTCATGCAAAAAATTTTTTTATGAAAAAAATTTAATGGACTATACATCGTAATTTTTTAATTTTTTATGAAAAAATTTTATCGACTATAAATCGTCCGATTCGTATGCAAACAATTATATAGACTATACATCGTCTATTTTTTATGGAAAAAATTAAATGGACTGGCTATATATACAAAATTTAATGGACTATACATCGTCCATTTTTTAAATTTTTATAAAAAATTAAATTGACTATAATTCTTCCATTTCGTATGTAAAAGCTTAAGTGGACTATATACGTCGTCTTCTTTTCGCACAAAGAATTTAATAAACTATACATCATCCATTTTTCATGGAAAAAATTTTTTTATGAAAAAAATTTAATGGACATACATCGTCATTTTTTCAATTTTTTATGAAAAAATTTTATCGACTATAAATCGTCCGATTCGTATGCAAACAATTATATAGACTATACATCGTCTATTTTTTATGGAAAAAATTAAATGGACTGGCTATATATACAAAATTTAATGGACTATACATCGTCCATTTTTTAAATTTTTATAAAAAATTAAATTGACTATAATTCGTCCATTTCGTATGTAAAAACTTAAGTGGACTATATACGTCGTCTTCTTTTCGTGCAAAGGATTAATAAACTATACATCATCCATTTTTCATGGAAAAAAATTTTTTATGAAAAAAATTTAATGGACTATACATCGTAATTTTTTCAATTTTTTATGAAAAAATTTTATCGACTATAAATCGTCCGATTCGTATGCAAACAATTATATAGACTATATATCGTCTATTTTTTATGGAAAAAATTAAATGGACTGGCTATATATACAAAATTTAATGGACTATACATCGTCCATTTTTAAAATTTTTATAAAAAATTAAATTGACTATAATTCGACCATTTCGTATGTAAAAACTTAAGTGGACTATATACGTCGTCTTCTTTTCGTGCAAAGAATTTAATAAACTATACATCATCCATTTTTCATGGAAAAAATTTTTTTATGAAAAAAATTTAATGGACTATACATCGTAATTTTTTAAATTTTTTATGAAAAAATTTTATCGACTATAAATCGTCCGATTCGTATGCAAACAATTATATAGACTATACATCGTCTATTTTTTATGGAAAAAATTAAATGGACTGGCTATATATACAAAATTTAATGGACTATACATCGTCCATTTTTAAAATTTTTATAAAAAATTAAATTGACTATAATTCGTCCATTTCGTATGTAAAAACTTAAGTGGACTATATACGTCGTCTTCTTTTCGTGCAAAGAATTTAATAAACTATACATCATCCATTTTTCATGGAAAAAAATTTTTTATGAACAAAATTTAATGGACTATACATCGTAATTTTTTCAATTTTTTATGAAAAAATTTTATCGACTATAAATCGTCCGATTCGTATGCAAACAATTATATAGACTATATATCGTCTATTTTTTATGGAAAAAATTAAATGGACTGGCTATATATACAAAATTTAATGGACTATACATCGTCCATTTTTAAAATTTTTATAAAAAATTAAATTGACTATAATTCGTCCATTTCGTATGTAAAAACTTAAGTGGACTATATACGTCGTCTTCTTTTCGTGCAAAGAATTTAATAAACTATACATCATCCATTTTTCATGGAAAAAATTTTTTATGAAAAAAATTTCGTAATTTTTTCAATTTTTTATGAAAAAATTTTATCGACTATAAATCGTCCGATTCGTATGCAAACAATTATATAGACTATACATCGTCTATTTTTTATGGAAAAAATTAAATGGACTGGCTATATATACAAAATTTAATGGACTATACATCGTCCATTTTTTAAATTTTTATAAAAAATTAAATTGACTATAATTCTTCCATTTCGTATGTAAAAACTTAAGTGGACTATATACGTCGTCTTCTTTTCGTGCAAAGAATTTAATAAACTATACATCATCCATTTTTCATGGAAAAAATTTTTTATGAAAAAAATTTCGTCTTTTTTTCAATTTTTTATGAAAAAATTTTATCGACTATAAATCGTCCGATTCGTATGCAAACAATTATATAGACTATACATCGTCTATTTTTTATGGAAAAAATTAAATGGACTGGATATATATACAAAATTTAATGGACTATAATACATCGTCCATTTTTTAAATTTTTATAAAAAATTAAATTGACTATAATTCGTCCATTTCGTATGTAAAAACTTAAGTGGACTATATACGTCGTCTTCTTTTCCTGCAAAGAATTTAATAAACTATACATCATCCATTTTTCATGGAAAAAATTTTTTTATGAAAAAAATTTAATGGACTATACATCGTAATTTTTTCAATTTTTTATGAAAAAATTTTATCGACTATAAATCGTCCGATTCGTATGCAAACAATTATATAGACTATACATCGTCTATTTTTTATGGAAAAAATTAAATGGACTGGCTATATATACAAAATTTAATGGACTATACATCGTGCATTTTTAAAATTTTTATAAAAAATTAAATTGACTATAATTCGTCCATTTCGTATGTAAAAACTTAAGTGGACTATATACGTCGTCTTCTTTTCGTGCAAAGTATTTAATAAACTATACATCACCCATTTTTCATGGAAAAAATTTTTTTATGAAAAAAATTTAATGGACTATACATCGTAATTTTTTCAATTTTTTATGAAAAAATTTTATCGACTATAAATCGTCCGATTCGTATGCAAACAATTATATAGACTATATATCGTCTATTTTTTATGGAAAAAATTAAATGGACTTGCTATATATACAAAATTTAATGGACTATACATCGTCCATTTTTAAAATTTTTATAAAAAATTAAATTGACTATAATTCTTCCATTTCGTATGTAAAAACTTAAGTGGACTATATA